>OW569403.1:174384476-175068780 GCA_937654795.1 Cistogaster globosa
AAATAAAATATTCGGATACCATTCAGACTTGAGTTATCGTTGCCAATAATATTTTCCTTGTCATGTTTGTAAAAATGTTTATAAACGTACAAGTATGTACGTGTATGTCCGTACTTTTTTTTTAACGTTGGTTCCTTTGAAAATCGAGTTCCAAACTTCAAAAGAACACAAAAATGTAAAGCAAGTAAAATGGATGTAAAATAAGGGATGAATTGTGTGAATTCTATTTTACCATCGTCGCAACTATTTACAACCACCACCAGCTTATAATATAAAAACTAAGCAAACAAAAAGGAAGAAGTATAAAAACAAGAAAGGCACGTCAAGGAAAATAACACATGCCGTGCCGTGCCGTGCTACAATGGCTTAGCCTTAGCTGTAGCAACGGCAGTGGTAGAATGATTAACTAAAAGTAAATCGATTTGATATTCACCCCGTAAAATTTACACATTTATGCCTGTGCCTTTGGTTGCTTTAGCTAAAGCGGCTGTATCTGTATCTTAAATATAAAAATCCCTCTAATATTCAACGCAAAAAACCAGGAGAATAAACGTAAATTCTCAATAAAATAAAAGAAAATACAACAAGCTGTAGCAGGGTAATGGCATATGGCAACTCATAAACACAATGGAAATATTTTCATTTTATAAATTTATAAAGTTTTTGTTATTTTCTGTGAATTGTGTTTTACTTTATGAAATGTGTGTGCGCGTACGATTAGTACGTTCGCAATGTAGATACATGTAAAACTTTTTACGTACATCGCGTAGTTATTTTTACATCTGTATTCGTTTCTGTGTATGAGAGTATGATATTTCGCTAAGGAGGAGGATGATGTTCATGATGGCGTTGTAGAATAACAAATGTTTTATGAAAACAACTGCGTCATCATACTTATTTAATGCGAACTATACACACACAGTATACGTTCATATGTATGTATGTTTATATGGTTATAATAAATACGTATTTAAAGGAGTTTTTTTTTTTGTTTTGAACTAAGAAAAATTACTATCCTTAAAAGTTTGTGCCCATTTATTTGATCCTTTTGATTGATAAAAACACGTCAAAATGGATCTCGATGCTCTGAAATTTCATAATTTTATTTTTTTCTATGAGATGCAAAATTACGGCAATTTTATTTTAATAATAATAAAATATTTTTCTTTTCATTTAAGGTAAACTCTGCCATGGGTATACAAGCCACAACCGCTACAAAGCGGAAGCATGATCTTACATTTGAGAGCA
Source organism: Cistogaster globosa (assembly GCA_937654795.1). Lineage (NCBI taxonomy): Eukaryota > Metazoa > Arthropoda > Insecta > Diptera > Tachinidae > Cistogaster > Cistogaster globosa. Next base: position 174,385,725 of record OW569403.1, read on the forward strand.
AGGACACAACCGTCTACACAAATTGTCCGCCGCCAATAAAAACTACGAAATGGTCATTAAAGAACAATAATTATATTGATGCTGTAGAAGAACAGAAAATAACAGCCCTAAATAATTTAAAATCAAACAACAAGAACAAAAACAGCATCAATATTACAAATAACAACAACAACAACAACAATGAGAATAAAAGCTGTGACATTTCCTGTAACGCAAAATTTTACAATCTTAGAAATGGCAAGGAAGTAACAAGAACAAAAGTTATATCTACAAAGCCCGTATTAAATGCTATTGTTGCAAATATACCAGCTGCCGCAGAAGTTGATGCGTCTACACCCTTGCCACCCACATCATCGAGTCCTGTACCAGAGGATAGCATAGCCAAGCTGGAAGTAGTGGCAAGTGTCCCATGGACAACAACACCCGAACCAGTCGATTGTATATCAAAATTACAAGCAGTCACCGTACCTTGTGACCCGTGGGGCAGCATCACGACACGCTCCACTTTAGCAACGACACTGCTTAGTGCTGACGAATTGGATGACGATGATGATGACTTTGAAGATGACTATGAAGAAGACGAAAGTATTATTCCTACGTATTGCCCATTGAGATATCATACATTCCCATCTGCGAATTCATCGTCTGCCTCCAACCATCAAAATCAACGCATGCCCAGTAGCTTTGCAACCTCTCCGAATTATGGTTCTAGACCAAACTATTATTCGGAACCTTTCCCCCAACAAAATTGCTCACGTACTGGTGGAGCTCAACATGTGCGTGTAGGCAACGGATTTACTTGGTCAAATGGGAACAATAATAGTTTTTACGCTTCTTCTGAATCCGCCTATACATCCTTACAACAACAAACCGTCGCACAACAACAACAACAACAACCACATCAACCTCAGACTCAACAGCAAACAATAAGATGTGCAGAAAATGGTAAATCATATTTAGAATTAGGATGTAGTAGTCCTATTTCGAGCAATATATCCAATAGTCCTCCTTCAACATTGTCTCCTTCATCCTTCGCTGGTGTACATGTCGCCGCTCCCGCTTCTCTTGAACCAAGAATACCATTAAAACGTTGTTGCGATGGACGAGGAGCTTGGTGCGGCGGGAACAAAACCTGCTACAAAGATATTCGTCTCAAGATTCGTAATTTATCCATGTTTAAGCTATCACGTTTCCGACAAGTATCGGAACAGTCATTATATAGATCAGTATTAATTTGCAACACGCTTAAGAGAATCGATAAGGAAATTGAAACAGAGTCTAAAGAATTGCACCAGGCAGCAGCACATGTAGCGCAACAGCATCATAGTCACATTAATCATGCCACTACCCATCATCAACCTCAGCCACAGTATCACAATCTGCACTCGCACATGCAAATACAGACACCATTGTCTTCTCACAACAACAGCAATAATACCAGCAACGTACATCATCACCAACAGCCTCAGCAGCTGCAATCTCAGCAGCCAATGTTACACCATCAGCATCAGGATTATATGCCAATTCCTAATTGCGGTCGCCTTGGTGGTAATGTTGAATACCAGAACCAACAGCAGCATCAAGCTGCTGTCCAACAAAACTTTCTTCATCAACACCACTATCAACATGAACGCATGGAGTCTTCGCCATTCCAAAACTCCTTGCAAAAAGCCAACCCAGGCACTGCATTTATAAATAATCAAAACACCAATAGCTGTACAGGATCAGTGACAACGACAACTCTTCATCCATATGATCATTACCCATTTCGAGAAACACATTCGGGTCGTGCTACGCCTTTCCCAAGTCAACCTGTGATATCATTGGTACCTGCTTCAGCCTCTACATCGTCATCGTCATCATCTCTGCCCCAAGTGCAATCACCTGCGTCATCACACTCTTCCAGTACAACAACAGTTTTAACAACCTCAACTGCATCCGATTCAGATGCCAGTTATGCGGATGATGACTCAACTCGATCAATTAACTGGAGTTCCGTTCTTAGCCTATCATCACAATCAGCCTTAGATCCAATTAACAATAACGATTTATTTTCAATACTACCGCCTGCAAATCCAGCTACTGCTGTACCCGTTTCCATACCATCATCTTCTTCTGCTACAAATTGTATCGAAGCCAGTTCCTCTTCATCCATGGCGGTAGCAATCAGTGGTACATTCACAACGGTCCAATCGTCGCCAGCAGTATCTTCAGTTTCGGCGAGTAATACATCTACCATGCCCCCATCTGCCACTACAACGGCCACTTTCACAACGTTATCAACCATCTCATCTGCAACACACTCACTAACGTCTTCATATGTCAGCAGCATGAGTTCCAATTCAAATTCCGCCTCTTCGACTTGGGAATATGGCTTTTTAGACATGGAGTTTGGTTTGGGTACAGAATTCACTGAACTAGCTCCTACCTGCAAGCTCTCTGCTGATGATTACGGCTTTAAAAACAGTCTTACACCCGTTACAGTCACTCGTTACGACAATGAACTTGAGCAACCTGCACATATAATGGTCGGCAGTTAGTATCAGTTGTAAACAACTTTTTGCAAATAGTTTTACGTTTTTGCAGCCACCAGCTTCCACCACTTTCTCGTCCGCAAAAAGTATTTAAAAAAAAAATTTTAATTTAACTAATCAAGCTTAACACAAAAATGCCAATTTATCTCGTTTAATGAAAGTTTTTTATTTCTTTTTTTTTATCCTTGAATAACTGTTTAAAACAATTTGCTCAGGTTTTTTCTCTAACCGTTTATGTAAAAATGCTATCGATGGAATTCAACGGCCAATAATCAAGTCACTTTTTAAAAAAATCCTTTTGGAAACCCGGTTAAATAAAGTGTTCCTTTATTTTTGTAGACTTTTGACAAAACGCCTTAAGTAGATAAGAGAAAATGTTGTGGTTTCATTATGATCAGAAAGATAAAATTTAAAAATATTATTTTTCAAACATTTTATAAAACTCGAACAAGGAAGTAATTTAGAGTTGTTTTTCGATTTGCTAAAAATTTTAAAGTAGAATTTTAGATGACTTGTCAAAATGTCCAGATTTTTTGACCGTAAACTAATAACTTGATATAAAACTGATTTTAAATCTATGGCGTTATCTTACAGGACTTAATTTATCAAATTTTTGGTTACTTTTTAATTTTTATGAAAATAAAATTAAAAAAAACAGATTTCAGTATTCATGTTTCCAAAAGAATAATTGACTGGCCTTTGAAATCCAAGTGTAGCAATCAATGCTTTAACAAACATCTTGTTAATTCCTATTTTTTACTCTGCATACAACTAGTAAATTTTTTAAATACATTGTAAATAACTGTAATTATTAATAAAGAATAAGATTAATTAAGAATATCATAAATCTACATACTACGTTAGCTGCAATCTAAGATATTGTTATTATTTTAAGAAATTACAAATTTTATTTAATGAAAATCTTCAAAAAGATTTTTATTATTTTATTTTTATTCAAATAAATAGTATTGTAAATATTCTAAGTTTATTTTATTTTAAACTAAAAAAATTTCTTTAAATGGCTAAAAATATTTCGAAATAACAAAAACAAAACAAAAAAAAAACAAATAAAAAATATTTAAAAAACAAGTGTTTTAAAAAAATTTAACTTTTCTGAGTTTTATTATTATTTTTTTTTTCTTCAAGGTTAAAAGCAACATTAAAATTTATTCATTATTGATTGAAAAGCTAATGTTGCATGAAATAAATACGAGTATACTCTGTACAGGTTTGTTAATTTTAAAATTTCGGGTTTTTTGTGAAGTTAATTTGAAAATAAGATAATTTAAAAATAAAAATATATTAGCTATTATCTTCGGTTTTCTTTTGGCCGATACACGACAAAAAACTATCACAAGAATGTGAATCATAAAATTGTTTGCCCATGTAGCACGTTAAAAATCGGCGCAGATTGTGTGTGTGATTTGAAAAAGTGGAACGATTGAAAAATGAGTAAAATGAAGGGATTTCGATTTACAGAGCCAAAAAATGTAAAACCAATTTAAAATTGAAAAAGTTACTTTGATTCGGATTACAGAACATGACTGAATAATTCACCCCTATCATGAATATCTTTTCACTTAAAATGTTTTCCCTTTTCTCCAAATTACTATCGTGAATAATTCACATAAACAATTTTGCACGTAAACAAAAATTCCCCTTATCGTAATTGATTTTTTCCCTTGGACTTGTTCACTTAAATTTTACTGGGGAACTGCATACATTATGCAAGTTTTTATCACTTATAATAATAATATTAAAATTATTAACAAATTTTTTAATTCAAGATTAGTTTCTGCAGCGCAGACTGACATTATACTCGACAAGATGCAAAACAAAGAGATCTACTGCTTGCAAATTAATAAAGATTTTTTATTAAAAATGTCATTAAAAGAAAAATGGAGATATAAAAAAATTAATACAAGGCCTTTAATTGAATTTTTACATTTGAGTTTTTACACGTCGTCACAAAACTTTGGTGCAATAGTATCAAAAATAACCAAACGATGTAATGTTGACGATGCGTTATATTCAAACGAGTTTGACAGACAACAAGACTTGAAACGTCAAATAATGAAATTTGTTCTTTTAAAAAGATCATTTAAGGGCAAAAAAATGGACAAAAAAAGTATTTGAAATAGTTAATGGCTTATCAGGCCATTGCGCGAGAAATTGATCTATATCTCAAAACTGTGTTCGGAAACTTAAAAAGGGCTGAAAACTATGGGAAGAAATAAAAAGTGTTGCTATTTTAAAATAAATTTAAATATATTTTTGAGTGGTTATAATCATTTGATCCAGAGTGTGTGTATGTGCCTTTTCGTAAATGCAAAAAGTGGCAAATGTCATCTGTTCGTAAATGCATCACTCAAGTATATTATGCGCAAATAAAAGCAAAAAACTAATTACAAAAATGGCTGATGCAAGGAAGGTGTGAATATAAATTTTGTTTAGTTTTTATTTATTTTTGTTTAATATTTTTTATCTTTGCATTATTGTTATTATTTTTACACAAATTTTGATCATTTTTTGTATTATGTAGTTCACAAATCGAGTTTGATAATTATTTTTTCCATTTTCACAGTATTTCTTCGTTAATAAATGAAAACTAAAATGAGAAAAGCAAAGCATAGGCAACAGCTGATTAGCAGTGGCAGTGCAGAATAATCATACTATGCATCGCAGTGATGCATTTACAAACAGGCCCAATGTTTATATATTTTTTATATGATGTTTGACATCGCGACCACCTGGTAATTGATTTGCCTTTTATTGTGCCCTACTTATAATTTAGAATATTTTGAACTGATATTTAATAACAAAAAAATATTACACTGTGATAAATAGATAAGAGCAGCCAAATTAAAGCATAAATTAAAGAAAAAATATTTTTTCTTTTAATAATTAACATATAGAATTAGATTTTAAACCAGATATCAAATATATTTATATAGTTTATTAACGATGGCGAAATCACATACGAGATGACAAATTTGGCGAAATCATTAATTTTCGCTGTTACTGGAAATTTCAAACTCCATATACAGCTACTCACATTTTAAGTGGGACACAGAGAAAAAATTATGTTGCCATATTTGAAACGTACAATAAAGTCCTTAGTTTAATTTTGGGAGCTTACGTTTAACATGGGCACAGGGTATAACATGGGTACAAGTACACTACTAATAGCAAAAACAAAAACAATTTAGTCACTTCACTTAAAATTGCAATATTTACAATTTTGTATTGCAACTCTTTAACTCTTTACTCTTTTAATTCTTGTTAAATAAATTTTCAATACGTGGTTGACTTTCCTTTGCTGACAATTACAGCTTAAATACAACGCGGTATACTTTTCACCAAATGTTTACTAAAATCGGATTCAATATTGAACAACTCTTCTGTTACTGCTTCCTTCAATGCGGCAATACTTTTTGGCCTCCGCTTAGATACTCTTTTTTATAAATATGTAGGCATATGTTCTACAACATTCAAGTATAGAGACTGGGGAGCACTCTTCATTTCTTTTGGGCAATTATATAAAAGCCAATTTCATGCATTCCAAGATTTATGTTGGAGATCACTGTCTTGGTAAAACACGAAGTTATCGTTTATGCCTAGGCATTCGGCACTTTCCCTAACGTTTTCTTTTAAAATGTTTATATAATACGTTGTGTTCATAGTTCCATTTATAAAATGTATTTTCCCAACTCCAGCCGATGATATAGAACCTCAAAGAATAAAAGAACCACCACCATACTTGACTGATTTTTTTTTAATGTTCTTGTCTAGAAATTCAGTGGGAGGTATTCTACAAGCGAATATTTTTCCATCTGGTCCAGAGTTTTGTTTCGTCTTTAAAAATAACCTAAGAAGATAATATAAGCTTCGAAAGAATCAGAAAAACCTCAACAATAGCATTTACCTTTCACCAGTAATGACGCACCTTTAATTGCATGCTCTTGAGCGAACGCGTATTTCAGTTTTTGATTTTTCTCTGATATTAATAGCTTTCGGCGGCAAGACCTTCATCGTAAACTATTTCTTCTAAAGATTCAGCGGACTGTTTCAGCACTAACATTAACATTTTTTATTTCATATAATTTGTTTTTTGTGTCAATTGCTGACAAAAGTGGATCGTTCCTGTTTAGCTTCAAACAATACCGCTTATAACGGTCGGACGATTTGTACCTGTTTGTACAATTTCTTTTTTATTTTGGACACTATTAGTAGCTTTATATCTTTTTATAGTATTAAACACTGTACTTTTGTTTCTGTTTACTATTTGGGCAATTTCTCTTTCTTCAATTGTAGTTTGATCCTTTTCTACCATTTATTTATTTATTTATTTATTTATTTATTTAAAATTAATATATTCTTAAAATTATAAATATTCATGCATACAAATATGAACTACAACAATTGGCTCCCCAGCAGAAAAAAAATTTAAAATAATAATAATAATAATAAATGTCCCATAAGTAGTAAGAAATGCAAAGAAAAATGTCGATATCATAAAATAAATCTTCATTGCCAACATGACACGTACTTAACTTTCCGAACTGTCAGCGTATACATACACATAATCACCCATGTTATGTCAAACACATATCGCTGAAGATTTGAAAGAGTTAAAAATGTACCAGCCTTAAACCGGAACTATATACTGAGGCAAACGAACGACTTACACCAGGTTCGATTAAAATATAAGGCTCAAATCTTCACGAACATGCCCAAAAAGGTTTAGCAGAACATAGACGAATATCATTTTTAAAGTTAACGGTAACTAAAACATTTTTTGTTTAAAGTTATTGTACCATGTTCAAGAGACAAAAAAAAACAAAAATCGTTCATTAAAAAAAAAGAAAAAAAATTTTAATGATACATCAATTAGCAGAAGAAAAATTAGTTAAGAGTTTCAGACGAAATGCATTATTGGAGTGGGAAAAAATACGCAGTTCCAAAGGCAAATAGATCCAAATCCTTGCAACACGAACAGTAAATGAACGTTCAAAGAAACTACACCTTATACGAGGGATAACAATCTGAGGGTTCCTAGAAGACGAGGAAAAGTTAAACTCAGAGCAAAGCCTAATCGGTGCTCCATTTTTTACAACTCGATAGAAAAGCAGTAAACAACGGACTTTTATAAAAATTCGGAAATAACATCCTAGAAACGTCCTTACGTACTCAGAAATATGCATTCTTCTAGGTACATTATAAACATAGCGCACTATAATATTAGTCACACGATTCAACTTAGTGACTATACGAGCGAAAGTCCCAGATATCACCTCAAGTCCATACAATATATGTGGCATCAAGAGTGCGTAAGCCAATCTATACCTAATAAAACAAGGTAAATAAATATTATTAGAATAAATCATACGCAATATTCCATTTTTAAGAAAATAAAATTTTAAACAATATGAAATATTACAAAACACTGATTTTAGGGCGAAAAAATTGATTGCATGTGCCAAAGTTAACGTTAATTCAAAAAAATTAAACTGTCACTTTGAATGTGACCATTGTGTTGCAATATAAATTAACAAGAATGCAAATATTTTCATATACGCGCTACACAAAAGGTAGTGCTTCCGATTTTGCAACCGCATGGTTATAATTTTTAACCGCTAAGAATGCTTTCAATTTAAATCAAATAACTCTTATACCTTACTTTCCCAAAGCTATTTTGAATCCTTTTGGGCAATAAGTATAGCGAATATCTTACACGTTCGCAGTGTATTATGTTAGGCCGTTTAAGGGTGGGGAAAAAACACTGTTCACTACGAAGCATTACTTTGATATGTCGAAACCGAGTGTATGCAGCTTTTGTAACGTTATTCTAACTGTGCCGCACATCCTTACGGAATGCCCAGTTTCAGGAATTGGTTTACCATTAAGTGATATTCTGGACTGCACTACTTAAAAAATCTTACAAAAATATGGGTCAGCTTGCAACATCATGGTATCCGTGAAGTTTAGTCATTATCCATTTTTCTATTATTTTTTATGTACTTTTCATTTGTATTAACCAAATTCTAATTTTAATATCTAACTTAAATCATTTAAATTTATATTTTTAAATTGTAATTAAACTTTATTTTTCCTGTGCTCATATGGTCTAGCTACCCGGCGCCTTTACAGTATACTTTGTGAATTTAGTTTATAAAGTATGTATAAAATAAATAAATAAATAAAAAATATTTAAAATTTTTTTTGTTTATACACTTGTGGATAAACAATTAAGTTAACGATGGAATAATTTTTTTGAGTGTAAAAAACGGTTACTTATTTGCTTTTGTTTTGTTGTTTTTGCAAATATTTAGAGTACTGTTACAGAGTTTTAAAATTATAAAAAAAATCAGCACTTCACTGTTAAACCTTTTTTTAATAATCTGTAATTTGTTTGCTCACATCGAGTTAAGAGGACAAATAATTAAGTTATTAAAATTAAAAACGGTAAATACTGGAACAAAATTCTTTTGATAATCAAAAAGTTGTAAATTTTATATAAAAATATTTAGGATCCCTCTTAAAGTCTATAAATTAAATATTATTCAGCCATGGGTAAGAATAAAAGCTCTACTCCCTCTGAAAGGGAGTTGCTTCCAAAATGTTGGATCCATTGCTGAGGTGGTAAAAACAATGACGTTATCTCGGGGAAAGGTAGTTAACGCCATAAATCATTACAGAAAATATAAAACTTTTTACAATTTGAAAAGAAATAAACAGCGAAAAACATCCCAAGGCGAAGACAGGATTATGGCCGGAATGAGTTAGGCTGATCCTTTCCTCACATCCACCCAGATAAGATCAAAAATGGAATACGAACACAATGTTAAAATATCAGCGAGGACCGTAAGAAGGCGTCTGACAGGAAATAATCTTCATGGTCGCATTGCTAGAAGAAAGCCAAACGTGTCAAAGAAAAATATTAAGCAACGTTTGCAATTTGCGAAAACCCACCTCAATAAAGACCCAAATTTTTGGAATCTTGTAGTGTGGAGTGATGAATCAAAGTTCAATGTCTTCGGAAACGACGGTGGACCCTATGTGCGACGTCCGGTAAGCACACATTTGGATCCAAAGTATACAAAGAAAACTGTCAAGCATGGAGGATCATCAGTAATGGTATAGGGATGTTTTACATCGTCCGGGGTTGGTCCGTTAGTAAAAATAGATGGAAAAATGACTCGGGAAATGTACAAAGATATTCTCTGGAATAATCTTGACAGCGACTATGCTGATGGTTTGTCACTTGCCTGGATATTCCAGCAAGACAACGACCCGAACCATAAATCTCGGGTGGAATGGAATAATATTACTTCTCAGCAGTGTTCTGCTTTAGTTAATACAATGCCAGCCAGATTCGCCGAAGTAATACGACAAGGAGGATACCCAACAAAATATTAAAGGTATAGAATAATTTCAAATTAATAGAAAAAATAATAATATTATTTTTTTATTCCTTCTTCCATGTAACTTAATTATATGTCCACGTAAATTAAAAGACTTAATTTAGTTTTCAAAATAAAATTGTGTTTCTATGAATAATTTTTTAAGATTTTGTTATTAATTATCTCAAAGAATATTGAATTAATAAATGAAATATGTTTTCGTTATTCTTTTTATCGAAACTGTTTTATTTTAACGGTTAAAGGTAAAAGAGCAGACGTGACTTAATTGTTTGTCCACAAGTGTATATTAAAAATATTTTACGTAGAAATAAATTTTTAATTTAATAATTATTGTTGTTTCCCACTTTGAATGGGAGCAGCTGTATAAAAAATCTGCGTCAAATTTCTTTTTTACGTGGATTGCCATTTCTAGCAGCAGCAGTTATTATTGTAATTTACTATGAATTTGCATTGTATTTGAACAATAAATTCTACGTTTCCTTGCAATCTTGCTGTAGCTTTTTTCTAACATCATCTGTAACAACAAAGCCATCCCCATGTCCTGGAATTATATATGAACATAATTTCGCCACTTTTAAACGATTTTCCTTTTGCAATTTAGTGTTTTCAGATCCAGCACTTATCCATATTTCGGAGTTCCAAACGTCCTGTTCATTTTCAAATAAATCGCCACATACAGCAACTGTTCCACCCAATTGAGTGTTATTAACCAACAACGAAACAGAATTCAATGTATGGCCCGGAGTATGAATAATTTGAACTTCCTTATCAATCAGGTGAAAGGGTTGCTCCCAATTGAATTCGGGATAAACATCCCCTCGGGACATGCATGAACCCACAAAATGCCATTCAGCGTTCGTAAACAGATAATTGCATCCAATATGATCTGAGTGTCCATGAGAACAAACCACATAGTTTATTTCTTTAGGTTCTAGCGAGTGTTTTTTTAATGCGTTTACCATAACTTCACCATCCCAAGCCGTCATCGTATCAACGATGATATTTTTATTGCAACGGCTCTTGACTAATGTTGAAGTACAATTGGCAAGCATTCCTTTCCCATCCAAGGGATTACAACGCGAGTAGCCTACTGATAAAATATGCACTTGGTTAAACATAAATTTTATTTTTAGCACAATAATTTAACCGGTGAGGATCGTTCGACAGCTGATTTTATTTTATATACATATGTAAGTACAGTGCCCACAAAAACTTTTCGACTTAATCGAAGAGTTTTGTTTTATCAATGAAACTGGGGGACTGTCTGTCTTGACGAGCAATTGATTTGTTCGCATACGAACAAATCTTTGTTACCTGTTCTGCCGACGTTTTGTTAAATAATTTAAATTTTTAAAATATTAAAACAAAATTTGTCAAGCCCTCAAAGCAGCAAGGCAAACTTACGTATTGATTGATATACATATGAGTTTAGTAAAAACTAAACATTTTAGTTTTTCACATCTGCTCTAAGAAATTTGAAGCTACATAGTTTGATGTGTCGGCGTGTTATTCTTTTAATTTGATTTTGCTTAAGTTTTTCATGTTAAATTACTTTTTGGTGGCACGATTTTAAAAAAATGGATGAAAAAAGGCCTTTTGCCTTCTTTTAATTTGGGCTATGTTCACTTTGACATAATGAAACGTTTGTCGCTGCAAGTCATAGTAGGCGTGTACTCTTGAAATTCGTTTTATTTCCTTATTCATTTTTAAACATGAAGTTAGCACATGTATACATGTACAAAAATTGAAGAAAAGAGAAAATTGCAGCAACAAAAGTTGCATAATGTAAAAGTTGACTACGCAACAGATATGAACTTCAAATAATTTTAATTAAAAAAAATATTACTCTACCAATAAACAACTTTGAAAAAAGTTTAATGTGTTGTTTTTATAAGCCAAACAAATCAAATAATGTACTGATGTAACAGTTGGATGTGTGGAAGAGTTAATCTAAAATATATTCCTGCGGAACCAGTAACTAACAAAAGTTTACAACAGCTCAAAACTTCACAGAATGGCAACGTAACGTAGACTTATGTGGCCGTAAAAACCGTTAGAACTTGCACATTGGTCAAATATCAGGTTTTCTGATAATAATTCATAATTCAATTTTTTTAATTATCTATCGCTACCGTCTGTTAAAGAACATTTTAAAACAACAAAAACTGGGTTTCTTATGGGCGAGGTATTGAAAATACAATTTAAATATTAAAAAGAAAAAAAATCTTAAAATTCAATATATTAATATTAAAAATCCAAAAAAAAAGAAGAAGAAGAATGAATAAACGATTTTTGTTATACGAAATTTTCTGTTTCATTAAACTATTTTCAAAAAGAAACTTTTCATGAATGTACTCACAATATCTTGCTTACTAAACATGTGATTTTACAAACGTATGTAGTCATCTTAACAATACTTTAATAGTATTGTTCTCTAGTTTTGTTAAGCGGTCGACTTCTTCTTGGATTCCGTATATTTACACATCGGTTTGATTATACATAGAAAAGTTTTATATTTTCATCTTATATTTATAAGATTAATAACTTTATGAACTCCATGGCGGCCAAGATATTGATATTTTTTACAAAAATTTTTTATGAACGAACATTTTATGAAGTCACTGTAATTGAAAGTAATAAAAAAAATCACATGTAGGTACACACATACATTTGGTAATTTAGGTAATTACCTAGAAGTCTTTGCTTAATTGATTTACAACACACATTCTATAAAAACTACTGAGAATCACTAGAACTTGAACTAGAACTATCTGTAGACATTACTTCTACATCATCTTGAGATGCCTCTTTATGAGAACGTGTTTCCAAAGCGACAGAGTTACCCGAAGAACCCATTGACATGTGTAGTTCGCCCATATTAGTCCAATTGAATTGATTTTGAAAAGCGTTCGGAACTTCATTCAAATTTCTTTGATTATCGGTCAAGCTATTTTGATGGGCCACACTGCCACCGTTTATGTTAAGATCTGATTTTCCCAAAAATCCATTTCGCATTTCGATATCGGTGGGATAGGGACGTCGAACATCGCCAATGCACCATGTCAAAGGTGCACTTACGGCATTGGCTGAACTTATACGGTGAGCATATTTTATCAATTCCTCGGATGACACTGGTCGCTTATTGGCTTGATTAATCATAGCTAATTTTCGACGGGCTTGAAAAATTGCAGTTGATAAAATATGTTCAGCTTCCTTAAGAGACTTTTGCAGTTTTTGTATTTCACGATCCTGAAATTATTTTCATTACTTTTAATTTAAAAGACGGAACAAACTAATTTCACTAACCTGAACATCAACCTTTGCTTTCAAATCTTCCATTTTTTGTTCCAATTTAGCCTGCTCATCAGCCATTTCCAACATCTTGCGAAATTCTTCATCCTTTGAAACTAACAAATCAACCAAGGCGGTGTGTTCAGCTGTAGATATTTTCTGGTGTTTTGGGGAAAGATTTTCTATTAGTTCTCTAAACAAATGAATAGTTAAATCTTATTTTAAAAGAAAATGTTTTGTATTAGTTTACCTTGATATTAACTCCATATCATCTATTAACAGAAGCAAACGCTCCTTTGTACTCAGATGGAAAGACATGATTCTATAAACAGACAAATTGTTTTAATATATAATTATTTACTTATAAAAAATTAAATAACAGTACAAAATTAATTACAACACAATCACACAAAGTACAACAGTGGCGAATCAATTTACCAGGTGGCAGCGTAGGCGAATTCAGTATTTTTTGCTAGTATATATGACTGTCAAACTTCAAAAATGTACACATATGTTTATTCGCCTTGCTTTTGACGTTGGATAAAGAAAAATCACATAGTCACCTGGGCTGTTAAGGCCACTTGTTATTAATTCGCCATAAGTGCTTTTTCCCAAATAATATTAATTAAACAGTAAATAGCAGTTTTAAAACAACTACAACAATAATAATAAAATATGTTTTTCGATGTCAAAGTCAACAAACGCTGCACATAGAAACTAAAAACCGAATTACAACGACAAAAATGGAATTTTGTGTTTTTTTTAAGTTTAAGAACTGTTGCACTTAATATGTTCTATATACTGGTACACAGTAAACTTATATTAGTCTGTACGTGCAAGTTATAGTACTGCGAATTAAAAGACTTGTTAAAAGACTTGTTTTTTTTTAATGAAAAAAACAATTTTTCTTTATAATGCTTTGCTCATTACTTCAGTGTTTTTGTTTTTTGTGTATTATTAGTATATATACGTTTTTACATGGGCATCCTCTTACAGGGAGTCCACACCTGATGAATTTATATCTTGATAAAAGTCAAATTTATATCATGATGAAAATTCATCCTGTGTAGACTTCATTTATTAGTATTATATCATCGTTATGATATAATTATCAGAGCTCATAGACTAATAAATTCATCATGATATGAAAAGTCATTTTATATGTAATTTTATTTTTGACGTATAATTTTTGAATAAAATTTTAAATTATTATAGCTTAGGCATTTTTTTTATTATGTTTTTATTATAAAAACCAACCGAAAGTTCAAAAAATAACATTTAGACCAGGGTACGTATTTGTTCACCATGAATAGTACATTTTGTTCATTCTCTTATCAATTTCCATGAATGAAATTTCGTATTGCTTTTTTTTTCCTCTGCACACAAAAAGATTCACACACACATAATTCATCTCCTTGAATGTTTGCTTTTTAAACTGCTGAGGCCTCTTTTTCCATGAATTATTTTTTGTTCAGCTGCTTTTTTTCCATCCTCCATGAAATGAACAAAAATTTGTTTCAAATTTTGAACACCACCATTCTTCTTCTTGTTTTCCCAATACATTAAACATTAAGTACGATTGCTTTCGTTTGTACACTTCGTACACTTCGTACAAGGAGATGAATTATGTGTGTGTGAATCTTTTTGTGTGCAGAGGAAAAACAAAAGCAATACGAAATTTCATTCATTGACAATGAAGTAAACAAAAAGCAAATCAACAGTTTCGTCATGAATATGGAAAATGAAAGAGGAGACAAATACGTACTCTGATTTAGACAGAATTATTTGAACATGTTGACTTAGCAGTGACCAATAAAGAATTATTCATCATAATATTAAATCATCAACGTCTACCCCTTTGAACTGATATTAATATAAATTTGACAATTGTTCTGCCGGCGTTTTATTAGACATTATGATGAAAATTCGTCTCGTGTGGACATAGTGTTAATGACTGTCGTTATATTTTTATTAACCCCCTGTTTACATTAGACAATACTGTCATGACAATAGCAATACAAACACACTTTTTCACTAATACATGTGGACTTTTTCAATTGTCTGAATTACTGTCTTGAATATTTTGAAGACAGTAAATAAGACAGTGATTTGACGTATGTCGAAAATTTTATTATAATTTTTTTAAGTAAATCATATTTGAATAATATTATCATTTTGTTTACTACAATTTTCTTTGCATATAACAATAGAAATGGAAAGAAAGCAGGAAGAAACACTTTTGCTCAAAATGAATTGTCATAATTATTGTCTGGACGCCTACGACACAGAAGCAATTGTCAGCATTTTCAAAAACTAATACGTATGATTTTATTGTCATGACAGAATTGTCAAATGTAAACGTGGCGTAATATGCCTTGCTTTTTATCTTTTGTTCAAGGGCAAGGCGATTAAATTAATTCAATTTTTTATGTATGGAGTTTGACGGTAATGTATATCAGTTAAAAAAAATACTGAATTCGCCTACGCTGCCACCTGGTAATTGATTCGCCTTGGTTCAGTTGTCAAACAGTTACAATATAAAATTAATTTTGACTTCTCAATTCTCAATAAAAAATAAATAACTTGTGGCCCGCAAATATCGTGCTTTTGTTTGAATTTCGGTACCATGCACAAATCACTTCTTAGGCTTGTGTACCATAAGGGTTGCAGTTATTGTAGCTATAAAACTGTAAAGCGTCCAGACTTTACCACAGAAGCTAAAAGTTTATCTAAACCAGTAGGAAAGGTAGCCAGTTCAAAACATAATGTAGATCTTACGAAACAGCTACAAGCGAAAATATTAGCAACAGGACCGATTACTGTAGCTGAATACATGAAGGAAGTTTTGACAAATCCTCTATCAGGCTATTACATGCATCGGGATGTCTTTGGACGTGAGGGAGATTTCATAACTTCACCGGAGATATCGCAAATTTTTGGTGAGGTAACTAAAAGAGGCTTAGAGAATTCTTTTATTTAAATAATTAATAAAAAGCTCGTTGCTATTTGGTTTCTAAGTGAATGGCAAAAACTAGGAAGTCCGTTATTTCAACTAGTGGAGCTTGGTCCAGGAAGAGGTACACTGGCACGTGACGTCCTGAAAGTGTTTTCCCAATTAAAACTGGGAAGCAACTTTTCTATGCATCTAGTTGAATTAAGTCCATATCTTAGCACGGTACAAGCTCAACTTTTGTGTTATACTCATCAAGCTACCGATAGCAATGCATTAGGTTATTATCAGAAAGGAGTTACTGCCTCAGGAATACAAGTTTATTGGTATTCCCGATTAGAAGATGTACCCCAAGAATTTTCCTTTGTGTTAGCACACGAGTTTTTTGACGCTTTGCCAGTACATAAACTTAAAAAAGAGAACGAACTGTGGAAAGAAGTTCTTATAGATGTAGCAGACGAACAAGCTTCTAACACAGATTTTCGATACGTTTTGTCTAAGAACCAGACTCCTATTTCAAAAATTTTTAAGCCAGTAGCTGGAGAAACAAGAAATTTCATTGAATATTCTGTAGAATCTGATCGCTTAATTAGCTTATTAGCTGAACGTATTGAAAGAAATGGAGGCGTTGCGCTTATTGTAGACTATGGTCATTTTGGTGAAAAAGCTGATACATTAAGGGTAATACTTATATAATAATGCTTTTACAAATTGGTCAAGTATAAACATATATACTTTTTAAGGCTTTTAAAGATCACAAACTATTTAATCCTTTAAAGTCTCCAGGCACAGCCGATATAACAGCTGATGTTGACTTTAGGCAAATGAAAGGTGTGGCTGAAAAAGATCACAAAGTCTTATGCTTTGGGCCTATTGAACAAGGCATTTTTCTCCAACGAATGCAAGGCGAATTTCGCTTGCAGGTAACTAAAAAACGTTTGTTTCAATTTATTTTAATGATTTAATCATTATAAATTTTAGCGCTTGTTAAAACATGCTTCTCCTGAAAATCAGAAAACAATGAAATCGGCTTATGAGATGCTTACACATCCAAATAAAATGGGCTCGCGATTTAAATTTTTTTCGATGTTTCCAGCTGTTTTACAACAACATTTGACAAAGTTTCCTGTTACTGCTTTTCAGTAAGCGAAAATATGTAGGTGTATTTATAATTTTAATTTATTTTACAAACTCAGAAAAATAAGTGTTTAATTGAAAATAGAAATAAAAACAAATATTACTTATTAAACGATTCATTGATGATCTTGGTTTCTTGAGGTGTAAACTGCAGAACAGCGCTAATAGCATTCATCATGTGTCGCTTGCCATCCTTGTCTTTGGATATAATATAACTAATAATTACATTTTTTAAATACTCCAAATTTGCTCCTTTTCTTGTTTTACATCGTTCAAGTCTAAAAAAGAAAATTGGAATAATTCATTTTCTATGTTACGGTAATTATTCTTTAACGATTAACTATTATCATATTAAACGTATTTTTGTTACCGGTAGAAATATTTTACCTATCGACTTGCTCCTCAAGTAGTTCAATTTTATTGTTTAGCTCTTCTTGGGCTGTGACTTTTTCATGTATTGCTTTTCGCATTGAAGTTTCTGCTTGATATTTAGCTTTTCTTAAAGTTGCAATCTCTATGTCTTTACGGGCAATTTCGTTAGCATAATGCAACATATGACAACTATTGCCCATTGGTAGTTTTTTCGTTTTAAGGTTTGACTTCTTGCACTTGGAATAGTCCTTTGCTATTTCATCAAATACTTCCCCATCGGATGAAATCGTATTGCTGCTATCATTTTTACCCACAATGGACGTTTCAGGGCTAATATTCGGCTGGTTGTTAGAATGAAATATTTCAAAAGATGTTTGTAATGCTTTTATTTCTTGTTCTTTTTCGTCAAGTAGCTGAAGAGAGCGTAGTCTTTGGTTTTGTAACTGCTGCTCTAGGTCGTTTAGTTTACAACGATAGTCACTTTCTAAATCAGCATGCAGCGTTTGCCACTTGGAACGCTCTTCTTTAACAGCCACTCGTAATTTTTCATTAAATTTTTTTAGTTCTAAATCTTGTTCATCAATATTTCGATTTAAATCCTTCACCTTATCCTGCAATGTAACAATATGGTCTTTTTGTTGGTTCAATTTCTTTTCAAGTTCATTTACTTGAAGTCTTGATGCTTCAAGTTGTTGAGTAGTTCTTAGTATATCCTCTTCACACTGTGAATGGTCGGCACCAACTGAGAATATATTTGTCAAATCAATTGGATTAGCTGAATTGGTGCTCGCTTGCAAAAGAATCTTCTTTAAATGCAATATATTTTCGACAATGTTCGAAATATCATTGATATCTATTGCTTTTTTCATTATTTTGCCACTAAGAAGATCAGAGGATGATTCATCTGGTTGAGTTTTATTTAAAGGTTCTGAAGCAATTTTTTCCAAGTCATGTATTTGCATCTTTAACAGTTGAATAGCTTCTTGATCTTGTTGTCTCAAGCGATCATATGTTCCAACAGAAGTGCTTAATTCGGCTAATCTAGATTCCAGATTGGCTACACGATTTTCGTGTAAGACAGCCAGCTTACGTGATTGTTCCTCTGCCAGTTGAACTCTATGCTGTTCATTTTTAATTGCAATTGCATGATGCTCCTTCAGTTGCTGCATTTCTTTTTGAAGTTGTTTTAGTAATAATGAACTATTTTGACTAGCTGACGAATAATTATCCACACCAGCTCTTTTGCCACTCAATTGCACTAGCTGAGCCTTTGCTTCCTTCAGCTGACTCTGTAATTCACTAATTCGTATATTTTCTAGATCATTGCTAGCAAATTGCATTTTAAAATTATTTAATTGCATTTCTATACTCTCCTTTAGATGCCTTTCGTCGGCATACAGCTTTTGAAGTTCCCTTATCATAATCATTTGATTATTTGTTTCTTTTTCGCGTTCCTGTCTCTCAATTATCAACTTGGCCTTGTAATCATCAATGTCAAGTTTGGCTTGTTCTTCTTTTTTCTTTATGGTTTTTTGAAGTTCAATTATTGTTTGTTCTGCCTGTTGCAATTGGACACGGAGTGCTTTCTTGTCTGCTTGAAACGATGCTTCCATCCGGGATTTTTCAGCAGACAAAGTCGCCAACGAATTCATGAGTGTTGAAATCTGTCCCTGAAGTGAAAACTGATCATCTGATACATCCTTGTCCAATTTTGAGAATGATGCCTGTGAAGGTTGGGCTTCATTTGAATCATCTACGTTATCACATGATGTGGTTTCCACTATGTCATCTCCTTTTTTATTGAAAACTTTTAAGCTGGCCTCAAGTGCTTCTTTCTCTTTTAGTAGACCCTTGTACGCGGCTATAATGTCTAGTTAAGTAAAATGAAAAATGCACGAAAATTGGTTATTACTATCATTTAAATGCATCTTTGTATTTTAGTAATTCAATTTTTACATACCTTTTAATCTTTTTTCGTATCGCAAAAGTTGCTCCTTTTGCGAGTTTATTACTGACTCCAAATCGTTCTTACTTCGTTCCATTTTAAAAATATTCAGTTAACTAAAAGACAGCAAAAATAAATTATTTTAAAAATGTACCTGTGTCAAAATTACTTAAATTACAAAAATTAAGCACCACAGATGATTCTAATAAAGGAATAATTCTACTCAATGGCGAATTCGACGTCAGCTGGTTAAGTGCAAGGCGAATCAATTACCAGGTGGCAATGTAGGCTAATTCAGTATTTTTTGCTGGTATACACGACTGTCA
Source organism: Cistogaster globosa (assembly GCA_937654795.1). Lineage (NCBI taxonomy): Eukaryota > Metazoa > Arthropoda > Insecta > Diptera > Tachinidae > Cistogaster > Cistogaster globosa. The sequence continues at coordinate 174,405,704 of OW569403.1, forward strand.
AACTCCATATATAAAAAAACTTGTGTATATTTCTTATACAAGGCGAATCGATTACCAGGTGGCAGCGTAGGCGAATTCAGTATTTTTTGCTGGCGTACACAACTGTCGAACTCCATATATAAAAAATTTGTGTATATTTTTTATATATGGAGTTTGACAGTCGTGTATACCTGCAAAAAATACTGAATTCGCCTACACTTCCACCTGGTAATTGATTCGCCTTGTTTCTTATATATGGAGTTCGACAGTCGTGTACGCCATCAAAAAATACTGAATTCGCCTACGCTGCCACCTGGTAATTTATTCGCCTTGATTTTACCTAGTATTCAATTTGACTCATGGCGAAGTATTAATTCGCCTTGATATGACTTGAATTCAAGGCAAGGCAAATTGATTCAATAAATAAATTAATTCGCCACTGCACCATCTGATTACTGCAGTCACCTGCTAAGAATTCGACGTGATATCCTTCTATCCTCCTTTCTATTAGATTAAATACTTTGAGGAAAGCTTATTGAATTTTCTAAATCAATTTTACTAATGATAAGAAAATTTTCGACTACATCATTTTTGATGCTGAGGCGTTTTGTTAAACGTCCTAATCCTGGATTAAATAATCAAATAAATGCTATAGAAAATGCGGCTGAAGTTATACAAAGTGATCCTGAAGGTTTCGGAAGTTTGGAAAGTGACCTACTTAATGCCCACGAATCGTGCAAAAACCATGAGTTGGAGTTAAAACGTCAAAGTGAAAAAAGAAGACAATATATAATAAAAAACAAGTATTTTCGTAAAGATCCAATGCCAAACTTATTGACATATGCCGAGAAAGAACATATCAAGTTTTTGCATTCATCTGACGAAGAGGAATGGACAGTTGAGAAGCTATCTGAAAGCTTTCCAGCAAATGTTGAAATTATTAGCAAAATTTTAAAGGCAAACTGGGTTCCTATGTCATCTAAGAGAATACGTTCTCATGATGCCAGTGTTTTTAAAAATTGGGAACGATTTAAAAGTGGAGAATATAAGGCAATAATGACCCCAGAATTTTACGAACATTTAAAAAAGTTTGTTGACAGAAAAGCATTAGATATGAAAATATCACAGGTCTCCACCATAGAACTTCCTAAAAAACAATGGCAAAAACCAATTAGCAAAGAGTTTTTATCAATTGTATCGCCATTACAATCAAAAAATGTTGATAGTAAAGAATTGAATAGGTTAACAGGAACCGATCTTAAGGTCAAAGAGACTGGCAGACATAATGCTGATAGCGGAACCCATCTTCTAGGAGAAATCAAAAATAAAGAGCCAATTTCAATTCATCAGTTAAAAAGCCAACATATGAATCAACTGACAATAGAAAAACATGAATATAAAAGTGAAAATGAAATACATAGCAACGAAAATAATTTGACCTCATCTAATGTTACTCACCATTATACTGAAAAATTTATTTCAAACGAAGTTGTTATTAGCGATTTTGATAGAATACGCTACGGAATGTCCGTAACAAAGCAGTAAGTAAAAGCTCTTAATAATGTTCAACTTTTTTATTTAGATATTTAAAAAATCAAATCATTATAGTTATCATATTTTAATTAAATAAAGTAGTGCAAAAGAAAAACTTGGCTTAAGTCTTGTTTAGTGAAGCTTGACCAATCAAAATAAAAACTATACAAGGTGATAGAGAATTAAAAAAAAAAAACAATAAAAATATAAATGCTTAAATTGTCAGACCGATTAGTTCCACTAAAAATATTTAGAAAAATTATAAACAGTTTCAGAATTACTTTTGTGCAATTGATAACAAACAAAATTATCATTTCGAAATTTTTTTATCCATTTTAAAATAATTTTTTTAGCAAATATTTAAAAATTTGTTGAATTACACACCTACAACAAATAAGGTTGCGTAAAACGTTTTGTAATTAGAGCATTTATATTATATTTAGTAAATAAATGTTTTGATAACATGTATTTTTTTTTTTTTAATTTTTTTATCCGTTTATTAACAAAATTTTCAATTTATTGCAGACGCATTTGTATACCACGGAAGTTATGGCGAAAGGGAGCAACGTACCGCGCAAATGATTGCTATTATGATGACGACGGTGAATTCCTATATAAAGTACCTGGGATGACTTCGAGTTAAGAAACTTTTGTCATTACAATGCTATTTTTAAAGCAACATGTTTAATGTAACTTAAGAGATTAAAAACTTGATTTGGATAAACAAATTTATATTGAGAAAACAAGAGGAGAAATTCGAAGGCCTGTTTTAAAATGTAACAGTTATAAAATTTCAAGTATTTATTTTCAATAATTACTTTAGCAATAAGCGCCTACCAACAACACCACGAAACTATTCAAAAACTCTCTTTCTCTGTGGGCAGCTTCATTTTTATTTTGTTCAATAGGCACATAAAACTAAAACAGTGCAAAGCATTAAAAAAAAATATTTATTATGGGAATCCAAATATGAGGGTTCACAGTAAAACGGCTAAAAACAAAAGACCTGCAGAAGGATAATGGCCTATCAATATAATTTACTTTGTAATATAGTTAAATTAACCTGAGTGACTTTTATATTACTGTGAATTGATAAAAATAAGAAGACAAGACTATATTGTTTAAAAGCATATACACAGATGAATGTCAGGTATTGCTTAGCGCAAGCTCTGTTAATGTCACGAGAAGTTACTTTAGGTACTTCATCTTGAACTCTATGACGTCTTTAAGGATTCATCAAAAAAGTTAGAACTTATTATTACGACCGATTCTACTTATTTACTTCTAAAAGGCAATGAAATTAAGACAGCGTATGACTATTCTTAATAAATTTTCGTTAATTTACTCTACACGAAATATGCAATTGTTGGTACCCAGAATTTACCTGTCAATTATTCAACGTTAGTTTTTTCAGTTAATAAATAAATAAAAATATGGGTATTTCGCAAGAATGTCAAAAAAATTTTAGAAACAATTTTTTATTTTTTTTAAGGAGTCAAGTACATTAACATTTATATTGTTAAATAATTTGTGTAGCTTTGAATTTCAATTTTTTAATTATTGTTTTTTAAATATTAATTTATTACCACATGAGATATGTATTAGAACAAGTTTGTACAAAAAAAAAATAAAAATAAATTGATATTATTTATTGATATTTTAAATAGGTACAACTTTTGCGTTCTATTTTTAAGGTTATTTATGCAAGACCAATTATTTTAAGGACGATTAAAACTAAAATTGACCAGTCCAAAGATAGAGCACAAAGGCTGATTGTATGGTTTACGAAATCTTAACTTTAACTATTGGCAACTTGTAATAACGGTCCTAAATCTTATTTTCGTAAAGCAAATGAAGTTAAGGTCTCAATAGAGGAGGTGATATACTTTGCTCCATTCGAACGTCCCCTTCAGATGATAGAAAAACCGTATATAATTTGTATTATCTTATTATTTATTTCGCATTTGTAATGTATCCATATTTTACAGTTATGTTAAAATAGTAATTTACAGACTTATCGACCGTGTTACAATATTAGCGAACAAAGAAAAACATTTGAATGTGTTGTTATATGAATGCATGTGTAACAATAATGTCTGATGTAAATAACTTCATTAATAACATGAACGGAACTAAATAAAATTATAATATGTATAAGATAAAATATGTCGATTATATTAATTTAATAATTAACTCAAATTTTAACTTCTGTGGAAGAAAAAATTGCAAAAGAAAAGAATCTCGAACCTCGCATTTATACGCTAGTTGATTGATTTTTTTTTTTTTTAATGTAAAAAATTTGTATTATTACATGTGTTAACAGGCAATTATTTGAGGCATCCTTTTTTTTAGTAAAAAAATCAGTTTGACTTTCCCGAAAATGGACTAGATGAACCGGCAGATGGCGGTGTTGGGGTGGCAGCACTACGTACACCATCTCCTTCACAAACATATTTGCCTTAAAAGAAAATACAATAAAATAATGTTTCGACTATTTGCCTCTTCTGCCGTTACCTGATACAAATCTCTTCTTAACCAACGACACTCGATAGCCATGACCATGCAGTTCAAATTCTATACCAGACAATGTTGTGCCTTCACAATTGAATTGGGTCGTTAATAAGGCTGGAGTGGAAGGACCATCACTTAATTCCAAACGAGCTCTTAAAGTTCCTACACCTCCATCTTGTGAATTTTGTGATATATCGGTAAAATTCCATACCAAACGATTCGATTCACCCAACCTTAAAAGCCAAAAATGAAAAATTTAAAGTTTTTTAAATTAAAAATGATAAACTATGAAAACCAATATTTTAAAAAGTTATTCTCTTACCAAGCAGAATGAGGTTTAGATTGTACATTTCGTACTGAGCCATTAACCGGCACCAGAAGTGTTACGTTCAATAGAGGACATGCCATACTCATGGCGTGATTGTTATATTTGTAATCTACCTTGAGAGCTGTAAAGGTTGGTTCGCATTTCCAATAGCTTACTAGTTGAAACGGGCACGAGCTGGCTCCAGGCTTAGTACGAACTTGATACTTAAGAATATCAACATTGAAATAAGATGCTGTGGGAGTTTGTTCCGCCTGCCGCCTCAAAAAAGCTGTCAAAGCTGGCATATTAAATTCCAGCATAGTACTAAATGAGCTGGATTGGTTTTTGTCGCTAAAATTATACAATAAAAAATAATTATAATTGTTTTCAAAATTAAAAACATTAAATGAAGAATAGTTTAAATCGAAGGTCAGATTAGTCAAATAAGTGATCAAAAGGAAGTAATCACTAAATTACAAAAAACAAATTCTTGTCCTTCGCAAATACTTATTAAGAAATATAAGATTCTACTAAATATAAAAATTAAGATATCACATTTATTATAAGTCGTCATTCGTAGTGATACGGTTGAGGAAAGATTGAAACATTTGTAAAAATAATGATCACGATTTATATTTGACTTATCTGACCTCAGCTTGTACTAAGCACTATTTACTAATTTTCTTTTTCCTAAATGAGTAAATTATTTTTAATTTTTATTGAGCCGTATTCTTAATCTTAAACAAAGAGGCAAAAGTAACAATAAAAGACCATCTTAATAAGACGAATAACGCTTTCTTCTTTTTTGGTCTGTTGAGTAATTTACATACTCTTGTTATGCCCTTCACCACAAGAAGTGGAAAAAGGGTTGGTCTTTCCAAGTTTGTCATTCCGTTTTTAATTTCTACAATAATCCATTTCCGACCCCATAAAGTTTATAAATTCTAATTTCTTATACATAAAGTCGATTGAGCGATGTCCGTCTGTGTTAGTGTTGGAATCAGCTATAGATAATTTAAATGCGCCAATCGATTAGACATAGTTTTGATAATTTTGCTATTGAAAATCAGAAATATCGGTCCACGGCAGCAAGCAAAAATGCCACGCCTGCTTCTAATTTTTCGATATCACTTGGAACAATAAAGTAACTCCAATAAAAATAAAAAAAACAAATAAATGGGGTGATGGAGAATTTAAAAATAAGAAAAAAATCAAGTAAAAAAATTGGCGCTCTACCATATTTTCCGAGTTATGGGTTTCTGAACTTCTGATAGAAAATAAAGATTTTGAACCACATTTTTAAAGACATCAATATGGGTGTCTTTTAAAAGCCTTTGAAGAGATCTTCCAGAAAAATACATTTTTATTCTCTGAATGCAGCACTCTTACTAGTTTTTTTTCTCTCTTGAAAAATTATAAAATAGCTTTTTTGTTTTTGTTTTTAATGCGCCTTACGCCTGCATTAAGAGTCGGAATGTAACCGATCTATTGCAGAAGGGAATGTATGAAAAAACACTACACTACAAATCTAAATTTCTTCCTTTACCTTTCTCTTCTTTTTTATTTTCCCTATTCTTCAAAAATATACATACATATAGTTTTAATACACCATAAATACATAAATATCAATTGTAATACTAAACAATCAAATATGGCCTACTAATAGGGTCGGTTGTAAACTGTCAATTCAATAAATAAAAAAAAAAAAAAAATAAATAATGCGCCTTACGCCTGCATTAAGAGTCGGAATGTAACCGATCTACTGCAGAAGGGAATGTATGAAGAAAATCAAAACATGGTTTGTTTTTTTCTTTTTTTTTTTTTTTTTTTTTGGTAATTTTTTTTAAAGCCCTAATATTTCTGTATTGGCTTCCAAAATAACTCTCATGTTTTTTCTGAAATTTTTATACCTAAAGGAATATGTGTTTGGCTTTTCCAAAAATTCGGGCAAAGGAGATATGCTTACCCAGCAGTAATACATTTCATTTTGTAATTTTTTATAATTTTTATTATTACTCTTTCAAATAAATGGAACATATTACGTAATTAAGACTAATGTTATTCAATTTATAGTTTTTTAATTTTATTTAAAAAATTTTTGAAATTATTAGTTGAACTGTTTGATGTATTATAACAAATGAATAACTAATTCGGCTCAGGTCCGTTTTTATTTTAAATTCTAAAATTTCTAAAGAAAGAAGAATTATTTACAAATGTTTGCAAAACTTTTCCAGGAAAATCAGGAAAAAATTAACACCAGCAGAATTTAATGCAGCATATTTTGTATCGCTACATCTGTTCTTCTAATCTATCTACCTTAGGCTTTGTACATTGTAAATACCATCTATTAATAAAAAACAAAAACATCTAACTAACAGCCAAACCAAAATTACCGCGTAAAGGTGCGTTTAGACGAAATGTTTTTTTTATAAATGTCTTGTCAGATTGCCTGTACAATAAGATGTCGTAAATATATTTGAATGTAGTGTCAAAACTATCTTGTTTAATTCTTATAAGTTTATTATTTTTTAAAAGTTGAAAGGGCTTTTTACATAAATACAAACATAAAAAGGTTAAAATATTAATACATTTCAAAAAATTATTCGTAAAATATATTATTAATAACTTAAAAATTATTTTATGTGGTTTTAATAACGGGTATGATATCCCTTGGCTTTAGTAACATCAGTTAACCGGTTCTTCATTGATAATACTAATTTAATTTAAATTAATTATTCTGCCATTCCTCAGTTATAACGTTTTTCAGCATCTCCTTGCTGGATTTTTTTCTCCAATATTCCCCATAGATGTTCTATGGGGTTGAGATCTGGACTCTGAGGAGGATAAGGAAGCACTCTTTAATTTTTCACTTAACCATTCACATACAATTTTGGACTTATGTTTTGGGTCATTGTCGTGAACGAATCGAAAATTGTCTACAATGCCTAATTACGTTGCACTAGCTTGCAAATTTTCTTTTAAAATATTCAAATAATGGTGTTTGTCCATTGTAGTTTCAACAAGCACAAGATTTCCGACTCCTCCTAATGGCATTGCACCCCAAACCATAAAATTACCACCGCCATGTTTTACGGCTGCTTTTAGATTTTTCAATTCGAGAGCTGTATTTTCTCTCCGTCACACGAATCTTCTGCCGTCTGATCCAAAAATATTAAATTTACATTCATCCGTAAATATCACAGTATTCCAGAAGTCGGATTTGTTAACATAATTTTTGGCATACTCCAGACGCAGTTTAACGTTTTTTTTTTGAAACAAACAGCTTCTTCCGTGGAACACATGCTTTATATTGCTTTAAATGCAGAAAATTTCTTACTGTGCGTTAATAGTAACTCTCTCATGTTCTTGTATATTTTTGGCGATTTCCACTGCAGTAATTTTTGGATCCACTTTTACCATACGTTCTATTTTTCGTCCCAAACAGAGATCAATAATTTTTGGACGACCTTTACCTGATTTAATTTCTAATGTTCCTGTTTTATTGTATTTTTCAATTACATATTGAACCGAGGATCGAGGTCTAGAAACAATTTCGGAGATTTCCCGATAACTTTTACCTTCACTTTGCATTTTTATGATCAATTTTTTTATCTCAATAGGAATTTTTGTACCAGTTTTACTATTTAAACTCATTTTTAATTTAACCCACATTTAATTTAATTAATTTTTAACGGTAATGATGTAAAGTTTTTGTAAGAAAATGTTTAAATCAATGCTGACAACATAAGAAATAAAAAGTAATTTAATATTTGTAAAAATTACCGTAGTTTGGAGCTGTTTCATTCTCTCATTCATAGTTGTACGGACAATTTAAGCGATTACAACAACTTTAGGGATCGCTTGCTCTTTTTGCGTAAAAAAATTAAAAGACATAAATAACACTTTATAGTATACAAATGTATTTCTTAAACTTCGACCAGTATTTTAAAAAATATTAAAATTTATGTCAGACGTAATTCGTATGTACGTTTAAACGCAAAATTTATGTAAAAATGACTACTTTGACATACAAAGGAATTACGTGCAGATTTTAAAACTGACAAGTCATTTGTAAAAAACATTTCATTTAATAATAACGCGGCTTAAAAGTTCAGCAATTGGTAAATTCAATTTTGACAGCGCGTTAGGATGTGAAGTTTGCAGTGATGACAATCAATCTAACAATTTTACATTCAAAATCAATCAATTTAGTTAGACGATCTCAAAAAAAAAAAAAAAACAAATATATCATAACATATAATTGTTTTTAATTTATACTAACCATAGGTTTTTTTGTTTTTAATAAAAATTTTGAAATTAAAATGAAATTGAGCTGCATTAATTAATTTATTTGTTTTTTTATAGTTTTTGTGATGCAATATGTTTTTAATAAAAAAAATAAACGTTTTACTTACATTTGCACTAGTTTACTATTTGGTATAAAATGTTCCAAATTTTGTACATTTTTGATGCGAAATCCCAATTTAGCTGGGTTTGGATTATTGGCCAGCAGACCAGCAATGCCAGCAGGGAATGATAACATCATGTCTCCGGATATTTTAACTTGACAACGTGATTCATCACTGCCTCTATTATGTGGAAATAAAACAAAAATTATAAACATTAACGTTATTGTTAGTTTTAATTTACCTAAAATATGCATGAATTATTTCGTGAAAGGCTACCGCTAGCGGTATGGTATCGGAGATTCCTATTGTTAAAGGCGAAGGCCCTCTAGAAGAGCTAACTCCGCCAATGGCTGTGCGAAATTCTAAAGATCCTATGCTATCTGCACGATTTATGGTATTTATCGGTGCCGGACTAATCCGACCTCTAGCACCAACTAACATTTCAGACCGTCTTGAAGGCGGTCTTGGTATAGCAATACTGGAACCGGTACCAGATGTTGGCGTTGGTATTTGTCGTCCCTGACTTTTTGTCAGATTTGCTGAGGGTGGAGCCGATGAGCTAACGTCACCCAGTTCAGAAAATATATCACCCAAATCAGCGTATCTAAAAAATATTGAAATTTTATCTCAGGTTTAGCGAAATCCATAAAAATCATACTTTGAATTATTCGACATAGACAATGTGGGACTTTGTAAAGGAGCATATGGATGCACTGCTGTCGTAGGCGTGGATGCATTCGAAATTTCTGGCGACTGTTGACGTGAAGCTAATCTAGATTGCTGCTGCAACTGCTGACTGTGCTGCTTTAAAAACATATTTAACAAATAAACTACAATTACTTTAATGTTTAAAATTATATTTTATTTATTTCAAAACTATTTATAATTAAGCCGGTTTGTTTATATTAAATAAAGTGAACACATACCGAAAGTACTCCTGTTGGTGATAATGAAATATTTTCAACAGTGGCTCTTAATTCATCCACACTAGCTGACATTGGTGCCTGGCCATTGTTCAACGGTTTTATTTTTACATGTATACGCTTCTCCGGCCTATCGTTATCTGAATCTGAGTCAGAATCGGAGTAAAAACTGTCAGCTTAAGTAATCGTTTAAAACATATTAAAACAAATTGATTTAATAGCCAGTCTAATGATTAATTACCATTTTCTTTATTTTCATCCCATGCAACCTCTTTAGGAGGCTGAAGACTATAACCATCTTCATCAACTTCATGGCTACTAATCTGTTGTCCACCTATCAATGTTGTATTATTGTTTTTAATAGTATGATTTGAGTCATTGCTTGCATTGGGTTTATTGTCAGTTAAACCAGATGTCGCGGACTCATCAGGCACACCTGACATACCTGAAGACGAGGCGCCACCCAAATCAACTCCAGCTCCTACTAATTTGGAAGTAATGGCTAATAGTCCAGAATTACTAGTGCTAGAGCTTTGGTGTTTAGGTTTACTCTGATCTTCCTGCTCCATAGAATTGTTTCCTCCACGATCAACACTAAAAATATAAAACCGTCATTTAGAAAAATAAAAATAAAAAGTTTATACATTTCTTTACTCTAAATCTTAAAGAGCGCAGCATAATGTATATGTGTGTGTATATGTTTTTTAAGTTTAATTAAGTTTAATCTAAATGCTAGGAACACAACTGGAACGAATGACGAATTTCGTCCAACACGACGATATTCGTGATTAAAACTTCTTTGTGTTAAGTTCAGCGTATGAAGCAAAATAACGACGACAAAATTTGCTTACTTTTTTACTTTTGTTTAGTTTTTGTGAGTTTATAGGGTGACCATATTAATAATGTTTAAAAAATGAAACCTTAAAAAACAAAACTTAAAACTAGTTTTATATTTAACTACTTATTTGTGGACTTATTTTTAATGCTATAAAATACAAATAAATCAATTATTTAAGTAAAATGATATTATTTACTTATTTACTTTTAAACTAAAACCAAACATGGTCACACTGTGCTGATTTGTTCGTCATTCGTCGGCGTAAGTAATAGAAATATGCCCATTGCATAGTTCGCATTGTATGAAGAATTTCGTCCGACGTCATGATTGTGTGCATTTTCATATACACGAATTTGTTTGATTTATTTTTGTCGTTCGTCGCAGTTGTGTTCCCAGCATAAGAAGAAACAAATTAAAAAAATAAAAAACTCTCAGGTTGTTTTTGAAGTTTTTATGCTTAAAAGAAATGTTTTTGGATAAAGGATTCCTAATGAGCTGGCTTGAGAACCAGCGAAATACGTTTCAATACCTGCTTTTCCAACCAACAAATTAATTGTATTTTTTATTTAAAATGTTAATGGGATATTAGCATTCACCCAGTTTACACACGTCAAGTCTTCTTGCAGCAATTCTAAATTTTGTGGAAGAGAAAGGAGTGTAGAATCATTTTATTTCTCTTTTTCTCACCTAAAAAATTCAGAATTGCTGCAAGAAAACTTGACGTGTATAAAATGGGTAATTATAAAATAAATAAATAAAATTAAAATCATTTTAAATTAATCTTAAGAATGTAACACTCACCTTTGAGTACGCTCTTCCTTTATATTATCTGCCAATTCACCATCTTTTTTCTTCTTGGATTTTTTGGTTTTGGTTTTGTCACGCCGACTTCGCAATATCCCCGACACTATAGATAAATTAGAATAACAAGTTTTTTTTGTAAAGAAAGATTTTCTTTAAAAATGCATTTAATTATTTAAAAAAAATTAGTGAAAAAAGGTTATGCAATTAGAAAATAATATCATACATAAGTATGTAGGTAAAACTCAAACACCAACTCAAAATATAGAATACATTCCTTGTATGAAATACTATAAATTAAAAATAAGGAAAACTATCTACGAATTAGAAAAAATAATAATAAAATATAAATAAATAAAGCACCAAGAAACTTCCTTCTTTAACCGGTTCATTTCAATACATTAAGAAGAAAAAAAAACTGAGTTCCAATGAACACAAGATCATACCCTGAGAATTTGAAGAGAAAATGTTTAACAGAGATGTAGTCCGTCTCTGACTTGTTCCCAGTGTCGTGGATGGTGTTGTTGTATTTTGAGGTGAAAAAAGCTGATGATGATTTGTAGTAGTGGTTGAAGTTCCTGAACGATCAGATAGTTTTTTAGTGCTTAGTACGGGAGCTGATATATTTGGTGATATAGCTGTAACGGTCTCTGTTGAGTTGGTTGTTAAAACGTCACGTACTAATTGTGAGTTCGGTGCTATTCACAATTTAAAACGAATTATTTATTATTATTAAAATAAATATTATTTACAAAAAAAAGGTGAAATATGATTTTTATTTTTTATTATTATTATGATTTTTTTGTTTGTGTAAATATGTGTTGTTTTTGGAATTTCCATTTTTTATTTTAAATATGCTAATAATTTTACAATTTTAAATAATAAATAAAAGTATATTATTAGTTAACGAATTCGTTTATTTGCAAAAACAAAAAGTTACTTATTGTGAGGGCAGATAGGGCAAATGTTACCCGAAATACGCGTAGCTACTATCAGCCTATTCGTCATGTTAAGTAAAAATAAAAGGGAAAACGGAAAATGTATTAAAGAAATACTTTGTGCACAATAAAGCTATAAAAAATTAAATTGATGTCTTCTAAAGTCCAGCAAAAATATAATGAAATTTCAAAAACATGTGGGTATATGATTTTTAGAATAAGAAAGTCTTAGGAATTTTCTTTGGAGTCATGAAAACTTAATAGAAAACGTCAATCATCAATATGCTGACGTCCAAAAAAGTTAAGCGTTTTGTACAAAAAATGACGAGAAAAAAATTTTAAGGAAGATCCATTAAATCCTGAAATCTTTAAAAGCAAAAACAGTTTTAGCTAATTCCTTGAAAAATAGACCTAAGGAAAGAATCCAGATTTAAAAAATAAATGCCAAACAAAGCGAAACTTAAAGTAGGAAAGGCCTTATGCTGTACTAATTTCACAATATACAATTTAAAAAAATAAATTTTCGTTTGAAACTTGTGTAAATAAAGGACCTCAATTTATTATGATTTTGATAAAGTTTAAAGTTATTAAGATAAAGTCACAAACACTATAATTAATATTTCCAAAGAAAGAAAACTAGCAATTCGTTTGGACTTTTTCTATTTGTCTTTGTTTGTGGTAAAACAGGCAACTGTGAGCAAAAGCCTATTTTCTTGTTTCCAGTTTTATTTATAGATAGCATTCGGAAAATTTTATTTGATTTCTATATTATGCAAACTCTTCCCAAGCACCCCAACACTTTTCATAAATTCTGGTAATTTTTTAAAATGAAAAATAGCCTCAAGATAGAATGGGAAAAAGAGACAAAATGAAACATCAAACCATCAGGAATTGTTTGCTTATGCCGATTGAAAAATAAAAATAAATAATTTTTATAAATTGTTACTGTTGAGTTTAAGGAGAAGATTACAATAGTGATCTGTTTTTAAAATGCTTATATTTTTAAATCGAATAAATAAACTGTTTTCAAGTCTATAATAAAATTAGTCAAAAACTAATTACTTTCAAATAAATCAAATGTATTTAAATAGTCGCGATTTAAAAGTTTCAAGATGGATATTAGGAACATGGATATAGCGTAATGACTAGATTGGTAAACTAAAAACATTGAATATAAATTTGATTTTAATTCCGAAACTGCAAGAATAATATCAAAATGTACACTTAATTTTCGTTTCGGACTAATTTGTAACCAATGCTTGCGAGGTTTTAACAAATAACATAAAAATATATAAAGAAAAATATAAAAAAACATGCATAAATTAAATAATAATATTGATAATAAAGAATATGATATTAATGAATATTTCTCTAAAACATAACAAGTAAGAGTAAGGTTACAATTATTTATTTTTAAAATTTATTAATTATTTCCTTTAATATATGCCCCGTTTCACTTGACGTACGTTTATTACTTTGAAGAAAAACGGAGTGAATAAAGAGTAGTTTTTAATTAATGAAAAGGAATAGAATAGAAAAGAATAGTTTGTTATAATAGTTGGTGTTTTGAGTGTTTGTAATTTTTACTACAGAATTTACATATAAACAAAACAAATTATAGTACTTTCAGTAAAAATGAACGTATAGTTCATAGATATTTACTACAATTTATTTATCTAACAATTTTCCGTTCTCATTTATTTGAAGTTAAAAGAGAACGTTTTTAATCGATGTAAAATATTCAGTGTTATGTTTATGCATTTAAATTAAATTTTTTTTCAAAATATTTCTGTTAGTAAAAAAAAAAAAAAAAAACTAAAAAGTACTTTTTGTGGTGAGAAAAAAGAAAAGAAAAGTTATAAAACGTTTAGGTTTTATTAGCGTGGAAAAGTCTAACGGGATTGAATGATGGTGGAAAGGGATAGAAAATAAAGTTAAAGCAGTTGTCAAAAATGAACCTTGATTAATATCCTGTAGTGATTGAAGCTCTGAGTTAAGGGAATTTTTGTTGATGGTTGTGGTAGTTGTGCCATAGGTGGTGTTATTTGTAGCATTTATATTGACTGATAGTGAGCTTGTGATACAATGACTATCCATACCGAAATTTCCACTACCACTTGTGGCAGATGTTGGTATTCCGGTATTTGGTTGCTGTAGCTGTTGTTTGCTAGGATTGTTCGTTGAGAACCAACTGCGAAAATTACTTTTTACTATGTTTGTAGTTGTTGCTGCATTTGCTGCAGATGGTATTTCAGGCGATGTTGGTCGTGATGCTGTAGTCTTCATACTATTAACATCCAAGGCCGATTCCTCAGCATTTATAATACTATCACTGCCACTGGCAACACTGCCTACAGATACAGCCTCGATACCGCGTAAATCCATTGAAATGTTTCCACCACGATTTATGCTAGTAGCTGAGTTTGAATTTGCACCAACTGAAGATTGATTCAGACGAATATTTGACGTGGCCGATAATTGTTGATTTATAGATAATGGAATGAACTCAAGTTCTGGCATTTCTAAAATTTATAGTAAAAAGTTAAAATGCATTAAAGATAATTTTTATAACAAGATTAATATTACCGGGTTTTTCCAAGCCAGTATATTTATTTAGTACAAATTGTTCCAGCAATTTGTCCACAGTCATGTCTAAAAATTGACGTTTAAAATCGGAATGTACCTGCAAATATGAATATGATATGTTAATTATTTAACAAGTCCGTCTACATTTATCTTTTGCTGCAGTTACAACTTCGAGATTTTATTTCAATTAATCACACAAACTAAGTATCAAAATTCGTTTGAATTGACAACTGTGATGTAGGCTGTACTTAACTTGATAGCCAATTCTCTTTTTAAGAATTCATTGTCAAGAATCCCAACAAAAAATACTACAACTGAAAGTGCTACATAAAATATATAACTTAACTTGGCCGTCAAGTTGCAACTTGCCTTGAGAGAAAACTTAAACGTGCAACTCCCAAGTTACTTTGAAATGTTCAAGCAATCGAGAGACTTGGAATTATTAAAAAACCATACAAAATGTATTATTAACATTCATCATGTTTGCTGTCGTGTACTTTATTGATTAATTGATCTTAGTTCCAATTTTATCGATTTTGTTTTAAATTTAAGTATCTACAGAGTTTTTTAACAAAATTTATATAAAAACTACTAATGAGCCTAATAAACAACAGGATGTTTTTATTTTGTTAAAATACCACAAAATTCTTTGTTGTTAGCATACGGTTCCTGAAATACTCTTTTTATTCACAATTTTATTTTCATTTGCTGAAATAGTCGTTAGTAAAATTATTTTTATTACCTGTCCCACCATGTCATGATTGTTTTGCAACAATTCCAAATACGTAGAAAGAAATTCTTTCATTTGACGTAAATGCATTTCTTCAATTTCTTGAAAACGCTATAAAAAACAACAACAAAAAATAAATATATAATTAGATACATGTGATATTGTTGAACCATTACAAATGCCACAAATACCTTACAAGTCTGTGTCATACGACGTTCAAACTCGTTCTTAATAGGATTGTGTTTATCTAATAATACTTTATATTCTTCTTGCAGTTTACGTAATTTCGTTTCCAATTTGTCAATATCTTTTTGGGATGAATTGTCTTTTCGAAGTTTTTCTAATTCTTGTGCTTTCGTGCTGTACAAATCTCGAGCCTTTTGCACATCCGCTGTTGAACTTTGTATTGCTTTTACACATTCTAACGTTTGCGCCTCATCTTCCTTTACATTCCTGTGTTTTTTGTGTAATTCATCCGTATATTTTGTTACATCTTTTACCAGTTCCGTAAGTTTTTGCACCATTTGCATGTGCAGGGTCGACAATTTTTCTGCCGATGTCCGAAGTATTATCCATACTGGAGAAAATGTACTATTTAATGTCCCCGTGCTGGCTTTATGGGCCAGTTTTGACATTAATTTTGAATTTTGTTCTTCTATGCTTGACTTCTCCCGGAAGAATTCAGAAAGTTCCTTGCTGGCTTGCAAACCAAATTTCATATTGTGATACAAGACATCGAATCCATTATTTTTCTCCCCCTAAAATTTATAATTTTTTAATTAATAAAATACAATCAAATAAACAAAAATACAAACCCAAAAGTAATCATTAAAATCAACAGTCATATTGAAAGTTTTCGTCGCTTTTGATGATTTTTAAATTCTTTCCTTAACAAATATTGTTGTATCCAGCCAAAAAATGCAAATGACTTGTTACAATAAGAGATTGACTTCCATTTTTGGATCTTAAATAAAAAAATAAGAACACAAGAAATTGAAAATTCTATTTTAAACCTTTAATCTTTTATTATTAACAAAAATATTTAATTCAAAAACAACAGTTAAATTTTAAATGGACAACCAAAATTCGTTATAAGTAACGATTGCCAAAATTTCATTAAAAAATTAAAATGGATATGCAATATTTTTTAAATATACTCAGGAGTTTCGCAGCTCTTGAGAATTAAATAATGATTTGTGAGTTGTCAAAATCGCCTCCAGACAACGATTTTTGAATATCGTTTTGAAATTAATAAACATCAGTTGTTTAAGCCAACTGTGTATTTTAGTTTTGTCGTAAATTCCTTATGCACGACAAAAACTAATACATACAAAAGTTTTAAACTAATACATTCTTAATAATTTATTATTGAACGGCCTTGCCGTTGTAGCGCATTCGGTTTAGTGGACTAAATCTGATTTTTCAATTGTGTTTACAGATATTTGTTGTTTATTAAAGTTCAAACCAAAATGCAGCTTATTAAATGTTTTGCAATAAGCCAATTCCAAAAATGAAACCAAATAAATTTGGATTTAAGGAATTTTAATAGCTTTTCCAAAGAAACAAAAAATAGAAGAATTTTTTTTTTTGTCAGCTCCAACTCTTTTTACTACAACTAGCAAAGCATATGCCATTAAGAAGTGTTTACCAAATAATTAGAAAAATTGTGAATTGAAATAATAAAAGAAAAAAATCAAGCAATTAAACAAAAATATATAAAAACAACAATCTAAATATGACAAGTAAAAAAGAAAGGTACGTTGCATTTAGAATTGCAAAATAGTTCAAGTTGTTGTAGTAAATAGTTGCGCTCAATCAACCTGACGCCGTGCTTCATGAAATTTTAATTTTATTGTTTGAAAGTAATTGCAAGAATAATATTACAACTATTATGAATCATAATAATAATTTGCAAATGGTCGAGAATATTTGTTTTTAATAAATATATAATTGCAGTACAATATAAGAACAATAGTACTATATTCGGATATGCCGAATCTTATATACCCTTCACCATGTATGTAAATATACCTCCTATCAAAACAAAAAAACAAATATTGCGGAGACAGAGAATTGAAAAATTAGAAAGAAAAAATTAAGTACAATATATAATTTTATATAAAAATATCTTCAACTCTTAATGGGTTAAGCATTTTTAAAAAATTTTTATTTTTATATCCTGAAAGATCTCTTCAAAAGTTTTTAAATAATACCTATGTTGACGATATTGACAGTTAAACTTTTTTATGAAAATTTCAGAGGCCCATTTTTAAATTCTCTAACGCTCCATACTTTTGTTTTTTTGATTGGAGTTACTTCATTGTTCCAAATGATATGGAAAAGCTATAGCCAGACGCAGCGTTAAGCCACTGTCTCAAGGGACATGCACCGATCTTGCTAATTTTCAATAGCACCTCTTTCGTTACTATGTCTGATTTGCTGGTCTATTTAAATTTTCTCTAGCTCATCTACTGCCCTGGCAAAGCAGATAATAAATATTATAATAAAAAAATAAAATATTAAATATTTGTATATTTATATGTTTTTCATAAGAGACTAACAAAACAATACTTAACAATGATAATTAAAGATCGCAACCACTTTATAATGAAATTATTGCTGACTGCTACTAGAACATGTTCGCGTACTTGAAAAACTAAAAAGTTTTATCATCTAAAACTTTAAATCACCAGTTTTTTTACTTTTGTTATAAAAATATCGGACGAATATTTTTTTTTGCAACATTGCACAGTGGGGCAGAATCAAAATATTTTGGAAATGTCTCAGACATTTGTAAAGGGCTAGGTCGTGCTTGTGTAGTTGGTCAACTTAAATCAAATGGCAAAAAATCTACAACATTGACATTAACACAATTCCCAAAATAGGGATAAAAATCCCAAAATTGTAATTTTTTACTTTTGCTCATAAAAGGTCTGTTAAGTAAGCTTACAGAAATTTTCAAAATTATTTTCCAAATGTAAAAAAGTAAATGAACGCTTTACCAGCAAAAATTAGCAAAGAAAACTGTTGTGGCTTTTAAATGATATGTAAGACTTAAAATAGTACCATTTTTTAAAGTAAATTTACTGGAGTAAAAACATTTATGAAACAGTAGATCACTAAAAGCCAGCTAACTGATATCAACCACATTGAAGAAATATAAATAAAACTCTAAATAACCAAGTAGCAGAACTGTGTACATAATATTTTTTTTAATTTTAAATTTTCATTTATATTGCAACACAATGGTCACATTCAAAGTGGGACAGTTTAATTTTTTTTAATTACCGTTAACTTTGGCACATGCAGTCACTTTTTTCGGCCTAAGATCAGTGTTTTATAATGTTTCACATTGTTTAAATTCTTTTTTTTTTAAATGGTAGAAAAGGATCAAACTACAATTGAAGAAAGGCATTTGTCATAAATAATTCTAAAACTCACAAAACTATTAGAGAAATTGCACAAATAGTAAACAGAAACAAAAGTACAGTGTTTAGTATTATAAAAAGATATAAAGCTACTAATAGTGTCCAAAATAAAAAAAAGAAATTGTGCACACAGGTGCAAATTATCCGACCGTGATAAGCGA
Source organism: Cistogaster globosa (assembly GCA_937654795.1). Taxonomy (NCBI): domain Eukaryota; kingdom Metazoa; phylum Arthropoda; class Insecta; order Diptera; family Tachinidae; genus Cistogaster; species Cistogaster globosa. Next base: position 174,424,848 of record OW569403.1, read on the forward strand.
TCCACTTTTGTCAGCAATTGACGCAAAAAAACAAATTATATGAAATAAAAAATGTTAGTATTATTGCTGAGACAATCCGCTGAATCTTTAGAAAAAATAATTTACAATGAAGGTTGTGCTGCCGATATCCATTAATATCAGAGAAAAATCAAAAACTGAAATACGCGTTCGCTCAAGAGTATGCAATTAAAGGTGCGTCATTACTGGTGAAAGGTAAGTGCTATTGTTGTAAGTTTTTCTGATTTTTTCGAAGCTTATATTATCTTCTTAAGTTATTTTTACAGAAAAAACAAAAATAAACTTCTTTGGACCAAATGGAAAAAGATTCGCTTGGAGAAAACTTCCTACTGAATTTCTAGACAAAAACATTATAAAAAAAGTCAAGTATGGAGGTGGTTCTCTTATAATATGGGGTTCTAGATCAGCGACTGGAGTTGGGAAAATGCATTTTATAAATGGAATTATGGACTCAAAGTATTATATAAATATTTTAAAAGAAAACGTTAGGGAAAGTGCCGAATTCCTAGGCATAAACGATAACTTCGTGTTCTACCAAGCAATGGAATCTTGGAATGCACTAAATTGGCTTTTCTTCAATGTTACAAAAAATTTCTTTTATCAAACATTTTTTAAGAAAGTTATTTTGTAAACAAACGTTAAATACATCTGTTTGATTAACTCTTGCAAATGAAAATTTTTATAGTTAAAACTTACAACAAATATTTTTCTTTCAAATTTCTACACTTTTTTTATACTCTGCTTGCAAGTCGTGGACTCCGAATTTCGGAGTATATATAGCCCTTTTATAGTAGCCTTCTTTTTCCGATACCGCTTTGGGATTATAGAACATATAGAAAAAAGTTAAAATATCAATGTGAAATAGGGCAAATTAAATGAACTCCAATTTTTTAAAGTATAATCAATTTTATACGCACATATACTTAGCATATACAGAAATATAATATTTTTATATATTCGTTTAGAAAAGTTTTTTCTATCAAAAAACAAAAAAAAATAAGACTGATGGCCCTTTACAGATACACAAAACTGCAATAATTTTGGATTTTTAAAATTAAACATCGTCTTATTTTATGTCAGAAAAGTATAATCTTCGAAATATTTCAAATTTTGCTCGCTAACCACTTTAATAATTCTTGCAAAAAAAACCAAGTTCAAAAAAGATTTTGGCCGTCTATAACGGGTTAAAAGTTTGGCAACATTCATCAATATAGATTAAGTATTGGGACACGCTTTAATTTCCAAATCCAAATTTTATACTTGTTTTACAGCGGACTTAACAATACAGCTCCTTGTAAATATAAACCGTGTGTCTGCAAGCAAATATATTCATCAAATTACATAAACTATAGGGGCATCCTTAAGTTTTCAAATCCAATTGTATACTTGTTGTTATAGCGGACTCAGCAACAACAAGTGTAACACCTTCTAATTTTTAATATTTATTATTATTACAGACGAAGTAGTGGACATTTGTTCTAGTTTTTAAAACAGTTCATAAGATAGGCCCATATATGTAAACTTACATTAATTATGGAAACACCCTTTAATTTCTAAATTCAAATTGTTTACTTGTTATTATAGCGGGCTTAGCAATAAATGTTTCTTGTAAATTTCAGCCCTCTGTCTATAATGGTCCATAGTTTTGGTCACATACATCAAATTTCAGCAACTATTGGCACACCCTTCAATTTTTAAATTCAAATTATGAACATGTAGATATAGCTAGCTTAGCGATAGTTTCAGCGTTCGAAAGTTCAGCCACTATTGGGACACCCTTTAATTTCCAAATTCAAATTTTATACTTGTTATAACGGAGTTAGCAATGCTGGTTCATTGTAAATTACAAGCGTCTGTCTACAACTGTTCAAAACTATGGCCATATACATCAAATTAAATGAACTATTGGGGGCACCCTTCAATTTATAATTTTGAATTTAATACTTCTTACTATAACGGTCATAGCAATCGACATTCTGTCCAATTTGCCATCGGGAGCTATAGTGATACGCAGTTTTTTTATTTTAAAGTAGTGCTCTTTACGGGATATAATACACGTAAAAAACATGTACATTGTATGGGGACACCCTTTCATTTTTTTAAAACAAGAACGGTTTTTAAAACGGGACTAATCTGTTGGCATCATTTTTCAAATAAATCCAAAAACTACTGAGTTATGGAGGCACAAATATAAAAAAAGGAACATTCAGTCGAATTGATAACCTCCTTTTTTTTGAAGTCTATTAAAAACCCCGAATCTTTCAGAATCATCCGAGCCACAGAATAAAAATTAGAAAAAAATAGCTAATAAAGTTACACAGTAATGTAAAAATTTAAGTGCTGGTATTTGTAACTATTTTTTTATTTATTTACTTACTTTTTAAGGAATAAAAAAGATTGGAGTCATAAAAATGAGATCCCAAAAAAGTTTTATGTATTTTTAGTATTAAATAGAAATATTTCAAATATTGTTACAAAATAAAATTAAATTAATTAGGCAACATCATCAGCTCTCATTTGCAGTTTAGCTTTAATTTCTTCCGCACGTTCAACTTCCTGTTTGAGACGTTTTTCCAAAGCTCTACTCAAGATGGTGCAACAGTCTTTTATGGCATGATAGACGATGTTTTTTATTTGTAACTTGTCTTCGTGATTAGTATGTGAATGTGACAGACGTCGAAATTCATGGGTTAAATGAAAGCAGTGAGTAATATTTTCTGGCGAAACAAAATCCTCTGCTACTTTTATACAGTTGTGAAGATTTTGTACTTGATGTGGAGCACCAGCTGGAATAAAAACGGCATCGCCTAGACACTGAACAATTGGATAGCCTTCTACTCCATATTCGTTGAAAAGACGCGCTCGCAATTTATCATCCAGATACCAGTTTTGATCGTGTATCGGATCATGGTCAGGTTCTAAGCGAAAACCCTTCTCAAGCGTGACCCTATTGAGCAGATCACGTATTTTATCGGCATCTCTAGCAGGAAAAATATGCCATAATGCACCGGGTAAAACATTTTTCTTATGAACTCTGGCTCTGGTTAAAAATTCGCAGCCGCCCATGGCGATAGCTTTACATGAAGCAGATATTTGAGACTTGCTGTCAGAGTCTTCCGGTATGCCAACATAAACCATAATATTAACAGCGTCAGATATATCTAAATGTAAGTTTGTTGTACCTTTATCAGGATGGAAAGCTGATCCATAGGCGTTATACATTTTCGGACCCAGATCTGGAGGAACAAACATTTTTGGCAAACAACTGGCTATATTAAGATTGCCTGTACGCAGTGTGTATTCTGGCATTGGAAGTCCTTTCATTAGATCTTTATATCTTGTGGGAAGAATTTCGGCAAAATCGTCTCCCGGAGGCCAATCTTTTAATTTAAGTAACATAGGTTTTCCATTAGCATCGAGAAGTCTTTTTTTCATGCATTGAAATCCTTCCCAAAAATGACGCATTGGCTGATTAGGCACAAGATTTCCATTAAGACAATTGATAAGATCATTGGGCTTCTCACCGAAATCCTTTAAAAAAGCTTCCGGACGCCAAAGGTCCAAATTTAAAGATTTAGCTACTTCTGATATCATGACTGGTTGGCCACATTTCCAAACTTCTTGGAAAAGTATACGATTATCAGGATGGTTTGCATTCGTTAAACGCAATAACTTTCCATCGCACAGCCACTCATGAGGAACACCTGGAGCTATTAAAGTAGAATTTGTCAACATCATTGCTCTAGGCGGCAAAAATCTTCTGTATCCAGCCAAACCTTTTCGCAAAAAATTAATGTGTTTGAAATTATCAAACGCCGTAGTGATGGGATCTTTTCCCAAAGTCTGTTTGTTGAATATTCTTCCAGGAACATAATCTATACCTTTAGCACGAGCAAATTCTAGAGCTTTGGAATGAATTTGATCTAAACGCGCTTGCTTCCTTAGAGTTTCTTGTGTGGCTAATGAAGAAGCGCTGGTTTGTTGTTTTAGCTGGGATTCTTTTATCATATCTTGTATAAGATTCTTTAAATCTCCATTTGGCATTTTTTGTACGCTCAGTAAACAACCGCAAAGTTGAGGAATTTCCCAAAGCGTTCGGACATCGTGTAAAAGTCTACCTAAAATATTCATGGAATCTCCAGCAATAATTTGAGTCAATATAAGCTCTTTCGTATGATGGGTCACACCTCCAGAACATAATAACCAATAAAACTCATCCCTTCCTTTTGATGGTTTTTCGCCTGCCTGAATTTTTCTCACAGTTCTATTTTCTTTGCGATCCTTAAAGCAGTCGATACATACTCCAAATCCACATTTTTCACAAGTCCAATGAAAGTTAAACAAGGTGGTATCACAAACGTCACAAATTTCACGTATTCCTTGAACTATTTTCTTCCATGCTATTGTAGTATTGGGGTTTTCGTGAAGTTTTAATGCCTCAGCTTCTTGCCGCCAGAGATAACAGAACTGATCACCTACATGTAGCAATATGTAACGACACACTTGTATATCCATGTTTCCTGCTGTCGGTTCAGTATTCTCGTCTGGTCGCCATATATTAATTTCTTCTTGAGTGGGATCAGTAAATGGGTTCGGAAAGCCGGCAACTAGAAGCTGACCATCTTCAGTGTAGCGAAGACATCGAAATTCATAAAAACGACAATAAACATCATTGGATCCCTGTTGTGGAGTTCGTCTTCGGCATTCTCTGCACTTGTGTATTTTCGTTGCATTAATATTCGTCGACAAAGAGTTGTTTGTATTAGTTTCCGCTGAAGAAGCAGGCAAATTGTTACTCTGTAACTTAAAACATGGCAAATGTTGTAGAAAAGTTTTGCAACTTTTACGATGTTCTTTATCTTTTTTTTCTTCTTCAGGTGTTAGTTTTTCCAAATTTGGCAAATTATCTTCATCATTTTGTGTTGTGTTACTTATCTCATACTGATTTTCATTATTTAATATTGAGTTTGAGTTCGTATTTAGTTGTTGCATTATATCGTCAATTTTTATTTCAACGTCGTTTTCTGTTTCTGATTTCGTAAGCGATATAAGATCCGAATTATTTTTATTTTCCCATAAGGGCTGCTTATCTGGTGTAATCCCTTTAATGATATTAATTTCTTTAATATTTTCGTCGAGAACCTCTGATATTTTTTGTTGTGTATTATCTATTAGTTGTGACAGAGTTTCAGTTTTAAGGTTGTCTATTTTTTGCTTAGCATCTGTATTTGCAATGTGTATCTCAATTATAGATTTTCTTTCTGTTCCAAGATTTTCCAAGCGTAGCTGCTTTGATATGTTTGTTAAGTTAGATGTATTCTCTTCGACTTTTCCATCATCATGTTCTCGCTTACGTTGTATTCGGAAATTTTTCAACTCATTTAAATTTGTTTTCTTAGATGAGCTGTCCTCTGCCTCTATTGAAGCACATCCAAGTTCAGCTTGGATTTCATTTTGCATTTCGTTTATTGGAGCGGCGTCTGTGTTTTGATTTACTGAAGACATGATCGGTATATTTACTTTTGCTTTTCTGTGGCAAAGTTGAAAGAGAAGAAAAAATTTTGCTGTTACTCTCTGAATTAAGAGGGGACCGCCCGTGTTTTAGATAATGTGGCAGCAGTGAGTTTCATTTCATTTTAACACACAAATCATCAATTACTTTTTTATTTATTTATTTCTTTTAATTTTACACAATAATTTTATTTGTTTCAGTATAAGGATAATGTGGATGGCAGCTTTAGTTAAATGTTGTTGCTGCAAAATAATTTTTATCCTCAACAACTTAGACTACAATTATAAACAACATTCAGGTTCATTGTAAATAAAGTGAAGAACCGAAAATAATCTTTTTTAATTTCTTTCAATTTAACTACTCACTACCACCACATTACCTGCTTACACGTTAAAGCGATTTTATAAAAATATGATAAAAATTAAATAAAAATTTTGATTTAAAATCGATTATTAAAATACATTTGATGAAAACATTATTTTAAAATACAAATCAAAAAATAGTAAGAGCTATATTCGTCTATGGTGAATCTTATATACCCTTCACCATGTAAGCAAATCTAGTTTAGTGAAGTAACTTTAAACAAAAAAAAAAAAAAAAAAAATATTGGGATAACAGAGAATAAAAAATAAAAATATAGTAGTATATAAATTTTCTTAATGGATTAATGGCATTTTAAAAAAATTTTAGCATTTCCTGAAAGATCTCTTTAAAATCTTTTAAATGATGCCTGTATTATTTTAAAGTCAAAACAAGCGATGTGCTTAAAGGCCAGGATTGACTATCATACTCAGTCGTACGATCTGTCAAAAATTGCATGTGTGCTCAAAAAGTATGATAGTGTGGATTGAAAGTGTATGTTTGTGACAGACTTTTTGACAGATCTGTACGATTTTATAATCTTTTAATAATTCATAAAATGATTTTTCTATGCGATCAGAGTTGATTTTTTTTTGAAGATGAGAAGCAACAACAAAATATTAAAAGCATCTGTTTTTGCATCTTTTTTGTATAATAGTGTTGCACCTAGGACGCCATTTTGATACGATTTTTAAAGTAGGACAGAATTCTGTCAGATTTTTGTGTGATTAAATCGTACGATTGTGTATGATAGTCAATCCTGGCCTCAAAATTCATTTATTAACTGACTCGCTAACACTTCTTGTGGGTTACAAAAAATATATGAAGAATGTTGACGCAAGAAATTTATAATAATACAAAGTAAAAATAATCTATAATCTAAATATGCCGTTAGGCTTAATACAATAATCATTAAACGCGGACTATAAAACTGCAGGGTTATTTGACAGTTTCAGAAAAGCCTTTAATAGTGTTTCAATTATTCACCCCTATCGTGAACAAAATGTAAAATTTTTGTTCCCATGAAATGTTTATTCCCCATGAATGGGAAATTGGTATTGTGAATTTCTTGTGAACGTTTGTTCCCGCTATCAATTCGTAATGAATGCAAATAAAAAGAAAAAATGTAAACAGGAAATAAAAATATTCGAAATTTTTAAAGTTTTTTTTTTTTAAGTTTTAAAAAGCATGGAAATGTTTAGGATTGGCGCCATTGTATTAAGCAGTTGTTAATTTTTAAGTTTAGCAGTTGTAAATTTTTCCTGTGAGTCAATTCTTCTTCGTTTTGTGGGTAAAGCCTTTTTGTCAATGGACTATTTCTCTTTTTGTGGAATCTTACGGCGGTGGAATCAAAAGTTTGAACAGGAATGTGCTTCGAAGCTTATATCATTATTAAGCTTATTGGAAGATGCCGCCGCTTTATTTTTTCGCTTTCAAAAATATCTTCTGGCAATCCAAAGCTGAAAGAGTAAGCCTTCTACAGACTTTTATTCCTAACTGCCATCCCTAAATTAGCGCGTAAGACGCGACGCAAAATAACGCATGGCTTTCACGCTGAAGGTGCATACCTAAATAAAAGCGCAACGTTTTGTTGTGAACAGTAATGCTAACCTATCACTTTTAATAAAACCCTATAAAATGAATGCAAAACAGTGATAAAAACGCTATATAAGCCCGAAAAAAGCAAAAATGTCATTACTGCTTTGTAACGTTCTCTAAATACTACAACAAAATATGTAAACAACAGTAGCTTGCAGGCAACTGCATTATCTTACGCGCTGTCAAAATTGGATTTTCCAATTGCTAAGCGTTGACGCCGTGCTATTTAGGGATGCTTCATACATTTTGTATGTACATGAGAAATTTTGACAGATATCTTGCGCTTTACGTCGTAATTTAGGGACGGCAGTAAGAGTTCAAAAATACTGACAAACTTTTAATTTGATTTGGGCCACCTCTTGTTCCCCGTTGGCTTTTTAAATTAGTGGCAGCTTTTGGCCGGGCATACTTTTTTTGGTCTATCTATACCTAATACCAGTTATGTACATTTGTATGTATAAAAATGTACAATAATAATAAAGTATTTTAGAATTCGCCCTCCAGATCTTTCGAAAGATTTACAAACCACATCCAATGGGTCGATTATTTTGCACCCTAAATATTAAAAAAATATAAATAATTTGCATTTTTTGTCCTGTTTCCTAGAGGAAACAAAGTAAACGAACTAATACAAAAAAAGGGGAAAAACAACTTTTAAAAAGTCGTTCACGATATGGCGAATTTTTTTAATGGCAAAAATTGTTTACATGTTATTTCCCACTGAATTACATTTCACAATAAGAGAAAAGTTATTCGCGATTGCAATTTTGGGGAAAGGGAAATATTTTATATTTTAACTTATATGTACATGCAAGTCTACAACAAAGACAACATTAAAACAACAACAGTTATTTTGTTTGTGTAAAATCTCCTATTGTGTCAAGAAGCAACTCAGAGATGGGAAAGTTGGTATGATTGTATTTTTTTGTAATAAAAAACTTAATATCAGTTTTGCTAAATAATAATAACAAAAATATACCACAATAATCTGTTTATATGTATATAAATGTAAAATAAAACAAGAATTTATGAAAAATATGTTTAATTCAATTTGAGCTTCAAAATTGTAATTGGAAAATTTCGTTTACCATCCCTGGAAGAAACATTAAGAAAAGAGGAGTATATCTAATCAAGTACATGCAAGAGCTCAGGTGATATTTGTTTGCTTTGTATTTTCATCACCGCATACGTCAAAAATTCTTAATGTTTGTTTATATTTTATTCTTTATTTCCTTTTTTCCTCTTTTCTTAATGTTTCTTCCAGGGATGGTAAACGAAATTTTCCAATTACAATTTTGAAGCTCAAATTGAATTAAACATATTTTTCATAAATTCTTGTTTTAATTAACATTAATATACATATAAACAGATTATTGTGGTATATTTTTGTTATTATTATTTAGCAAAATTGATAAGTTTTTTATACAAAAAAATACAATCATAGCAACCATGGCGAAATAATTTACCAGGTGGTGGCAGTGGCGAATTTATTCATTTTCGCCGTTGCAGAAAATGAATGAAATTCGCCACTGCCAAGAGTTGCTTCTTGACCATGCCGAAATAATACAGGTGAACGCACGGGCGAAAAAGCTCATCAGCTGTATACGTTGTAGTTGTCAAGGCGAATTGTTTTGTTTATGAATATTGTCAAAAATAAATTATTTGTTAAACAAAATTTTAATGTGTTGTAATTTTTATAAAAAATGAAAAATTTAAATTCCTTAAAAAATTTATGCGAAACAGAATTACATTTTTAAAATTTTAATTTTAAGAAAATTAGAAATGGAACGCGGAGGAAGTCAAGAGAACTGCAAGTCATAAATAATTTTGTAGTTGCACAATTTGAGATTTCTTTGATGTCCCCCTACACAAAAGGCATTCATCGCTTTCGTCAAACCAATCCAAAATACAGTTTAACGAAACAAGTGGCCACAAGGCGTTAAACTAGAATTATTACGTGTTTCCCAGCACAATATACACTGGGGAACATTGCGTTCATTTTCTATTTTTCTCGTAAATGTCTGCTTATGGAAAAATTATTCAGGAAATCTTTCAAGTTCAAAACGTTTTCCTTTGTGTTCCTTCCAAGTTTCATATGCTGCTATAGAAAGAGAAAAACTCACTTGTAAAAAAGTAACAATACACAAGATCTTATAGCCATACAAGAAGAGTTCTGGCTGTAACCAATGTCGAATAAGAACATAATTGATGCAAGTAGCTCGTTTGGAAATTTGATATTTATCCGCACGTAATTAAAATAAAGGCTTTTAAGTAGGTGGGTGAGCATCGCATAAAGTTAAAATCGTTTTTAGTTTCTTTTTTGTTTCCCGGTACTATATCATCTTGCTCTTCAATATATTTTCTCCAGTTTTTTAAGACCTTTAGATATAATACAAGCCATACACATTGCGACATGTACAACTTTGCTAGTAATAAGTTAGGTGTTTTGTCTATAAATTATGCAACTTGCATTGAATCGCCAGGCACAACTTTATTTTATATAGAAGCCATCCGATATTGTTGCATATGTTGTAATCGATCAAGTGTTTGACCAAGAAGAAAAAGAATGCAAACAAAAGTTAAGAAGGAAGCAAAAGTAGTCAAAGAATTGGGTAATAAAAAATATCCTAACAGCAAACTTTTAAAAACCTTGCACGCATTTCATCTGAATCCTCCATATGTATTCTTATATTAATTTTCTTTAAATGTACAGAATACTTTTGCGCTGTGTTTTGCTATGTTGTCACTACGGAAATGAAAAGTAAAATAGAATAATGTTAAGCGACATGTCCACTAACGTTGTCAAAAAATCAAAACTTCTTGACCTTTAGTACAACCAACGCGCAACTCCATACCACTACACAACAAATATTGCAATCTGTTGTACATCCTTCTCAAGTTGTACAACAGGTCGCAACGTGCATTTCTTTCATAATGCATCACCGCCGAATTCTAGTAAAAAAAATTAAAAAATTCTTGTCTAATTTTTTCCAATTTCTTATGTTTTTTTTTTTAATTTTTTTTGATAACATACATAAATTTTGTAGCAACAAATTCCCTGTTGTTTTTTGTGTTGTTGCATTGTTGTAGCCGTGCAATCACCTGTATTAATTCGCCTTGTTCTTGACACAATAGGAGATTTTACACAAACAAAATGCCTGTTGTTGTTTTAATGTTGTATTTGTTGTAGACTTGCATGTACTTGATATAGATATACTTTGGCTGCACGCAATTTCAAAACAAATTTTTTTAGCAAGATGTCATTTATATAAAGGAATATTCATATTCCACAGGACTTCGTGACTTCTGTATAGTTCTATAAACCGCAAAACGTCGGTGTATTTGTTTATTTTGTTCACAAACATATTTTTTTTTGTTGTAAAGACACTTTATTTCTTAGTTTTAAAGGCACTTTTGTTAATTATTTTATTAATTTCAAAGAAACAAAAAAAAATATTGACAGCAGAATAATTTTAAATAAGAATGCAAATTTGGAGGAAAAAACTTCAATCAGCTGTTTTCTTTAATGTAATTTGAAACGTTCAATCGGACGAAAACTTTAAAGCAAATTCTCAGCAAATTTTTAAAGTGTGAGTATATTTGAAAAAAGTTAGAGAAATTTTAAAATTTGAATGAAAACTAATATTTAAATTAAATGCCAAGTGATAAAGGCGCTTAAGGAAAAAAAAAAGGCTGTGAGATACAGTTGAAGTTAAAGTACCATTTTTCGTTGATATCAACGGCTCAAAACGATAAACCAGTTAAAAATATTTACAACGAATTGTGTGATTAAAAATATAGATTTCATAAATAGAATTATAAATGAAACAAATAGTTTTAATATGGATTTATAAGCTGACAATGTGGATGCAGAAATTATGTATCGAAAATCTTGTACCACACTTCTCACATTTGCGAGAAGAATTTTTGAGTCTAACATCTAAGCTAATACAGAAAACAGGGATGAAATAATAAAAAAAATTTAAAAGAGCAAATTTGTTTACTGAATCTGTTTTTGAATGTGGATAACACAAAATTTCGAACCAAATTGATTTTAAAAGAAAGTTGTTTTCTAATTATAAAAAGTTGCTAAAAGAAATGATTGATCAGCTTCTAATAAACATGTCTATTTCTGAGGTTTATGGTCAATTTTTCATTTTAAAATGCTACAACTCTGTGTTTTAAATTAAACTTTATGCAGTTCAAAAAGATTTTAAAAGATTTGAGAACACCCTAAAAAACATCCTTTAAAAAGTTAGACTCAATATTTTGATAATAAAGTACCAAAAAGCTTATACGAGTTCTGGCGTAAAGTTTTCCATTACCAGAATGCTGCTAGTACTAACCACTTTAGGAAGTTGTCGATCTCCGTTTTTAATATGATGACTGTTCCCACAAGTAATGCTTGTGTCGAAAAAACTTTTTTTGGTAGTAATATCATTTATGAATGTTAATAACATATGAACAGGGTAAGTATTTGCTCACTCACTCATACTCACTGCACATGAGTGAGAATATGCTTTGCTTTTTCTTCCTCACCGCACATGTGAGAGTATGTGTGCTTTTTTTCTTTTTCATCAAATGATAAATTTTTTATTTTGCTCATTTTACTTTGAGAAATGAGAATATTTTATTTTGCTCATTATCATGTGTGAGAAATGTGAAAATTTTATTTTGCTCATCCTCAAGTATAAGAAATGTGCGTTTTGGCAAAAACGTAATGAAAACAAGTAGGTACTTAGAAAAAATATGAAAATTCCTTAGAAAATGAAATGTGTTATTCAATTGTATGTTGTTGTCTCAACTAACTGTGGTGATTTTCAATAGCAAAATTTTCGTAACTATGTCAGCTCGATTAGCGTATTTCAATTGTCATTAGCTCATTTAGTGCATTGGCAATGTTGACCTGAACACGAGAGCGGACAGACGGACATCGCTCAATCGACTTCGCTATGCACAAGAACTCAGAATATATACACTTTATGTGGTCGGAAATGGATACTAATAATACTAATATTCCTTGTTATTCACTTTTTTCTATTTTAAGGGCTGAAAAGAAAAATTACACAGACATTTATGTGTGTTTGGCAACATACAAAATTTAGAGACACACAAAGGTAGTTGATATGTAAAAAAAAATATGTTTATGTTTCTTTGAGCTCTGTCTGTTTACATTTATGAACTAAATTTGCTTACAGTGTGTGTATTTTTATGAACTCAAAGACATTAGAAAACAGAATAAGCAATAGAGTCAATCATGGATAATGGATTTAATATTTTTATCTTTCAGTGGAATTTTTAAAGATAAATTAATAAAAAGTACGCATTGGAATTTTTCGTTTCTTCACATAAACTAAGCTTTCAGGTGTTAGGCGGTTAATTGCTACAATTCCTCACAAAGCTTCGAGAACCTTCCAAGTGGCTGGTGAGACTTGAGCACCTTTGCAGGTGGAACTTATCACCACAAACTGAGCATTTATCTTATTGTGACACACTGACCTAAACCAGATCATCTATGGGCCAGGATTTTGATCAATGCCGGGTATAATGAGTAATATTCTGAGCAAAACTGGTGGCATATTTTGTTCACTTGAGAAAAAATATTTTGTTTGTACATCTGTTTGCTAAGTCGATAATCTTTGGCCGAAATTGGCTCGGGTTATTCTACAGCAAAGATCCAATTGTCGTGGGAAAGCATTTTTATTTTTTTTATTTTACTTCAGTGTACAGCCTTGATAATAACAAACTCATACAAATACCTTTTTACGATAAGTGGACACCACCTATTGGTTATGATCTTTACAGTACCCTCTAGTATTTTATTACATGTGTTATAGTTATTAAAAGTTATGAAATATAATTATATGATTATATTTACTGAAATTAAAATATAACTAAGTAGGTATTTACATATTTCAGTGTTTTATTTAGTTTTTGCATATGCAATATTTACTGAATATCGTGTATTGTTTTATTTATTATTTTGGTCTGAAACATTTTCGGTTTCGCGCACGGAAGTCGTATTTGGAAAACAGTAAGTGCTTTATGGCCGTAAGAAAAAAGTAAAGAACCTGACAAAATGATTCTATTATCTGTTTTTACTTTTAGTCGCAAAGTTTATTTATACCAAATAATTTGTGCTGTATTTTATTACCGGCATTAAAAACACACACATAAAATTACAAAAAAACAAACACAAAAGATGATAACTTAAACAGAAATATTTATTAAAAAATTTTTAGATTTAAATTTTTTTATTCATGTTCATGTTGCAAGATGCGGTGAAAAAAGTCAAATAGGTACCTATAAATTATGGAAAAAAGTTTGTCCTTCTCAAATACTTATTAAGAGGTATAAGATTCTACCGAATATATATACTTAAAAGGTAAGATTTACATTTATTATATTATAAATCGTCGTTCGTAACGTAACGTATCAGGAAATATTTGACTAATCTGACCGCATCTTTGGGCTTGTTTTATATTACAAATGAACTTAAAGAATCTAATAATTTAAAAGTCAACTTATTAAAGAAAGTTTAGTAATGCCTACTGAAGAAAAGAAATGTGTAGAAAAAAGAATGGTAAGTTGTAAAGAATAAAATAATCGTAGGATACTTATACTAGGAAAATGGATACGACTAATCGGAATGATTTTTCCAAACGGCAAAATTATAAAAGCAATTTAACTTTATCAAAATAAGAACTTCGTTCCTCACTAACAAAAAGGAATTTAATTTCATTTTTTTTAATTTACTATTACGTTGTATGTTTGACCTCTAGACTTAAATAGAAATGATATAACTAGAATTACAGGCAACAACCATAAAAGGAAATATTTTTCTTTAATGTTAACTATTATACATAAGTATCTACACACATGTACGTACTTACATTAGATTATTCAAAATTTTACAGTGACATAATTAAATATTATAACACAAATGTAAACATTTCCTTAATTAATGCAAATTAGAATAATATACATACCTTTTAATTTTGCTGCAATAAAACACAATTCATGTTTTTGGGGCGTTTACCCTATTGATACTCTGCTAATCAGTAAATTTAATTTTATGCACATTTATTTTCCAGTAATGTTATGTACACATACATATGCGTAGAGGCTACTTTTCCGAATGCTGTCACAAATTTAACTTTTATGTTTATTTAACTGTCCACAACATACATCTTTTTATAATCTCTGTTAAAAAAGTTAAGCAATTTTTTTTATTAATAAATTTTTTCATTTACATATTTAAGTAAAAAACATTTGATTAACTAAACAAATTAAGAAATCTATTTTATGAATTTACACACAGCAAAGAAAAAATGTCAAATTTAACGAGTTGTATATTCACTGTGAAACGAAAACACAAAATAAATGTGTTGCCATCCCACTATAATAATACTGTGAATTTTATCAGAGCTGTAAATTTGCATTAACTTAACAATGCATTTTCATTTTTTATTAAACGGCTAAACCGATTTTAATGAAATTCTAAATATAGATATGTCCACATCTGTTAAGCCAATTTTATTATATGTTTTCTGGGCAAAGACCATAATGAAAAAAGGCAAAAACGTGTTTTAACGCCAGCATCCAATGCGAATTTTATAACGTGTAGTCATCAGCGAATTTATACAACAAATCAACTATTTTGTTCGAGTCCTTGTCAAAAAAAGTGATCGAGGATAATAAAAGTTTTATTTTCAAAACATAAATAACAAAATATAAAAGCCAAAGGATACAAAATTTATCATAAATAAATTCCGTTTTTTTAACATTTTTAATAGAAATGATTCTATTAAAGAAAACATTACGAAAAGTTGTGGAATCTGCTTAATCGTAGGATAAAAAATAGATTTTCGCTGCGATGATAATTTTTATCAAGGCAAATAAAATATTAGGCTGCACGGCTACTGAGACCTAATGTAATATTGTTGTTAAAGAGCATCACCTTAATGTAAAAAAGCCGTCTAAGCTAATGAAAGCCGAATACAATATACCCTTCTTAATCATTTGGTACTTTAAATGAAGTCTTATAGTGCGTTTCCATTTATGTGATTTCGTCTAAAACACTTGATTTGTTCAAATCAAGCGTTTTGCTACTTGATTTCCCATATATTTTTCATGCTACCAAAACCACTTAAATCACTTGATTTATTTCAAATCATGTCGAAAATTTATTTTTTCGAACTGATTTTGTCTTTGCAACACTGTGTTGTGTCTGGGATATTCAAGTTTAGCTCCGTGTTATCTATTCAGATTGGATGTTTTTATCGAAAAAGTGACATTTAATTTTAAGTTTTTAAAAAAAATAAACTTTATGGTATACAAATTGAGTTTAAAAGAACATATAATTAAGTATGTATGTGTACCAGTTAATTTCCTTTTCCCGCATATGAATTTCTTTTTTTTTTTTTTTTGGCAATTTAGTTTTATAATATTTACAATTTTAAATTTTTATATTATATGAAATTTTTTTAGTATTACAAAATTTATTAAATAAATAAATAAATAAAATAAAAGAAGAATGAAAACGATGGGAAAGAATGCAAGGTGTTTCTATGTAAAAATAAATTTACTTGTATTTTTGAGTTGCTATGATCATTTAATCCTGAGTGTATGTATATTTGTATATATAAATACAAAAACTAAAAAAAAATTTAATAGTTTTTGGCAAAAATGTAATTTCTACAACTTTTTGTAATGTTTTTTCTTTACTGAAACGCTAATAATAAACTAAAAAAGAAAAAAAAATATATTAAAAAACAGAATTTATTTTCGTTATGTTAAAAATAAGTGCTTGGTTTTTTTAATATTGTTTACAATTTTTTGACTGTTTGCTTTGTATATTTTCAAAGCAAATAAAAATTTTATTCGCTTCAACCACTTGTCTTTGACACGGCCTTGTACAAGGCCTTGTACAAAAAAGTTGCTTTGTTGTATCAATTCGCCGATAAGTACACCTTATAGATTCGCCTTGGTCCATAAGTTACTGCCAACCCTAAATTACGACGTAAAGCGCAAGATATCTGTCAAAATTTCTCATGTACATACAAAATGTATGAAGCATCCCTAAATAGCACGGCGTCAACGCTTAGCAATTGGAAAATCCAATTTTGACAGCGCGTAAGATAATGCAGTTGCCTGCAAGCTACTGTTCAAGGCGAATAAATTACCAGGTGGCAGCGTAGGCGAATTCAGTATTTTTTGCTGGTATACACGACTGTCAAACTCCATATATAAAAAATGTACACAAATTTTTTATATACGGAGTTTGACAGTGGTGTACGCCAGCAAAAAATACTGAATTCGCATATGCTGCCACCTGGTAAATTATTTCGCCATGCTACTGTTTTTTACATATTTTGTTGTAGTATTTAGAGAAGTTACAAAACAGTAATGACATTTTTGCTCTTTTCAGGCTTATATAGCGTTTTTATCACTGTTTTGCATTTCATTTTATAGGGTTTTATTAAAAGTGATAGGTTAACATTACTGTTCACAACAAAACGTTGCGCTTTTATTTAGGTATGCACCTTCAGCCATGCGTTATTTTGCGTCGCGTCTTACGCGCTAATTTAGGGATGGTAGTTAATGAAATTATAAAAGATGTAAGCCATGGCGAAGTAAATTACCAGGTGGTGGCAGTGGCGAATTTATTCATTTTCGCCGTTGCAGAAAATGTCAAACTCCATATATAAAAAATCAGCGAAAATTTTTTTATATGAATTTTGAAATTTTCTGCAACGGCGAAAATGAATAGAATTCGCCACTGCCACCACCTGGTAAATTATTTCGCCATGATGTGAACCATAGGCCAGCACAAGGCGAATAAACTACCAGGTGGCAGCGTAGGCGAATTCAGTATTTTTTGCTGGTATACACGACTGTCAAACTCCATATATAAAAAATGTATACAAATTTTTTATGTATGGAGTTTGACAGTGGCATGGCGAAATCATGTACCAGGTGGTGGCAGTGGCGAATTCATTAATTTTCGCCGTTGCAGAAAATGTCAGACTCCATATATAAAAAATCAGTGAACATTTTTTTTATATGAAGTTTGACATTTTCTGCAACGGCGAAAATGAAGGAAATTCGCCACTGCCACCACCTGGTACATGATTTCGCCATGGACAGTGGTGTACGCCAGCAGAAAATACTGAATTCGCCTATGCTGCCACCTGGTAAATTATTTTGCCATGGTTCGGTGTATTTGGTGTGCAAACGTCAAAAATTATTTAAACTTGGGAAAGTTTTTAAGGTTTAAAAGCAAATGATGTAAAATTGTATACAATTAATTTTTATGTTTTATTTATTCATTTATGAAAGTAATAAAAAGCCTTAGGGCCAAACTTATATGTATATTACTTGCCTTAGTTCCAAGCAATACCTTTTAAAATTTATTTTACACATTTTATCAATTAACTAATTTGTCTGTATACACATACATATTTTGTTATAAATAAAACAACAATTGAGATAGACCTAAACTAATTTCTTAACAATTTCATTCGTTTAAACCTTTTATTTCTGTAATGGTTAATCTTAGCCAAATTAAAAATACTTTCTATTTCTTTGCAGTACAAAACGAATTATACATCATATACATATGTATGTATATATGCCCTAGGACAAGGCATATTTAATGAGATACATATATAGCGCGACAACATTCCGCCTTTGGTGCTGTAAATTTTTTAATCAGATTTTAACAAAATTTTATAGTATCAATTTTTACTAAAATCGGATCGTTTATAA
The DNA here is from genome assembly GCA_937654795.1 of Cistogaster globosa. Classification (NCBI taxonomy): domain Eukaryota; kingdom Metazoa; phylum Arthropoda; class Insecta; order Diptera; family Tachinidae; genus Cistogaster; species Cistogaster globosa. The sequence goes on from OW569403.1 coordinate 174,443,107, forward strand.
ATCTTCTTTTTGCATTTGTTCTATTAGCCGTTTTCGTTCTTCTGCCTGCCTTAACTTTCGCATAACCAAGTTCTCGTAATCATTCGAAGTAACTGTTGTTTTTACTTGGTTTGGTAAACTTTCTGGTGGTATAACCCATTCAAAGTGTAATGGATTTTCTAATAAACCTTTCTCATATGCTAAAGCCATCTCCGCAGATTCTAATGTTTTAAATTCAACCATAGCACTGCCGCGTTTTTTGCTTATGACTAAAGCCACAATTTCGCCATACTTTTTTAGATATGTTGTAAGATTATCACTGCTATATCCTCCATTAAAGTCATCGGTTTTTTCTGCTTTCCATTTAATTTTTAAACGATATATTGAATCTTTCTTGTTTTGTTGTAGGACTTGTTCTTCTAAAGATTTTTGCAGCTGTGTTTTTAGCAACTCCTGTTCTTCTTCTAAAAGACGAGATCCTTCTCTTCTCAATCTTTCAATATGTTCTTGTAAGATATTTTCAGCAGACTCATAATTTCTGTTAAAAGTTTTGTCAGGTTGTGTGTCCTGTGACTCACGTTCTCGCTTTTCCAAATCCTCTTTGAATCTTTGCCGTTTGCTGTCTAGCTGCTTGTGCCGTTGCGCAGCAGCTTTCTTTGCTTTCCAAACGTTGTCATATGCAGTCCTCGCCGCCTTATCTGTTAGTATTTCAAGAGCCTTGGAAAGTTCATGGAACAATTCAGCTGCCTTTGGGTTATCGGGATTTTTATCTGGATGACATCCCAAAGCCTTTTTGCGATAAGCTTTTCTGATGGCATTTTCATCATCATCGAATTGTACACCCAAAACAGCATAAAAATTAATATCTCCGAATTTTTTTTGTGCCATTTTTACTTTGTTTACTTCTTATATCTTTTTATTAAACACAAATTGTAATAGCCACAGATGTGGGGATAGGGATTTAACATAGTTGAGATAATAGTTTTAAAAAAGTACCAAAGTAAGGTTCTGATTTAAAAAAAAATTGTTTTGGCTTATAATTAAACAAACTTTAACACAAATAATTTAAATAAGGCTTTATTCGTATATTTAAATGGAAATGAAAATTGTATCTATTGGGTCTACGTTTATTTTTATTTTATATATGATATGGTAAGATACAGAAAGGGCACTAATACAATTTTTGTACCTTAAACAAATTACATGTGTTTTCAAAAAGTTGAACTAAAAGAAACGTAGGAGAAAAATTGCAATTACAGTGAGTATTAAAATTATCTACCCATTGATAACCATTGTGTCTCATTACGTCTTAAAATACTCGATATTAATTAATTTTACATGCAAACTTTTGAGGTCTATAACTCTAAAGCTTAGGGTCAGTCCAATTTTTCTCACCTAAAATTTTTTATATATTAGAGCTGCGTCCGTAAACTAGTTTTCTTGTGTGGTTTCTCATAATACATGTTTACTCTATTAATCTAATGTAACAAATCTTTCTCGGCCTTTTAGGCTTTTTTATTACAACTTGTTGAAAAAAACAAATGGGGTTTTGTGCTTCCTTTGCATTGATATGATAAAATTGCTTTACGTAAACATTGTTACAACTCTGATTATTGTTTGTTATTTTGCTTTGTGATTGTGATTCATGTTTTGTTTTGATTCTAACAACACAACGTGTTGTGTTAACTAATATCTTTTAGTATTTGCTCTTGATAATATTAATCACTAGATTCTTTTTAAATAAAGTAATAGATATTTTTTTTATAATGATTATGTAAAATGAGTGTATATCATGATGAAGTCGAAATAGAAGATTTCGAATATGACGAAGAGGAGGAAATGTATTATTATCCGTGTCCATGTGGTGACAGGTTTCAAATTTCTAAGGTATGATTGATAACCAAAAAACGGTTGCTTTTTACAATTCGTAATTACATATACGTTTATATTTAGGAAGAACTAATAGAAGGTGAAGAAGTTGCTGTCTGTCCTAGTTGTTCTCTTATCGTCAAAGTTATTTATGATCCAGTAAGTAGTACGCATAGTAAAATTCCATTGCTTATTTGCAGCTAATAAATTAGTAAATATAAATACACATTACATTTTATTTTAGGAAATGTTCAAAGCGGAGGCAGATTCAGTACTCAATGAAAGGTTCACTCAACTGAAATTGGAGACAAACTAATTATATATTTAGAGGCTTCAAGAAAATTGTAGCATTATTTTACATTTTTAATAAAATGCATTTTTGATTATCAAGAAGAATGTTTTGTATATATAAGTATATATGTAGGTATATATTGTAGTAATATCCTTTGTCTTACGAAATGCTACAAAAAAAATTAAAATAAACTATTGTAAAGTTTTCAAAATAGTAAGTTAAACTATTACACGAATTCATGAACATAAGACTTTAAATTTCTGTTTTTCCTAAACAGTTTATATTATTTCTTTATTAAGCTTTTCTAGGAACTAAAATCTTGTATAACATTTTGCTAATATACCGTAACATCTTGTGTTAAGAATGTATTTTTTTGTAGGGTGTGAAACTATAAAGGAACCAAAAATAGACCCAAGACGACACGGCTTAGGCTAAATCTACCTTTGTAAATCTAAAAATTACACCATAAACTTAATACATTATCAAAAATTGAAAATAATTTTAAAAAATCTCAGTTTTTAGTAATCATACAGAAAAGTTTGTGAAATGAAATTATTAGACATTAGTTAAAAAATAACATGCCTTCTAGGTTTATATTCAAGGTACATTTATTTTACTAGGTAGTGTCGGTTGCCCAGCTGGTTTGTAGTTGAACATGTCAAAAGTTGCTTATATTTTCCTACTTTTGTTTACGAATTTCAAAAAACACTAACAACAGGCATATGTAAAACAAAGAGAGCGTTTGTTTTTAGACCAATTCTCTTTTATTTTCTTTTTCTATGTTTGACATTTCCACTCACAAAGCAACAATAAAATGCCATGTTGTTTTTACAAATGTTGTATTTGTTGTAGAACCACTATTACCTAGTAAAATAAATGTACCTTGGTTCATATTCATAAATTAACTTTACGTTTTTTTTATACATTTTGTTGTACATTATTAACTTTTTACCTAGTAAACTATTTTGTATAAAGACAAATCATTTTTGAATGAAAAACTAATCTAACATATTGGCCATTTCGCTTGAGCTTATATAGCTCGTCAGTGTATTTGTCCAAATTCCAACTTCGTTTCACAAATTAACAAAAAAAAAGCAGCACTCGCACATAAAATTATATCGCTGAGTTTTAGAAAATAGTCAAATAAAAATTAATGACAATTGGTAAAACTGTATTGTGCATTGTCTTTTAGGAACTAAAGACTTAACGACAAAGGGATTCCAAATTGCTTTATGAATACATCCGTATATAGAAAAATATTGCAAAAAAGTGTACCATGAAGCATTTTCTAAGAGGTAGGAGAACTCGAATTTTTGTTTTGATTGAAAAATACAAAGCTTTCTTCATTTTTAAATATTTGGTCTTTCATCGTAACAACAACTTAAAATTTGGATGAAACACTTAAAATCAGCAAAAAGTTTATTAATGTACATGCTGATTATATACTGGCGAAGTAATTAGCGTTTTGATCTAGCTACAACGACTGGTAAATCAGTTAATACACCAATACGAGGGGCAGACCCTGACGACTTTACTGTCCAGGAAATTCTTTTGTATACCATTCTTAATGTTATGGTTACCGCAAATATGATTATTATAATAAGTTAAAAATAAAATTTAATGAAGGCTAAATTAATCAATTACAAAGCTTCTAAATAAATTAAAAACAATTTTTTATTTTTCAATTTAATTAACATAAAGAAACAAGTTAAAGAAATTGTTCATTATCAGAGGGAGACGAATTAAAGGAACTTACTGAGGAGAGTTGAAAAGATTTATTGTTTGTTTTCAAATCATTTGTTTTCTCTCGAAAGATCTCTTCCACGTAAAAGCTAAAAATTTTAAATAATTAAAAAATTAATTAAGTTTTTCGTTAATACTTCTTACTTCACATCAGGACTTTTTAACAATTTTCCATCGTCCAGTATTTTTAAAATATTTATTTTAAGTATGTGCATGTAATTAAGCCATTGCTCTCTGTAAAAGTTTTCGATTGTTGTAAATCTGTCAGCCTGATTACGCTGAAATTATAAAATATCCTAATCACTTTCATGTTTCTTATAAAGTTATTTAAGACGTAAAAAAATTTATGATGCTTGGCCGAAAGCAGCCTTTCTACTTAACAGTTCGTTTTTTTAAATTAAATTAAAATTTGTGTTGCTAGTGATTTTGAACACTAAACAAATTCTTCGCATTAATTTTAATTATACAGTTGTAGCTTGAATTTGTTGATTCAACTGCTTCTAATTATTAAAAATTAATCTGAAAAAAATGTAAAATTCTAACATCTCTTAAAAAGTCACAAAAATTCTAATCAACCATAATAATCAATATGAGAATTTATAATTTGTATTTTTTTTTGTTTTCTACTTTATTTTGTTTGATTTCTTCAAATATAAATATTTTATAATAATCTCATGCTATGCCTTTATGACAACATATTTTTTTTAAATAAAGGAGTTTTGTTTTTTTTTTTTTTCAAAAAACATACATTAAATAATTTCAATCAGGATTTTTGTGTACCTCTGCCATCCTCAAATTTATAATTAAAAAATTTCATTAAACATTTGTTATTTAAAACTGGAAAATGAAATGTATTACTGCGGGCGTCGAACATCCATATGACCATTTCGTTATTGCTCATGTAGCTTATCAGTGGATTCTACCAAAATTTTGTATAGAAAATTCAAGAGTTTTATAACTAAAGTCAAACGGACTAAGCGAGAACTATATTAAAACAACAAAACAAAATAAATTTTTAAAAGCCTTTTATACAAAAACACAGTAATCATTAAATAACCATTTTTATCTTTTTCTTTAATTTTTCTACTACTGGAAACCGTTCATCTGTGTTTGAAAGATACAAAAACTTCTAAAAGTTAACGATCAGAATAAGTTTTCAATGAATTCATCTGGTAAACGATTTTCGGCTGCTATTGCAACTTATTATTTGGGAAAATTTGGCATCATCCTAAACGCCATACTTTTATCCAATTAAATATATATTTTCTATGAAACTTTTTTTAAATGAAGAAGTTAATTCAGAAACAAATTTAATTGCCATAATAGGTAACCTTATTTTAATGTAGCACCAAAATTTATTTTGAGTATGATTGATGGAAAAGTATGCAGTGCTCTTTTTAATTATTAAAGCTCACAAGCATGCTAACTAAATGGAGCTACACCAACAGCTTTGAATAATCGATTTGCAATATTAAGGCCGGGGCACATAGAATCCGTCATACGTTAAACTTTGACAAATTCAACTGACAAGTAAGTTAAAATACATGTTTTCTTATGAGCGTTGTCACAATCAATACGTGTCCGTCAACGCAAAGTACGAAAGTTGGTCAACTTTTAACTTTTGAATACTTTGACAACTATCAACTGCTTCCTCTTCTCTGTTTTCTTTTAACTCTTGTTGTATTTCAATTGTGTTTTGTGATTTTAATAAAACAATTTTGGTGGCAAACAATAAAATACAAATTTAATTAATTTAAAAAGTGAATAAAATACAAATTAAATTTAAAAGTGAATAAAAATAGAGAGCAAGCTTTGGTATAACATCCGTCAGCAAAGTATTCATTGTGCCAACCTCACCCGTCGTTACTTTGACTTTAGTTGAATTTGTCAAAGTTTAACGTATGACGGATTCTATGTGCCCCGGCCTTTAGGTCTGTCTGCGTACACATATTTTGCATCATTTTTTGCAAAATGTTGCAAAATGTTGTCTGCGTACTCCAAATCTCTTGCAGCGAGAGAGCCAAAAAGAGAATTTTTTGACAGTTGGCAGTTAGAGAACTTGCAAAATGTTGCTGGAGAAATTTCTGCTTGCAAGATTTTGCAACTAGTTTGAACAGCTGTTTTTATTTACTTTTTTAATGAAATAATTTTTGTTGAAAAAATAAAAAATTAAAATTTAACAATGGCAGAGGTAAGTAGTTAGAATTGTGTTGATTTTTAATATTTATAATAAATAATAATAAACAAAACATTTTATTTTATGCTAGAAACGTCCAAATATACAGTGCGACTGTGATGTTAGTGAATTGGAGATGGCAGAACCGTGTAATAAACAAGTGTAATAAACAGTAATAAACAGTGTAATAAACAAGTTTTTTTTTTATTTACAACACTTTTTAGGCGCACTTTTATTAATATTTTTTTTTAAATTACCGCGAAAATTCACTTTTGCGCATTTCTTTTGTTTTGTTATTTTAATTGTTTACACACCGATTAGCTGTTTTCTTGCAAGATTTTACTGGATACTGTCTGCGTACTTTTTGATATATTTTCAGCCGACAGAGTAAAATTGGTATTACTCTCACAAAAAAAAAAATACTGAGTATTAGCTACTGGAAAAGTACCCAGGCAGACCTATTTAATAAAACTGTAGTCATATGTTGCGTTATGCATTTTTTCTGGATCTGTGTTATGTTATGCTTATTGCATATTGCATTTAGAAAAATGACAAGTTAAAGGAAAGAAAATAAAGCAAAATTATTGGAACGGAAAAACATATCCAAAAACGATTTAAAAATGAATTGGCGGGCTTACTGGTGACATGTCAAAACAACAATCTAGAAATTCAAATGAGGGAAACACAGCAAAAAGATTTTTTTAGAAACCCAGAGAAAACAGCAGAGGTAATTGGTGTTAACGTAAAATTGATAAAACATGAATGTTTAGCATTATGATACTCAATAAGTTCCACAGCTTTTGAAAATTTCGCAGTAGTTCCAAGATGTATTTATTTAGAGAAATATTCATAGCAGTCCTGTACCATGCAAAAGAGATTACTAATGCCTGCATACTTTCTATAGGCTAATAATCCGAAGAACCACAGGAAGCTAGGAATAAAAAGAAAAGAAAACATTCTCTGAACTTTACAAGATACTGACTTTTTGCATAGACTTTTGATATAAGTGGACCCGTAATATGCAAATTGCGCAAAACCCGAAAACTACAAAATTTGTTTTGACTTCTGAAGTTTTGGCAAAGTTAAGAGAGCAAGATATTTATAATAACGACTCTGATAATTCGGTTTTAGAATAATTAATGTAAATACAACTTTTAAGTTTTCATAATGAGTATGAAATCTTCAATTATTTATAATTTTGAATTAATAAAAAAAAAAATTATTTATGATACAATTTTTTTTTAAGTTTTTACTTTGGACTTGGAAATCTCCTTGCAACTGCCTGCTATATTGGATGGTAAATGCCACATTTTTTTGATTTCGCCTAATTTTCTAAAAAAAGATGCATATTTTCATTATAAATTCCGGTTAAAAATTCTTAGATTTTTCCTTAATAGTTTTCAAAATACAGACATGAGTTCCCTTAAAATGAAAAAAAACTGAGACTCTGGGTTGGTATATAACAATAAATAAGTAAGAGTGTTATATTCGGCTATGCTGAATCTTATATATCTATGTAAATTTTGTTTAGTGAAGTAACTCCAATAAAAAAAATATTGGGGTGAAAGAGAATTAAAAAATAGGAAAGAATATTTTAAGTACTACATACATATATATTCACCCTTAATCTCTTTGGCGTCGTCAACACAAGACGACGTCGTTTTTCTTCGTTTGTTGTAAATCGGTATTCCCGTTGTCAATATTGTCATTAATCGATGACTCTCGACATATGTTTGGTATTCCCTAAGAACAATTGATGTTGATGTTGCCGTTTAGTTTGTCGTCGCCATTTTTGGTGTTGTGTTGTGTCGTGTGCTAAAGAAAACTTAAAAGAAAATAGAAAGAGTACGGCAATATTAAAAAAGCAAAGTAAGAAACCTATAAAATAACATAAAGGAAATGTGAAACGCTAAAATTATTAACCCCTGTCAATTTGAAAAATTAATGGAAGAGTTAGAAAAAGTCTATTCCTTGCTAAAGAATTTCGCAGAGGCATTATTACAACTTGTCGGACTGATAAATGGATTTGCATATTAAAAACTTCACTTATTTTTTTATCCGTTAAATAATAACATTAAAAATTTAAAGTTTTATTAATGCAAAGCTCTTTATCAAGCAGCTAAAATGATACCTTTAACTAACGGCAAGTTGCAATAATGGCCCTTAGACTATTTATTTTAATTGCTTTTTTAAAGTTTTACTAATTTTTTTCAGAAAACTTAAAGTTTCCATATCACTTTCTTAACATAATAGAAAATAAATTTAATCATCTGTCACAAATATTAGATATGTGTGTTTTACTTATTTATATTATCGATAAACAGTCAACGTCGTCATTAAGCTGTTAGGGAATACCAAATTAGTATTGATGTTGTATTTAATTGATGTTGTCTTAAAATTGACGACGATGTTGCCGACGCCAAACAGAATAAGGGTGATTATTTATATTACAAAATTTTAGTTTTCTGTTAAGGGTTACTTCTTTGTTCCAAATGATATAAAACAAGTAAGAGTGCTTTATTCGGCTATGCCAAGTCTTATATACCCTTCACCATTTATCTAAATCTAGTTAAGTGTAGTAACTTCAATAAAAAAAAAACAATTATAGAGGTGACAGAGAAACAAAAAATTTAGAAAAAAATTTACATAAAAAGCCATCGGCTCTTAATGGGTTAAGCATCTTAAAAAAAATTTAGTATTTTCTTAAAGATTTTTTCAAAAGCTTAAAACTGATACCAAATGGATATTTTAAAAATTTTGAAGATTTCAGAGGCCTTGAAAAAATTAGCGAGCGCTAATTTTTTACTTGATGTTTTTTTTTTATTTTTTTATTATCTATCGCCTCATATAATTGCGTTTTTTTTATTGGAGTTACTTTATTGTTCTAAATGATATAGAAAAATTACAGGTAGGCGTGGTGTTTTGCCCACTGCGTCGAAAAACATGGACCGATCTAGCTTATTTTCAATAGCAAAATTTTCGAAACGATGTCTGATCGATTGGCGTATTTAAATTTTTTTAAGCTGATCTAGTGCCTCGGCAAACTTGATTTCAACACTACCACAGACGGACAGACGGACATCGCTTAATCGACTTTACTATGCATAAGAAATCAGAACATATATACTTTATGGGGTGGGAAATGCATATTGTAGAAATTACAAACGTAATGACAAACTTAGATAGACCCCTTTTCCACTTTTTTTGGTGAAGGGTATAATAAAGTAAATAATGTCACATTTTGTTGCAAGTTACCATCTCGTTAAGAACATCCTTTAATTGATCTGGGGCTAGATAAGACTTTTGGTATATTTTTATTTGGTTTTCCAAATGTTCATTACGTTTCTGAAGTGATGTTCTCTCGATTTCTAGAAACAAAAATTGTTTCTTAAATAAAATGTTTTACTGCATTACAAAAAAATCTAACCATTTTGTAGCTCCTTCATCTTTAAACACTGGATTTCCGTTTCAAGTTGTTCGATTTTCGATACGTAACTGGATTCGATTTCTCGTGATATATTGTAAGCTATCGATGCATTCTTCAAACTAATGGTTGCTAGAGCGTTTAATTGTGCTTGTGTATTTTTTAGTTGTGACAACAGCTGGTCACATTTTACAATTTTTGTTTCAAGACATGCCATTAAAAGGGCCTTATGATCTTCCCAACGTGCTTGTAGGTCCTGCATATACATTTGTTTGGCTTGAACTACTAATCAATTTGAATGCGAAATTATTAATTTATTATTATTTTTAATTTTTCAATTAAAGTTCAAAATGTAAATTTAAATTCTCACTTTCGGAAGCTTCAAACTGGTCGTCTGTATTGACTGCAATCTCACGAACAGACTTGACAGGTGAATGGTTTATTTCACTTTCGTGACACATATCTGAATACAAGGGTTTTAATGAACGTTCCTCAAATACCGATTGTTGAAAACTTAAATATTCCGCCACTTTACTTTTGGCCACAAAAGCTTCTTTTTCAAATTGAATTTCTTGACTAGTCATGTCTTCATGTCTCGACATATAACTAAATTGCTGTGTACAAGGTGAAACATCACACTGTTTTTCTTTTAGATCGTTTGTCTGTAATTCTAACGTTAGCAAAAATTCAACCGAAGGTTGAACAATTCTTGGACTTAACTTTTTAGGAATTTCCAGACGAAAAGTACCGTATTTTGTCCACGAGTTATGCTCTTTGTCATTGAAATATTGTATGTCATCGGGAAGAAATGATGATATGTCAAAATTAAATCTTGCTATCGCTGTTTCACTCATGTAATACAAATTTACAGGAATGTAAAAAACACGCTGGAAATACAATCGAAGGTTTTTCAAAGATGATCGAAAGCAGATAGAAATCTTCTCGTTAACGGTAAAGCAGTCGTTTATATTTATAAAAATCTCTTTATTTGAAACGCTCCCTAGAAAATCGTACTGAAATACAAATGCCTTTGTATTTATTTCCTTGCTCGTCTGGCTAACACTGAGTAAACTTAATATATTTTTTATTTGTCTAAAAGTTAATGTAATGAAGAAAATATCACAGTCTGCTAGAGGATCATTGCCCACTTGTATTTGACCAACGTCTTCAAGCAACTTTATAAATATTCCCTGCTGCGAATGCAACATTCTTTGAGTATGAGTTATCTTTGATGACAACATATCCATATTGTTTTCACTTAAAGGAGATTTGTGCTATGAAAATAGATAAATTTGTAAATTCATCACTATAAAATAAGTATGAGTTGTATAAACACATACATATGTATGTAAATTATACTGGCAGCAAAGAAGGTCAGTGTTTATTTTTTATAGCATTTTCCCGTGTAACTTTAGTTTTGTAAATAATACATATTGCATGTATGTATGTACATATATATGTACATCTGTGACGAAAGCAAAAAACTTTATAAATTTACTAAAATTTATATACGTTGAAAGAATGAGGGAATTATTTAAAACACTATAAAAATTTTTGTTATTGAAAAGTAAATAATCGGAAAACAACAACTAATTTTTATTCGAAAGATATATGTGCAATTTAAATTATAACGGGCCCGATTTTCCTGATTTTAACACAATTAATTTCTTCTTGCACAGGATGAAATAGTTTTATAATACTTAAGTATCTATTGTAACATTGGAATCTAATCAATATCCGGTATCCTTGTTCTTTTCAAAAGTTAAGTAAATTACTTTTGCCTTAATGATGCACTTTGATCATTTAATGTGGAACACATAAGCGAATTATTTGCAGGTTGAGTTTCACATAAACCTCTAGTAGCAGCGTTTTTTCAATTGTACTTTTAAAATCTAACAAAGTTTACGTAATACACGTTAAAAGATAATAGGGCCGAGTGTAAATAATATACATATATAAATACATATGTAGTAGATTAGGGTAATCGGATCGGTTCGATCGGTTTCTTAAAATTAGGAAAAAACTTGTTTTTAAACATCTGCTGTAGAGTTCTGTAAACAGTGTTAAAAATTTTCCATATACAAAAATAAAATGTACTGACAACTGTTCCAGTACAATTATACCGGCAAAATTAGGTGCTTTCACAATTGTATCTCTAGTTTCTCTACAAAATGATAAATTTTTATGAAAAACTCGTATTCTATATTTAAACTAATGTTTTAAGGGACCTCCTCACAAAATTTTATTCAAATCCATCCGGCAGTTTTTACGTGATGCGACCACAGACAAACAGGCGGACGGACAGTCAGACAAAAGTTCAAAAAATATTTCATTTATAGAAATGACCCCGTTACTTTTTAATTATTGTTCTTAGTAAAAAAAATGTGAGTGTATTGAAACTAGAAAGACAAATATTAAACGTGTGATCTTTAAGTAAAATAAAGACAAATCGGAATACATTTGGAAAAATTTTCATAATCAACACTATAGTACTTCTTCACTCCACATGCAACTTTCGACTAAATCTTAAAGTGAATCACGGCCCTTAAGAACATAAAAAATAAAATTTATCACAAATATAACTTTTGAACGAACATTTTCAAACCCAATCAAGAGTTAAAATAAATGGAGATAGTACAAACGTACATACATTCTTTGTCAACCAGTATAATTAACATACCGCTCATTTGATACAGGACTTTTACATCTTTCACAAAAAAGAAATAATAATAATAATAATAATAATAATAATAATAATAATAAGAGTGCTATATTCGGCTATGCCAAAGGGTATATAAACCCTTCACCAGGTATGTAAATGTAGTTTAGTGAAGTAACTCTAATCACAAATGCAAATATTGAGTTGACAGAAAAAAGAAGAAAATTACATAAAAATGTCATCGGTTTTTTTAAGCTAAGCATTTAAAAAAATGTAGTATTTACTAAAAGATCTCTTCAAAAGCTTTTAAATGATACCCATTTTGATATTTTCAAAAATATGGTGCACAATCGTACTTTTCTATGAAAAGTTCAGAGGCCTATAACTCGGAAAATATGGAAGAGCGCAAATTTTTTCACTTGATATTTTTTTATTGTTTAATGCTCCATCACTCCATTTATTTGTTTTTATGATTGAAGTTACTTTATTGTTCCAAATGCTATGGAAAAATTGAAGGCGGACGTGGTTTTACCCGCTGCCTCTTAGGAAATGGACCGATCTTGCTTATTTTCAATAGCAAAATTTTCGGATCTATGTCTGATAGATTGTCGTATTAGCTCATCAAGTGTCTTGGCAAAGTTGATGTCAACACTAACATTGACGGACAGATGGACATCGCTCAATCGACTTCACACCGCATAAAGACTCAGAATATAGGGTCGGAAATGGATATTGTGAAGGGTATAAAAATGCCACAGAATAAAGCAACGACAGAATGAAAGGCTATAAATGCCATGCATGTGTACATAGTCGTATATGCATGAGTACATGTGTGTGTGCATATGCTTTAATCCGTATGAGTTCATAGCTGCTAAATTTCGACAACGATGGATATATAAAATTAGGTATAACCAACTAAATGTAGTCACTTATGTAAAATTATTATTTGGTATTTTAAACCCGTAATTGGAACCTAAAGTTTTAAGATGCAACAGTCCTGCTTCAATTACGTATGTAATTATGTAAATTATTCAAATATTCATACACTGTCCAGAAAAGCTTCCAAATTAATGCGATTCACAATAGTTTTTTTAATAACCGATAACATGAGGTAAAGCTGTGGTGTACTTTGACGACAATTGGAACTTAAATTATTTAACTTGTACCAATATCCTTTAACCTAAAAAGAAAGCATTTTCATGTTGAATATTATTAAATATTTAGATCAGGGTAACAAGTGATAAAAGACAATTGCAATTGTTATATTTAATTATAATTCACGCCTAATTCTAGATCCGCACTTTGCCATCCCTGCTTTCGACATACGGTACGTACCTGTAGATTTGTAAAATTGTTGATTATTTTTACTCCCCGCAACGGTAACAATAATGATCCAATATGACTGGTAGATCCATTCACAGTGCAATCATTATTCAAAAAGCATTCCAGCTTTACTGGACGGTTATCGGTTTTAATTCTAAAATAAAATACGGTTTATGTAAAAAGCAAAAATCTCCAACATTAAAAAAAAAGTAAATAATATTCAAAAAAGCTGAAAATGGAAATTTAATGACATTTTATAATTTACTTTGAGAAGTTGTATATGAAAGCATGTTTTATCTAGACCCGTTTTTGTTTGAATATAACTTTTAGGCCGAGATCATCATGATATAATTCTCTCGCGTGACAAGAAATTTCAAGTAAATCAGGCCATTCATTACGAAATTAGTTTGCAAAGTATAATGAACTGCTAGTCATTTGTATGTGCATATATTAAATCAAGACTTTCTAAGCTTAAGTCCAGATACACATATTTTTAAATAAATGTCAACTTCAGGTTGATCGAAATATCAAGAATTCGGACAAAAAAAGATAGGCTTTTGAATTTATGAGAGCGGATAAACGTTACCGTTTGAGATCTGACAATTCACACTCCCAAATACAATTGCTGTTAAATGTAATGACGTTTGGTTGTTTGAAATTTCCCTCTACTTCAAATTGTACTCCATTAAGTGAAACATTAAGAATTATACCATTGCTAAGAGAGTCTTGTAGGCCAAAGCCAACACCTAAAAAAATAAATAAAAAGAGATAACAATTTTAAAATTTAAATACATGTGTAAGTATGAATACAATAAGCGTTATGTCACTTGCCTTCAGCAATGTTTAAAAGTATACAATAGGTATCCGTTCCGACGTTTGCAACGTCATCTTTTAAAGGACTGTAGCTCATTGGATGTACTTTCAAAGTTATGAGAAATTATGCTTATTTTTTTATCGTTGTATTTTCAAAACAAAAATTCAATTTTTTATGAATTATTTATTTAATTTCCAGGTTTGTCTTTGTTGTATGTAAATGTATATATGTGTGTGTATATATTTGAAGTAAGAAATAATAAGTTTACCCGATTCAAGGTACATTTTTTTACTAGGTAGTGTCTTTCTCCCAGCTGGTTTATAGTTGGACATGTCAAAAGTTGTTTTTATTTTACAACTTCTGTTTACGAATTTCAAAAAACACTAACAACAAGCATATGCAGAACAAAGAGAGCGTTTGTTTTTAGAGCAATTATCTTTTATTTTCTGTTTCTATTTTTGACATTTCCACTCATAAAGCAACAATAAAATGCCATGTTGTTTTTACAAAAGTTGAATTTGTTGGAGAGCCGCTATCACCTAGTAAAATAAATGTACCATGACCCGGTTCAACTTGCAGTTTAATCTACATACAAAAGTAAAAACTTTTCGATCTCTAAAACATGTGATTAGGGAGATGTACTTGTCTTCATCAATTATTAAGTAAGTTTGTTTGTTGGTGCGTAAATTACGGCTAAACGGAAAAAAGGGGGAAGCCGGCATATTTATGCGCACGAGCTTTCATCCGACGTACAACCCAAAGCCAGAAATACGTAATTATTTCAATGTTGCAATAGCTATTTTTCTTATTGGTGGTCGAATAATATCATTATACTATTTCAAAGAAAACTGTCAAAGTAAAATGATTAAAGAATGATTCCTGTCAAAATCATAATTGTGGCTTGACATCGAAATTAAGAGCTATTTATTACGTAAAAAATCTAAACATACATATATAAATAGAAGGCATAATTTATAAATATTTTTAAACTTAATTTCATACACATTACACATACCTCGTTTGTATTTGTTTTTAATTTTTCATGATTCTAGTTTTTACAATATATATTAATGGATTTATTTTTTTTGCGATCTTTCGTTATTGCATTATCGGTATTAAATGAGTTATCAAATAATTTTACTTTTTATGCGTTACATTGTTTTATTGTGCGCACATTTTGACATGAGGGGTGCATGGAGTTAGTTGGGAATCTGGGCGAGATTGCCTCTGATGCTGCTGCAATTAATGCTGTAATACGTACAGGGAAGCTCAATGTCTTACATTTTAATGCTCAGAGTCTAGCACCGTGTGAAAATAACACGAAATTTGACGAAATTAGATCGTTGATGGAGGGGAGGAATATAGATGCCTTTGGTTTCACTGAAACGTGGTATAAAGAATTTATTTATGACTCGGCAGTTGCAGTGTCTGGTTACATGTTGTTTAGAAATGATAGGCCTAACCGGAGAGGTGGGGGAGTTTGCCTTTATATTCGGAATGAGTTTAAAACGAGGGTTATTTGCGAGCAGGTTTATAATGAATATGTGGAGAGTTTATTTGTGGAGGTTGTGTTAAGTAACGATGTTACAGTACTCGTTGGTGTTGTATATCTTCCGAATGGCAACTTTTTGCATTGCGAGAGAGTGTTTAGCGATTTTTCTGACAGATTTAGCAATATGTTAAAAATGGGTGATTTTAACACAAACATGTTTAGCTGTGGAGATATGGTTAGGGAGGCGTGTAGACGAATGTCTTTGTCTGTGGTACACAATTTTAGTCCAACACATTTTTCTCCCCAGCACAGTGCCACGTCCTTCATTGACTATTTTTTGGTCTCGAATATTGAGCTTGTTGCGCATCACTGTCAGTTTCAGATACCTGCATTGAATTTATATCATTCAGCTATTTTCCTTTCATATTGTGTTTTTAATAATGTTTCTCCTAGATCGCATTATTACAGAGATTACAGGCTCTTTAATATTGATAATTGTTTCCTTCAGCTTCAGTCCGAGAATTTTTGCAATGTTTACACCAACATTGACATTAATGATAGCGTAGATTGCTTCAACTCGATAATTCACAGGGTGTATGATACTCATGTGCCGTTGCGTAGGTTTGTGGTTTATAATCGGTCTATGTGGTTTCGGGACAGACGAATTGTTGATGCAAAGCGTAGCAGGGATCTTGCATTCAAGGCGTACAGGGAAAATGGCTTACGTGAGCGGTTCCTCACTTATTGTAGGTTGCGGAACAAACTCAAATCTACTATACGTAAAGTTCGTAGGTCCTACTGTACTAATTTTTTTGCAAATTGTGACCAAAAGCAGTTATGAGAGAAAATTAGGGATGTGGGTGTTATTGCATCTTTGGATAACATTTAGGGTAACTTTGACCTTAATGAGTTCAATGAATTCTCACGATTGCCGAGGATAGATAATGAGGAGGTGGCTTGCTTATCAAGAACTGAGGGATTTTCCTTTCATAATGTTATTGATGGGGACGTTTTCAGGGCCATGTGCATGATAAAATCTCAGACAGTTGGTCCGGACAATATTCATATTAAATTTTTGAAACTAATTTTCCCAATGATATCGGCACACTTAACCTTTATTATAAACAGAATTATAACTTCTTCCACTATTCCTGATATCTGGAAGATTGGTAGAATTATTGCAATACCTAAGATTAAGACCCCCCCACTTCATGCTCGGATTATCGTCCCATCAGTATCTTTCCGGTATGCTCTAAAGTGTTTGAGATATTAATTAGGGAACAAATGTTGGATTATTTGAATGGTGGTGGCCTGATTCATTCCAATCAATCGGGGCTTAGGAACGGCCACAGTACTACAGGAATTTTAATGCGTGTAACAGAAACAATTAGGCAGAACATTGAAAGGAACAAGGTCAGTGCAATGGTTTTACTGGATTTCAGTAAGGCGTTTGATTCTATTAGTCATAGCATTTTAGTATCTAAATTGTCAACGTTGTTTGGCTTTAGTTCCAGTAGCTGTAGGCTTATTTTCTTTTTCTTGTCTGGTCGTAGCCAATTTGTTCAATTTGATCAGGAAGTTTCACATGTTTTGCCATTATTTCGAGGTGTTCCCCAAGGTTCTGTTTTGGGTCCCTTATTGTTTTTGTTGTACATAATTTTTTCAAATGGGTTCACTTATGCTGATGACATTCAGCTTCTAACCACTTGTGATTTGAATTGCTTACATGTTGCTGGCAGGAAGATAAATGAAGAACTTAGAGAAATTGAGAAGTGGTCACACGAAAATTTTTTACAATTAAATCCGGACAAGTGCAAGGTTATGATTTTTTCTAGACAGACTATCACTCTCAATATATTTATTGCAGACAGATTGGTAGAAGTTGTTCCTTACTGTAAAATTCTTGGTGTTATCTTAGATGACAAACTAACATTTAACAACCACATAAATTTTGTTGTTGCGCGTATTGCTTGGATCCTTCGTAGGTTGTACAGTGTGGCTTACTACCTGCCGTTTGCTGTTAGGCGTGGGGTCGCCATATCTTTATGTTTACCGATTATAAGTTACGGTATTGAAGTTTACTCTCTCACCTTTGCTTTGAACAAGGAAAGGTTGAGGATCTGTTTCAATAGGATCGCTCGATATATTTTAAAATTCGTCCTAGGGAACATGTCTCATGGCATCACGCAAGTATACTTGGCTGCGACTTTACTAATTATGTTAAGATTAGACAACTTTTATTTTTTTACAAAATAGTTAAATATGGCTGCCCTAGCTACATTGTAAACATGTTTGATTTCAGTGTCTCTAATAGGACGAATTCTTTACTTTGTCCTGCACATGCGTCGCTAATAATGGAGAGATCGTTTTGTGTTCGAATTTGTAAAGTGTGGAATTCTGTAATTCCATACCAGAATCGTCGCTTTTCCTATTCACTGCCTACTTTCAAGAAAATTTTTATATCCCACACTTAGTGTCTATATCAACTACCTGAGCCCTATTTCTTTTAATTGCACAATTTGCGAAAATTCTTTTGTTGTCACTGGTCATCAGGGTAACTGATCTCGCCTTCTGCTAACTTCATTTATCTATTGTTTATATAGATATGTATACTTCCATGTTGGGTGTGTGAGCAATAAACAGTGTTTTTTTTTTCTCTTTTTTTTCGGTGGACTTATTTCTACATTTTATTTCATATTATTTATTATATTGCGAAAAAATAAAACACATACATATTTATAAAGAATTTATACGGTACATATGAATTTGTTTGTTTTTTTTTTCCTCTTTAAAACTTCCTAATGAATATTTACAAAAGTATTTCGAATGTATTTTTGTAGTAATAAGATCTTCATGTGAAATATGAAATATTTATAATTTGTATACTAGTCAATTTGGCCCTATGGGCTTGCGACATTGAAATAAATAAATAAATAAAATAATTTTATTATTCGATATTGCTTTGACTTAATTAAAATCTAATCTTAAAGATCTGCCTTTTCCACATTACTGGAGAAAAAGTGACTGTAATGCCTCTAGAATAGGAATTTAGATTTCCTTATTTTCCGGGAAACGGGAAAAAATTATCGCATTCCCGGGATTTCTCGGTATTCTCCGAAAAAAAGCAAACAAGTTTATTTAGTGAAAAAAGTCACAGTTTTATTAAAACATAAACAAACAATGAAAATAATTGTTAAATAATAGTTATAACAGTTTATAAAACTTAAAAACAATTCAGGTGACAAGACATTTGTACTATATAACAAGAGATAACAAAGATAAAAATACTGAAAAAAATATTTTATTAATTATTTTTTGAAATATATAATTTTAGAACTGCATTGAAATACTGTTGCTTCCACTAGAAATAATGTTGCTTGTTTTCGTTGCAAAATTTCCAACGGAAGAAAAAACCCTTTCATCTTTGTCCACAATGCGTTATAAAGATTATTAATGTTGGTGTTTCAAATGTTAGTGGCTTCGAATATCTCAAATTCCTTTTTAAACAAATGAGTAACCTTTTGTTTTTATCTTCCTAGCAGTTCTCACTACTTCGTCCGCGTTTCATTCCTAATTATCTTAAAATTTAGAAAAATGTGTTGTTAAACATTTGTTGTAGAGTTTTGTAAGCAGTGTTTAAAACTTTCCATCTACAAAAACAAACAGAAAACAAATGCCACAAGTAATGATATCAACTGGTTTATTAAAAATCTGTAGCATACCTTTAGGAGGCAAATGGGCATATTAATGCAGGTAAGCGTAGATATAGAACAATGTTTGTTGCCAAAAACACAAACACATTACATTGCCTATTTTATTAACTTTTTTTTTTAAATTATTATTAATTATATTTAGTCATTACATATTTTCTATTAGTTTTTAATATAAAATTAAAAAAATGATATCTTAAAAATTTCAATTTTATTTAATGTATTTTTGATTTAATTATAATAATTAAAGGCATTAAGATTTATATTTTATCCAAATTGTAGATAAATTTTTTTTGTGCCCTTACAGTATTCCTTGTAAATTTAGTTTATAGAGTCTAAATAAAATAATAATAATATTTATTTATTAATACTATATTAATATCTTTAGTAATTAGGACTGCTGTGCTGGCAGACTATCGTTTATTGGTAAATCAATCCTCCTTTGCGTCTTAAAAAGAAAAGTGATTAAATCTATGAAAAAAAACTCGATGTTTGATCAAAAACTTAATTTTTTATATAAAAAACTTTAAATTCTTTTATCTTGATAACTATGCGTCCTAGAAGGAAAGATAATTTAAATAATTAAAATTAAATTACAATAATTTTTTTGCTAAAATGAAATTTTTTTGAAAAACTTTAACCGCATTTACGTAGATAACGGTGTGGCGATATATTGAAAAAATAAAAAAACATTATTTTTATTAAAAAAACTGATCTAATGTTTAATAAATTATAAAGGAAAATTCAATTATAAAGGTCAAATAAACATTAATATTTATATATTCTGTTTATTATATAGAAAAATAAAAACTAACTATCTAGCCCGCTATGTCAAAAGAAAATTTCGTTTGTACGCCTTTATAGCAAAAAAAAATTTTGGTTGGATTTATAACAAGGTACATTTATTTTACTAGGTAATAGCGGCTCTAAAACAAATACAACATTTGTAAAAACAACATGGCATTTTATTGTTGCTTTGTGAGTGGAAATGTCAAAAATAGAAACAGAAAATAAAAGATAATTGCTCTAAAAACAAACGCTCTCTTTGTTCTGCATATGCTTGTTGTTGGTGTTATTTGAAATTCGTAAACAAAAGTAGGAAAATATAAACAACTTTTGACATGTCCAACTACAAACCAGCTGGGCGGACGACACTACCTATTAAAATAAATGAACCTTGGATTTAGAATTTGTTTTTTAAATTTATTGGCCTTTAATGCTTCTTATATAACTTTAATTTTAAATAAATAAATTGTACGAACCAAGCAGTTGATATTTTTTTCGAGAAAACACTTTAGGGAAATCTTCACAACGATTAAACTGGTACTCATGCTATAATTCCTGTATGTACTTGGAAAATAAAAATAATTTGAATTTGTATGTCTTATAAATTATGTTTCGAAGTTCTTTACTTTCGAATCGAAATACAGAGAAAGCCCCCTGGCATCTGTACATTATTATTATTACAGAATAAAAACAACAAAAGTCTGTTAATAATTGTAAAATGACTTTATTTTCCATAAGACAAATAAAATTGTATTTTTTGCTTAATAATCATTACATAAAAATTTTATACGTGTACATCTATTAAAAAATAATCAAATTAAGACACAAACTAAATTACAAAACATTATATGTATATATAATATTTAAGAAAATCGATCAAATATCGGCAGAAAAAGAAGATCTATGTCTATAAAAGTATTTTACTTTAATGAAAAATAACGCAATTTTACATAAGTTAGCAATGGAAAACATTATAATTTCTAAATATATAAAATATGGCAAAGAAAAGTTAATTTAGTTTCGGAGCATAAAAAATATAAAAGTATTTCTGTTTTAATATTAAAGATTATACATATTATGTAAAATAAAAATAAAAAATATGAGAACGTATAAAACTTTTTTTTTATATTTAGCACCAAACTAAATTGTAATATATGTATGTATATATGCTTTTTGTGCGTGAGCGAAAAATATAATAACTATGCGAATGTTTTTTGTTCTCTTTTTTCTTTTGATTACTGTTAATTTAGATTTGTTAATGCAATAAACTACAATTTTTATTTTTTATTTTGTATTATTTAAGTTAAAACAAAAATAAATAAAATGATCTTTTTGAAATCATAATTAGCACTGACCATTGATATTTTATAACTAACGCTCTATAGCATTTGCTGAGCTGTGTGTGTTTTTGTTTTTTGCGCGATTCTTATCTATTTATGTAGTCTCTCGTTTGATGTAAGAAAATGTGATACCATCTTTTCTTTAAAAAGAATTTCCTTAAAGCAGCTCACATTTAAATTTGCGATTTGTGTGTTTGTATGTCTTACGACCCTTTTTCCCCCTGTGTTCCTTATCTTTTCGAATTTCCCGTACCAATGTATAGAATGCATCGTCTACACCCATACGAGTTTTTGCTGATGTCTCTACAAAAGGTATGCCATATTGTTTGGCTATCTGTAAAAAAAGAGAAGATAATAAAAATTAGAGTACATTTTACATTATTTTATTTATATGTTTAGTTTCATGTCATACTTCTCTAGCTTGATTCATATTTACAGCCCACGCTTGTAAATCACATTTGTTGCCCACTAACACCATTGGTACCTCTTCAGCATCTTTAACGCGTTTTATTTGTTCACGATATGTGCCAATATCTTCGAAAGATTTTGCACTGTTAACTGCAAAAACTAATAAAAAACCTTCACCAGTACGCATATACTGATCACGCATAGCCGAGTATTCTTCTTGACCCGCTGTGTCTAAAATATCCAACAGACAAGTCTCGCCATCTTTTGTTAGAAATGTAAAAATAAAATAAATATTTACTTAGAACATGGCATTACACACACCATTTGTATCTTACAATATAAAAATTTTTTAACAGTTAAATTAACAAAATATTCAACCAATATAACCCCAATTATAAACTTTCTATTAACTTCAAAACCCTAAAAATAAAAATATTACAACATTAAAATTTGATTTCGATCATGAGATTTCAAATTTTTGGTCCAAAACAACAGCAAGAAAACATTTACACCATTAAAAAGTTTTCTAAACAGAAGAAATCATATCGATTCTCTTAATTCGAATTTAAAGCTAAAACTTATAGCACAGGCAATCGTTTATCACCAACCATTGCAGACATTTCTTTAATTACTCTGCTAGAGCAGGATAACATTAATCCACAGAAAAGCCTTAAAAATGACAGCATCTAGTAGCACTAATTATTAGACAATCTGTTTATGCCAATGCTAACAGAAAAAATAATATTAATTATAGTAAAATATGAATATTTTGCGTACCGCAATATATATTTATTTATTTATTTATTTATTTATTTATTTTTAAATTAAATGTAATATATATAAAAAATTATTTTTTAACTTCCAACAGTGGGAGCATGTTAGGCGTACATACAACTCATTTTGATATTCTCTAAAAGAAAGCTGGTGAATACAAATGCACTGTTTAAAGACAAAAATGTTAATGCCTTGCATCTCTTGCCTGATTTACGCAAGAACTCAACTGAAGCTTTCGATGCAATATAAAATCTGCAAAAAGGCTTCCTAAGACGAATACAAATCTAGATAGGTTTTCGGTACGAGTCCTAGGTGCAACAATATGCCGGGCAAAGGCACCGACTGAACCGAACCAATCGCTGCATAGAAAAAAAGTATAAAGTTAAACTAAAAAAAATGTATGCTATTTAAGCGATTGGTGATTTCATGCCTCGTAAGATATTTTTAGGAATGTGGGAACTAAAGCCACAAGCAAAAATTTCTATGCTGATCATTTATTCTCAAACAAGGAAAAAACAAGCAATATAAAATAAATGTCAAGTCTTTCTAGTTGTAGTTTTAAATTAATGTTAATAGTTATACGTAATAACTTACCTATCACTACTTGCTTGCGATAAGAGTCTTCAATAGTTGGATCATATTCATCGACAAAATGATTTTGTATTAATTGAATCGTTAAAGCAGATTTTCCAACACCACCAGCACCGACCACAACAAGTTTATATTCCGTCATATTCTTTCCTTTTCCGTGGTTAGTACTATATTTATTGGAAATAGAAGCTTCGCATATACTTTTTATCCCGTGGAAAAAAACCCACTGTAATTTTTTGTTTTTGCTTTGTTTTGCTGTTTCGGTTTTCCTTGTTCGTTGTTTAGGTTGACGCGTCCAATATTTGTTGATTGAGTGAATTTATGTTCTTTTTTTTTTAATGTTGAAGTCCTGCATTTCAATGTTTTTAATAAAATGTACATAGAATGAAAAAAATTCATATATCAATTAAAAAGAAAACTTTTTTTTAGCAAATCAAACTAATAACACAAAAGCCAGACGAATTAAATTTACACATTAAAAAAAATTTTTAATTAATTTACAAAATTATCCTACTATGTATTTAAAATCAATCACGTTAAGAAGTAATTCATTTTTATTGGTTTAGTTTTGTTTAAACAATTAACTTGTGTTCTTACAACCGGGTGTTACTCGTTTATAATTTTTGTATCTGGCTCTATGCGCATACCTTTGCGACTGGTTTATGGTGCTCTGTTGCATATACAATAATTAACAGTTTACAAACATGTTTTATAATTATTTACAACTTTTTTCCAAGGATATAATTCTGCAGTTTAAAATTATTGTTGTTTAGAGAAATTCGTTTAAAATAAAACAATTTATTAATGAACAATTGTCAGCAAAACTTTAAGAAGCCAATAGGACAAAGCACACAAACACAACCTTTTGTGTGTGAATTGAAGTTGAATTTATCATATTATTCGGGTAGTTCTCTTAGAAAGAGAATTATATAGTAGGATTTATTATTCTAATTTTTCGTGTGTTAAAAGAGCTGCACTACAATTGCAAATAATATAAGCAAACAGCCGTTGAGAATGAAAGAGATAAATGGAACACGTTATATTGTCTTTATTGTTATCCGTGTTGCCGTTGGTGACTTTGTATTTTATTTTCCACCAAGAAATTTACATTTACATGCGCCAAGTTAGTATCAAAAATAAAAGGTATTTATGTTTAATCAAAAGCCAGGAAAACTTGGAAGTTAATTTTTCTTGAAATTTGGTGTCTTTAAATAAAAAAGAAAATTAAAAAATGGAAAACTTATGAAAAAGAAGAAAACAATGCCAAATAAGAAAAATAAAAAAATGACCTTGTATCGAACCGTTTCCGAGAAAACAGCTTTTAACACTTTTTTTACTTAATTATATTTACAAAAATTTTCCTTTTGCTGATGACTTGATTATTTGATTGAAATAATCGACGTTTAAAAATGATATATATCTCGTGATTCAAGAGAATTTTTTTTCGGGAATTGACAAATAAATAAATAATTCAAGGAATTAAATTGCAAAAAGGTATTCAAGCTAATATATGTTGCTACTGCAGTATTTCAAAACTAAATTAAATTCAATCCTTCTATGTAAAATACTTTTTCATATCATTCAATTATATTATTTTAGAACGGTCAAGTATTTTACTAGGTAATGTCGTCCGCCCAAATGTTTCGCAGTTGAAAGTGTCAAAATTAGTTTATAAATTATTATGGCGAAATCATGTACCAAGCAAATCAATTAGCACGTGACAGTGTAGGCAAATTCCTTATTTTCGCCATTAATATATACTGTCAAATTCCATATGTAAGAAATCTGCTTATATTTTTTTACAGCAATAATTGTCAGCAAAAAATAATGAATTCGCCTGCACTGCCACCTGGTAATTGATTCGCCTTGGCCTTGATTTTAATCACAGGGTATACAGAGGTGAAACCCTTGGCACTTGAAAAACAATATAATCAGGTTTTCTGTAGGTTCTCAAGAAAGAGACAAATATAGTGCTATTTTATTACGAACAAGTGATAATAAACAAAACAAAAACTAGATATTTTACAAGAAAACATATGGCATATATCGAGTATTTGGTGGTGATATGAGGTAATATGGGTATTATTGAAAAGGTAAATTTAATATATATTCAATTAAAAAGGAAAATAACAAAAAATAGAAAAAAACATGTAACGACCAAAAAAAACTATTTTTTCATATAAACATATTTTGATGGCCTGGCGCAAGGATTTTCTCCCCTTTAGTATGACCAATACCGTCTTCGTTTACTATAGATTTTTTGAGCAGGCGGCCTTTGGCCGGACGGAACGGTATGACCAAACCATTAAGGGAACCCCTTAATAAAGATTTTTTACTAAATCATTTTTCGTATAATATTGTCACTTAATAATTTGGCACTGCCGACTCGGCAGACCCTGCCCCAAATTTTCTCTTTTACACTTTTGCTTAAAATTATTTACGCCCTGTAGACAACTTTTTTTAATTTTTTAGCTTCGTCCGTAAACTAGATTTTAGCCTCCCTTGGGAACATAAGAAAGATCTCTTCTGGTCGACATCCTTTTATCTTAAGCTCCTGAAATTTAAAAAGAAAATGTTGACTTAATTAAAAATTTCAATTTTTGTATGTTGCATACTTACATGATGTTTGCCAATTGTAGTTAGCTTCCTTCCTGCACAATTAAAAAAATAGAATTAAACACACTCTCAAATTGTTATATCAAAATGTACTTACGTTAACAATAAACACATTTGCTTTCTTCTACAAAAAAAAACATTAATTTTACTTATTTTTGATATTTCTATTAATTTAACAAAAAACTTACCCTTATTTTTGCCTGTAATTAAACCACAGGGTATACAGAGATGTCACGAGACGGCTATAATTGTGTTTCTCTGTGCATCTCTTTCTTGACATCCTATCGACTTTAATTTTGTTTTGATTTGTTTTTCTAGCGCAAGAAAATATTAAAAGTTTAATTACAGGCAAAAATAAGGGTAAGTTTTTTGTTAAATTAATAGAAATATCAAAAATAAGTAAAATTAATGTTTTTTTTTGTAGAAGAAAGCAAATGTGTTTATTGTTAACGTAAGTACATTTTGATATAACAATTTGAGAGTGTGTTTAATTCTATTTTTTTAATTGTGCAGGAAGGAAGCTAACTACAATTGGCAAACATCATGTAAGTATGCAACATACAAAAATTGAAATTTTTAATTAAGTCAACATTTTCTTTTTAAATTTCAGGAGCTTAAGATAAAAGGATGTCGACCAGAAGAGATCTTTCTTATGTTCCCAAGGGAGGCTAAAATCTAGTTTACGGACGAAGCTAAAAAATTAAAAAAAGTTGTCTACAGGGCGTAAATAATTTTAAGCAAAAGTGTAAAAGAGAAAATTTGGGGCAGGGTCTGCCGAGTCGGCAGTGCCAAATTATTAAGTGACAATATTATACGAAAAATGATTTAGTAAAAAATCTTTATTAAGGGGTTCCCTTAATGGTTTGGTCATACCGTTCCGTCCGGCCAAAGGCCGCCTGCTCAAAAAATCTATAGTAAACGAAGACGGTATTGGTCATACTAAAGGGGAGAAAATCCTTGCGCCAGGCCATCAAAATATGTTTATATGAAAAAATAGTTTTTTTTGGTCGTTACATGTTTTTTTCTATTTTTTGTTATTTTCCTTTTTAATTGAATATATATTAAATTTACCTTTTCAATAATACCCATATTACCTCATATCACCACCAAATACTCGATATATGCCATATGTTTTCTTGTAAAATATCTAGTTTTTGTTTTGTTTATTATCACTTGTTCGTAATAAAATAGCACTATATTTGTCTCTTTCTTGAGAACCTACAGAAAACCTGATTATATTGTTTTTCAAGTGCCAAGGGTTTCACCTCTGTATACCCTGTGATTAAACTTTTAATATTTTCTTGCGCTAGAAAAACAAATCAAAACAAAATTAAAGTCGATAGGATGTCAAGAAAGAGATGCACAGAGAAACACAATTATAGCCGTCTCGTGACATCTCTGTATACCCTGTGATTTTAATTAACGAACTAATAACAGGTGGCTTTAACAGCCAAGGTGACTTTTTGATTTTTTTTTCTTCGAATGTCAAAAGTTATAATCTCCTATTGTACTTCTTTGTTTTTGACAGACGAGGACAATTTTTACAATAACAAAATGTACATCTTTCCTTCGCATTTGTATTCCCTTTCGCCGTGAGTTGTTGCGCAGGTTTTATTTTTGGGGAATGACAAAATATTTGGCTGAAAGAGAAAGAGACATATTTTAGTTAATAAATTGTATTGGTCGGGGTTATTCAATACTTATCTTTTCTGCTATGTCTTGTTGTAGATTTAAGTTACATACATTAGTTATTTATAGTTTGTAGATTTAGTTTAGTCTTAAATTTTGTTTTACCATAGTTTTATGATTTTCGCTTAGAAATTATGTATGCTTTTATATTATTGTTTTCTTCTTCCCCATAAGTTTTTGTAATGTAAAGGGAATGGTTAACACTTATTCTGTTAGAAGGTGTTCGGAAACAGATATAATTCCAACATACTATTTAGTAATGGCGTAACATCAAATAACTTTGTCATGGGAAATGCCTACTGTGTTAGATTCTGACATGATATTATTTTATATAATGGGGAAAATAATATGATACATCAAGATATCTGAGCATACTATGTCAAATGAGAATTTCTGTTTTGTAGCTGGAATGTAGTATTGAAAAATGGAAAATTCTTGTAGGTAAAATTTAAGTATAAGAAATTTAAAAAGGGCCATTATCAGAAAAAGAGTGGAGAAGAAAAGTCATAAGTTTCGGGTATTTTTTTTAATAAGTGTGAAAATTTAAAAAGGATAAAAAAAAGTTATTAATAATTTAAAAAAAAGGACTAATATCCTTTTCAATACAAAAGATTTTTTTTATTAAAAAGAAAAAGAAAAAAAGTGATAAACGGAAAAGGACGATTTTTGAGATTTTTGGAATTTAAATATCCTTTTTAAGGATCCAAATCAGAGTGTTGTTGAAGAGAGAATTCTGAATAAAAAAATTTTTCTTAAAAAAATAAAAAAAGGTGAGAATTTACTAGATAGTGAAAAAGGAATATTTATTTAAAAATAATTGAAATGTTGTAGAGAGTTAACAAAGGAAGAACAGAAGTACCATCCGGTGGTGATCCATATTGGAGGTGCCAGATAGGTTACATCCTTCGGAGCGAAACCTGAAAAATAAAAAAACAAGAGATATATATACAGCAAGAACTTACCAGGTAACTCTGTGTCGGCCTAAAGTAAAAGGCGGCCATTATTTGGTTTTAATTGTTATAACGAAGTTGAAAAGGTTTTTCAAATTCGGGATTATTTCGTCCAAAAAAATCTTTTTTTTTTTTTTGTGTGTGTCGCGATAGCTGAAAAGAAAAAAGAAGAAAATATTTTATTGATTAATATAGTGTATGTTTTAATTTGTTTTGATATATATACATACATGTAAATTTTCGTGTAATTAATATTTAAATGACTAGAAGTGATGAGTTTTGTTAGTGCCTAAATATAAATTAATTTATTTTGTGTTGAATTCGTGAAATTTCTATGTCCTTATAAAAAAACATAAAATCAGGAATATAGATGATCTAAGCCAATTTCGGTTTTTCCGTAGACTTTTTTGTATATAGAAGAAAAAAATGAAGACCCACCTAAGCGAGCTCATTTAGGAAGGATAATATTAGTGAATATTTTTTTTTAGTTAATAAAAATAATAAATCTATATTCGGTATTTTAGTTGAGAATAAGGATAGAAATAGTGTTGTATTAGGTTACATATTATGTAACAAAGAAATTAAATCATTTTGTTAGTATTTAGTTTGTAGATTTGTATTCAGGCACCCGTATTTAAGAAATCTATTAAGTTGTTTTTCTTTTTGTTTGTTGTGTTGTCCAATCGATGTAAAAAAAAAAAGCGTATTAAATTTGTAGATTAAGTTTTCTTGTTTTTATTTTGAAATAAGTGAAATATGAATTCAAAGCTAAACTATGTTAGTAGATATAGACTTTAATTTATAATTTAATTAAACAATTTTTTTTTTTATCTTAATCCTAATAAAGATGTAATTTAGTTTTTATTGTGAACAATTGAAATGTTTGTGTTCTAAGTCTTTTGTTTTGGGCCTAGGTTGAACGAGACGATGGTATAAGTAAGTGTGTATGTGTGGTTTTTGGGGGACATTATTTTAATTTTTTTATTGGTACAAAAAAATGTCCCAGGTAGGGAGGGTATAAAGGAGAACAATAAGATCTAGTTCTCCTGTAAAATAAAGATGGTGTTTCAAACAAAGTAAATATTATTTTCTTTTCTGTTCTTTTTTTTTGGTCTATTGTAAATTTATTATTATTTTTTTTATTGTGCTGTCTCAACGTGTAGCTCAGGGTTGGAACCCGCCCTGACAGTGCCTATGAGTTAACCGGAACCAAAAGCTACAACGGAAAATTGAGATACGTAACAATATGGCGCCCAATCAAAAATTAAGTTATACATGTATACATTTCATCGAAGTATACGAAGCAATAGAAATTATTATATAACATAAGACGATGGAGATTTGATTTGGATAGTGATACAGCATAGTAGTTCGTTACCTTATATGTAATCACAAATAGGCCGTAATAACTAGTTTAAGGGATTACTGTGCGGACTGCGGTGCGAGTTATTGTTTGAATACAGATTTCTGTTTGAAATAATGCAGACATGACTATCTTAACTATAGCGTGGAGGTTAATTAAGGAAGAGAACTTACCATTTGATAGATTGCGGGTAGTTTATGTTCATTCGATTATATTTTTTTTGTTTTTTTTTTGTTTTTGTTGGAGGTTGTAAGTGAAGTGAACTTGGAATAGCCGCTCCTGTGACTATTGAAAGGAGGTCTGATGTATTCTAAAATCATGGATCTAGCAAACATCTATTTAAGTACCGGTGTAATGCGGTAACCGTTCTAAATTTTAATTTAGAAGTCTGTTGTGCCGAATATACCGGTTATACTAATTTGTGTCGGACCAGAGTGGATGGATTGTTGCAACAACTTCTTAAATAGGGATTCCTAGTAGAGAGGTGGTGCAGAATGAATCATTACTCTTGTTAAAGCTGACATTTAATATTTTCTTACCTTTTTGTTTGTTGTTTTTCTTTTTATGTGTTTGCTTTGTGAGAAACATTTATTTTGTTGTTGTTGTAAAGAGTCCTTAATAGGGCATACAGCATCTGCAATATTTTAAACCACACACCTTATACTGTCCTCATAATGTTTCAACCTGGCTCGAAACATCTATATTGTTTTTTTTTTCTAACAAAAAGATAAAATCAAATTTTTAGTTATTATTAATTTTCTTTATTTATAATTATATCTATTATTATTAATTTTTAATCAACATTTTTTTTGTAATTTTGTGCGTATATAAAATTTTTTTTTTTACCCAATAATCGCTCAATTTGATTGTAGTGAATTATTATTTTTTTGTTATTAACAGTTTATCGGTTAGCTTTGCATGTATTTTAGTTATTAGTTTTTTTAGGAAATTTTTTTTTAATAGACTATTTTAGAGATTTTTGAGTTTTGTTTTTTTTTTAGGAGTTTTTTATAATAATTAGTCGTTTAATTATTAGGCTTTAGTTTGTATACAGAGAAAAATTTTATTAGTTTTTTTTTTTTGTAAAATGATCAATAAAGATATTTCTAATCGATTTTTATGGCCGAATCAATAGAAGATAGCGAAAGGGAGTATTTGAGAAGGACTGAAAAATTAAAAAGAAGCAGGGATAGGATTTTAAATTTTGATTTAAATCGTTCTTCACCGCAGGTGAAGGAAAAATATTTGAAAATCAATAATTTAGATAGAATGGCAACCAGGTCCCCTCAATTTGACGATAGGTCGGCGACGATAATTGCTCCGTCAGTAAACCGAGGTGCAATACCTAAGGTTAAGGTCGCTAATAAAAGTTCGAGCCATGAAGATTTGTCCTTAGGTTGCAAGTCGAGTTTAATAAATAACGGTCAGTCTTGTGAAAGTCAATCAATGAATGATATGATAAGTGAGAAAGTTAGTAAGGAAATGATGAAGGTTCATGACAGCATATCTCAATTGTCCGAGGCAGTTCGTCTATTAGCTATAAAGGGTAACACCGCGACTAATAAAACAGAAAATGTGTTGCCATCACTGGAAACAAATAGAAATGTACGTTTTCCACAAAACTCAGGATTTAATTTGCCGTCACCAAATCTAAACCCACATTATGATGGATGGAAAATAAGAATTGATAAATTTGGCCTAGAGTTTAAGGGTAACCATGGTGGACGTGATCATTTCTCGGTTGAAGAGTTCATATTTAGACTTGAACACATGCAACAGCAATACCGTATACCTTGGGATGAGATTTTAAGGGATTTTCATCTTCTGATATCAGGTTCTGTTCAGCAGTGGTATTGGACTTTGTTGCAAACAAATGTAATAAATGACTGGATCACCCTAAGAAACGCATTACTAAATAGATATAAGACTTGTCGCTCGAATTGGGAACTAATGCAGGAAATGGTTGAGAGGAAACAAATGCCTGGAGAGACGATAGACGATTATTTTCATAGTCTGAATCTGCTTAGGGCAAGATTGGAAATACCAGTGTCAGAGAAGGAAATGATAAAAATAGTAAAGCGGAATTTAAAGGAAAATGTAGCGCGCATTGTGTACCCAATGGCTCTGAATTCTCTAGAGCAATTGCGCATGGAATGCGTGGAAGCTGAGAGAATTTTTTCCAAAAAGGAAAATCGTTCGTTTTTGCCACAACCGGTAAGAAATCAAAAGTATGTAAGTGAAGCAGTAGTAAGTGTAGAACAAGATGAGGATCTAAGGTTGGGCGAAGTCGCAGCCATTGTCAAAGAAGTAATATGTTGGAATTGCCAACAGAAAGGACATGGATTTAGAGACTGCCTTTCACAGCAAAGGTCTCTTTTCTGTTACAAATGCGGAAAATCGAATACAATTACACCGAACTGTCAAAAATGCCTTCTAGCCCTGGAAAACTCCAAGAGGAGCGCGGAATTAATGGGGAAGCCACGTTCCAGCGAAGTTTCCCCGAACCAATTTTAAATAAAAATGACAAGTCCCCTGATTTTTCACAAATTCGACATAGGTTACCACTAGACGTTCGCGAAAGAAATTATATAGAAGTTAAGAAGCGCATCTTTGAAGAAAATGACAGCAATGAAAACATAAGTCCTACGGAATTAACAGTAAAGCAAAAATATGGACAAAGGCCGATAAAAAGGCAAAATGATAACACCAAACCTTCAATAATCAAAGTTTTTAGAACAAACCCAAAAAAACATGAATATATACTAAAACTTAGGAAAGACTTTATCGCTAGAAAAAGACATCGAAGGGTTATAGCCGAAGCAATACATCGCGGTCTTTCAGGAAAAGATACGAGGCCATATGCCGAAGTATTGATTAACGGAAGCAAGTTCATAGGTCTTTTAGACTCTGGTGCTTCTGTATGTCTGCTAGGGAAAAATTGTCGCGATATAGTAGAAGATTTAAATATACACATACAACCAATTCATTGCAACGTAAGTACAGCCACAGGTCAACAACATCGAGTACTAGGTAAATGCGAGCTACAAGTTGAATATAATGGGAAAAGAAATCAGATCATGTTTTATTTGTGCCCCGAACTAGAGCAACAAGTATATTTAGGTATTGACTTTTGGCAAGCATTTGAAATAGCGCCTATGCTATTGCCGGCAGCCGAAATAGATGCCGAAATTATAGAAAAAATTAAGGACGATAATAATATAAATAAGCATGTACTGAGTTCTGAACAACAAAAACAATTGGATGCTGTTATTAAGAAATTTCCTGTTTTCGAAGAAAAGGGTTTAGGAAGTACGAAGCTAGAAAAACATGCAATAAAACTTATTGAAGGGACAAATCCAGTAAAAGATAAGCACTTCCCAATTTCACCAGCCGTACAAGCTATAGTTTATGAGGAGCTGGACAATATGTTAAGATTAAATGTAATCGAAGAGAGCAACAGCCCATGGTCAAACAGGACAACAGTCGTCAGAAAACCTGGTAAGAATAGGTTTTGTCTTGATGCACGAAAACTAAATGCAGTCACTGTAAAAGATGCATATCCCTTGCAAAATATAGACGGTATATTGAGTCGTATAGACCAAACACACTACATCAGCAGCGTTGACCTAAAGTATGCCTTTTGGCAAATAGAATTGGAGGAAGAGGCGAAACCTTACACTGCCTTTACAGTGCCTGGTCGACCGCTGTATCAATTCCGTGTGATGCCATTTGGTCTATGTAACGCGGCTCAACGTTTATGTCGTCTGATGGACAAGGTGATTCCTGCGAGGTTAAAATCTAATGTTTTCGTGTATCTTGATGACCTACTTATTATATCCGATGAATTTTCGACACATTTGAAAATTTTGGAGCAGGTTGCTGAATGCTTAACTGCAGCAAATTTGACCATAGGACTCAAGAAATCAATGTTTTGTTTTAAAGAGCTTAAGTATTTAGGTTTTATAATAGGAGGTGGAATTCTTAGAACAGACCCTGAAAAGGTGAAAGCCATACAAAAAATTTCTTTGCCGAAATCACCGAGGGAAGTCAGGAGCTTCTTAGGTACTGCTGGATGGTACAGGCGCTTCATAAAGGACTTTGCCACCATTTCAGCACCACTAACAGATACGCTTAAAAAGGGAAAAAAATTTTCGTTGACCCCTCAGGCGATTGAAGCATTTGAAATTTTGAAGACATCGCTAACTACTGCACCGGTACTACGTCACCCAGATTTTTCTAAACAGTTTTTTATTCAGTGCGATGCATCAGAGTCTGGGATAGGAGCAGTACTTTTTCAGAAAAATGGCCAGGGAGAAGAAAATCCAATAGCATTTTATTCGCAGAAGCTAAATGCCTGCCAAAGAAACTACTCAGTCACAGAAAAAGAGTGTCTGGCAGCGGTTTTGGCAATAAAGCGCTTTCGTCCATATGTGGAAATGATGAAATTTACTGTCATCACCGACCACGCTAGCCTGAAATGGTTAATGTCACTAAAAGATCTGAGTGGACGTTTAGCAAGATGGTCACTACAACTCCAGGCGTATGATTTTTCAATCGAACACCGCAAGGGATCAGAAAATGTAGTAGCAGACATGTTGTCACGGATGCCGGTGGAAGTTTGTGAAGTAAATTTTGAAGAATTTTTCGATTTCGAGACAAATGCGTTTGAATCTGAAGAGTATGTGCAGTTGATAAACCACATCGAAGAAAATAAAAAAATGCTACCTGATCTGCGTGTGGAAAATGGAAAAATCTATAAAAAGGTCACATTCGACCGCCTGGAGAATCTGGATGAATCAATTTGGAGATTATGGATTCCTCAAGACATTACACATATACTGATCGAAAAGGCTCATGATGCAGTAACAACTGCCCATGGTGGAGTAAGAAAAACGTTGGAGCGGCTAAAAAGATTGTATTACTGGCCCAGAATGGCCGCACAGGTACAGCAATATGTAAATAATTGCCAAAAATGTAAGGAGAGTAAGTCAGTCAACCATCATACAATGCCAGACATAGGATGTGAGGTTAAAACTGAGAGGCCCTTTCAGAAAATTCAAAAAATGGTAATTCATATATATTTATAGTGGTTGACCATTTTTCAAAGTTTGTCTTTTTAAAAGCTATGAGGGAGGCTACAGCTAAAAATGTAATACAATTTTTGGTTCAAGAAGTGTTTCAAAAATTTGGAGTTCCTGAAGTATTACACAGCGACAATGGTCAACAATTTACTTCAAGTTTATTTAATGAAATGATTAATACGTATAAAATAACACATATGAAAACGGCATTTTATTCACCTCAGTCCAACGCCGCTGAACGGGTTAATCAATCTGTCATTACAGCCATTCGTACATATATGGAAAAAGACCATAGAGACTGGGACTTATATTTGCCCGAAATAGAGTGCGCCCTTCGTACGTCGATTCATGCAGCAACTGGAGTCACACCTTTCTTTGCACTTTTTGGATATAATATTTTTTTAAATGGATCAGACTATAAATTGGCTAGGAAGCTGCAATCTTTGTCCGACCCTTATATAGTTAATTTAGAGAAAAATGATCGGTTAGAAATAATAAGAGAAAAGATTAAACATAATCTGAGCGAAGCCTATCAGAAAAGTGCATGCAGATATAATAAAAGGGCACGACTTACTAAATATCACCCAGGACAGGAAATATACCGAAAGAATTTTGTGTTATCCGAATTTAAAAAAAATATTAACTCCAAATTTTGTCCTAAGTATATAAAATGTAGAATTTTAAAACCAGTCGGCAACAATTTGTACCAATTAGAGTCATTACAGGGTAAACCGATTGGGATATTTCATGCTAAAGACCTTAAGATGTAAATCAGCCGCAGAATTCATAGAATGTGTGTTATGTAACTTTATCACATCACTATTTATTAAAATTTACTAATATGACATTTTATAAATTATTACCTTAACTGAAAAACACACAATGAAACACACTCAATGAAACATCATTACCATCAACTTGAATTTGTTTTAGCCCGGCTTGAGACTAAACAGGGTGTGGGAGTTCCCCACGTTCATTTTTTTTTGTTGTTGTCTAACACCGTCAGGAATATGCCGCACACCGGTACAACTGGCGTACACTTGGTTGTCCCGGAGTTTTGTTGCGCAGGTTTTATTTTTGGGGAATGACAAAATATTTGGCTGAAAGAGAAAGAGACATATTTTAGTTAATAAATTGTATTGGTCGGGGTTATTCAATACTTATCTTTTCTGCTATGTCTTGTTGTAGATTTAAGTTACATACATTAGTTATTTATAGTTTGTAGATTTAGTTTAGTCTTAAATTTTGTTTTACCATAGTTTTATGATTTTCGCTTAGAAATTATGTATGCTTTTATATTATTGTTTTCTTCTTCCCCATAAGTTTTTGTAATGTAAAGGGAATGGTTAACACTTATTCTGTTAGAAGGTGTTCGGAAACAGATATAATTCCAACATACTATTTAGTAATGGCGTAACATCAAATAACTTTGTCATGGGAAATGCCTACTGTGTTAGATTCTGACATGATATTATTTTATATAATGGGGAAAATAATATGATACATCAAGATATCTGAGCATACTATGTCAAATGAGAATTTCTGTTTTGTAGCTGGAATGTAGTATTGAAAAATGGAAAATTCTTGTAGGTAAAATTTAAGTATAAGAAATTTAAAAAGGGCCATTATCAGAAAAAGAGTGGAGAAGAAAAGTCATAAGTTTCGGGTATTTTTTTTAATAAGTGTGAAAATTTAAAAAGGATAAAAAAAAAGTTATTAATAATTTAAAAAAAAAGGACTAATATCCTTTTCAATACAAAAGATTTTTTTTATTAAAAAGAAAAAGAAAAAAAGTGATAAACGGAAAAGGACGATTTTTGAGATTTTTGGAATTTAAATATCCTTTTTAAGGATCCAAATCAGAGTGTTGTTGAAGAGAGAATTCTGAATAAAAAAATTTTTCTTAAAAAAATAAAAAAAGGTGAGAATTTACTAGATAGTGAAAAAGGAATATTTATTTAAAAATAATTGAAATGTTGTAGAGAGTTAACAAAGGAAGAACAGAAGTACCATCCGGTGGTGATCCATATTGGAGGTGCCAGATAGGTTACATCCTTCGGAGCGAAACCTGAAAAATAAAAAAACAAGAGATATATATACAGCAAGAACTTACCAGGTAACTCTGTGTCGGCCTAAAGTAAAAGGCGGCCATTATTTGGTTTTAATTGTTATAACGAAGTTGAAAAGGTTTTTCAAATTCGGGATTATTTCGTCCAAAAAAATCTTTTTTTTTTTTTTGTGTGTGTCGCGATAGCTGAAAAGAAAAAAGAAGAAAATATTTTATTGATTAATATAGTGTATGTTTTAATTTGTTTTGATATATATACATACATGTAAATTTTCGTGTAATTAATATTTAAATGACTAGAAGTGATGAGTTTTGTTAGTGCCTAAATATAAATTAATTTATTTTGTGTTGAATTCGTGAAATTTCTATGTCCTTATAAAAAAACATAAAATCAGGAATATAGATGATCTAAGCCAATTTCGGTTTTTCCGTAGACTTTTTTGTATATAGAAGAAAAAAATGAAGACCCACCTAAGCGAGCTCATTTAGGAAGGATAATATTAGTGAATATTTTTTTTTAGTTAATAAAAATAATAAATCTATATTCGGTATTTTAGTTGAGAATAAGGATAGAAATAGTGTTGTATTAGGTTACATATTATGTAACAAAGAAATTAAATCATTTTGTTAGTATTTAGTTTGTAGATTTGTATTCAGGCACCCGTATTTAAGAAATCTATTAAGTTGTTTTTCTTTTTGTTTGTTGTGTTGTCCAATCGATGTAAAAAAAAAAAGCGTATTAAATTTGTAGATTAAGTTTTCTTGTTTTTATTTTGAAATAAGTGAAATATGAATTCAAAGCTAAACTATGTTAGTAGATATAGACTTTAATTTATAATTTAATTAAACAATTTTTTTTTTATCTTAATCCTAATAAAGATGTAATTTAGTTTTTATTGTGAACAATTGAAATGTTTGTGTTCTAAGTCTTTTGTTTTGGGCCTAGGTTGAACGAGACGATGGTATAAGTAAGTGTGTATGTGTGGTTTTTGGGGGACATTATTTTAATTTTTTTATTGGTACAAAAAAATGTCCCAGGTAGGGAGGGTATAAAGGAGAACAATAAGATCTAGTTCTCCTGTAAAATAAAGATGGTGTTTCAAACAAAGTAAATATTATTTTCTTTTCTGTTCTTTTTTTTTGGTCTATTGTAAATTTATTATTATTTTTTTTATTGTGCTGTCTCAACGTGTAGCTCAGGGTTGGAACCCGCCCTGACAGTGCCTATGAGTTAACCGGAACCAAAAGCTACAACGGAAAATTGAGATACGTAACAGAGTATACACAGTTACGAATTCGCCTTGTGTTTGACATTTAACGTACCGGCGAAAATTAATCCCATGTCTCCACTAGCCATAAGATTGAATAAGACATGTACATAACGCCGACAAAATAACGGTATTAATTTGTTCATGCTCTTGTATGTGGCGAAAAGGTGTCGATGTTCGTGTTCTGTTTGAGCATAATTTTCTGCTTGTCGTCAGAGAGTGTTTGCATTGTTGATCAATAGATGGCGTTAATTCGAAATAGGGAAATCATACTAAAAGTCATATTTGATGGCGAAAACAACATTGCTCAGACAAATATTCGGGCAACGATGGTTGCACATGGACGAAACATGAACATGTGTGTGATGTTCTGAGACTCATGGCCCATTCAGGCTGACACGAAATTAAGTCATTTCGTGATTTCGACCGAAATCAACTTGAAATTACGTAATTTCGCATACATTTTACCATTGCCCAAATTATCTCATTTTACTTAATTTCAACGAAATTAACTTGAAATTACGATAGACAACGCTGTTTTTGTGTAAAATACTACTTTGTGTGCAACCATGAACTTATTTACAGGAATACACGTATGTACATACATTGATATATACAAACATGTATGCATAATAACCATAGTGATGGGTTATGAAAACTGCAAGAACTTAAACATTTTTAATTTATTTTTTGATATTTTATTATTAAAAGCTTCCAATTTAATTAATATCGTGTTTTCTTCTTCTTTTTTTCCATTTTGTACAAAACTTGAATGCAAAAGAATAATATAATTCTAACATAAAAACGAACAGCTGTTTCTGAAATTAACTCAAGTGTCAAATAACCCACTATAAACACTCTAGATTTCGTTCGTAATTTCAGCTTGAAATTACATAATTTCGTGGCAGCCTGAACGGGCTATCACGCGTTTTGCTTGCGATTTGCTTTTTTCAGTCTTATGTTCAAATATATGATTTGACGGTACAAAACATAAAAAAATGAAAAAATGCTAACAACCTTCTCGCTTAAAAAAAATCAATTGAAAATAGATGGAACCAAGGTACATTTATTTTACTAGGTAGTGTCGTCCACCCAGCTGGTTTGTAGTTGGAGATGTCAAAAGTTGTTTATATTTTCCTACTTTTGCTTACGAATTTCAAAAAACACTAACAACAAGCATATGTAGTACAAAGAGAGCGTTTGTTTTTAGACAAATTCTCTTTTATTTTCTTTTTCTATTTTTGACATTTCCACTCACAAAGCAACAATAAAATGCCATGTTGTTTTTACAAATGTTGTATTTATTGTAGAGCCGCTTTTACCTAGTAAAATAAAT
The DNA here is from genome assembly GCA_937654795.1 of Cistogaster globosa. NCBI lineage: Eukaryota > Metazoa > Arthropoda > Insecta > Diptera > Tachinidae > Cistogaster > Cistogaster globosa. The sequence goes on from OW569403.1 coordinate 174,482,858, forward strand.
GTACCTTGGATGGAACTAAGAAACTGACGCTTAGATATTATTTCAGTCTAATGGATAATTCAAAGCAATGAACTTTTATTAATTAAAAAAAAATAACACAAAGCAAGAAATATTTTGGCCACAAATGAAATTTGTATTAGTGATGTTGCATTTAGCATCTTTGAAGGAAAAATATTAATTAAGTCGTGAGTAATCAGTACTTAAAATGTATTTTTGTTTATTTTGTTAGTTATAACATACACGTTTGAAGCCCAAATCGTCCTAAAAGTAATTGAAATAAAACCATTCAAGTACCATAGCACTTAAATCGCCCATTTAGTTAACACCGAAATTTTTTTTTTGGAATTTAAAATTGAAACAACCGCATATTTTATTTGATTACCGACTATACGTTTAACCGCACTAACGCCAATATATTTTCGAACATCAAGTAGAACAGCTGTTTTTATGAAATCGCCACTACTCAAGAAAAAAAGCCAGCACAATCAATTCGTAAAACAAAGGGCATATTTTAAATTAATTATTTAACACTTTAAATGTTTTAAAATTAAAATAGTTTTTGTTAAAGATAAAACATTAATTTTTATTTGTATATAATTTTATTGTTGTTTTAAAGTTTATTTTAAGTGAAATTTAAAACTTCACTTCAGTATGTTGTTGCGATTTGAAGTCGCCAAATTTCTTGCGATTGTGAACTACAACATGCATTGCAAGTTTTAGGCGGTTTGCGATTGTCAGAACATGCCTGATAGATTTGTACTTTGAAAACTATGACTTCCTAAACAAAATGCATATAAATTAGAATTATAATTATTTCTTTTTATTTTACTATAAAAAACTCAAAGTACATCTGCTAGTTATTTTTGCAAGCGCCTTGTAGCGCGACGTATTGGGCGGTCACTTGGACCTGTTGTAACATTTGGAGAGGATGGTAAAAATAAATTGTTGCCTGTCGACGTATTAGACTGCAAATTTGTTGAGCTACCAGGATTAAAGTTGAACGCGGGCGGTTGCGCAGTTTTGGTAACGGCACCAAATATATTTAACGAACTCGCATTACTAGTTGTGACTGGCTGTATCTGCTCTTGTTGTATAGGTTGTGGTGAGCCGAATGAAAACGGTTTATTAGTTTGCATTTCATTTGATTTTGACGCTGCGGGTGTACCGAATGAAAATCCCGTGGATTGATTATTTGCATTGGTAACAGCATTTGCAGAAGGTTTATTGCCAAAGGTAAATGTTGAAGTTTTTACAGGAGTTGCAGATCCAAAAGAAAATCCACCCGGAGATGCGCTTTTAGTTTGTTTAGTTACGGCAGCACCGAATATGTTTGCAGGATTATCTGTTTTGTTTTCAGATAAGCCAAACGTAAAACCTTTATTTTGTACAGCCGAATCAGATGTGCTTCTAAAGATATTGTTTGAAGAGCTTATATGTTCGTTTGATTTACTTTCAATACCAAACGTTCCACTCTTTGCACTACTTGAAACTGCTGAATTAAAGGAAAATCCTCCGGGAGCGCTACTGCCATTATTTGTTGTAGGGGTGGAAACCGATTTTAAGCCAAAACTAAATGGAGTAGATGTGTTACTGCCAAAGACTTTAGGTGCAACTGACTCCTCTGATTTATTATTAGTACTAAATTCAAATGATTGGTTTGCGGTTTTAACAGAACTTGAACCAAATATTGGTATTGAGCTATTACCAAAAATAGCAGTCGAACCTCCTGTCGTTTTTGTTTCAAGGGACTGTGAACCCAACAGAGTTGAAGCGTTCGATTGCAAAGCTTCATTTCCAGTTTGATTTGCAGTTTTATGATTATTTTGTTTGTGTGGAGAACAACTCTGAGTATTTGCGTCAGTACTAAAAGTAAAGCTTAGATTTGTCGGCTGTGTTTTAATTACTGAATTAGTATTTGTCCCAAATGAAGGATTGGAAGTTGCACTGAGATTTTTATCAAATTTAAAAGACACAGGCAAGACCCCAACATTTGAAGAAACTGTTGTCGTTGCATTTGTAGTTGGTTTATTGTTCGAATTAAAAGTAAACATAGGTGTACTTGTTAAGCAATTTATGTTTGCTGAGGTTACATCAGCGCTTACAGTTGATGCTGCAACAATGCTTTTCAATGGACTTGCGTTGAACGTTGAACTTGTCGAATTACTAAACATTATTGGCACGGATGATGTGCTAGTGGTTGTCAAAGATGTAGAAGTAGTACTGAAGCTGTAAGCATGATTTAGCTTAATAGCGCCACTAACCGTTGTGTTATCCCAAACTGGTGTAGAAGTTAAGCTTGTAGGTGATGAAGCAATCACATTTGAATCAGTAGTAGAAACCTTACTGCCAGCCGAACAGCTTGCCATATTTGAGTAGGTATCTGTGTTGGTCGTTAATGCAGAAAATGCTGTGCAAACAGCTGGAAATTTTAGAGAATTTTTGTTCGCTGAAAGATGCATACTTTCCGAGATTTTGTTTGCTTCATTATCTAAGGTCAAAGAAGATGTAATTTGCGTTGGCTGTCCGAAGTTAGGGATGTTACTGCTCTCTGTTGAAATAGATAAAATTTGCTTTTCCGTGTGTTTGTGATCTTCAATATTTTTATTTGGAGTAGGTGCGTTTATCAGCGATGTAGAAATTTTATTTGCTGTATCAAAAGATAAACCTGCACAAGAACTTGATTGCGTGATTTCAGTGATTTTTGGAGCATCAACAGTTAACATATTGCAAACTTTTTCGGATGATATGTTAGGCTGAGATAGTTTTAGTCCAACTAAAGGAGATGATGTTTTATTTACTGAATCATTTGAAGTTGGTGGCGATGTGGAGCTTGTTGTTATAGAAGACGAGTTTAATTTATTTGATTTGGTTGAAATTTCAGGATTACCAAATGATGTTAAATTAGGAATCGTGTTTGGCTTTATTGCTGCACTTGCTGTTGCATTAGTAGTTTTATCTTTTATTGTTTGTGGTGTTTCTTTGTCTTTAGGCGCATCCAATTCATCAATTTGAGAGTTTTGATAAAGCTCGCCTCTTAATCCACTTAACATTAAAGCCAATTTCGATCTTTGTGTTCGTTCCATTACAGGATTCTTCAAACCACTTTTCGTCATCTTTTTTGGTTTTACAAAAGGAATGTCTGCACAATCATTTAGCTCAGTTACGTCTTTTGTATTTTCAGCTACATGTTCGTATGAATCACTGTCTTCGCATCTCTTGTTAAACAAGGTTAAACGTGGCTTGTGAGCTGGCTGTACCAAGTTTGTGTTCTTTCTATTTAAACAATAAAAGGCTTCTGATTCTGTTCGTGGAGGTACAATTTCATTAATATTATTTTGATCACGTGCACAATGATTTTCTGATATAGGAGATATGCAATTAATTGGGTCAACTCTTCTTAAAGTATTTTCAAGATTGTTAAATCTTATGTCAACTTGTGGACTATTTTGTCTTTCGAGATGGTCATCATAGCGTTGCATTTTTGATTTTTGTGTTTCATGCCACTCTTTATTTGTAAGCATTGTCTGATCCAATGCAGATTTTCTTTTGCTTTTTGTGCTTGAACTTAGTGAACTTGTAATATCATTATTGTAATTGCAAACACGTTTCTTAGCTTGTTCTGGTGATGTCTTTGTCTCCGACAAATGTACAACTTGACATGGCGTCATACAATCGCGTTGTCTTTTATGTCGCTGGCAAGACGGATTTAAATTTGTTGAATTTGAACCCGACGTAACTTCATTAGTATCAATAGTATCGTAACTAGCGCGATTACAATATTTTTTTGAGGCTTCTTCTTCCGAATCTAGGTCCTGAAAGTAGATAATTTGATAATAAAATTTACTAATTTAAACCGTAACTTACATCACTGTTTATGCGTTTACGGGAAATCTCCTTTAGTACATCTAAAACACTACGCGTTGGAGCCATATCATTATCCGTTGGGGGAGGATGAATTATGGGCCTATTCTCTCTAGATAAATCTTCAGTTCGTTTAGGCTGCAATCCGATTACAGAACTAGATCTTAAAAGACTAGAAATTGTGTTTCCATAGAACGAGGATTTTTCTGTTAAAGGGCAAATGAAGGTAATAATAAAATTTGAACATACATACTTTAAATTTGCGCATTCATAGATGTACGGACGTTCACTTACCTGGAGCTGGTATTTTTATCATTGAGAGTTCTTGTTTCGAAGCTCTATACGGTAACTCAGTTTTTTTAAGAGTAACTGCTGGAAATTGCCCAGGTTTGCTGTAAAGATTATGAGCTGACATGCTTCGATTCAACCTTGTGCCATTTTCATGGTATTTTACAATACGCGATGCTAGTCCTGTACTCTGGACATCCGTCGCTATTCTTGGATCAATTTTGGTTTTTTTAGATGTTCGAATACTAATTGATTTATTTATACAACCAAAAGAACTATCTGTTTTATTCAATGGCAAAATAGAATTACTATAACCCTTCGAACTCTTAGAAGAGCCCCATGAAAAACTGAAAAAAAAATTACATGAAGTAAAAAAAATTCATCTTTGTTCAGCACAATACTGACCTGATCCCATTATGGCGAGTAGATTCAGCAATAGGATAACCTTGAGTCATATTGAAGCTGTATCGTCTTTCTAAAGTATTGCTTTCATCCATGGTACTTTCAAAACTGTTATACGTGTTTCCTATACTTAAATTTATTTTAAATCAAGGTATTACTTCAACAATTTATATTAGAATACAGCGCACATTTTCAGAGCAAGAAATACAAGCACTTTAAAAAGTCACAAACGAGAGCTGCCACCTAGTAATTTATTCGCCTTGGTCACAAAGCACATAGAGTTGTGGAACTCAAATGAATGATTCACTAATGAATGATTCACAACAAGTCGAATCAATCAGTAATTTTCGCCAAAAGCCTGAATCAAGGCGAATAAATTACCAGGTGGCAGCGTAGGCGAATTCAGTATTTTTTGCTGGTATACACGACTGTCAAACTCCATATATAAAAAATATAAACAAATTTTTTATATACCGAGTTTGACAGTGGTGTACGCCAGCAAAAAATACTGAATTCCCATATGCTGCCACCTGGTAATCCATTCGCCTTGGCCTGAATGTGAAACTCCATATACATCAGAGCGAACTAACTATAAGGTGGTAGCCAAGGTGAATCAATTACCAGGTGGCAGCGCAGGCGAATATATTATCTTTTGCTGGTAATTATTACTGTCAAACTCCATATATAAAAAATAAGCAGCAGTGACGTAGCCTGCACGCAACTTGAAAGCAACTTTTTGTCAAGATAGCAAAAACTTATGGCGGCAAAATATTTGTAAAAACAAATACGAAGAATAGTTAAAAAAATAAGTGGGGTTAGCAAAATGGCATGCTTAAATTTTGAAGGGACGTTTTTACACATGATCCATAGTTTCATCGCGTCCCTATGCTAAGAAATTTTTCAAGGAATCGGATTTTATACATTTCGCTTTTATTTCATATATTAATTGTTTCTGTTATGTCACTTAACACAAACAACAAAGCGTACGAAACGAACGTACACAAAGCAAGTACAAAAACTTTCGACACTGACTTGAAAACTTTCATGATAATGCCGTGGTGTAAAAATGCTCTTGTCTTGTGTATGTTTTCTGCTTATTATGACATTTCCAAAAAATTATATGCACGTTACTTATTTTGGGGGTCCACCTAGAAGGCCCCCTTTACTACAATAATTAATTGTGGATTGAACAAATTTACATGCAATTAAAAATTTCATTGTATAGGAACGCGATAAACATTAAAAAATAAAGAATATAAACTAGAAATTGACTATATTTGCAAATATAAATGTAAATGTAGATGGCCCCCAGCCATGTAAATGTTACCAACATAAATATTAAAAAATGTAGTGATACACTTCAAAATCTAAAAATATACCTTTAGCCAGGAAATAGGTCAATTGTTCTGCATAGTAATGAAAAGTTGTAATATATTATTTCTATAAGTGTGACAGGAATAGACAAAATTTTCTAATTGAGGTGGTAGCTGATTCCAGATCCGACAAACACTTATTATAAAGGAACGTTCAAATATAGAAAGGTGAAAACGTGGAATTTCAATTTGAAGATTACGTGATGAGTTCAAAAAAGTAAAGCTTTGTGCAAGTAGAATAGATTTTCCAAACTTTATTATCCTTAAAAATTGGAGTAAGGGCCTCGTTTTCAAATAGTTATCAAAATTAACACCCAAAAATTTAGGAACAAGCTCAGTAATTGTGTCATGATCTCAAATCCGAAACTTGAAAACATATCTAGTAATTTTTCTAACGGTTGCCTCAACTCGAAGTAGATTTGTTAATGTGGTTCCAGAATAAACTTCAATACAATAGCTAAGATTTGACATCAACAACGAATGTGCTAAACATCGTCTTACATGCAAGGGTGTATATCTCCGTAAGGCATATAGTCGACGCAAGAAAAAACAAATTCTCTTTGCGACGAAGTTGATGTGGCTTTCAAATTTGAGGTTAGCATCTATTATAACACCAAGGCACTTCATTTCATCAACATATTGGATTAAAGAGTCATTGATATAAAGTTCGGGATTAAAGCCAGGAGAGCTAAGCGTTCCAAAATATATTGCTTTGGTTTTCTCAGGATTTACATCCAAGCGATTACGGTTCATGTAATCTGCCATATTTTTAATATGATTGTTTATCCGCGTCTGAATTTGGTAAAGAGGAGTATTGTGTATCTTAAACAGTAGAATAATATCATCAGTAAATACGTGCACTTTACAAAATTCATTGCTAATAATTGAAATAAAGTCGTTAATAAATAGTTGAAATAGCAAAGGGCCCAACACAGAACCTTGGGGTACTCCAGAAGTCACATTCTCTATAGTTGACTCTAAATTCGACCACGAAACAAACTGAGACCTACCACACAGGTATGACTTCATTAATTGAAAAGCTGATGATGAGAAATTATAAATTTGATAAAGCTTTTTAAAAGATAACTATGATCCACTCGATCAAACGCCTTAGTAAGATCTAAGGATACCATAACGCAATTCAAATGTACATCCATATTTCGCCTAACAGAGTCAGTAAGAGAGACAAGTACTCGTGTAAGATGAAATTTGATCATTCATTATATTTTCAAAAACCTTTGAGTGCTGATAATATGGTTATAGGTCTTAGATTATCTATACTATAAATACCAGACTCTGAAATGGGAATAATTCGTCCCAACTTCCAGGACGTGGGAAACTTGGAGGTGGTTAAAATTTTATTAAAAAGATGAAGTAATAGTGTAGATATGAGTGGATAAATTGTTAAAATGTATTTTGTAGGTATCATATCATATAATTAATAATCTTTTACTTAAAGGTAATATTTTAGGATTATATGTAAACGGTAAATAAAAATGATGCAATTTATTAAAGATAAAAATTCATTTTTGCACTGTTGAAAGATGTGAGATATTTTGACAGTTCCAACGCAAAACATTTACAGATCTTTCTTAATACAGAGTCTACAACTGCGATTAAAGGCCGGGGCACATAGAATCCGTCATACGTTGTACTTTGACAAATTTAACTAAATTCAAAGTAACGACGTATGAGGTTGGCGCAATGAATACTTTGCTGACGGATGTTAAATCAAATTTTGCTCTCTATTTTTATTCACTTTTAAATTTAATTTGTATTTTGTGCATTTGTTAATTAAATTAAATTTGTATTTTATTGTTTGCCACCAAAATTGTTTTATTAAAATCACAAAACACAATTGAAACGCAGCAAGAGTTAAAAGGAAACAGAGAAAAAGAAGCAGTTGATAGTTGTCAAAGTATTCAACATACGTCAAAAGTTAAAAGTTGACCAATTTTCGTACACGTATTGATTGTGACAACGCTCATAAGAAAACATGTATTTTAACTGACTTGTCAGTTGAATTTGTCAAAGTTTAAAGTACGACGGATTCTATGTGCCCCGGCCTTAAGATTGTTCCTATAAGATCACAATAACACTAATTTTAAGTATACACGTAATAAAATTCTCTCAGCGATGGAAACACAACTTTAAAAGAACTTACTTGAAAAGGCTTAAATTACAAATTTACACGTTAAAACTAAAGAAGTAGCTTTTTATAAACTTTTTACACTTGTTCACATCTTTCATAAATTTGCCCCATAAGAAACACGCAGGGCTAAAAATCAACATCTTTACAATATGCTCCTATCTAATCCTGGTCTACTCAAAATCTTTCCATAATTTTAATATGATCACTAGAAAAGTGACATGAAAACAAATAGGCTTTTTACACTGACTTACATCTCGCCGAGACGCATGGAAGTTGTAGAAAATCTGAAGCATTTGTTTACATTGACAACATTTAACATCTACCACCAACTCATCTGTCAAAAACAAAATAAGAGCAAAAAAAATGATTTCGAGGACACATTAATAATTCGACTAATTTGTGTCTTTGAAAGAACAAAATCAGTTATTAATGCAATGGATTCAAATAATGGAAGACCATCCTGGAAGAAGATGAAAAATTTTTAGTGGATATAAGTGTGTTTGTAGGTCACAACACACTGGATAATGATCATTTATTTCAATAAATACTTGTATTTTTAAGAGCCGCTGTGGAACATTTTTGGAGAAAGATGTCTAAAAAAATAAATAATATAAAATTTACCGTTTTTATTTAATTAAAAATACCAAATTTTTTTTAAGCTGAAGATCACCAAATAATAAGTATTTATTTTATTGTTTTTGTGTTTTCAATACTTTAATATTTATTTATATTTAAATTTGAAAACAAAAACTTATGTGTGCCGCTCATTTTCATTTCATTTATATTTTCAACGCCATTTTTCTAGTGATGACACTCAAATTATCAAAAGATGTAAGGTGGAACATAATGATATAAGAACATCTTTTAAAGATGTTGATTTTTAGCCCTGTGTATTTTTTATGGGAAGATGTTAACATCTTCGCAAATTTATGGTAGATATTGATCATTGTAAAAAGGCTAAAACAAGAATTAAAATCTAGGTCCAGACTCACACGTGCAATTATTTCATGCCGTTTTTTTACTTCTTTTTTAATGGCATCGGCATTTGTACACAAAACAAAAACAACATGAAACTAGTTAAAAGAGAATTGAAGAAGATGTCATAAAATAATCGCACGTATAAATGTAGACTAAATGTCAAAAGGACAGACAAATTAAACTATTATATTATTTGAACAGTTTTTATTGATTATTTTGAAGCGAAAAAGAAATATAGCATGCATGTTGTATAGTCCATTTAAATGTTGTTGGTCTTACTTGTCAATTTATTCGTCCTCCAGCATAATGCAATAATTGTTCTTGGTCTTCAGTAGCAATAATTACCCCAATTATTTATTTATCATAAAATTAAATTATAATTACAAATTAATGGGATTGGAGCAATAGCAATAGACTTTTCTAGATTTATTTTATTAAATTCCTTAATATATGCTTAACAACATTTTTGCCAAAGATGAAAGATGTTGCGTATGGAAACAACCTTTTTTCATTTTCAACATGTTCCACGCGTTCCTCATAGATGTATGAAAGTGTAAAAAGCCTATTTAATGAGCCAATTCATATTAAATTAATTATGGATGAATAACGTGACAGTTTGTTGGCATTTTCGGTGAAGAGAGTCGTTTTGGCTGGCACAAATTTTCAACCATCTTTAACCCCGCATTAGGAGAACAAAACCACTACATATACGAAAAACAAACGTCAAACAATTAAAAAATACTAACAAACACAAAGCTCTGTGTACGTATACAATTTATGCCAGATGAATTTATTGTTTAAGTTAAGCAGACTAAAAATTGTTCTAGTGTGAAAGTGAAAAAAAGATTTATTGTTTCAATTCAACTTTGTTTATAGATAATTTTTTTTTTCGTAGGTACAAGTAGATAAAAAGTACAATTTTACAGCTGATTTGTACAATTTTTATATTTCATCACTAGCTACCAATTTTCTTTTCAAGTGTTCAAATGCCACTTCCTAATTGTTTATTGTTAACAAATTATAATGGAATCTTTTAAATCGGTTTGTCGAGTATGTTTACAATATAATTCGGACTCGAATTCATTTTTTGACGAAGTAGAATATGAAGATTATATAAAGTTAGCAGAAGTGTTTCAAAAGGTTACTGGTGTTGAGGTACGTACATATATAGCTGTTAATTCTTTTTTATTAACTTGTGTAGATTACTTTTTTATAGGTGGTTGAATGCGAGAATGAAAAGCCATGTCGTCTATGCCAGGAGTGCACGGAACGCCTTCTTAATGCATATGATTTTATTCGTTCCGTAGAGAGGGCTGAAATAAATATAGACAAATATTTGAACACTTACAGTAATGAGGCAGAAGAATTGGAACAATTGGATGAGGAATCTAAAATGAATACCACAGACTTAGATATAGAGGACATTGAAATATTAGATGAAGAATTCCAAACTGAAGATGATCAAACGGCAATTGGAAATGAAGTTGTAATTGTAATGGATGATATGTCTGCTGAATCAAAAATGGACAATTTTGATAGTAACAAGTAATATACAAAGAATTGTTTGTTGCTTTGCACTAATAACATCTGTTTACGTATTTAGAGATCCAGTCCAAACAAATGAAGCAAAACGTGAAGATACAGTTGGATCTCGATTATCTAAACGTTTGTTGTCCAGCAACTATAAATGTAGTAGCTGCCAAAGGTCGTTTGCGAAAATTGAAACTTTAGATCGGCATATGAAAATGGCACATACAACTATAACTCGTGAGGAACTGGAAAACATTTCTACTAAAGTTATCTCTGCAACTAATGATAAGCACATTTCATGTTCATATTGCCCACAAATGTTTAAGCGCCGAAATAATTATATTCGACATTTGACAGCAAGCCATTCAAAAGAGGTAGAACAGCTTACGGAGGAAGACAAATCATTATTTAAAACTAAACACAACTATAAAAGAAGCAATTGCCCTTATTGTGGCAAGAATTTTACACAAGCGAGCCTTATTGTCCATATAAGGAGACATACTGGAGAAAAACCATATCAGTGTGATCAATGTGAGAAAGGATTCCCCAGACGTCAAGACCTTGTTGTACATCAGCGAAAGCACACTGGTGAAAAACCTCATATATGCACTATTTGTGGGAAGTCATTTTCACGTGCAAATAAATTAGCACGTCACATGCGTGTTCACACAGGAGAACGCCCATACAAATGCACTAAATGTCAACGAAGTTTTGCACAATCCAATGATCTAAAAATCCACATGCGACGACACACAGGGGAAAAGCCATACAAGTGTAGTGTATGTATGGAAGCTTTTATATGTGGCGCAGCTCTCAGAACACATCGTCGACAAAAAAATCATCACTCTCCTAAAGATGAATACGACGACCCATTTGCTAGTTGGAGAGTATGTAAGCGCGAGTTAAAATCCCACAATGAGAAACAAATGGATATTAATTTACCACAACTAAATGTTAAAGAAGAAGACGGTGAAGGATCTACCGAAAAAATATCAATTTAGAATTTGCCCAAATTATTCGAAACTAAGAGAAGCAACAGTCCTAAACTAAAACGAATTAATTTTCCAATTGATGTTTATGTTTAATTTATTTACAGAAAGATATTCACAGAGCCACCAACTTTAAATCTTTTAATTATTAAAATAAAAAGGACTAGTAAGATAATAATTTGACAAATAGAGCATGGTTAAAAAAAAACAATTAAAAATAGATAGGGTAAATGCACCAATAGTCGGCAGTTTTAGGATTTTTCTGTGTTTGAGCTGGTGCTGTTTTGAGTGTAAGCGATGTATTGGTATATAAACTATTTATTACTAACGTAAAATTACTTAGTTTTACACTGAATTAACTATTTTTTAATATATTTGTATGAATTTTGAGTAATTTACGTTTTTTCTCAAATGTACCATTTGTGCCTATAGTCGGCATGCATGTTCCTAAATCCGGCATTTGCTAACCCTGTTGTCGGCATGTTATTTTTTATAAGGGAAAGACAAAACTCCCACAAGAATTCAATAACTTTTATATTAAATAATAGCTATTTAAATTTCTTCATGTAAATAAAATCAAATTTCATAGTCTTATTTAAAATTAAATTTATAGAAACTTCAATTTATTTGGTCGATGATGATTTTTGGAAATACATATGTTTTTCAAATGTTGGAAGAATTTCTTTCAATTATAGTACCACCTACAGGATTTTAACAATGAAAAGGATTTAACCATCTAGAAAATTCAAGGTTTTAAAAAGTTATTTTTAAAGAACGTGCTGTTAATTGTTGAGTCACTAGACCGTTTGGTTTAAATCTACATAAGTAGCTGGCATAGGACTTGAGCAAATTGAAGGCTTAGAGGTCTTTTTAACAATTTTTATTAATGCCAAAATGTCATAAAGAATGTTTATTACTACATTTAAAAATGTTACTTTATTTGGGGATTTCCATTTAAATAGAATTTTCTGCCGACAGGTCTTAAACAGTCGACAGATCCTAAAATACTTAATTATACGTGTGCCGACTACTGGTAGAGCTCATTTTAAATTTATTTTCTTTATAACTAATTCCAAGAGAGGTGAGTAACAAATAATATTGCAAAATTTGAGTTTAACATAAGAAAAAAACTATTTCTCTTCAAGTCAACACTCCTATGCCGACTACAGAAAAACAAGACAATTTTTGTTCCTAATGTCGGTAGCCATGAAAATTAGCACAAAAACAATTTTTTATGAGAAATAACACTTTAAAGTCAAAATTTAAACATATTTCTTCCCCTTAAATCCACAATGGTAAGAAATTTTTATAATTAACATGTTAACTTGCTTGTTTAAGTTAGCTTTACCACTAAAAATTTTATTAAAAATCAGGCATCTCTACACAATTTGAAAGGTTGTCCCTGAATTAGGCCAACAATAAGTAAAAATACTCATCTCAGTCTTATTTAAATATTACCACAGACATAACAATATTACAACGAGGGAAGTCAGTGTACTTTTTATTAAATCTAAATCATATTTATGTATATAATCACCGATATTTTTAATTATTTAGACTTTAAATAAAAAATGCCGACTACTGGTGCATGCCGACCTTAGGATCGTTTACCCTATGTTGCACATGAAAATAAAAAAAAAACAATTTAAGGGGACAGTATTTATTTTAAGCGATTCTTGTACCAAGACTTTGTTTACAATTAATTTGATTTGTGACACTTATACTTTACTCCAAAGCTGTTCAGTGGGAATTGATTAGAGCTGTGTCGTTCGTGAACGAACGGGTTAAATTGACCGGAACACTTAAGTGAACGGAATGATCCGGTCATTTAACTGAGGTTTTTTCGTTCAATAGTGTACGGGTTAAATTGAACGGAAGACCTAAGTGAACAAAAGAGCTAAAAGACCGAAAGACCTAATTGAACGAAAGACCTAAAAGACCGAAGTGACCGAAAGACCCAAGTGACCGGAATGAGCCAAACATATAACCGCCTCCTTTCGTTCAATAGTGTACGGATTATTATACGGTTCACTTTCGTTCAGGTATTTGTTCTTGTTTGTTATGTCATGTTCTTTTATTTCAGTTGATTTTTTGTGTATTAAAAAGAGTTGCTGTACATATTCGAATGTAAGTACATATTTTCTTTGAGCACCGGTGTGGCGTTGCTATTATTGTTTTTATTTGAATTAACAGTCTTTTTTAAAAAAATAAGTTTTTTGATATAGTGTTTCTTTTATACTGGAAAAGATTTAATATTTTAATTATTAAAAAAGTGATTTTAATTAATAAAAAATTGATTTTAATCATTAAAATCAAGGAAAACAATCTACACAAAATATATAAATAAATAACCTTTTCCGTCGCATAATTAAGGGTATAGAAAAGGCCATTGCAAGCAAACATGTTGCACATTCAGGTGTTTCTTTCCATACATTTTTAATTTGCTGCACTGCGGCCGAAGTCTGTGGAAAATAAAGAAAAATTGGTTTTATATTTATTTCAATATACGAATTTTTTATGAAATCTATTATTTTGTTACCTCAGGGCTGATAGATACAGAATCAGACAGTTTTAGCGACGAAAACTTTACTGACGACACTGTGCAAATGAGCTGTTGCCGAACGCACCATAAAGACACCTTGTTGCTACTCACTTACTTCTCTGTCGTTTCAGTGTGTTGCCTGCGAATAAGAGGAGCAATTGTGCATTTGGATTCGTCTGGATAGGTCTGTTCAGCCAACTCCAGGCTAGGTTGTAGGCACAAACAATGATAGAACATTTCTGCCACAGATCACAATTTCTGCGTTCAAAAAAGACTGATTCAAAGAAGTTTTCTTTTGTATATGCAAGTTAATAATTATGTTTTTTTTTTTTTATTTTCACGAATAAATCTCTAAAGAAAACGATTACATACACTGTTTTCTAAGTGCCAAGGGCTCACTTCTGTATACTTGTGGTTCTGATAAAAAGAGAAGAAAATCAAATACAATAGGGATTGTTGTTCAAATTCGTTCATTCGTTCGAATTGACCGATTGAACGAATTGAACGAACGGATCGGTCTCTGATAAATGAACGAAAAAGACCGGTCAGTGAAATGAACGACTGGGCACAGCTCTAGAATTGATAGAGCACGTGAAGCACGGTATAAAAAAAAATTATCAGGCGTGTTCTGACACTCGCACGTTTTTGAAATCGCATTTGATTTGAAAAACGTCAACTTTTGTTTACATGTTCTGAAACTCACGCGTTTTTATTGCGATTTGCTTTTTTTCGAACTTATGTTCGAAAAAAACATGATTTGACGGTGCAAAACATAAAAAACAAAAGAAAATTGAAAAAAATTGCCAACACAAATCAAGCCACAAATGGTATTTCTATTAGTGATGTTGCATTTAGCATCTTTGAAGAAAAAGATTACTTATGTCGTGAGTAACCAGTACTTAAAAAGTATTTTTGTTTATTTTGTTAGTTATAACATTCACGTTCGAAGCGTCAATCATCCTAAAAGTAATTGAAATAAACCTATTCAGGTACCTTAACGCTTAAATCGCCCATTTAATAAGCACCAAATATTTCTTAAGAATTTAATATTAAAATAACCGCATACTTTATTTGAATACCGACTATACGTTTAACTCCACTAATATCAACATATTTTCGAACATCAAATAGAACAGCTGTTTTTATGAAATCGTCAGTACTCAAGAAAAAAAACCAACACAATCAATTGAAAAAACAAAGAACATATTTTAAATGTGTTATTCAACACTTTAAATGTGTTAAAATTAAAATAGTTTTTGTTAAAATAAAAGAAAACATATTAATTTTTATTTGTGTATAATTTTATTGTTGTTTTAAACTTTATTTTAAGTATAACTTCACTTCAGTATGTTGGTGCGATTTGAAGTCGCCAAATTTCTTGCGATTGTGAACTACAGAACACCTTTCTTGCGATTTCAACTCATATCGCAAGCTTTAGGCGATTTGCGATTGTCAGAACATGCCTGAATAATTGAGATATATTTATTAACGTACATTAACACTTTAAGTCCATTTAATAAGCACCGAATATTTGTTTAAGATTTTAAAATGCGAATAACGGCATTTTTATTTGACTACCGACTACACATTTAACCGCACTAATACTAATATATTTTCGAACATCAATAAGAACAGCTGTTTTTATGAAATCGCGAGTACTCAAGAAAAAACCAACTCAAACAGTTGATAAAACAAAGGGCATATTTTAAACTTATTATTTAACACTTTAATTGTGTAAAAATAAATTTTGATAAAAGTAAAAGAAAACATATTAATTTTTATTTGTTTATAGTTTTATTGTTGTTTTAAAGCTTATTTTAAGTGAAATTTAGAACTTCACTTCAGTCTGTGCTTGCGATTTCAAGTCGCCAAATTTCTTGCGGTTGTGAACTACAGAACACCTTTCATGTGATTTCAACTTATATCGCAAGTTTTAGGCGATTTGCGATTGTCAGAACATGCCTGTAAGTTTGGTCGTCTGTCAATCAACCCGACTTTGACTCAACCAAATTATTTTTTGGTATTGTTGAACACAACGATTTTTAGTTGTGTTTGTTAAGGTGTTGCCGGCATGTCGATTTCATGTTGGCAATACTGCATTTTATTTGTAAAGTGAAGAAGAGAAGACACAAAAAGAAGTTTAAATCAAATTCAAGGTACATTTATTTTACTAGGTAATAGCGGCTCTAAAACAAATACAACATTTGTAAAAACAACATGGCATTTTATTGTTGCTTTGTGAGTGGAAATGTCAAAAATAGAAACAGAGAATAAAAGATAATTGCTCTAAAAACAAACGCTCTCTTTGTTCTGCATATGCTTGTTGTTGGTGTTATTTGAAATTCGTAAACAAAAGTAGGAAAATATAAACAACTTTTGACATGACCAACTACAAACCAGCTGGGCGGACGACACTACCTAGTAAAATAAATGTACCTTGATCAAATTTTTATGAAATAAGAATTGGATTTACGCGTGTATTTATTTTTTGAAGACGAAAATCATAATGCTAATACAAATGTTCTACGTATTCCTAGAAAAATACGCGTTGATTCCAATCCTCTTGAACTACCCAGAGCGAAGTAAAAAATGTCCAAAATAAATAACAAATATTTATAAGTCGTTTTTCATAGATTTATAAGCTATTTTCGACTGAAAAAAGAAGCATTTTGTTATGTAATTGTCGAATTAAGGATCGTTTGAAGAAACCTGTGCAAACATGTCGAGAAACGTTTCCAACGTCGAAAGTGTGTTCAGATGGAGCTGTTTGATCGTTTAGTGATAACAGCTGAGATACGCATTCCTCATTACTGTTAGTTCTGTTTTTATTATTAGCAAGGTTTTTTTATTATTTGCTTTGTAATGTATCCAAACCTATATAAAATAAAAATTCTAACAAAATGTCTGTTTATAATAAAAATGTCATATGCGTTGCCATTCGAATGACGTTATTGTGGGTGAGCCCAAGCTATTAAATTCAATTGTAAATCCTTCCCACGCTTCCTTACACTGAGTTTAGTCATCCCAAGCTTTTGCTTTCCTTTAGCAACTTCTGGATTTTTTTCCATCAGCTGCACAAGTCACTCAAATTGGGCCTTTGTTGTTATTTTTAAAGTCCTGCGTATGTGTCTTAAGCGTTTAATTTATTATATTAAGATCAAAAAACACCTATACTTACGATTTTTCCATTTTCTTCTATTGTTTTTTTTTTTAAGAAATGTATTAAAAATTTAATAGAAATCTATAACCGACAAAGACTGAACTGCTAAAGCAGTTGTGTATATTTATCGTTTTTGTTAACCAAACTTATACAAAGTGGTGAACCGCAATACTATTAAACACAACCAAATAGTCAACCGCATTTTAGTTGTGAATGGCAATACCGATATATGAATGAATGAGTTGTGAACCGCAATACGGACATTAATCATATTGAATATGAATTTTACGGCATTCACACTGCATTTTTTAATGAAACAAGCATTAAATTTTTTTGAAGGTGAATGTTTTGGTTAGTTATGGGAGGGGATGTTTTTGTTAGTTATGTTTAAAATAAGGAATATTGCTGCCACCTAAAAAGAGAATTGAAAAATTGCATAAAAAACGGAATAGTGTAAATGTGGACTTTGTTAAAAACAAAATTGGTTTTAAAAAATTTATAATTTATGAGGCAAGTTACAATATTATTGTCTTACTAATGCCTTATGTTATTAAGTTTCAACACTGATGACTCCTTGCCAGCATGGTTTTCGTAACGGTTACTCAAGAACAATAAATCTGCTACAACTTTCAAGCGAAATTATCTGAGGATTCGATCCTAGATTTGGGTATTTTATTAGATGCTAAATTAAAATTTATTCAACATATTACTATGATATCAAATAAAGCCCGTGGGGTACTTGCTTTCGTCAAACGATGGGCCAAGGAATTCACTGATATTTATATTACCAAGCAGCTATATACAGGCAATTTTAGATAATAGGTCCGTTGTTTGGGATCCACAGTATATCGTGAATAGGACATGTTCATTCGGACTTTCTTCTGGAAATTTTATAGTCCAACATTCCTGTACGTCAAACCAAAAATCGGCAAATTTATGCCAACGGTGACCCCTTTAGAAGAATTTATTGTAATTCATAGTATAATGAATTTTTCTTCCAATGTAAACATTATTAAACGCAATATAATATTGTTTTTAAATATTTAAATTTAATTTTTTTTTTGTGTAATGTAATTTAATGTATTAAATTGTAAGAAAGCATACATCAGTCTGTAAGGGTATTTTTTCCATAGACTCAGATAATAAATAAAAAGGCGTATCAATTACCAGGTGGCAGCGTAGGCGGATTATTTCTTTTTAGCCAGAAACATTACTGTAAAACTGTCTTTCTAAATGTGATGAACAATCCACCGCTTTTTTTGCTCCTCCTCGAAATTTTAAAAAAGTAATGTTACGTAATTTTGGATTTTAAAAAACCTAATAGAAAAATCGAGGGAAATCACTACGCCAAACAGGCGGTTGGCAATGGCCCACGTGAAACACTAGTAAAGTAAAACAAAATTAAGGTAGCCACCCCTGGGATTCAGACCATGGTTTGCAGAAGAGAATCGACGTGGGCTATCAAAGTTACTTTTTCCCAGGTATCGGGCACGAAGATACAGATTTTTGCATTACTGGACGTAGTTGATATATTTATTATGCTTGAATGGGTTCCAAGTCTGTAGCTACCAGTGATCATAATAGCCATAAAGTCACGTATTCAATGGTAGTTTTATGCAACAATTTGAAAAACACCATTCAAGATGTGCTGTCTCAAACTTACAGGACGCAAAAACTCTTGCTCTACATTTCCGTTGATTTTTCGTCTAAATTATTACGCAAAATAAGTTTTATTTTCTCAAAAAAATATTAAAAATAAAAATGATATCAAAATTGCGGTGCATGTAATGTGAGTATTTTATAATTTATTGAATAAACTTGCTTTAAAAAAAATATTTTGAATTTATTAAGAGTTTTGCTCTTATACGCAACGAGGAAAACCAACTACTGCTACAAAATTTTAAACAAAAATTAGTATATATATGTATGTATATACATATATAAATGTATGTATGTGTATGTCAAGTAATACAATGCAGTAAGCTGCATGTATTTCAATGTGAAACACTGTCCTAGAAATATTGCTGGATAAAACTTCACCTAAGAAAGATAAAAAGATATTTATTGCCTACGATTAGTGGAAGAATAGGATCTAGATTTAGAGCGTGAATTTTCACGATCGCGTGAACGCCTAGACGAATAACTATGTGTTTTGGCCGATCTGTAGCTATTATGGGTACTACTTCTGTGTCGTCGACGATACTCATCTTCTGAATCACTAGATACATTACGAAGATTTCGGCTAGTTGTTGATTCTCGATCTCTTTTTTCATACAAATAAGATGAGTGTTTACGATCACCCTTACGATCTTTGCTTGATTTTCTATGTTTTTTATCAGCAGCTGCATGAGGCTGCTTGTGTCTTTTTCCCGATCGATGTTTGGTTTTTGTATGATGGGATGATTGAGAAGTAGAAGAAGAAGAAGAATCAGAATCTGAAGACGTGGAAGATGAGGAAGAGGATGTTGATGAAGAGCTCGATTTGGAGTAAGATCGTGAATTCTTTCTTTCGCTTAGACGTTGTCTCTTATTTGATTGGTTACAACTTCGATCATATTCATGTCGTCGAGTTTTTTTTTCTGGACTTGCGGAAGCTTTGCCTTTTAGAGCTTTCTCTAAAGCAGCATCAGCCGCATTTAAAACATTTTTCATTCCTGCATTTGAATAATTAGGCAATAAACCATTAAGGTCCGGAATTTGTTGGCGTTGGCTATTAGCTGCCAAAGCTGAATTGTTCTTTCCTATACAAAAATTTGTAGCGCTATTTATATTTGGGAGAAAAGAAGCTGCGTTTGTTAATGTCACATATTTTTCTTTGTTGTCACTAAAACGTGTAGTGCGCTCCCTGCGCTGGTTTCGTTCCTTTTGCCGTTTTCCTAATAAGAAAAATTATAATAAATTTATTATTTTATTTAGCTTTGTGCCTTTGTTTGCAGTTAAAAATAGAGATTTGTAAAAAATTCATTTCTAAATTTACATTTATATACTATTTTTTCTTTACAAATGTTGAAAAAAATAAAATATGAATTCGATTTGCTAATTCGAGCAGTAAAAAAAAAAAACTTGTGAAGATAAAAAATGTGTGCTAAATTTACTTTTATTTTTTTTTTTCAAACAAAGTTTAAAATTTTATAAATTACGATATATTTTTCATTATATTTATTAATTTTTGTTAAAACCATGTTTGTTTAACGTTAAATTTATTTGATTTGCAACTGCAATATCCACTAAATATTTATACTTAATTAAAGTTCAGTTGTTGCGTATTTTCCGATAATTTTCTGGTGAGTTTCTCTTATATACGTTGCGTCGATATTTTGTTTCAAGTATAACTACTAAAAACCAACCGATTAATTAATAATGATCCAAATAACAACAAAACCAATTGGATTGGTTTGACACGCCCGCGACATCTACAAATTCTTAAATTCGATCTTAAAAGTTTAAAGCTATGCAGTACAATAAGAATGGCAAAATACAGCCAATTTTGTTTTGCTAGCTGGTTGCAGTATCTTATTTATAATGCGTATTCAAATTGTAGTCTTAAAAATGGTTTTAGGTTAAATATTTGACTAATCTGACAGCACCCTTAGACTTCTAACAGCTTATAAGGTTTTGAGTTTTTATTTTATTTTTAATTTTTGCTTTCGTTCGAAAGAGGTTTGTTTTCTTCTGAAACTGAAATGATGGTTAAGAATAAATCTTTGTTTTTTTGCCCATTTTTTTTAAAGAAAGGTACGCTTCAGGCAACAATGCCTATTTATTTATTTACTTTATTAATTAGTGTACCGTGCTACATTCTTTATGAAAGGGTTAGAAGAGAGAAAAGACAGGTGCTGAAAGTATGTATAGCCATTTTATTAGGTATTTTACTTCGCTGGCGAATGTGTATGTAGAAGTACCGATGGAGACTGCGTGCTGTTGTATTGTTAAATTCTGATAATGTATTTATACCAATAAACAGAAAAAAATATATTTTTTTTGGTTGCACATGTTTAACCTAATTTGTAGTCAACGTGCTTACTATCATGACTGCAATAGCCCATAATCCAGTTCAACTGATATAAATATATTTTTGACAAATTCTTTAAAAGGTCTAGAATCATATACCGTTTTTTTATCTTCCGGGTTAAAGTATCATGATAACCAAAGAAATCTTTCGTACTCAATACATAAAATGAGAAGTTTTATATTAACTATAGCATAGATTATACTGAACGGCATTTGTTTTTTAATTTTTTTTTACTTAATATTAGCTATCGTCGTCTAGGATAAGGCTGATCCAATAACGACATGTAGCAACTCAGTTAAATCAATCAGCTTATTGCTTATTTATGTGTAGGATTTTTCATTATTATTTGCTAAAAGCTGGCAATGTAAAATCTATCAAACACAACACTCATTAACCACAATCGGAAGCGTTTCATCATTTGCTAGTAAGCCTTAAAAATTAAGAATTTTTATATCATATTTGTTATACAACAAATTTTAAGACTGAAAGCTTATTGTATAAATAAATGTTTAATTTCCTATAACAATGGTAAAGGGTTCACGTTACTTAGTTAAAAAATAAGAACACATATTTTTCAATTTACTAAATATATGAACAATTTTTTTTTTAAATCTAATGTCTCTGGATGATTTGGTCTAGTTTTTAAAATTATGATTCAAGAAATAAAATATTTCTTGGCCCTAACATTCAAACTCAACCTTTGCTACAATGTCCTATTCTTCCCCTTTTCAAAACTGAAATTAAAATTTAACATTAATGAAAAAAATATATTATGAATAACTCGAGTTTGGTTTACGTTTTTTTGTGTTTGTTTCAAATATTAGTATTATTAAATAATTTACTTAACTTTCATTACTTGCAAGCCTGGAGGAAGAGATAGCAAATAAATAATCTTAATTAGGCTTAATTCAAGTACATTTTATTAGGAGAAAAAAATTATTTACAAAAAAAATGGAAAAGGCTAGACCCTAGATGAAGTCCACATACATCCCATAATTTTTTAACATTGTTGTCTTTATATTTTACATATATTACTTCTTGTTTTCTGTTAACCGTCGACTTAGGCACATATGCTTTTTTTCAATTAAATGTACTTGAACTGAAGCCGAATTTAGTTTATTTATTTGGTATAATAATAAAACAATTCAACTACAATAATAATATAAAAAATATAAAGATAATTATTTTAGTTCGTAGTTCGTTCGATCCAAGGTAACAATAAATTTTCAAATAAAAAAAATGTTTTATATTTTAGTTATTTGTCCTGAGGTTTTCTGCTTAAAAAAAGCATTCACCTAATTCTTTGTCTTTGTTTTTACAGTTAAGATAATTGAATGCTCCTTAGTTTTTTTTTTAATAGGGTAAGACCGTGCGATGTGTATTAATGATTTCACCAATATTAAAATTTGTAATTTCTTTTCACCCAATTATCGGTTATATAACTTAGATAAACAACTATATAACATACTGAATATAAACTGACGTACCGTTTAGATGTTGTATCTTTGTTTCAGTTATCTCACCAAAATCTTTTTCGTAACCTTTGAAAATACTGTGTCCGCTGTGACCTGAAGACGATGGATCTCTTACTAACGGCCAATCTTGTTTTCTGCGATTTTGCTCTTTTTCCTGCTCCTCTTCTTTGCGCAAAAAATATTTAAGCTTCTCTTCCTCACGTGCCGCGGCTGCAGCAATATGCTCTTCTATTTCTTCAGAAGTTTTTATAAAAGCTCTTCTTTTAAGGCGTATAATATTCTGTTAACAAATGTGCTATTAAAATAAAAAGATTTATTTAACTGGTGTTTTTCTTACCAATATTTCTTCCTCTGTATCATTGTCACTATCTGATTGACCTTTTGTCTTCTTGGCTGTATTGCGCTCTTCATTGTCATTGTCACTGTCATTTTCACTTGAGCTGTCGCCATATGCTGCTAAACCTATAATTTAATTCGTGCTAATTCAAATAGCGTATATAATAATAGAGAGGAAACGCATCTCAATTCATTAAAAAAGTTAAGACTTTGAAAGAACCAAAAGGTCAATAGGAAAAATTTCTTATTTATGAAATAAAATCAATTATAGTCCAACTCAAATGTCAAAAATCTTTTATTTATTAACTGTATGTATGTGATTTAAATTAAGGCAGTAAGACTGCAAAGGTAAATTTGTTTTAAAAAGTTCGTTTCCTTATATGATTACTTTGCACTTCATCAAAACAGACATACATATGTATAAAAGTTAAGCTAGTTATTTTGGTATTGTTGTGTTAATACGTATATTTATAATGAAGATATAAAACTTACCTAGTTTGCCAGTCAAGGTAGATAAAGCGCTTTTGCGGATCACTTGTGCGGAGGACGCTTTTAGTTTGTATATGTAAAATGTACATAATATTTCATAATATAGTAGATTTATAAACAAAACAAATAAGATGCTTAAATCGGTTATAATTCTTACAAATTTAGACTTACACTTGCACGAACGACAGCTGTGGAGAAATTATAGAAATATTTTAGTACTAAAAGATCAATAGTTACCTTTAGACTTAAAAATTTTAATAGTTTCATCGGCCACTTTAGAAATTTCTTCATTTGTGGCTTCCAACAAAAGTTCAGTTAAAATTCGACGTACTGCGATCATCTATTCAAAATTTAGAGAAATGTGAAATAAACATTTCAAAGTTATACAAAATATTTACTTATTTACAATAGGCTTTAAAAATAAATTTATAAAATATATTATTAAAAGGCTCAGGATAATTAGACCGTATGCGCACCATTTAGAAAGGTTTAAATAAAATACACATTGAATTTATAAATATTAAAACAATTTGCAATGAACTTAATCATACATCTATTATATTAGGTTCTGCTGACTGCTTTTTATAATAGGTATGTATGAGCCAGTTTACATTAAGGGAGTATCTCCGTAAGTAGTTAAGCGTTTACATTATGATTCTTTTGTAGCAAATGAGAGAATTTTTTTTACTTATTTATAAGTAAAAAACAGCCATTTTGGCAACACTGCTCAAGCATAAAACTGCAAAAATACGAAAGAAAGAAACAGGAATGAGAGAAAAAATTGAAAAGAGTCATGAAAATTCATTTCGTTTAATGTAAACTGGCTCCTTGTGTTGGTAGAACACAAGAGTTCACCTATTTTTTTGGTTTATGAGCTTAACTTTGCAAGTTCAATCGTAAGAAAGTCTCTAAAAAATCTACTATTGTGCAACGATTAATTGACAAAAAATATCTATCCATTTATATACAAAGCACAAAATATGTTTTAGAGATTTTCTGAAAATTTAAGTTTGTTATCTGATATGCGGTTAGTAAAACAATATTTCACTTGGACGTGGCACTCCCATACAAAAAATATTTATCCTTAAGGGAAAAGAAGAAAGCGGACATTTTTATGTCTAAAACGATTTAAAAAAATCTTTGGATTATTATTTTTAAAGAAATTTGGAACATAGATAGGTTCTCATCTATAAGATGCAATATATATCTGTTTCAAAAACTGGGAGGTAGATTAGCAAAAGGAAAGGGAAAATGGGAATTTACGGATGTACGGATGTTAATTGAGTTTGAAACATTATAAGGTAATTATTTGTAAAGGGTAGAGGTAAAACTAAAAAGATTAAAGTATAAGTTGTGGCATATGTTTTCATCGTAAAAAGCTAATATTTTATTTCCAAAATAACTCTATCGATGACAGAAAATGGTTTCTTATGTTTTTAGGGTGGATCCTTACATTAAAATAGGATACATTTTACATTGACTAGAAAGACTCTAAAGCTGGAAACATCAAGGCCGAGTAGAATAAGCTAGCTTAAATAGGAAACAAAGCTTAGAAATAAAAATTTGTTTTATATTTTCGGTTTCAAAATTACAAAACAAAATCATTTAAGCTTTACGTCTTTTAAATAAAAATAAAAAAAAGTTAAATGAAAAAAAAAGAAGAAATAAGCTTCGAATCTTTTCTATCCTGGTTTTGCAAAAAGAAATGAAGAGGAAGGACATATATTTGAATTTGTTTTTAAATAAAATTTTCTGTCATTTTCATCGGAAGCTTATATAGGTGAAAATGTTTTTTGTATATCTAATATTTAAAATGCAGTTTTCCATGAAACTAGGTTTTCCATATTTTGGGATACCAAACAATAAGATTGATTGTGGATTGAAACGTAAGAATGTCGGAAGAAATTTTCAATATATTGTTTTTTTTTTGGATTAATTGGATTTAATATTAGGAAATAAATTAAAATGCACAGGTGCCTTACTTCTATTAAAAGAAGTCTCAATAAAAATATTTAACGAATTAACTAAAATACATACAAATATGCTTACCAAATCAGCTATTTTTTGTTCATAAGTCTTTTCTGCTTGAATTCTGTATGTACTGTCTTTTTCGTCGTCCTTTTTTAAATTTATACCATCCTGCACATTTGGAATTGTATTTAAAGATTCTTCATTATCACTACTTTCCTCATCTAAAATTGCAGCCGGCTACATTTAACATGAAAATTATTTTTATAACAAGGAAAACTATTATTACTGATTCATTTGTTTAAAATTGATTTTATTGAATGCATTTTAAATACTTACCGCACTGTTTATAGAACTAACAAAAGTGTTTTTATTTGAGATATCTTCATTATTTATATCCTTACTTTTTTGTTCTTTTTCCAGTTGCCTCTGTTTTTCTCTTTCCATTTTTTCCAAACCCTCTCTGAAAATGCAGAAATATTCAAAATCTAGTTGTTGACACATAAATTTTTAACTTAATTTTTATTATAAATAGTTCCCAAGTATATTTCAGATTGTTTTGTAAATATAAACACGAAGATGTTACGCTTTTTATATTTACCTTATCCATGCTGGTAATCCCTTACGTTTTGCTGCATCTATCATGTTACTATTATCTGGCGGGTTGTGGACATCTGGCATTACTCTTATTTCATTGGGGTGCGGTACAGTCATTTTTAATAACGATGGAATGTGAGCGGTTGGGTTTGTTGGTCCATTATTTGTAGCGTTTTGGTTAGGCAAAGGTTGTATCAAATTTTCTCTATTTGGCCATAGATTCCATTGGTTGCTACTGGTCAATCGGCGATCTATTATAGAATGACATCACTTTGGAACAACTTATTTGCTAGAAATTATGCATTATTTTGCTCACCCATTGGATAACTGGTTTCGCCAATAAACCACGACTGATTTGAATTATGTACGGAAGTAGTATTGAAATCATTGTTGGTCCTCTGTGTAGTTTTGTCATCTGATTGCTCCTCATCGTCCATGTCCATATCAGCCTCTCCTTTTTCTTCGAATTTAGGGTTGTTGCAGCTAGTATCAGTGACTTTAGAAGTACTTGTATTAGAACCTACTTTAGCATCTAGTTCTGAATTATCACGCATTTGAATCCACTGCTGAGCCAATTGGGCCCAATCGATTGTTTGACCAGCGGCCATAGCGTTTGAAACAGCAACTTGGTTAACGAAGCCGAAAGCACCTAGATGGTTTAAACTATTGACACCATCACTCGAATCGCCACCAGAAAACATTTTTACTGATTCTTAACTTCTTTATAAAACAAATTTATTAATTTTTCGATTCACCGAAAGCAAAAAAAAAAAAACTAAACCGAAGCTCGCCAGATTTTTTGTAACCTTAAAAAAGTATCAGGGAACGAAGCCGATGTAGATATGTCGATGCCGGCGGCTAAGAAAATTTTAAAGACAAATTAAGGCGAATCAATTATTAGGTGACAGCGCAAGGCGAATTAATTTAAATTATTTCAAAAATAAAAATTTTTCAAATAATTTAAAAATGTAAAACATTGTAAATTTTATAAAATATAATTTTAAAACAAAAAAATGAAATGCGAGGAGGTATTGCTGCGTATATAGGAGAAAGAAACTAACTAGGTACAACTTTATTTGAAATACCAAATAATGATAGAAGGATAATTTAAATTCGGCTAACTTTTTTCTAGCCAGCCATTTTTTACATTAACGTAGTGCTCTTCAACGACGGAATTGATTCGCCTTGGTGGCAGCGTAAGCGAATTCATTATTTTTTGCTGGTTGTCATTACTTCATATATAAAACTCATTTTTCTGTTAACCTATAAAGAAAGGCAGTCTTTTAATCGGTCGTATGAACAAAGTTCCTATCACATTCTTTCGCTTTTTTATATACGTGATGTCTATAGCAAAGGGCCACTGGCTCTGTTACCTGACCCTTGTATCAAATTAAAATACAAAACATTTTATAGCCTGCATTTCGAACGTTGCTAAGCAAATATCTTTAAACTCAAGCTTAATATTTTAATTAGTCTACTAGTTAATATAAAATTGTTGCAAATGTGTTAGTGCAGTCTTTAGGCAATTCATAAAATTCAAACTTCACTTACTTGATGATATATTGTTCACTAGTTACAACGGTGAAATGTATATAAAATCGCATAATATAACAATCATTATTGAGAATTTGCAAAAATTATAGTGTTAAAAAAATATAATAAAGCTTCAGCAGAATAATACGAAAACTGAAAAATTTTAAAAAGAGTTTTTTTGTATTGCGATAAATAGAATGAATACATCAATATTTCTGAAATAGCAATCGTAATATTAAATTTTAAAGGAGTGAAATTTAGTAAGGCCTATAAACAAGATTTAAAAAATCCAACCATTGCTATCTGAATAAGAAAAAAGAATGCCAAGCTGATAGAATCGGTTTAAAATGTAAATCAGATTACTCGGCGGCGGCTAGTAGCCGACTTTTAGATAATCGGCTTCGCTCTTCTTAATGAGCATCAAGATGAATTTAATCATTGGATTCGCCTTGATGAGTATTTGGATATGAAGTACTAAATACCAGAAGGAAAAATACTTTTTTTAGTATTAAACATATTTGTTGTATATTATTGTACAAGTGCAATGCCAAAAAAATTATATTTATTGGGCCATATATGATTAATACATTATTAAAATATGCAATGATCTAATTTAAAATCTAAATACATAACAGAAGTTGTACTTATTTTAAATAAATATACAAATAAGGAGTTTTTAATTTACTTTAAATTTGTTAACGTACATGTATATTTATATTTGCGATAATTATTAGTTTATGTAACACTAAGTCAGTCTTAAAATAAAAATATTGTGTATTATGTTTATTTTTTCACACCGTTTTAGCTCGATGGCATCTTCAGGAAGCAGGAAACAAAAATATTAATATAACTTTTTTTAAACAAAACAATAAATTGAAAAAATTTGTCAAACAAACTCAAACAATTCAAAAAATCAAGACAAAAAAATAATTCTCATACAATTTCAATACTTCAAAAACATTTTTGTTTTTAAAAATTTCAAAAAACAAAACATAATAAACGATATTTTTATTTTAAAAACTGACCTAGTGCTTAATAAATTAAAAAAGAAAATTAATTACAAAGGTCAAAGAAGCACTAATATTTGATAATTTAAATATTCAAAATACTTCTGTCTCATTGTTAATATTGCGCAACTAAAATTTTAATAGTTCTTAAAAGGAGCTTTCAAAAGATTTTAGGTAAAATTATTAAAGAACAACGTGTGGACCTGGTAAAATTAACTTTACACGAGAGAGTTTGAGGTCTTTGCATTTTTACAATGCGCTTTATTGCTATCAAAAGTCTTATTGATCTGAATATTTTGACACTGAGATTTTAAGACGGAAAGTATGCCGCAGTACACGGTTATACGTATATTAGCTGAAAAAACAAAAAACTTTTTTAACTACTTAATTGTTAAAAAATATTTCTTGAGCATAAATGTGAAAATCAAAAAATCAACGTATTAGATGAAAAGTACAATGGGTAAATAAATTTAAAATGAAATTTTAATGCACATTATTGAATCAAACAGGATAAGTTAATATACATTTTGATGAAAGAACTTGGTTTAGAATAATTAAAACTCACGAGTACCAATAAAGAAAAATTAAATTGTTACTGGTAGGTTTTATAAATACTCTGATAGTTGATTTTAGGAGGGACTAGAGTTCTAAATACAGGTCGGCTGGATATTACTTAGCTACAAGTGTTAGTTATTTTGAAACTAAATTCCTTAAAATAGAGATCGTCATTAAAAATTAAATTCATTTATAGTCTATGGTGTGAAAACAGAAAATAATTAATTTCGCATTACATTTATAAATAAAATTTGTAAACATTTATTCTATAAGGTTTTTTATATTTTAATGTTTGATTAACCTTAATAATTAAATTTTTTTCTAATTAAATAAGCACTAGGTCAGTATTTTAAATAAAAGTATTATTTTTTTATTTTATAATATTTCAATATTTTGGACAAAATTCGGTATCTCATGAACCAATAAAAAAAAAAAAAAACAAATATTAAAGAAGAAAAACTATTTGTTTGATTTGCTTCAAATGATATGGAAAAAATAGAGTCGTGGTATTTCGCCTGCTGCCTCGAAGGACATGGATCAATCTTGCTGATTTTCAATAGCGTATTTAATTATCGGACATTTGCTATGCATGAATAAAAAATTACTGTCATAATCCTAAGTGACATGCCTATTAATCTGTGCAAAAGTAGGGGTTTTTTCATGTAAAGGTATTTGCTGAGGTCACCATCAGAATCTTAGATCTCCACAACGAGATACTGCTATACCATATCTCGTGTTATTGTTCAACGATACTTGTTTCTAATGAAGGGAACAAGAAGCTTGTTTCGCAGAACTTGCAATTGAAGGTAAAATTAGTTGAAGGACAAGAAGTTTTTATACTACTTATGTGATCAACGCATAATGAATTTGATGTAGAATCCTTGACATTTAATCTTATTAATGTAAACAAGTTGAATATTATCTCATTTGACGTTTTGAAGCTGAATAAAAAAAGAGTCTTAGTGATGGCTTAGTAAATTTCTTATAGTTTGAAAATTAAATGATCTGCATTTTTTATTACAAGACAGCGTTAAGTCCCTTACAAATGAACTACATAATCATTTACTCTTCCAAATTTGAATTAAGTAGGTCAGTGGGGAATCTACGGTGAAGGTTGTGTATTATTTTTAAGTTTTTATTCTTTATGATATGAAGCTTTCATAAGACAAGATCGTTCGGATACACATTTTCAAAACAATCTTTTTTTTAAGTTAAGACTTGATTTCCTGTTTAGTAAAGGATACAGTACGCAACTACACATTGATTTATCAAAAATCTATTTAACCTGTTGTTTAAACAACAGATTTTTATCTAAGATTTTATCTAAATATATAATATTTTCACTAACAGAAATTATATTTCTTGGAAGTACAAGTTTTGTGAAGGAACTCGATTTGGAGATTTGTTGTATGAAAATATGATAACTTGAGTTTTATAATTGTTAATTTTATATTTCCAATTATTAAAATATTTTTGGCTTGAGTTTATAGTCTGTTGCATTCTCTTGACTATTGCGTTTGATACCTTGCCGCAATATATAAAAGCAGGGTTGACAGCATAAAAAGCTGCTTCATGATTTCTGCGAATATTTATATCCGAAGTATATAACGAATACAGTGTGGGAGAAAGAACAGACCCTTGTGGTAAATACTGTTCTCATACCTTTCGGTGAAGACCGTTGTCAAAACGCGGCTTTTATGTCTTTACATCGAAAGCGCTCGCCAATCGTACCAAATAAACAGCTAGTGAGGGCGCTCTTCATAAATCCAATTAACTTAATACCTTGTGGTAAACTTTGCAGCATTTGCCTTTCCCCAGAATAATTCCTATCGACACAGACAACAAAAGGTTATGTAAAAAGTTTTATACTATTTTTTCAGTTGATGAATGGTAGAGTGTTCCTTACGGAATCTAAACTGTTGGCCATTAATGATGTTAAGTTTGAAAAATCTACTCATTTTTTGAGAATGATTGGCCTGTAACTGGTTAGCATTTTACGATCTTTTCCAGATTTGTGAACTGGAATTACTTTGGCCTTTTTGAAACTTTGAGGAAAATAGATAATTCTTATACAAATATTAAATATTTAACTTAATGTTAAAAAATAATCAGACTTGTTTTCAAGAACAATGACATCAATTTCATCTAAGCTTGAGGATTACTTTCGTAGTGAGACAGCGATTTGGAAATTATTTTTGTGCAACGGATATTCTTTTAAACAAATAATGCTCACCAATTGATTCAAGTACAGTTAAAAAATTATGGAAGGAATCCACTATTTTATTGAAGTTTCTTCTTTATTTTCCTCGGCTTACAAATAATGTTTGTTGTTGTTGGTGGTAAGCCCAACGGGTACTTAAGGGAACTTATATTTTTGGCTGTTGCCCTAGAATCTTTTACGTGGAGTAAACTAAATTAATTTTTTTGCACTAATAAAAATTCACACGCTGTTTTCTAATAGAAATCAGTGTTGTCAATTATGTGTAAAATATCTTCCAAATTTAACTACCTGTAAAACAAAGTTGATCTTTATCATCAAACATACCTTAGTTTTTTTTTTTTTTTGAATTCAAAGGATAAGGTTTCTTAACAAAGAACTACTTTTGTTGGTCCTTAAAAATTTTCCTCAATACTGGGTCATGTACTCGAGACGCCTTCGAAGACGCGCTTTAAGACTTCGTTTTTAAAGATTAATAGTTTAATTTTCAAATTAATGTAAGTTGCAGTAAGTAAACTATTGATATTAGAATCAGGATCAATAAGTAATTTTTGCTTGCAAACAAAAATATATATAAAAGCTCACACACACACATAAATGTATTCAAGTAGAAGTATATGAAGCAGTTTAATGGAACACGAGGTAAAATTTATTTCAAGCATAAATTAGCCGATATTAACGTCGTGGTAACAGATCTTTGAAGTTAAGAGAATAAATACTAGCAGCATTGAGTTCGTCAAAGTGAATGAGCGTCATTTTTTTTCTTTTTATTTGTTATAAATTTGTAAATGAATGAGCATGTGTTGAATTGTTTCGAGGTATTATCATTTATTTCAATTTTTATTTTATTTGCTACTTCATAAAGATCCGCCAAAACATTTCCAGTAACCAGACATCTAGTTGATTGCTTTTAGTCGACTTATAAGTGCGTTAGAGTTTATACGTTATCGGCTCAATAAAATTTGGTGTTGGTGAGAATCCCAAAAATGTTTTTCAGTTTATAATTAAATATTATTTATTAAATAATAAATGAAATATACATTTTAAAATAAAAATGATAATTTAGTTATTTTTTAGTCATTTTTTGCAAATAAAACCGGTATATTTTATCGAAAATCCTCACTTTTAAAATACTAAATCAAACGAAAACATTGAAATAAGATTAAGTTGAAATTGAAATTTTAAGTTCATTGAATTAAAAGTGAATGTTTTTTTTAATAAGTAAACAATAATTCTTACAGATATACATACATACATACATACATGCATATATATTATGTATGTATGAATGTATATGAAATTTAAATTATTATTTAAAAACGAAACGGACAGAAACAAAAAAAGCCAAATCTACAAATTATGGCAATCGACTATGTTTTAGAAGATTTAATGGGCAAATTAGGTAAGAAACAATACAAAATAGCAGTTATCACACTCGTACTAATTCAAATCCTCGCACACAACTACCAATTAATCCATCAATTACATTTTCATATAGGAAAATGTTCTCTCTTAAAAGAAACAACCAAAGGAGTTGAACATTTACGGGTGGTAATGTGGCATGCGGATTAAATTCATTTGAGAAATGTTGTTCTTTTCTTATCATCTTCATTCACATTATATCATTAATAAATAATCTTTGTGTGTTATCAGCTCCCGTTTTATTATTTTCTTGGTACATACATACACACAAACACATTTGATTTATTCATAATGAGCAAATTTATTAATTTTTAAATTCATAATATTATTTTGGTATCACTGCATGAAGTTTAGAATAAAATTGTTGAAAAGTCTTTATATTTAAAGATTTAGACAATTAAAAAAGAGAAAAAACATGAAATTCATTGCTATTTATATTTAAAATAGAGTGGCGGAAGTTTTATTTAATAATTGTGTGTGTGCAGTACTATCTCGGTAATCCAGACGCCCTAAATCCTAAGTATGTCCTTATTACTAGAATGTCCGGATTATATATTTTAATTTCTATTTATTTATATTACTCTAAGTGTTATTTGTACCTACATGCATACATTGTGCGAAGTAAACCCATTTGCTAAGTTTTTATAAAAAAAGATCAATAAATTTAAAAATTTATTTTGAAGTTTTTTGTTTTTGAAGAAAAAACAGTAAATAGTTAAACAAACTTTAAGTTAATATGTCAGATTGTTAGTAAATGTTATTTATTTAGATATTTTTTGTAAAGAGTGATTTG
This sequence comes from Cistogaster globosa, assembly GCA_937654795.1. Taxonomy (NCBI): domain Eukaryota; kingdom Metazoa; phylum Arthropoda; class Insecta; order Diptera; family Tachinidae; genus Cistogaster; species Cistogaster globosa. Next base: position 174,516,538 of record OW569403.1, read on the forward strand.
TTTTTTGTTTGTTTCAAGGTTTCAGAAAAATATTTGTGAGCTGTTTTTTTTTTAATCTTTTCAAATTCAATGAATCCATTTGTGGCGAACTGATTTGTTCTTTCTACTGTATAGTCTCATGCTGACATCTGAATCCTCTAAACTTTGAACTTCAACAGTTTCTTATTCCACAATCGAATAAATGATTTCTTGGTCGGATAAATCGTGCGCAAGCTCATTTTGGTCTGCCGCCCAATTATCTATGATTTTATAGTCAAGTAACTGTCCTGGATCTATGGAATTAAACTAAATAAAGCAAAACTGCAAAATTTCCATAAGTTTACACTCGCCTATTGCGGTAAAAGTTCCGTTATAATTCACGAACATAAACAAATGAAAAGAATTTACTGTCCAGATTATAAATTTAGATGCTGTACGGTTTGAAGCAGAGTGTGGATTTTAAATATATTCAAATAATCGCGTTTCCGGATTATCTGGACAGTACTTTACATTCGAAATATGTAATCATTATTACTTAATTATTAATTGAGTTAACAAATGTGTCTGTTTGCAAACAGTTTATGTTGTGTTCGCTATCAACAAGTAATTTTAACAAATATCTTTCAAAATATAAAATCCTTTTTTCTATTTTATACCGAGCATTAGGTGAATAGTGACTTCAATAAAAAAAAAAATAAGAGTGCTTTATTCGGCAATGCCAAATCTTTTATGCCCTTCACCATGTATGTATGGAAATCTAGTTAAACGGCGGTTTACATGGTCATAGAAGTCTTACGACATGTCAAATTTTTGTGCAGAGTAGTACCAGTGAGATCGTCTAAACCAAATATGTAATGAATCTGCACAAATTGAGAGAAATTACGGATGAAAATTTGACAGTCGTATGGCTCTTTATGTTTTCTGAAAATTTTCAAAAGACAATTACGAATCATTAGATCACGGATGCATTTTTTTGCAAACCGCCCATAAACCTGTGTATACCAATTGTGTAAACGCGAAAAAATCTGTCGTAAGATTTTTACTCTCATTTTTTAATATACGGATGTATTTTCATATTATTTTCTCTTGGATTTTACGAACGTAAAGTCGTATCGTCTAAGCCGCCCTTAAGTGAAGTAGCTGCAATCACAAATAAAAATATTGAAGTGAAAGAGAATTAAAAAATTTTAAAATTATAAAAAAAAAAATTTTGCATAAAAAAAGATTTTGAATGATACCCATGTTGATATTTAAAAAAAATGACTCACAATCGTATTTTTCTATGAAAAGTTCGGAAAATATGTTCGAGCGCAAATTTGTTCACATTTTATTTTTTTATTTTCTATCGCCTCATTTATTTGTTTTTATATCCTTCACCACAAAAAGTGGGAAAATGGTGTAACTAATTTTATCATTCGTTTGTAACTACAATATCCATTTCCGACCCCATAAACTATATATATTCTAGCTTCTTATGCATAGCGACGTTGAAATCAAGTTTGCCGAGGCACTAGATCAGCTAGAAAAAATTGAAATTAGCCAATCGATCAGACATAATGTCGAAAAAGGAGCTATTATATATCAGCAAGATCGATAGATGTCCTTCGACGCAGCGGGCAAAACACCACGCCTACCACTCATTTTTCTATATCAGTTGGAACAATGAAATAATTCCAATCACAAAAACAACTATATGGAGCGATATAGAAAAAAGTGAAAAAATAGGCACTCGCCCATATTTTCTGGGTATCATTTTAAAGCTTTTGAGGAGATCTTTAAGAAAATATCAAAATTTTAAAAAAATGCTTAACTCATTAAGAGCCGATGGCATTTTTATGTATTTTTTTAATATTTCAACTCTCTGTCACTTCTATATTTGTTTTTTGTTTGACGTTACTTCACTAAACTAGATTTAGATAAATGGTAAAGGGGATATAAGATTTGGCATAGCCGAATATAGCACTCTTACTTGTTTAATTTAAAATAGTGAATTAATAAAGTGGAACTTTATTTGAAATCAATTGTTTAAGACTCAAGTATGTATTTAGAATTTTCTAAATAAAATTTGGAGAAAAAAGCTGATAAGCTGGACACATGCTTTCCCTACAGTAATCCTTTTCGTCAATTTCTGAGGATATATATTTTGTAAGACTATCAAGAAATTGTTTCTTGTTAGAAAATAAGAACTTTAAAAATGATGAAAATTAAAACATTTTTTTGTAAGACTCGAATAATTGATCACCTAGATTCGAATCAAATTTATAATGTTGTGTGTGTTGCTAATTAATATTTAAAGCTAAACTTATAATTGTAATATTTAAAAGGATAAAAGTAATTGTGAAAGTAAAAAAATACATTGCGTTTCCAATTCTTTAACATTTAACACATGAGTAAATTAAGTTGACTTGATCAAGGATAGAATTTTTATATCATGACACATAATTAATTTTGAATTCTAAATACTTGTAACCACATGCATATGGATGTATGTACATATATGAACAAAATAAAATATGTATATAAATTTGTGTTATTATGTTAATTGATTTTGAAATGGCACTACAATCAAAAAAAAAAAAAAAGCGTACGCATTTATATATTTTTATTTGTGTTAAATTCATTTGAATAAATAATTTTTTCTATGCAAATTGAATTCAATTGAAAGGTTTGTATTCAATTCAATTGATCTACATTCAACTTGAATTCAATTGAAAATAAATAATTTCAATCACAACATATTTGAATACATCTCGTTGCACAAACTGAAGCAAAAATAATGAGAAGAAACTTCTCAACTGAACAAAAGTTTTATTAATATGATTTGATTGTTTATAATTAATCTCTTTGTAAAAACTTGTACATTTATTAAAAAAATGTGTTTTAAAAATTGTTTATTCTACAAATAATAAATAAATTTTTAAGAGTTAAATATTAACAAAGTATTTTTTTTTCAATATTAATATTTGTCAATAAAATGACAGTGTTATGAACTGTTATGAATTAACTCAAACTATGTGTATCATCATCATCATATGGGCCTGTTTAATATCGACAACTTTGTCGTCAAATGTCTGATTAACAGAAAACATTTAATTGTCAATTAAGCAATAATGACAACGGCCTCGTTTGGTAAAAATTTTAATTAAATTAAAATAAAATCAAACATACTAATTCATGTGTACGAATTTGATATACATAACTTCATAAGTTTTATATACATATGTATGCATGTATATGTTTATAATGCTACATGTGTATATGTATATTAAAACATCTCGTATTTGTTTTAATAAAAATTAAGATTATAAATTAAAAGTCCATGAATTTTTAAATGAAAAGCGGTTTAGTGTGCAATTCCTTAAATCATAAATTTAAACGACTCTATATCCATCACGCTCCAGAAGCTTCGCATCCTTCCTTGATATCGAAAAGGCATTTCATTCTATCTGTCATAATAGTTTGTCGTTCAAACTTACCTGTTTTAATTATCCTATTTATTTATAAAAAATTGTAAAGCAAACTTTTTAAATAATCGATCATTTGTCGTTTGCGTCTAAAAGAATTATTCTAGTGTAAGACAAATACCAGCAGGTCTATCTCAAGGGTCCGTTCTTTCTCTCACTCTGTATTCGTTATATACGTGGGATATAAATATTCGCAGAAATCATGAAGCAGCTTTTTATGCTGACAACCCTGCTTTTATATGTTGCGGCAAGGTATCAAACGCAATAGTCAAGAGAATGCAACAGACTATAAACTCAAGCCAAAAATATTTTAATAATTGGAAATATAAAATTAACAATTATAAAACTCAAGTTGTCATATATTCAAACAACAAATTTCCAAAACGAATTCCTTCACAAAACTTGAACTCCCAAGGAAATATCATTTCGGTTGGTGAAAATATTGAATATTTAGATATAATCTTAGATAAAAAGCTGTTATTTTAACAACATGTTAAATACTTTTTCGACAAATCAAGGTGTAGTTGCGCACTGTATCCTTTGCTAAAGGCTTAACTAAAAAAAAATATTGTTTTAAAAATGTGTATCCGAACGATCTTGTCTTATGAAAGCTTCATATCATAAAGAATAAAAACTTAAAAATAATGCACGACCTTCACCGTAGATTCCCCACTGCCTACTTCAATCAATTTTTGAAGATTAAATGATTATGTAGTTCATTTGTAAGGAACTTACCGCTGTCTTTTAATGAAAAATGCAGATCGTCTAATTTTGAAGCTATAAGAAATTTACTAAGCCATCACTAAGATTCTTTTAGAAAGAAAGAATCTATGCTTTTGATTGGTACAGCAAATTCCATTATAAATTTAAAGTTAAAATAAACTTTTCCTTAACACCGACTTTTTAAAAGTTTTTTTTTTTTATTTTTAATAAAGTAGTTTGCAGTTGCTGTAATACTTTTAAGTAAATTCTTATACAATATATCTTATATATTTAAGTTGATATTCAATAAATTTTTATGAATAATAAAAAACGAAAGCATCGACATCGCCTTCTGTTCTGGGTGTTATTGGCACATTAATCGCATTTGGACTGAACAATAAACTAAATTGACTTTGCACACTAAATCATGATCTTCAAACTTTACTGCAGGAATGTGGAGGTAAAAGTTGTCGTATAGCCGCCTTTTAGTTTCTCTATTATCGTAATAAATTTAGTGATATCCTTATTCTGCCCACACAAAATACTTACATCAGCTCAAGGCGTAATCTTTCATTAAAAATATGTTTTATTGATATTAAAATTTTTTTCGTGGTCATATCATTTGCTTAGATCCCATCTGTTTTTCTTGGAAAATCTTTTAATCAATTATTTTTATTTGCTATTTGTTTAAATTCAGTCTTAGAGATTTTTTTAAATAATATTTAAAATTAATATACAAAATTTAATTTTTATAATAAATAATTTAATTCATTTAAATTTAAAAGTATAAAGTCGTTCATTGCACTTTTCATTATTTTTTTTTAATAAGAAAAATAAACAGTTGGCCCTATTTCCGATGTTTTAAATGTTTCATCCTTAAAATTACTTTATCGATCAGGGTACGATCAGCATTTAAAAAAAATGGCAACCTTAAGAATAATTTTAAAAAACTAAAAGAAAATCGTTTTTTTAAATATACAATTACGCCACAAAACAAAGTCATGGCCATATAACAAAAAAAAAAGCAACCGTACTTACAAGTAAGTATGTATTCACACTTTTCAATTTTAAAAACTTAATTAGTTTGTGGTGGTTCGATATTTGCTCTAAAAACCAGATACAAATTGAATTCGTAGATTGACCCAGCAAACTTGCGCGCTTAATATTTATTTATTACAAAATTCAATAACAAATAATTTTTCAAATAAAAAAAATTTGGGCATTATGGTTTTCTTAAAAGATACTCGTAACATGTTTAGTTTGCTATTTAAACAAAAGCAACGGAAAATGATAAGAAAAGCAAAAAACACATACATGTACATTGCTAGCTAATAGTTAGCAAGAGTTAAAACAAAGACACTTGATAACGGATGAATAAAAAAATTTAAAGAAAACTTTTTGATAGTGGTAGAACTAAATCTAATCATTGGACGATGGAGTTGATGGATTCAATAAGAAAAATATAAATTTTAATTTTATATTTCTCAGTTGTAAATTGTTTTTCATAGATGACGCTAAAAGCTTAACACGCATTACGCGTAATTCGATATTTTCAATTACACATTAATTGTAATTGCTTGTAATATGAATATTGTAATTTAGCAATAATCATTACTTGCAATTGAGCAAAACTGAATTATATTCCAACTGCTTTATTCATAACAAATTTTCCATTCAAATTTGTCCTAAAATACATTTAAAATATATTTTAATTTTTAATGAATACGGCAGTAAACATTTACGGTTTTCAGCGCCACTTGAAATTATAGTTTCTTTCGCTGGTATTAGGGCAGGCGACAAAACTTCACGACTTCAACTTTATTTACAACAAAGATCATTTTTTAAAAAATTTTTTTTTTTAACTTTGTACTTTGACGTATTCAACTGAAGTCAAAGTAACGGCAGATGAGGTTGGCACATTGAGTACTTTGCTGACGGACGTTAAGTCAAAATTTGCTCTTTATTTTTATTCAGTTTTATATTAAATTTGAATTTAATTTTTTGCCACCAAAATTATTTTATTAAAATTACAAAACACAATTGAAATACAGCAAGAGTTAAAAGAAAACAAAGAAGCACAAGAAAAAGAAAAAGCAGTTGATAGCTGTCAAATATTCAACGTACGTCAAAAGTTAAAAGTTGACCAACTTTTGTACTTTGCGTTGACAAACACGTATTGATTGTGATAACGCTCATAAGAAAACATATATTTTAATTCACTTGTCAGTTGAATACGTCAAAGTTTAACGTATGACGGATTCTAGGCCTTTAATTACAAAATAATAGAGTTTGCCTCCGTACTAGGAATAGTTGTTAGAGGCTTTTCCTTTTCATTAAGTAATGTAATTAAAGTAGCAAATAGTATGACAATAAAAATTATTGCTTATCATTTAAGCAAAAAAGCGTATCGACATCATTAAGTAAAAACATTCTTAAGTAGTTTTTAATAGTTAATTAAACCAAAATATTGTTAAGAGAGTCTGGAATCAAATTGTATTATTTGGGTCCTGCATTACGAAGTCTTTGTTTAGTTAGTTCAAGACAACACCTTGTAACGCTTAAGTGTCCAGACTGCCTTGTCATTTTTTGACTTAAAGCCATGACTACAAGAACAGTGACCATCATTTGATACATCAAATGACAAACACTGTTGATGGAAATATCCATCACTGCGTAGAACAATATTTCTATCACATTCTTAAACATAAAATGAAAAAATGAATGTAAACGTGTAATGTCTGTAAAGAACAACGTTATTGACTTAAAATAATAAAATAAAATGAAAATTTTGCCTGATTTTTGAAACAGTCTTTGTTACAAAACTTTTTAAAAGCTGCATTTTAAACTTTGCTAATCAGGTTTGAATAAACACAAGTAAAAGCTTAGATTTAATTAAAAAAAATCATTTAAATTTAATACGAAGAGCCGTACAATGGCAACGCTGTTTCAGTATAAAATTTTTGCAAATGTGTGAGTAGATATTAATATTTTTAACGCGTTTATTAATTGTAGTTAAATATTAGTTTGACAATAAACAGTAAATGATTAATGTCATTTTTACCTATTTTTTATTACTAAATTGTGGCTTATATTTTTCCATTAAATGAAATAATAATTTCAATTACAATTACATCCAGTAATAAGTTATAACTTCAATTGTGATTTTTTGAATGTAAATTACATGTAATGTGTCATTGAAAAAGCTCAGTTACAATTACAAATATTTGAATATAATTATAATTAACTGTATTCGCCCCAGGATCTGACTAAAAAATAAATACCAAGAATAAAAGTAGTGAATATTAAGAAAGAAGTAATAAAAAAAAAAATGCATTAGACTTTGCTTGTACAAAAAAAAAAATACATACTCGAGTCTAAATAAAAGTTTTTATTGTATATTAAACAATATTTATTTGAAAATTTACATACATAAATATTTACATTCTCAGTCAATTTTAAAAGCTTAAAAATGTTTGAGTTAAGCTTAGGAATAAGCCATTAAAGTTCGAACTTTTGAATTTGTGCTTGTTGGGGTTAATAAAAAACATTTACTTATTGCATGCAGGCCATTTTGAATGTATATGAGTTTTGTTTTTTTGTTTTTGTAAAGAGTGTAGTAAATAAGTGCAGTGCGGTCAGTACCTTTTGCAAAAACCACAATTTATTTCGATTTCAAATATACAAATTTTAAAACTGTGTTTTTAACATTGAATTTTATATGTACATTTGTATTAATTTTGTTTGTTCAAAGTAATAATTACCCAATTATCATTTGAAAGATTGTTTTAAAAAAAATCATCAAGGTGAGTTTTTCAAGACTACCCAAAATGATTAAAAACTGAATAATCAATTTTGCGTCTAGAAACAGAAAAAATACTCCGACAAACGAAAAGAAAGCGACATGTTTAAAAAACAAAATGTTTAGAATGTGTGCAGTCATTAATTGATCATCCAAAGACTTGAAATGTGACTGTTTGTTTTTTATTTTTGTTACTTGTCATGTTAGATTTTAAAGAAATACAATTAGAAAAGTGCGTATAACATGATTCGAAGAAGACTCGCATACGATTAGAAATATGACAAATAAAGACTCCAAAAAGTTTTGTATTTGATGATAAGTACGATTGAAAACCGTATCGAAAATGAGTCAAAAACGCGAGTCACAATGGACTCGATCAGAAGAGTCGCGTCTAGGGTACTATTTTTCCCAACAAAACAATCATTTTCGACTCAAAATGAGCGCATAAACAATTATTATAATCGCGCAAAAAAGTTTGAAAAGACTCGAATATCATTAATAATTTAAGAAAATGCTAACTGGGTAAATATGAATAATAACTAAATACAAACTTATATACACGTTTACGGATTTATGCACCACCCAAAGGTACTGTCCAAGACAAAAACAACAAAACAGTAAATTAACAAATTCTCTGTAACACCTTTTGAGAGAACAAGTGCTTCTTTATCGAAAATTAAATCACTTTTAGTTTTTATTTATTGGGTTAGATACGGAATGACGTGCAAAAAGGTTCTTGAATTAAAAAATGTTTTAGGGATGTTAAATCTGTAAAATTAAAGTCACATATTTTTAATAAGTAACAAAATGTGACAAATAAAATATTTTTTTGATTCCAAAACCACTTTTTTGTAGCTGTTGTATTTTGCTACCTTTATTACGGGCATTATTAAACGTCGAATAAATTATAACACATTGAGAACACCCACCAAACTTTTAAAGCAATTTTGAAATTGTACTATCTGAATTTTTATTTTGAATTGTACAATAAACACTTTGTTCTTAAAGCTGGATTCACCCATTGTTTCCGAACAAAATTTTTGTTCCGAAACATTTTTTTATATGTAGTTTGACGTGTTTCTCTCTCTCTCTCTCAAACAGAAAAACGTCAAACTACATATAAAAAAAAGTTTCGGAACAAAAATTTTATTCCGAAACAATGGGTAAATCCAGCTTAATAGTTGAGTTTTGAATGCCAGATGTGATATGTTCGTTAAGTTTACAAAAAAAATTCTGTTATAAAAATTTTCTGGCTTAATTGGGTCCATATGACGATCCCTTTCTTCCACCTGCAGAAGAGAGAACATAAAGAGATAGAGAGAAGAAAAGTTCCGAGAAAAAATAAAAAAGGACAGTAGAAAGAAGTGTAATCTCCAATTTAGCTTTACTGAAAACAATAATTTATTTATTAAAGAAATTAAAAATCACCAAAAAAATCGAAAAGATTTAAAGATACTCAAAGAAAAATTTTTTATAAATTCACATTATTTGTACAAATGTATTGTGATGTAATTTTTTAGTTAATTTAAGTTCGTTATATAACAATAAAAATTTAACGAGAGCAAAATGAAATATTCTCATAAAATAAGCATGTATAATTTAAGATAAATTTTTCATATTGGAATAAATATGTATATTATGAAAAAATTAAATTTTTCCTACAATATTTCTTTAAAATAACTACCATCTGCTGGTGTCGTAATTTTTTGTTGCTCTTTACAATTAAGCACTTAAGAACTTAAGCCTAACTGAAGAATGCTTCTTTATTATTTGACTTTAGCTAAAAATCATTTTTCATTGCTTTTTTTCTGAGGCAAAAAATCATTTTTCATTGTTATACATATATAAAAATGTACAAAGTTACTATGTTTTAAAACTATAAAGTATTTTTCTGTTTTAGGGGAATTTGGACGCTATCAAGCGTTTCAATTCTTTCTGCAAGTATTGTCTGCCCTAACAGCTGGGTTGCATATGCTGTCACTGGTTACAGTACAAGCAGTGCCCGAACATCGTTGCTTTATTGAAGGTTTCGATAACACAAGTTTTTCTTATGTCCCATGGAACTCTTCGACAATTCTACACGCTATACCCAAAAAAGAAAACGGTGAATTGGACTCGTGCCATATGTACGATGACAAAAATAACACTGTGCCTTGTACATCGTTCGTTTACGATAGAACTTACTATGAAACTTCACGAACGATAGATTGGAATTTTGTATGTGACAAACGTTGGATGGGCAGCATTGTTCAGACTGTATTTATGTTGGGAGTTTTTACTGGCGCTGTAGTACTTGGAGGTTTGGCAGATAAAGTGGGACGTAAAACTGTCTTCTGTTGGTCGGCTTTATTACAACTTATAATAGGCGTAGCAGTAGCTTTCATTCCAGAATATTTCTCTTTTATGTTGGCTCGATATCTGTTGGGTATATTTGGGTCGGCTGGTGCTTATATTTGTGGTTTTGTACTTACCATGGAACTGGTTGGACCCAGCAAGCGCACTGCATGCGGTATAACATTTCAGGTTGTAAAATTATTTAAAACTAAAAACAAAAACATTATTTTTAATATAATTTGTTTCTGTTTTTGTTTTCTATTTTTAGGCAGTATTTGCCGGCGGAATTATGTTGGTTGCCGGATGGGGTGCGTTAATTAAGGATCGGCAATCTTTGCAGATTGTTTACGGATTACATGGATTGTTATTTTTGGGCCATTGGTGGCTATTGGATGAGTCACCACGCTGGCTTTGGATGCAGGGGCGTGCAGATGAAGCTGTAGACATTGTGGCCAAGGGCCTAAGAATAAATGGATCTGGCATTCCAGTCGACAAGCAATATTTTATACAGAAGGCAAAGAGTCAACAAGTTATTGAGGAAAAGTCTAGCAACGGATTGGGTGATCTGTTTAAAACTCCGAATTTACGTATGAAAACATTAAATGTGTGTCTGTGCTGGTTTGCAAATTCACTAGTGTACTACGGTCTATCCTTGAGCGCTGGAAAACTTTATGGCAATCCCTATTTGATTTTATTTATCATGGGCTTGGTAGAGTTCCCAAGTTATTTGGTTATTGTTGTAGTTTTAGATCGTTTAGGAAGAAGGCCTATTACCAGTACGCTTATGCTGGCCGGTGGTATTTGTTGCATGGTAGCTGCCTTTATTGAACAGGGCACTACAATATCAACTAGTATTGTAATGATGGGGAAACTATTTATTGCCGGTTCGTTTGCTGTTATTTACAACTACTCGGCCGAATTGTTTCCCACAGTAGTTCGAAACTCAGCAATGGGCTTGGGATCAATGTGCGCTCGTTTATCTGGCGCATTAACGCCACTCATTACTCTCTTGGACTCTTTTGATCCTAAAATTCCTGCTGTAGTATTTGGTTTAATTGCTTTAATTTCAGGATTTTGGGTGATGTTTTTGCCAGAGACAATGAATCAACCAATGCCAGAATCGATTGAAGATGGCGAAAACTTTGGCGTTGGCGATACTTGGTTTAGTCAGTGTGCTGGCAGAAAGCAGGGAAGGCATAACAACATTTCTCCAGATGATCCAGATCAAATGGTACCCTTAAAACCCATTCAAAAATAATTGTCTCAACAATTATACACTCATCTTGATTTTAACCAAACGGCATTGATAAAAGTAGATTTTATCAATGCACAATAATGATATATAAAAGTATTGTAATGCATTCCAGTTGTTTAATATTTTGTTTTATTTTTAAATAAAATTTAACTGTATTCAGTAGAAATATATTGTTTTCAAATTTAGTATTAACATCTGCTTAATATATTTCAGTTTCAACTCATTGTGTAAAATGTAAGTCACATTGGAATTTTTTCATTACCTCTCAAATTTCATTGGCATTATTAGATATAATTACAACGCCAAAAAATGTAGTTATCATTACATGCTAAGGATTTTTTTGAATTCGCCAATGGTTGTGGAATTGTTTAATTACTATTTTTACAAATGGATAAATAATAATTGTTTTTATGAAACAAAAATATGATCCTAGAAGCTTAAAAGGATATAGAAATTTTAATCGTCTCGTAGATAAATCTATATTTCAATGTTTTAATAATATAAAAGTTTTGAGCAAGACAGGTGTAACAATTTAAGTCTAAGATCTGACATTTTAATTATTTCTAATAATGCCAATGAAATTTTAATGGTAATGAAAAAATTCCAATATGACTTGCATTTTACACAATGAGTTCAAACTGCAATATCTCACTTAAAATTTATAAATTATTTAAATTTTTAAATACAGATTTATCTAAAAAAGAGTGAAGGTTTATTTATCTTATGCATAGTTATTTTTAAGCTTTTACAATCATAAATTTGTGTTTAAAAAAATATGTTTATTCAATTGAATTAGTAGTTAAAGGAGTTCATTGAAATTTCATTACCATTAATATAAGCAATTATAAATATTAAATGGTACATAATTTTTCCATTGTCATTATTTCAATGGAAATGAAAAAATCCCAAGTATGCATAAAATAAATAAGACTTTTCACCCTTTTGTAGATAGATATTAGAAAATTTTAATAATTTTTTAATTTTAAGTGAGATGTATGCTAAACTTTTTGTCTGAGACATAAAGTCACCTAACACCCCTGCTGGCAGATCTTATTACTAACGCGACAACAAAAATATGTTCCTATACTGTCTCATTTTTCCTGAGAAGTTTAAAACATATATATTTCACCAACCTTTTATGATAGAAATGCCAAACTATACTTTAGGGTGTTTATTAAGTGTACAAAGATAAAAAGTGACGTTTGTTAATGGTTTGAAACAATTTAATCACTTCTCTATGATTTAACTAATTATCAATAAAACATTTTAAACTAATTGTATTAGAAGAATCATTTGCATTATTTATCGTTCAATGCTAATAAAATTGTCAATTAATTGGCCAATTGAATTATTTAACTAATTACTCCCATGTTTGCCTAAAACACACGCTAGCAGTCGTTATAACTTGCAGGCAAATATTATTATGTCCTCATACCTATTTTATAATTTTTCTTTTACTTAACAAAGACAACGAATGACGTTGACTAATGGCAATGATTTGAAACCATTTAATCATTAGTCAGTGATGATTTAGTTTTCCAACTAATTATTAGTGAAACCTTTTCAATAATGGTAAAGTTTAAAATACATTATTAATGCCAATGAAATTGAAATTAATTAATCCATATAATTTATTACTCCCATGTATGATGTAAGTCCAGATTTACACTGTGCAAATTTTTGAGGCATTTTTTCAATTCTCTATTTAAGTTGCAGCGTTATCGTTTTTTTAAATAAACATAAGTAACAGTAACACCCTCACAAAATTCAAGCAATACCATATTGCCTAACCCTCTTGCTTCAGCAACAAACAAAAATTTCATGCTGGATTCATGAAAAATTGCAAACTGTAAATGCGGAATAAGTTATAATAATTTAATACGTGAAACGAAAAGAAAAAAGGATACATGTGGATTGTATTTTATCTTGCATAATGTCCGCTTCGATCTTTTAAATTAAACTTTGTGAACGCATATAAAATTATATCATATTCTCATTTTTTATTTATTTAGATCTCCGTTAAACATTTTTCGGAACATACATATTTAATTCAACTTAACTATATACAGGTAATTTTGTGATTCGATAGTATTTTTTTTTTCCTAATGATAAGAAAAAAATAAATAAGATTATTTTTTTTTTTCATTTACACATTTTAAGCTGCTTTCACTACAGCAATAATGTGGATGTTGTATGTATGTATGTGCATATAAATATATATTTTTCATTATCGTTTATATACACGTGTGAAGTATGTTTTCTTTTAAATAATAATAGCTGAATTTTGGCAATATTTAACAAATAGTTTTACCCTACATATATGCATATACATGTATGTGTGTAAGTCTAGTGCACATGTAGTATGTCTTTATCTAAAAAATTCAATTTTATTATAAATGAAAAGATGAAAAATAATAGAAATGGGCGTATGAAAATAAAAGAGTAAACATAATTAAGCATTTACATACATAATTCTATTTTTAATTTTAGAAATATTAAAAAATATACAATTAGAGCTTTCTATACGTGTATGTGTATACAATCCACAACTTTTAGTAAATATTAGTTCTTGTTAAATTAATTTTTTTTGTTTAAATATCTTAAACACACTAAAAATATTAATATTTTATACTTAATCACAATATTATTCGCATGTATCAAGTCTTAAAGACTTTAATCGATTGTACGCCTAGAAAAGTTTGATCAACGGCAACTGTTGGATGTGGAAACGTTTAACAATGTTTAATATCGAAGTCAATTTTCATGAAGTGAGCGAGTGAATGTCAAGTTTTTTCTCAGCTCTGTCATTATCACAAATATCGATGATATGCGTTCAAATCAACCACGTTATGTTTATGAAACTTGTATCGTTAAACCAACGGCTTTAATGCGAATTTTACATAAAAACGACGAAAACATAACATTAATTCCAACTACATAACAGTTTTAATCTTACACTATACATTGACTTACATCTTTGTTTTTTGTTTTTTTGTTTTTTCTAATTTAATAAAATATAGCTTTAGTTTTAAAACAAACAACAGCCTACATATAACAAAAAAGATGAAAAAGCTACAAGTTTTTTTCTTTGAACATATTAAGCCCAATTCAGACTTCATATAGTTGCTTATGTTCTTTCAGGGCATTTTGTTGCAACTATTGGCAATTTTGAGCCGGTGCTAATTACATCTACAGCAGATTCTGGCAACCTTGCCGTGTGCACAATGATTCCCGGCTGGTCTTCACTTTGTGGATGCAGCTCATGAGATTCACCTGGAGTAAGACTAGCCAAAGCAGCTAAGAGATCGTGATTAACTAATGGTTCATTCTCTTCTCTTGGCTCCCAGCCGGTTGGAGGTGAAGCTGGTGGTGATATTAGGAATTGCTTAACCGGAGCCGGTGGTTGAAGATTTTTGTTAGATACAGGTGTAACTGGTTGTGCAAAATAACACGTTATTATAGTTTTCTTATTGAATTCATATTGATGCAATTTAATACGAGCATTCGCAGCTGCAATAGCATTATCGTAGTTAACTCTCAAGCGTCTAAAGCTGCGTAACCATTGAAACGTTGCTTTTTCGCTAAACATACGAAATAACTCTTCCATTTCTTGTTTTAACTGATCGCTAGAAAATACCTCAGAGTGTATGTTAGTTACGATAATTGATGTGGGCAAGTCATCAAATGAATCTGGATCAATTTCAGGTTCTAATGTGCTATCAATATCTCCATCTGCCAACGTTGGGTGCTGGCTTGGTAAGCCATCAGCCTGGTTTATATATATATCGTGATCTGGCGTTACTTTATCTATACTTTCGGAACCACTGCTATTTCCAGTGGAATCGGTTTTGTTGTGAGCTGCATGTTTAACTGCTGTGTTATCATTTTTTTGGGCATTTGAAAGAGGTGAAGACATAGTGAAAGCCTAAAAAAATAATATTTAAAATTAGATTTTTTGCTCTTGGTTAAAAATTCAACAAAATATTATATCTTTCTAAACTTTAATACTTTAAAAATAACTTCATTTCTGGCGTTTATTTTTTTTTTTTTAATAACAAACAACTAAGAGTGAAATATTCGGCTATGCAGAATCTTATATACCCCATCATCATGTATGTGAATCAGGGTTAGTGAAGTAAATTAAAAAAATAAAAATTATTTAAGTATTAGTATTTCCTGACACTATGTCCACACGAGACGAATTTTCATCATAATGCCTAATATAACGCTGGCAGAACAATTGTCAAATTTATATTAATATCAGTTCAAAGGGGTAGACGTTAATGATTTAATATTATGATGAATAATTCTTTATTGGTCATTCTGAAGGCAATAGATCCAAACAATTCTGTCTAAATGTTATTTTCTTACTTTCGGTTGGTTTTCATAATAATAATATAAGAAAAAAATGCCTAAGCTATAATAATTTAAAATTTTATTAAAAAAATTATACGTCAAAAATAAAATTACATATAAAATGACTTTTCATATCATGATGAATTTATTAGTCTATGAGCTCTGATGATTATATCATAACGATGATATAATACTAATAAATGAAGTCTACACAGGATGAATTTTCATCATGATATAAATTTGACTTTCATCAAGATATAAATTTATCAGGTGTAGACTCCCTATGAAAGATCTTTTCAAAAGCTTTTAAATGATATCCACATTGACCATTTTCACAATCGAATTTACTTATGAAAATTTCAGAGGTCCACAACTCGGTAAATATGGGCCAGCTACAATTTATTCACTTTGTTTTTTTTTTCTTATTTTTTAATTCCCTATCGCTCCCTATTTCTGTTTTTTTTAATTGGAGTTATTTCATTGTATTGATATGGAAAAATTTTAGGCAAGCGTGGTGTTAAGCCCACTGCTTCAAGGGCATGGACCGATCTTGCTGATTGTTAATAGCACCTCTTTTGGCCTTGGCAAAGTTGATTTCAACACTCACTCGGACGGACATTGCTCAATCGACTTCGCTATGCATAAGATGTTAGAAGGGTATAAATGCGTATATTACAAGCTGAATTGAATGGGTATAGAGCCTTAAATTCGTGTAGTGTGTATCTTTTTTCGCCTACACTTCTAAATTTACAAACAATTTTTTACGAGTGTATTGCAAAAAAGTATTACTTTTATTTTGTTTTTATTTCATTATTATATAAGCGTCATAAAAGTATTCTATTAATAATAAAAAACCCATATATCTAGTTAGTAAATAAAGAACAATAGGTTTTTCACAATACCTACAAGAAAATTTCTATTCCGGATGAAGAACAATAGTACTTAATTAAAAGGTTTTGTAATCTTTTACATAGAAATAAAGTTGAAAATGTCTTTAAAAACTGTTATTCCCTTTAGTTATACAATATTTAAACAAATTCAAAGTTATAACTTTTTTATTATTCCTGTTTAATTTATTTCTATGTAGTTTGTTTTATTTTTCCTGATTTCAATAAAAGACCTAATTTTGTCAACTGAGGCTTCCAGTATTGCCAATGTGTTATTGATAACACAGAATATTTGCAAAAATAGTCTCTGAAATTGACTTTTCTTTGACATAATATGTGAAAGAGCACAGACAGCGAAAAACGTTTTCGTTACAATCTTTTGAAATTTTACAATTTTCTGCCGGATTCGCAAAAATGAATTTCTATATAATTTTACAAAATTTTCACTTTGAAAAAAAAACTTTTTTAACAGCTTTTGTTCATAACATTTTATTTATTCATTTGATTTTACTTTTATATAAAGCCTAAAAGGGCCAAAACAAAATAGTAATTATGTACAAACTTACATCTGAGATCATAAATAAAAAGGATACGAAAATTGTGTGCTTCAATTTATATATTATTTTGCGAAATTGGTTTTATAGGTACTTTCACGGATGCGTTTTCATCATAAATATCGTAACAGTGCTATAAGAGTAATTTAAAGTCAAACGTAACAAATTATTTCTAGAATTGAATTTTTTAAATGTTGCGATAATTATACCAAACCATATTCTAAGTATAGAATTATATTTATTTCGTAATATAAATATTTATTTATTTATTTATTTTATAAGTAAGAAAACTTTTTCTAATTAAAAGTATGACATTGCCACCTCATAAGTCATTTTTATTGCTTCGCCAATCAGTATTCCTTAATCAGGCAAAATTATTTCAGTTATAGACGCTATGTTAAAAGCATTGGAATTAAGATTTAAGAATATAGTATATCTTAAATTGAACCGGCTTTAACAAGGTGACGCATCAAATAAAGAAAATGTTTGCCTATAATTCTCTGACCCGCTGCTAGTATTTTTTGTTAAAAATAAAAAATAATAATAAAAAAGTAATTTGCTAATTGGAAAAATGCAAAAGTTAATTAAATTTGTGCGCATTGATATAAAAATTGTAAAATGAGTTAATTTCAACACATAAAATTTAAATGTAAGCTTATATTTTTGTTTTAGAATTGTTTTATTTCGGGTGGTTCTTAATTTAAAACTGACTATTACCTATGAAATAAACTTTTATGTGTCTCTAATACACAAAAGGTGCACTTCAAGGAAAACTTTACTTTAGAAGTCGGAAAGTACACTCTAGGGTTTTTTTCCAGGAGAAATTTATTTACTTTTTCCATTAAACCTAATTGAAACAAGCCTTTTATAATTAGTTCGATTTATTAATATAGAAGTTATATGGAAAATAACGCTTTGGTGAACGGTACAATATTAATTTTTAAATAATCCTGAAATATTTTAACAGTTCTGAACTATTCATTTCAACTAGTTCATTTTTTAAAAACGCAACTCTAATCTGTACCTTGTGTTGTAAACTGCAGCCAACTTCATGACAATAAAAAGGATCCAGATCACAAAAAGTATTTGTACTTTATTTCATGCAGTTATTATTAAAAGTGCTTTTAAATAAAATATTATAGTTGAAATTATTAGTTAGTGGATAATGGCGAATGTAGAATCCATGATTGTAGAAGAAAAACCGCAAATAAAACAAATTGATCGAGAAAAGGTAAGTTCGTTGCGACTTTTAAGCGAATAGTCCAACCTGTTTTCACCTATTATTTTTAGACTTGCCCCCTACTGTTAAGAGTATTTTGTTCGACAGGACGACACCACTCGGTATCGGAATATATGTATAACAACGTTCCTACAAACGAGTTGCAAATTTACACCTGGATGGATGCTTCGTTACATGAACTAACTTCTCTGGTGCGCGATGTAAATCCGGATACTCGTAAGAAAGACACTTACTTTGACTTTGCGATAGTTTATCCCAATTATCGTAATAATCATTTCCAAATACGAGAAATTGGTGTAACTTGTACCGGACAAAAGGGAGCCGATGACAATAAAACATTAGCTCAGGCAAAGTTTTGCATCGGCGACTTTCTTGATATCTCCATAACGCCTCCAAACCGCTTACCGCCTATCAGACGCCAAAGACCATACTAAAACTTTAATTTCAGAGTATTTTTTTAATTTTATATTAAGTGCATTCTATCATTACAAACGAAAATAAAAAATTGTGAGAAAATGTGTTTTTTTGTTATTATTTCTTAATTCAAATAGAAATAGCGAACGTCAAGAATATATAAAGAAAATTGATATTCAGCTGCTTATACTTAATTGGTTAGGAGCTTGAAAAACTATACTGCAGAATTGTATGAAGCCCCTGATAAATATATAAATATTTAGTTTCTATAATTTACTCCCGGTCTTTTTGATTTCTTTTTGCCTAGTTGTGACATATCGATTTCTATTCCATTTGGTAGAACAGCTCGATTTTCTTCGTAGTTAATAAAACCGTTGTCTTGTATTTCTTCATTCTCATTGCGCTTGTTTGGATCACATTTTATGCCAGTTTCATAATGGTATTCACGTTTGTTGCCATCAGGATCAACATAGCCATATGTACCTCTGAAACAAATTACATATGAATTAATAATAAGAATAATAAAAAATACAATAAATAAATTGTTGCAAATACAAACTTTGTTATACAATCAGTGCCAATAAGTTCCTCCTTGAAAGAGCCGTCATCATTTTCATAGCCCCATGTGATACTGCCATCTTCATTTTCCTCTCGCCATTTTCGTATAGTTTGTGCTACGGGGCGTTGACGTCTGGTGCTTTGTTGGTTGTCTCTTTCCTGTAATACAATTTGATTTTGTTCTACTGCTGGACGAGATTGTATGGGGGGTCTCGGTCTAGGACGCGATTGTACTGCAACGGGTTGGGGAACAAATTGTGGTCTTGTTTCTCTTAGCTCTGTTGGCTTGCTTCGAATGACATTGACGCGTTCGCGTTGCTGTTGCGATGGTGCCTGCACAGGTGATGGCTGTGGTGCTTGCGGTCTGTCCTGGCTAAATCTAGGACTATTGATAATATTAGACCCAATGCCGAAATCGTTGAAAACTTGTTTCGAGCTAGGAGTAGTTGGTGGCGATGGACGTTCGGGAAATCTGGTAGAGAAAGGATTATTACTTAACAATGTGTCCTCATTGGTTAAGAGATGAGATATTGGTGCTTCATGTAAAACGTTTTGTTCGTTGTTGAGAAAGGCTGCTGCAGTTTGCTGAAATTGTGCTTGCTGTGCCTGAGCCAACTGTTGTTCTCTTAAAAGTTGGGGCAAATACACATCGGGCACTTCGTCTTCTCCGGATTCAGTAACTGGCTTTGATTCTTCAATGACTCGAGGAGATATGTTGTTTTGGGCGTAATTTTGTGCTTTCGCTGCTAATGGCCTCCTAACACGGGTAACTGGTCTTGCAGCTGGTGCAGGCACTGCTCCAGGAATTGCTAGCCGCTGTGGAGGGAATTGAGCATTGACTAGACATACTGTTGTAACTAAAGTGGTAACGAATATGGTCTGTAAGGAGTTAAAATTAAAATTTTATTTTCACCAATAAATTTAAAATCATACAATTGCTAATTCGACAAAACTCGATAAGTCGTGCAGATTGAAATTAACAAAAAAATCTACATAAAGAAAACATAAAAAACACGAATAAGAAATTTACTAAAAATCCAAAAAGTTTAAAACTATCCTGAAATTAGCACAAGCAACAACACAAGAAAATAGTTGAAATTTCGAAATTTTTTTTCAATCGCCTACTTACTCCCTAATTATAAGCAAGATGTCTAAAAAAGCGCATTCGATTTTTTTACAGTCTCGAACATTTAAATTTCTGTTAAAAAATTGCCCATATTCGAACAATGCTGACTGTAGGATGCTTCACTATTATTCCATAAAAAGACATTGTATAGATTATCCAAGGCCTTATCTTGAAGAAAAAATTAAAAATTTTATGATTTAACTAAAAAAAAAAACGTTAAAAATCTGATTAAAAAGTGAAAGTACTTTTTGATCAAAATTTAAAATTTTTTAACTTTTTATGAAATTTAAAATTAAAAAAATGTTCACCGTTAACCCAATGAGATCAAAAAAAAAAAAAAAATTACAAGTTATTTCTTATAGTATAAGCTTTCTAAAATTTTTTAGTAATTCATTTTGTATTAAAAAAAACTACAGTAAAAAATCGAAAAATGCCAAGGAAAAAATTTTGTATATTAAATTTAAAAGTTGAATTTCCTTAAAATTATAAAAGATTCCAAGAACATTTTTTCTTTAATTATCTATGTGGATAACTATAAAATTTTGAAATCGGTTAATTCTTATTAAAGTTAAAGCTCTGAAAGAGTTTTCAAATTCGAGCTTGCCTAATTTGACGCGCTTTAGCACCGAAACAGGTTTATCCAGTAGATAAAAAGCTTATATCCTCCTCTATAAATCAAGATTTGTTTCATGATAATCGGGTAAATTGTTTAGAAGTTCCAGACTTTTATTCCTTTTTTTTTATATTTCACGTCACTGTGCGTCGTTTAATTAACAAATTGTGGCGAATTGTAAGTGTAACATTGTGTATGAGTTATTTTCAGCCATCTATTTCTTGCTGCGTAGTCTTATATCAAAAGCTTTTGAATAAATAAGGCAATAGGCCTTTATGCCTTATTGATTCAATGGAGGTCTCATTTAATTAATTTGGGTAGAATCCACTGATGATCTAAATGAGCCGTAGCGAAATGCTATGATATGATATGCTTTCCCCCACAGTAACACATTTCATTTTTTAGTCTTAAATAATTTGAAGGAATCAAGCACAATTGAAGTAAATTAATATAAAAAAGATTCCAAATAATAAATTTTCTCTATGAATTTAATTGTTATGCACATAGTTTTTATCCAACGGTAAAAGCTTTATCATTAAGGGAGTGTAGACAGGTACTAACAATTCCGATCGAATTTGTATTACCTTCTTTGGATTCCGGTCGATTTTGTGTTTTCAAAAATAAAAGCTGAATCTCTACTTTTAAAATTTAAAATGGCAACATTGGTCACACCAAACTAAAAAACAGGCTAATCTAAATAAGGATACAAAATAAAAGTAAATTTAAAAACTTGCAAAATATAGAATTTGAAAAAAAAAATCAATTCCGTTTTGTAATTTAATAGTGATTTCATTCCGAAAAAATTTTTCGTTTTGTAAAGAACCAAAATGCGGAATTGAAAGCACTTTCGATTGGAATTGATTTCTGTGACATGCCTTGTTTTGTAACGTAAGAAAAATCTATATTCGTAAGTGAGACTTTTTGAAGTACGAATTCTAAAGTTAATTCGTTTTTATAAATTAAAAAGTTGTTTAAACTATAATAGAGATCCGTCAAAAGATGGATTAATAATGGCAGACTTGTAATGTACATTTATGCATCAATGTATGTATGTATGTGCATGTAATCACATTATTATACGCAACAGTGGTAGTGACAAATAACATGTTCTCTCTAGTGATCGATGGATGGATTGATAATATTAAGTCACACTCGGTTAAAGTTTTAGGAATTGTAAATATGTAGAAATAATAAATTTTTTTATTTGTAAATTGCAATTTATGGCAACAAATTCACAACCGGACGAAAAAAATAATAAAAAAATTGTGAGTGTAATAAATTAAATTGAGAGTTGGATATCTTTTGGTCATTGAACAATAAAAGTACATGAATTAGTTCACTAAATACACATATGTAAATACATACATACGTGTATATGGGATGTATATATGTATGGATGCATGTAAAAAAGTAGTTCGTATGATTATATAATGGTTTTAATTTAATGTTATTGTTTTAATGATCCGAAAAAAGACTGAAAACATTCATAATACATACATTCATAGTACATACATACATTGTACATACATTCATAGTACACGATATGAGTGAATAAGATATTTAATTTTTTTGCAACATTTCTTTTCACTGTCGAGGAATATAAACAAGAAATAATAAAAAAAATTAAAAACAAGTTTTCTTAACTGCTGCAAATAATGTCTGACGAATATTAAGGAAATAAAAGTTCAAACGATAATTACTCTCACTTTTTTCCAATGTCAAATCACATTTTAACGGTAAACTGGACACCGACTGCGAGCCACTAAAGTGGAACAAAATGTTTAGGAATATTATGATTTTTTAAGGATTTATTTTATACAAATATTTTTAATATGAATTATTTTATTGTAAAATTATAATCTTACTAACGCCCAAAAATATTTTATGTATTCAAAATAACTAACTGTTGTTGCACTTGGTTGGTTACGCCATAAAAATATATACATATGTATGTGTGTATGTATGTACGTTATTGGTTGCTGGTCGATATTATACGATTTGGCTAGATTATGAAACTAGTTTACTGCTACAAATATAGTTTTTACTTTAAAATATTTTGCCACAAAAATCATTATTTTCATTAGTTTTTTTTCGTTAAAGTTATTTAGGTGAAAAATGTGTGTTGAATAACTGCAAACAAGGAACTTGATTTTGCGCTTTATTACACAAAAAACTATCAACTTGTATTTTCAAAATAAAGCAAGAAACTGTAAATTTTCGCAACAGATAGATTTTTGCTACTCTTACGCACTCCTCTCCCATGAAGCTGCAACTGTCAAAACTCCATATAAAATAAAAACAACTAATAAATAAATTTGGCTTTAACATAAAACATTTCAGTCATTTTTGACGAATTTTAATTTGAAAAAAAAAACGAGAAACCTTGTTTTCAAAATCTTCTTTCTCTTTTTGAGTTTCTTATCCCTATTGTTCCATGAAATTTTCATTCCCCTTGAAGTGAAAATTGCTATCATGGATTTCCCATAAAATATTTGTTTACTTCATTGAACAGCTGTTCAAAATTAATAAGCTATCAGTGCACATTGAATGTAAGTAAGAAGAATAAGCTTAGCAAAAATTTTAAAATTGAAGTTCAAAAGTAAATAAATAAAATTTTTATTACAAAAACGTGACGTGCAAGACGCGTATAACACCTTATAGTTTCCCGAGACATGCTGATCCATTTCAACAAAAAAAATTTTATTAATTTTTTTATATCTCCGTTTTTAATTTAATGACATTTTTAATAAAAAAGTTTTTAATAATTTATAAGCAGTAGATTTTTTTGTTTTGCATCTTTCCGAGTATAATGTCAGTCTGCGCTGCAGAAACTAATCTTCAATTAAAAAACTTATTAATAACTTCAATATTCTAATTATAAGTGATAAAAACTTGCATAATGTATGCAGTTCCCAAGTAAAATTTAATTGAACAAATCTAAGGGAAAGTGAAAAAATTTCGAGGGCAAAAATCAATCACAATAAGGGGGAATTTTTGTTCATGTGAATTATTTACGATTGCAATTTGGGGAAAATGGAAAACATTTCAAGTGGAAAGATATTCATGATAGGCGTGATTGTCTGATTTGCTGTAACATTCTACTATTACCGAAAGGTTTTTACAATGGCCAAAAAAAGTTTAAACATTCCATTTTTTTATTCAAAATTATAAAAAATATTTTCGGAACTGTCGGCTTTTCTACACGTTGTTGTTTTGTCTTCTGTGTGGCAAAGACGAGAAAAACCCTTGAGGCAAGTTATAATTGTTCTCGATTAGTAGAGTAAACATGAACATAAAAGTTGAAAAAGACGAAATAAAACACAAACTTATTTTACACGAATTTAAATACAATCTCAAAAGCTCTTATCAAAAAAAAAAAAAAAAAAAAAAAAAAAATAAATAAATAAATAAATAAAAAAATAAAAAATTAATAAATAAATAGATATAAATGTTATATGTTAATAACACTGTAAACATTGGCGGAAACATTGTGTTTTGTAGTGATTTCACCAAGGGTAGTATGTATCCTAACAAGAGTTAAATACTGAAAAATTTAAAACATGATACGGATTTATATGCGATTGAAAAGGTACTTCTGTCACCAGGGTTCTCTGCGTCATGTATAATTGATGGAATTTAGAAGCAGCAGATGGTCTAAAATTTAAGGGCCAAAATTTGATAAAACTTGTTTTACACAAATAATCACATTCGAATGAATTAAAATATGAATTAATTTCTAATCAAAATCGTATTACATAATAGGCCTCCAGCTAGTTGGGATTATCCCAATTAACTGTATAGATATGACTTGGCTCCAGTCGATTGATAGAAAACTTAATCTATTGTGGCGGCATCCTCGAACGGATGAAAGTTTTCTCGCAAACCGCGAGTGGGTTCTAAAAACGTAAGACATGTACGCTAACAGTAACAGGCTTACATTTTTACCTTTAAGGATCGGAATTTTAAAATGAGTAGGAGAATGTTAAACATTTCCTCTACCATTTTCTGGCTTAAAGAAACCATTAAGTGCTTAGAAAGTAGGTGGTCGCATTATATTTTATTATACTTTAGTACTTTAGCTAGTGTAACCTTAAGTCACTTATATTTAGTCTAAGACTAAGACTTGTTACACAATAAAGGTATTTACATTGCAAAACAAATTGACTTAAAACAATTAAAACGCACTTAAAAATATTAAACATTTGTTCATCTTGATCATTATAATTCACAAGGCCTTCTTTCTTAACTATAAAAATTATTACATTTAATTTTTTGACGGATTATTAAAATAATAATAAAAATTAATTATAAGACCTTGTGTCTAAAAGTACAACTATTAAATAATAAAAAGATCAATAAATTACAATAAATACATCTTTGATTTAATGATTTTTTTAATGGTGGTTTTTATGGCGCAAGTTAAACTGATGCATTTGATGTAATAAATGGGGTAACAGGAATGTTCACTGGCCACTGTGGTCTTAGATACCATCAATTGCTACTTAACAACAAAGAGCTTGCAGAATGGAATTCTTCGGAGACATTTTGTTGGCTGTAAACGCACAGTTTAAACAAAAATTTGTACGACTGGGAGTACCTTATGAAATATTTTTCGAGATACTTACATCCACGATATCTTGTGTTAGAATGGTAAAAAATTAAATAATTTTTGATGTTAATATAAAATTTGAACAATTTTTTATTAAACTTTTTGCAATAAAATTTGATACAAAATATTATTATATTGTTTTTAGAAATTGTTTATAATTCGGGATAAATTGTATTATCCAAAATTCTGTTATATAATTTTTTAGGAATTTCAAATATATTTTGACATTTTTTGTTAGATTACCTTCCCCGCCTCCACAAAAAAAATATATATTTCGGCTTTGGCCAATCTTATTATACCCTTCACCATAAATGTACAACAAAATGTACATATAAATCGGCATAAGAAATTCTTTTCTACCATTAAGTTTTTCTGTTTAAAAAAGCGTCAAAAATTGTAAGTTTTGTTTACGGTTGTTTTCCCACCAACTAACGTTTGCATTCCTACAGGTGGTTGTCTTTAGAACTTAGTAGTACTTAGGGCTAGTAGTAAAGACAAATACCCTTAGGAATACCATGGTGTTTTGCCCACTGCCTCAAAGGACATGAACCGATCTTGTTGATTTTCAATAGCAAAGTTTTCGAAAATATGTGTGATCGATTTGCGTATTTAGGGTCTTGACAAAGTTGATTTCAATACGACCACGGACAGATAGATGGACAGACGGACAATACTTAATCGACTTCGCTATGGATTCAGAATTTATGTGCTTTATGGGGTCGGAAATGGATGTTGTAGAAATTACAAACGGAATCATAAACTTAGATTTAGCCTTTTTCCACCTGTGGTGAGGGGTATAAAAATATGTTTGGAAAAACTTAAGATAGAACATATAGTTTAAGGTAGAAATATTAAATAAATTAACTTGACTTGCGATGTATCGTATTTCAAGTCCAATATGAGTATCTGTTATTTGTTTGTTTTTTAATCTTATTTAAATTATTTTTTTTCGAATACGAGTAGAAGCGTATTATTTTCAATGTTAATAATATTTGAAAATCTCGTTTTCATTGATTAAAACTAATGAATATTTTAAAATGTTCATAAAGTCAATGAATTAGTAGGAAAATTTTAAGTAACAATAATATATTGAATCTTAAAAACAAACACTAAAAGGCAAATTTTGCTTAAACTTTTTATGAATTAACAAATTAATATTTTATTTAAATGTAACTGAGTGCAGCTGCGTATAAAATAAATAAACTATTGAAAAGAACTAAATTTTATTTGAAAACCTTATTCTACATACATAATTACTCCATTATAAAAGAATTTGAAATCTAAGCCGCGATAATTTTGAAAAAAAAAAACGAAATGAGAACATTAAGACGATTGTTTGAATTCTATGCACGAGTATGAGATTATAATAAATCCATTTCTTTGCAGAACAAAGGCATTTGTCGTCGCAAGTGAATAACAATTATCATGTGGCTATGGATTTACGTACGTACAGTGTCGGTAAAAATACTTTTTAAAAAAATATTGCATCGTTACCTTTTAAGCATTAAAAAAGCAAAGATTTCTGATACTGAAAAAAATTATTACAATCGAATTAGAAATTTTTAGACAGGCTTTGCTTCATTTTTTTATTAAAGAAGAAAGAAAAGTTGCAGTCAAAATAATGCCATTGATAAACATGACAATAAAAGTAGGAAACGATCACACAAGGGTAGAATCGTAAAGACATCTGAATAAGAAAAAATGTATTTAAAGGAATGCAGAATTTAGGTAAACGGGCAAAAATGAACGCTTAAGACATTCACTTTGCGCGGAAATTAAAAAAAATATCTTGGTGTAAATAAAATAAAAATCAATACAAAGCATTTGGCAGAACTTCACACTTAGACTAGACTGCAAACTTCTACTTTATAACGCGATTGTAAAACCTTTGTGTAAAAATTTCAAGGTGCCTATAAAAAATCTCGCAAATGATCATTGCAGCCCTGCAGTATGTGAAAAATCGGTACAACCGCAAATTCCTGAACGTGCCACTTTTTAAGGCCGAAATCGTTAAACATTTCAAGCCCCTGGCCCACAACATACTAAACGATTTTGGTTACACTCGGCTAAAAAGGAAATTTTAGGGAGACGAGACCTAACGATTGCATCATAAATAAATGCGAAAAATACTTATGACGGATGTGAATTACATTTCGGTTGTGTCCAATTTTCTTTAAAACAAACTTTTATGTTAAATGCTATTAAAAGTTGAATAATTTTTTGTCTACATCACATTTGATTCGTTCCTTTTATTCTGTTGGGCTAAGAATATTTATGTTTTCGCAATCTTAATAAATTGGCTTTGTACTTTTTTATTTTGCTAATAAAGTGAATAAATCTTTTTCTTTAAAGAAATGGTAGATACGATATTTGTGTGTTATGTTTTGCTCAACACTGTACACACAAATAAATACATATATGTTTTGAAAAAGTTAGTTTATTTTACCTTAAATACGAATCAGAATAATGGAAACTTAAAAGCTGAGTATGATTTTTAATAAGTGAATGTCAGCATCAAGTTGTATTTTTTATTCGCCACTTGTATAATAAATTTATAATTTATGTTGCTATTTTTATATATATTTTCATAAAATTGTTTTAGAGATTGTTACTTTAACACTTATTTAATGTCGAAACTATTTTATTGCAACATAACGTTCAATTAAAATTAGTTCAGATTCTTTAATTTGTTCACAATCTAACGATTTTCAAACATTTGGTTTTTCTTAAACAATGTCAACAAATTTTAGTTTATAATTTTTTTTGTCTATCGTTAACTACCAGAAAGTAGAGGATATGCAATTCGATCTTATGTCTATTGCTTCTGCTAAAGTAGTTTAAGCGTGAGCGTGATGTAATGAAACGAGCGTGGAGAAGAAAAATAACAATAATGAAAAAATATTATTTTGTTACACCCTTTTTTGAAAAGTAATTTAAAACTGTTTGTCTATATTTCTATTAGAGCATTAAGTTATGTGAAGACAATATTTTAACCTTGGACTAAAATTAATGAATAAAAACATAAGTAAATTACAAATCCAAGTAACGACTTTTTTTTTTAATTACTTTATCTCTTTTACAATTTCAATTTCAAAAATAGTTAATTATTTGTAAACGTAACTCTTATTCCAAAAAATGAATAAGAATCCGGTTAATCAACATTCCATGAAGACAATTAAAATGATACAATTGAAGTTGAACGCCTTCGACACACTTACGTTTGCTTCCAGCACTTTCGAAATTTTTTATGTGTTCAATAATTGGCTTTTTGTCAAAAGACAACAAAAAGCTTACTTACCGCTTTTAATTGTTGCATTTTCGTTATACTTTTCTAATCCAATGTTTTTTTTTTTTTTTTTTTGTTAATTGCAATTTTTTTAATCTTTTACACACTGTAATTCGTCTGGCATAAATCTCTTACAAATAAAGCGAATCAAAAAGATAATTTGCACGTTTTCCACTTAATGTAATGAAATATTGGCAATATCCGCGATCACTGATGTTTTAACGAATGTTGTAATAACCGTTACTAACAAACTTTAACAAAGAAATGTTTTAAATTTAGGTAAACTTTGCGGTTTTATACCACCAACACCAAAATAATGGCCATTTGCGTTAATTGTTGTTGGTTTTTTTTTTCACGAAGCTTTTTAAACTTTTTTGTAGTTACATTCTTTGGCCACCCTGTTTAATAAAACAGCATTAAAAATAGAAATGTTTTTTAAAACAGAAAAAATTCTTAAAAAAAACAAAAACTTCCAAATACATTTTAAATAGAAAATTCACATTTAGTTTGAAAGTTGATTAATTTATTTTTCTCATCTTTTTTTGTTTCGAATTTGGTGGGTTTATGCAAAAATCATGTTTAGAATTTTAATTATTTGAATGAATATCGGGCTTTTACCTAAATATTGATTAATGAACGCTGTTATGCACTATTTTTTCTGTTTTTTATTTGTTTTTGTTGTTTAAAATACAATTTAAAAATGTTTGGTTCATGTTTTACAAAAGCTTTTCATTTATCAGCAGTGTGGCCAGACTTAAACGAAACTATTCAAATGTTAAAAATATGTTTAATTTATTATTTTTTAAGCTTTCATTCAGAATATGTTATTAAAAGCAAAAAAGGGCGTAACAATAAATTATTCAAGCACGAGCAGAAATTACGGTTTTCAGTACTATAATAGTACAACTATAATTTACACCATTCGTACTTATTTTTCTTATACAATTACGATCATTACTAAAAGAGATACTAACACAATATTTTGAAGCCTTGTCTGTTTTAATTCTTCTATTTATATATGTATTTTCTTCGGGTGGTGTCACGCTTGCTGTTTCAAAACCGTTATATTTTGACGATACCCAAAGAATACAATAGAGCCACTGCTACTGTTCCAATTCTGTTGGTTCATTTGGTCAAATTTTTTTTTTTATTTGAAATAATGTTAAGTGAAGGAAGAAACAGCAACGAATATACGATCATAAATTTTAATTTAAAATCCTTAATCAAAATATCATTAATGTAGAGACATTTATATGTATGTGTATTTATTTAATTAATCGTTTTTTTATAAACTTTACTACTGTTTTATTTAATTTAAATATTAAGTTAAAAAAATTTAATTTAGTTGCAAAAAGGCTAAAATGGTCACACCGTTCATTTAAAACAAATAAAAAAAAAACACTAACTAGATGCCTTAAGCTTTTGGCGAAGTTAATAAACTGTTATTTTAAAATTTGTTTTAAACATTATTTGTAAGCTTTGCAATGTATAATAAAAGCTTTTGTAAAGTAAAAATGTAATAAACAGGTTGCAACAAAAGGTGGAAAAATTAATCGTATTCATTTACTAGAAGTGCCCACGTCAGCCTGTTTTTTTTATTTTTCTAAAAATTCTAATCTAATCTAATGCAATCACAGACAGACACACACAAATTCCAAAAATAGGTTTTTTTGTAATCCATAAAATAATAAAAAATCATGTACAGAAATGACTCCGTTACAGTTTTATTGTGTTTATAGATGTAGACATGTTTTTTGTGGGGTGTAAAAAGGGAATTAAAGGCGTTCAAAATTTTTTCAACAAAAAAAAAAAAAAAAAAAAAATTCTAAAAGGTTTGTGGATTTTTATATTACAACTAGAGTTCAAGAAACCCTCTTAGATGCCCTTGTCATTAATCAGACCAGTAGCTTAGAAATAGCCGATTTATTTAAACCTTTTTAATTGCGTTTCGTTATGCAGAGAAGAAGAACAAATTGCTTTAATGTTTGAATTCCATTGTTTTAAAATTTAATTTCCACTTTTAACTCTTAATATGTTGGCACATTATAAAAAGTTTAATTTAAAATAATCTTAACTTAATTTAGGTGACATTGTTTAAAAAAACAATTTTTATTCCGTAAATTATGTTCCTTAATTTAAAAAATTATAAAGATAAATATTACAGTCATAGGTTAATAAGAGCGGGAAGCGGAACGTTTTCTCTCGCATAGTTTTTAAGCTAAAATGCCATATGCAAACAAAAGTGCCTACGCTACGTCATAACGATAATAACAGATTTATGAAAACAATAAATATAACTCCCCTAATAATTTAAACAAAAACAACAATTCTATTGTTTGTGTTGAGTAAATTCAAATTTTATAAAAAAAAACAAAATAAATTATTTGAATTATTATTATTTTTTGAAATATTAAAGGGCTAACTATACTATGCTTAAACATACTTAAGCTACTGGCAGAATTCAACGAAATGCCTGTCAAATACGTAAGAAACTTATTGAAGACTTTTTGGTGGCTATATTGTACTTAATGAACGTACCTACTTACTATACATTTTTATTAAATATCTACAATTTAAAAGTACGAGGGCTGCTATATATATTTCTGGCCTGGCAACACTGAGTGCTGCCAAGTGCAATCTGACATTTCCATTGTAAAGTTTGTCATTTTTAAGCATAATCGTACTCAAAACGTTTTGACGTACGACCATTATTTGTGTTGTTTAAGGTGACTTGAAAAAATTAATATAGAAAAAATTGGAATTAACTCGTGAACATTTTCGTGCCATCATTTTTCACAACTTTCGACGTGGATTATCACGACAAGAGTGCATTGATGAACTTAAATCTTTGTATGGCGATGAAGCACCATCCTATAGCACTGTGAAAAATTGGTATAATGAATTTAATCGTGGCCGAAGCTCGCTCAAAGACGAATTTCGTGAAGGTCGTCCAAAAACGGCTGTTGTGCCAGAGAACATTGATGCCATGCGTAAACTCATAATGCAAGATCGACATGCGACATACCGAGAAATAGAGACATCCTTGGACCTTTCTTCCACCAGCATACATTCGATACTGCATGAACACCTGGCCGTAAAAAACGTTTGTTCTCGTTGGATCCCGCACAATTTGAAAGTCGCTCAAGAAAGGCTCGTGTCGATTGGTGCAAAGAAATGTTGCAAAAATACGATTGCGGTGCTTCAAAAGGCGTTTATAAGATCGTCACAGGTGACGAATCATGGATCTTTGCGTATGAGCCCGAAATGAAACAACAATCGACCGTGTGGGTCTTCAAAGACGAGCAAAATCCAACGAAAGTTGTTCATGGAAGAAGCACTTCGACGCAAATGGTCGCCTGTTTCTTCGGCAAAACTGGTCATGTGGCGACTGTTCCGCTTGAGCAACGTAGGACGGTCACTTCTGAGTGGCACACTACAATTTGTTTGCCTGAAGTCATCGGAGAAATTCGAAAAACCAATAAGAGAAGACGAATCATTGTTCACCATGACAATGCGAGCTCTCACACATCGGCTCAAACCAGAGCGTTTTTGACCAGCCAAAACGTCGAATTAATGGGTCATCCGCAGTACAACCCTGACTTGGCACCTAATGACTTCTTCTTGTTTCCGCACATTAAGAAAAAAAATGCGTGGTCAACGATTTTCGTCGCCAGAAGAAGCTGTTGAAGTGTTCAAAAACCATGTTTTAGAGGTGTCTCAATCGGAGTGGAAAAAGTGTTTCGACAACTGGCTTGAGCACATGCAAAATTGTATAAATCATGCTGGAGAATACTTTGAAAAACAATAAAATACATTTTTGATTATAAATATTCGCATTTTCACTATTAGGCCAGAAATATATAGAGCAGCCCTCGTATATTACCAAACATAAATGATTATGAATTATTCCTTTAATAAAAAGGAATCAAATAGTAACATAAATAAAAAAGTATGTACTAAAACAATAACAGCAACAGTGTGTACATACCTAAAACCATATGTTAATATTTGAAAATTTATTATTAATAACTGAATATATTAAAAATTGCATTAGATATTTGATTGCATTAGATATTTTTTTGATGATCTTTTAATTTAAATATTTAACAACAAAAATCTTTTTTAGCGTTTATTGCAGTTCGATTTTTAAAATTTATAAAAAAATTGATATCTGATTTCTAAGGAAAGTACGATTGGGTTCATTGTTTGCTTAAGAAAATCACACTTGACGAAAAGTAGCTTAAGTACATTATAGTAATACACTTTTGATTGTGTGTGATCGAACCGTTGTCAAGCTATCTTAAGCACATTATAGTTATGCCTCAATATTATTAAACAGCTTGTGAAAATCGGATTTTCCAATTGCAATGCGTTGTTGTTGCGTTGCCGTCTCGTTATTTAGTTAATTAAAAAAAAAACGCTTTTACACGATAGTTTAATCTAAAATATTTTATTAGTTCAAGACATTATTGTTTTAATTAATTTTAATAATACTTTTTCGTATCTAGTTTACTTAAGTATAAATGTATGTTTTAAATATATAAATACAGCTGCAATCTTCAAGTTGCTTTATTTGTTACTTTTTTATAATATTTTTTTTTTAAAGAAATAAAGAAAAAGAAAACTTTGTATAGAATTTATATTTTTATAGCATTAAATTAAAAGAAAAAGAAAAATGAGATAAAATGATGATTCTTAATAGTTTTAGTCGTTTGGTCCTTCAGAAAAAAAGTGTTAAGAAAGAGCAAGTGCTCTTGAAAATAGGCAAAGAAGGTGTGATAATATTAAAGTCAAACCTTTCAAATTCAACCTACTTTATCACAGATACTTTTCAGTTTGTATACAACAATGAATTCATACATATCGTTTAACATTAGTATTTGACGTTTTTCATCAGTGCCAAAGCTATTGCGCCAATTATACCACACACCCCCATTATGCTCATTGGCAACAATGGATCAATATCCTCCTGTTAGTGAAAAAAAGGCACAAATAGATTAAATCTTTAATTAAATTTTATAAAAATGATTGAGTGCTACTTACTAAAAGCCACATGTAAGGTACAAGTATTAAGGCAACACCAGCCGCCAAATTGCCCATTCCAACACCAAAATTGCGCACAACTGTTGGATACTGCATTGCCGTGTATGTCGGTATGATGGCATTGTTCGCACCAATAACGCATTTTGCTAAAGGAAAAGTTATTATAAATTTCAATTTATAAAAGATTATTTGATGACAATGACAATGCCGATGTCGATGCCGATGATAAGACTTACCAATCATAGCTAAAGCAATAATATAAATATTATACTCATCGCCTTTGGGTACAATATTTGTTGCCAAACAGCAAATGCCCGGTATCAACATGTACGTTATCAAATTCAATCGTATTCCCAATTTCAATACGACAAAGACACTCAAACAAATTGAAACAACTTCAACTGTTCCCGCAATTGCCTAAAATATAAAATACAATAAAAAAAGAAGTTATATTTTATTTTCGTGCTCCCGGATGAGTATGAACTACATATTTATGTGTATGTATATGTGTGAATTTTTGTTTATATGTATGTATGTATGCTTATGTATTCAATTATGAATTTATGTTGCGGAAAAAATAGTTAAATTATTTCTTTTCTATTTTTTTAATTTTCTATAAAACCTGCACTAGACAAAAGCTGTCTGCTTCAAAGAGTATGATTTTACCAATGAGTTTACTTAGAGTTTACTTAAGAGTTTATTATAAATGTGTTGCAGAGTTTATTCGATTTCAAAAATTGAAATTTGTATTCTTTTTCCTGCCAAGTTTCGTTTCTCGGTATTTTTTTTTTGTTAATAAAGGATTTTCTAGTGTGAAAAATGATTTTTATCGAAAGTGTTATATCAACGGCCTTATAAAGTGATAAAAGATTTTTGGCGATTTCTGACGATTATTGTAGCGTAAAGCTGTAACGAGGTCATTTATGTAAATGTTTTTTGACAATTTTGATACTGGTGTAGATAGTAACAAAATATTGAATACAAAACAACTATTTTTGGAATTTTTGTCTGTTTGTATTCGCATCACGTAAAAACTGCTGGATTGATTTAAATAAAATTTTTTCAAGATGTCCCTTAAAATCTCGGTTCAAATATAGAATGCTTTTTTAAAAGAGTATGTCATTTCGCACTACTGATTTACTAATATTATGATTCACCTCAAAGCTGTAGTCAATATATTCAAATCTTTTTTTTTTTTATTCTGAAGCTTTTCCTACAGGAGACACAGCAAAAAATAAAAATAAAATTTTATTGTCAAATTTAAAATCTTTTTGTAAACTGAGGGAATAAATAATAATCGTTCTGATGTTTTTTTTTAAATTATTCTATATACCAGGAAAATGCTTTCATTAAACAAATACTACCACTTTGGGAGTAGCAGTAACAGTGATTTTGTCCAATGATAACTACCAATATTGACAAAAGTTGTCTTATCGGAACAGGCTTTCAATGTTGGCAGCACTTTATCTTTGTTCCTCCCTTACTGTGTTCCCTCACATTTATAAAATAATGATTTTTACAAGATTGTAAAGTATAATTAAAATAATACGACTTTAATTCATCAATTGAAAAAATCAGAAAAATCAGCCGAGAATTAATTTTTAAATTATTTTTTTTAATTTTAAATATTTTTTGTTTTCAATTAAATTTGGCCGCTTGAATAAGATTGACTCTGTATCTATGCATAACTGTGCATTAGAAAGTGCATTAGAATTTGTATTATAATTTCGTTAGTGTTTTGAAGGGAAAAGATTACTGTTGAGTAATTGAAGGAGAATAAAACTTACCGTGTTTACATAAATATTGCCACCCAGGTTGCTCATGTGTAAAGTTAAACCAAAATAAATGATAATCAGTGTCAACCAAACGACAAGAGTCAAACATGTTGTCCGCCAATAAGTTTTACTAAACACGACTACCAAAGGACTTGCATTACTATCTATTGCTTCACTTGAGTTTATTGTTATTGCTGCTGCTGCTGTTGTTGTTGTTGTTGTTGTTGCAGCAATTGGGTTTTTTTCAATTGTTCCTTTCCTTGGAACAGCTGCTTCCAAGGACTTTCTATAATTTGTGGGCAAAGTTATGCCATTCATGCGTGCAGCCCTTTCCACAATGGCAAATAGCTCATCAAGTCTACCTCTAGCCAAAAGCCATCTCGGAGATTCAGGCACACAATACCTGTAAAAGTGTTAAAAAAGAAAACCACATAAAGAAAGATAAAAATAATTGATAACTATTTTAATTTATTTCATCCATTTCTACTGACCATATGAATAAAATAGCAAACCATGGCAACGATATCACTAACTGCATTGTACGCCAATCTCGTATAAAGTACGCAATTCCTGCTGTTAGTACGTATGTAACAGCGACCGGTAAAATATTTAAAATGCCAATAATTGTGCGCCATTTGCCGGAGACCAATTCGACCACAAGCACGAAACTAACAACAGCCACCGTCATTGAAGCGAATCCAATTATAGCACGCAGTGTCATATACATGGCTAAAGAAGAAGAGAAAGCCATCAGAGTACCTACAAACATGCAAATATTTTCAAATGCAACAATCATTTCATTTTAATTCACAATTAAAAGTTAAATAATGAAAAAAACATTCAAGATGTTAAAGTCGATTTGTCTTTTCAGAACTCACTTTTTGAATGAAATATTAAAAATTTGAAACAAATTAGATTTCGCAAAAATCTTTTACTTTGAGAGCAAAACACCTAAAGAAATTAAAACTAAGATGGACAGCTGCATCATCAATTATAATATTCTACTTGTAATACAAGTAAAATTTTTCAGGAATTCCTCTTGATAAGATAATCATCAATAAAACCCATGACGTCTGTAGTGTATGATTCAATTTGAATAAAAAATTTAATCGGCAAGATGGATGTCGCACACACTTTTTTTTTGCAACGTACACTGAATTATGAAGATTGACTATATGAAAAAAATGGAAATCAAGAAAAAAGTAAAACTAGAATTCCAGAATCGACTTTTATTTTGCCGTGCCGTGTGATTATTTCCGATTTATTGTTTTTTTTTAATAAAAAATAAAATGCTGGGATACAAAGTAAATAAATAAATAAGGAATATATTTCATTATCTGACATGTCACATAACTCACTTTCGATCAAAAAAGATTTGAATTTTCCAAATTGATTCTTTAGAAAACGAGAAACGGAAAATTTTTGTCATGCACAATGGGTACTTTTATCCTATTTTGTGGCCAAAATTTATAACAAAGGCTGTCCCTATTTAACTGATTTTAGAGTTTATTAAATTTTTATCACTCAAATTATTATAATAAACGTTTACGTTTTGTTACGCATGAACATTTTATAACATTTAACAAAGAAAGTTTTGTTTTTAAAAAACATTTTATAAAAAAATTTCATTTGCGAGTTAAACGCCAGACATCACTGAGCCTAATTTTAATCAAAAAAATTTTAAGATGAAGTAAAAACTAGGAAATGGAATCAAAAGTGGGCCGAAAGGAAGATTAGAGATTTTTTTTCTAATTTAACTCTTAAATTTTGAAGGTCACACATAATAAAAATAATTGGTTTTAGAAATTTGATTTAAAAAAGTTTTCTAAAAAAATTATTAAAAAATAAAACTGACTTACCGAATGTAGTTTGAATTAATGCAAAGCCCATTAAAGTGTGTTTGCGTCCAAAACGATCAGATATCCAACCGCTTGAAACACTGCCTACAGCAGCTCCAGCTAAAAAGCACATTTCCACAACACTTAAAAGCTTACGTCTCGAGCAAACCAAACCAAATTCCTGCACCAAAGTTTTTGATTCATTATCATCATTGTTGAACTCAAATTCCTTGCAAGACGTGTAGTTAAAATTCGCAATTGGAGTGTTTAGATGATTTAATAGAGCATCCAAAGTGCTCATTTCACTGTAATCGATATCTAAAATTGAGCAAGAATTGGAAGTTTGTGTTAGATTTTTCCAGGTTGTAGCGTCCATGTTGTTCATAAGATGTGGTCTGGCGCACCAAAAGTCTTTATCGACTGTCTGAAATTATTGATGTTTTTTTTTTAATAAGAAACATATTTAGGGGATACATAAACACAAAGATGAATAAATACACACACATATGCATAGATTAATTCTATATAAATTAGCAGTGGCAGCAGCATTTTTGTATAAATGAGCCGTTTATTGTGAAAGTGGCATAAGTCACTTTTCCTTTAAGCTGATGCACATATTAAAAGAAATGTGTTTCAAAGGTTTAAAAAGTATTGAAGCTAAATCTCCAGAAGACATACTTGCATTTCTTATCTCAGGACGCTTATTTTTATCCCAATGAAAATTTCGGTCAACATAAAAAATATTATTTTTTTTTGGAAAAAGTGACTTATGCCACTTTCAAAATAAACGGCTCTAATAAAAATCAATTATAAAAAAGTATTGAAACAATATAATACGAAAAGAAATAAACACATTTATCACACACAACTTGAACTTGATTTCAATTTTCAATAAATAGAAACTAGGAAAAAGGTAAAAAATACTTCAGAGGTTGGCCTAATTTATAATAACAATTACATCGACTTTATTCGTGATCCACATACGCAGTGTTGTGCAAAAGGCCACATAATGAGCAAATGTTTACTGTTCATTGTTTCAACGAACATAATATTCTAGAAGCAATTAATAATTTTTTGAAAAATGACTGAGTGAGTGACTGTCCAACTGGCCGACAACTAATGAAGCCTAAACTTTGTTAAAAAAAATGTTCTAACAATTGCAATTTTTTAAAAAACGTGTTTTATAATACACAACTCAATTCGTTTTAGCTCAATAAACTTCCGTTGCAGTTGGTTAATAATCAATAAAAAAAAAAGCAAAATGCAAAACCTTAAACCTGTACAAAAACAACTTTTGTTACTTTTTGTTTTCTTTAAAAGTTCTTAAAAAACAACAAAATTTATAAAAACAAAAAAACACGAATTAACGATCGGTCGGTTTATAAGCGCTAAAAATAGCAATAAATATTTAATCGATCAGATTAAAAAAAAAAAAGAATTAATAAAAATGTACATACGTGAAATACAAATGAAAATAAATGCACGGTCGATATACATTGAAATATTGATAAAATTGCACACCAGCTCATCTGCCATGATCCAATTTGACCCAGAATTATTTCGAATAATTTATTTTGTCTCCTTTCGAACTCTTCGATTACAGAATAGTTCTGATTATCATCGCCTACTTGAAGTAAATCCGTTTCATTATAATCAGCAATTTCACTCTCCAACATGGCTGATTGCATTGATATTTTAGAAGAATGTAAACGGTTTCGTTATAAATAAAAAGGACCAGATGTTCTCGTTGTTAAATTAAAACTAAAACTGTATTTTAAATTCAATCTTTAAGCGGTTTTATAATGATGAAACTTTGGTCATTTATTTGCGATTTACATTTTAATTTTTTGTATTCAACAAAATATTTTTGTGCAATTTATTTAAAGAAAATTTTAATATTGAATATCATCTCAAATGTTTTATTTAAGGAATTTTATTTTTAACTTAAACTTTTCTTATATTTTTGAGTGCATTTTAGAAAGACGTGGTAGTAACGAAAACGCTTTTAAGCAGATAACACAAAGCAACGAAATATACAAACTTTTTGTCCTCCGGTAATCACTTCCCGGTTTTAGTTTACACGGTTCCTTTAAAAAGACACTTTTAATTGAAAAATGCTTTCTCCCTCACTTTTTTGTCATGTATTTTAAAGTTGTAAAAAGCCCACATAGAAAGGACTTATCAAGGCCAAGTTTTTTAACGATTATTTTAAACAAAACAATAACGATTGAGCGCATCAGTTCTTAAGTATTTTTGAAATCGAAAAAAGACAACTCTGTTGTGTTAAAATAAAAAAATTCTGAATATGAAAACTGCGAAAAAATAAATTGGAAAGATATTTATTTTATTTGCTTTGCTCAAGCTGATAGTATTTACTCCAGTCAATTTGTTTTAAAAAGATGTTCTTCATAAATGTTCTTAAGTAAACTCTTGGACTGTTTTCTTATTTCTTTTATGCAACAGCAAGTCGTGAACTTGATTTAAGATATATTTGCCGCAAAAAGGCATCAGGAAGCAAGCTCAAATATGAATCCAGCGGCCTTGGCTTGCAGAGGCCTCAAAGTGAGAGTTAAAGACTTTGAGTTTGACTACTGGTACCATAATCCCCGATGACGCGATTGCATCCTACGTTTGTAGCATTGCAGTAGATGCCGCCAATGGAAATACCACCGTTTCATTGATAATCTCCGGATCTGTAGCAAAGAGGAAGTGTTGGTATGCAAGGTATTCACCCAGCGTCAGTTTAGGACCAGGTGCTGATGTTAAAAATTTGTCAAAATTGTCCAACAATATTTAACCTTACAATCAGAGGGAAGCAATACAAGGCGAACAAATCCAAAACTGCAAGTAGTTTAGTTTTGTCATCAGTCTTGTTTTTATATTATGTCCAAATGAAAAAAGCTTTCTATTTGTGTCATAGTTGCTTTCAATAAAAAGTTTGTCTGGAATTCAATGAAATCAATTGCTTCGGTTTTAAGAAAACTAAAAAATGGTCATAATAGTCAAATACGAGTATTTGACCAAAAACACGTAACCACTAAAATATGGAAAAAAAGTTTTTGTCCTTCCAAAATACTTTTTAGTTAGTTAGGAGTGGCAGCCTCTCACGACGAAGCTCACTTGAGAACAATCGAATGGCCCGTTGTGATACCACAAGGAAGACGGCGCGACTCCCCTTACCCATTCGAGAACCATGAAGATTCCCGGATGAACTTCGCTATATCCCCTATAGAGTGAGATGATAGCTCCGTAAGAGTTCCGAAGAAAGGAGAGCCCAGAATTCTTAATCTTCTTCGAGCCAGGGATGGACAATGGCACAGGACGTGCAGTACGGTCTCTTCCTCATCCTCCGAGCCACAGTTGTGACAGAAGTAAAAAAATACTTATTAAGAAATATAAAATTCTACGCAATATAAACTGTAAAATATAACATTTATCAGGAAAGATTGAATAAACATTTGTAAAAATTGTGGTTACGCTTTTTCGGTCAAATATTTGACTAATCTGACCGCACCTTAAGAAAGTGAGATATATGAAAGAGATTGTACGCAAATAATTTAATATCTATTCAGTAAAAATGTTAGATAATAACAAATTTAATAAAATGCCGTTTTAGGTCTTGCACTTCTTTTTATTAATAGAAATTCAACAACAATCAAACAGAAATTCAGTGGAAAATAATATTTGGTACCTTTTAACGGATTAATTGATACAGTGCGTCAAAACTGAGCTTTTTTTAGTAAGGAGACCTTGAAAGTACGCATCATCATTTTGAAAATGAAATATTTTCACATTTTTTTGGTATTCTGACTTTTACATATTTTTATATGAAAAAATTATGTAAATTTAAAAATCTTTCACTTTCTAGTGGATGTGGAATTACAATTTTTTTTAAATAGTTAAAAATACAATAACTTGTGATCCTGATGCATAGTGTGATAAATGACAAAAAAGTTAAATAAGTTTTCATGCTGGCACAAATTTAATATTTTTGAAAAAAAAATACAACGAACTTTGTAAACGAAGCTCATGTCACAGGTTTAAATTTTGTAAATAAATCCAGTTAGCAAAAACAAAAACAAAAAAAAAAAACAAAAAGAAAAAGTATCAATTAATCAACTCGTTTTTCGGTTATTAAATATAATTTAAATGTCTTTATTTTATATATTTTTTATTTTTTGTTTTCATTAAGTTTCAACGATCCTTAACAAAATATTTTTAAAATCCAGTCAGTCTAAGGCAATTAATATAGGGTTCCATTAGGACAAACCAGTTCGCAATTGTATTGATCTGTATGTTTGTATATCAATGATAACAGTAACAAATTACGTGTTATTAACATCTTGTATTTTAATTACAAGCTTTTGCCCAAAAACCCCATTTTAATTTACAATTATCAAAAAAAAAAAACAAGTAAGAGTGCTATATTCGGCTATGCGGAATTTTATATACCCTTCACCATACATGTAAAACTAGTTTAATGAAGTAACTCCAACAAAAACATAAAAAGAAATATTAGGGTTACAGAAAATTTAAAAATAAGAAACAAAAAAAGTTATGTTCAATATATAATTTTACATAAAAATGTCACCGGCTCTTAATGGGTTAAGCATTTTTCCAAAATTTAAGTATTTACTGAAAGATCAGCTTTAAAATAATACCCATATGAATATTTAGTTCAGAGGCTAATAATGCAGTAATTATGGGCGAACGCCAATTTTTCACTTGATGTTTTTTTCTCATTTTTTATTTCCATTTCGCTCCATATATTTGTATTTTGATTGGAGTTACTTCACTAAACTAGAATTGTTCCATATGATATGGAAAAATTAAAGGCATGCGTTGTGTCTTGCCCGCTGCCTCAAGGGACATGGACCGATCTTGCTGATTTTTAATAGCAAGATTTTCGAAACTATGTCTGGCGCAATTAAATTTTCTCTAGCTCGTCTAGTGCCTTAGCAAAGTTGATTTCATCCCGAATACGGACAGACAAACGGACATCGCTTAATACACTTCGCTTTGTATAAGAACTCGTAATATATATTCTTTATGGGGTTGGAAATGGATATTGTAAAAATTACAAACGAAATGACAAACTGCCAGTTTCACGATCTCGCAATCGTTCGTTCGTTCGCATAATTACATTTAAAACGAAAACCGTTTTTTAGAATTTATTTTTGTTGTAAATGTAATTGTGCGAAAGAACGAACGATTGAGATATCGTGAAACTGGCAGTTAGATATGCCCTTTGTCTACCTGTGGTGAGTGGTACAAAAAAAGACAAAATAAAAAGTAAAAATGATAACGACAATGATAATAATTATAACTATAACAAGAAAAACGCGGTAACACAATAGAAATCATTAACATTCGTTATGCTAAAAAAAAATAAGTAAATAAACACAATTGCTTTTTAGCACGTAATTAAACATAAAAATTTCTTATCTTATTGTCAAAATATCTAATCAATTTAATATCGCAATGTCAACTTACTTGGAAAACAAAAGTAAATATATGAAATGTAGAGGCACTCTGAAACATTGATAGAATAAAACACCAAACTAAATGCCACAAACCACCTTGTCCCAAAATGTTATAGAGACGTTGGGATTGCA
Organism: Cistogaster globosa; assembly: GCA_937654795.1. NCBI lineage: Eukaryota > Metazoa > Arthropoda > Insecta > Diptera > Tachinidae > Cistogaster > Cistogaster globosa. Next base: position 174,559,985 of record OW569403.1, read on the forward strand.
CAAACTCGACTTTGAGTTCAACTTCAACTTGATCTTCATTTGAATTATTTATGTCAACATTTTCACTATTCAAATATATTTGCTCTTCAGCATTTGAATCGATTTTACTTTTTTTGGTCCGACTATACATTATTCGAATCGAAAATATTCGTATTTTTATATAAAGATATGTATTTATGTTTATTTATAATAATTTATTTATATATTTTTTATTTTTTGTTTTTTATTTAGCCACAACTTGTCCTACAACTTCTGTCATTGAGATTGTCTTTTAAGCAACTGCTGTTAGTTGAATTGAGAAAAATACTAGAAACCTTTTCATTCATAATAATTCTTGAATCTTTTTAGAAAAGATAAATAAACTTTTAGTTTTAAACAAATGAATAATTTTTATGTAATGCAAGCCTTCAAACAGCTTTAAATGTGCAATGTATGTGTTTGTGCATTGTACATTGTACATATGTATTGAATGGCCGTCCGTCCATTGGCTGTCTAGATTTTGTTGACATACTAGCTGATGGTATGAGTTGCTCTAAAACAATTACTTTAACACTTATATTTTACCATAAATGTTATTGTAAATGCTAAATACATTAAATCTTGAAAGCAAACTCTCACAAATGTAAATAATTTTAACACGTTTAAGTTTTATAAATATTCAGTTAAGTGCAATCAACACTCTCAATTTCAGCACGATTTATGCATAAAATTATAAAAAAAAAACAAAAAACAATATTACAGTAGAATAGCGCTTGTTTAAATGTTATAAATCTAACAAAATCATAATAAAGATATGAAAAAATATCGTTTCTAATATTCCAGTTTCTAAGTATTTTTGGCATACTTTGTTCTTTCCTTTAAAACAAACACGCAGAAGCGGACCTTTTACATTAAAAAAAATTAATTTTTAGTTGATAAAAACGTTGTATTGAAATTGCAGATTTAAAGAAGGCGCAACTTAAATTAAACTACAGTCTTTCTAATTGAATTACTTGGAAGCTACTCTCGATTATTCGATTAGATAGTTTAGATACTCGTGTTATTCTTATTTTTACGTGCACTATTTATGTCTGTACGATGGTGATTTCCCATCCTTTTCTAACGTTGATGAATTCGAACAAATGTGTGATTATGGCTCCCCCAAGGCGAATCAATTACCAGGTGGCAGCGTATATACACATATATTTTATATATGGAATTTGAGAGTGATGTATACCAGCAAGAAATATTCGCCTACGCTGCCACCTGGTGATTGTCTCTTTTTTTAAGTTTTTAGATAAAATTATAATTTTTGTTTAGTTATCATGAGCTTTTCCGCGATCTAAATTTTTCCTAGAATAAATTGGAAAACTTTTTTAAACGAAAATTAGGTACACAATGTTGTTGTTATTTTGTCAATTCATTTGTGATTTCTACAATATCCATTTCCGACCCATATATTATGAGTTCTTATGCATAGCAAAGTCGATTGAGCGATGTCCGTCTGTCCGTCCGTGTTGAAATTAATTTTTCCAAGGCGCAAAATGAGCTAGAGAAAATTTAAATACTCCAATCAGACATAGTTTCCAAAATTTTGCTAGCTGAACTAGCTTTACACACATGGTGAAGGGTATATAAGTTTTGGCATAACTAAATATAGCACTCCTGCTTGCTTATTTTCTTTTTTAATTTTTTTGATTTAAATATTCAATATTTTAGCTTAATCTACCTTGCATTCGAACTTACCATTTAAACAGACTTTTTATGTCATATTGTTTTTTGTTGTTGTTGTAAAAAGCTCTTTTTTTTAATATAAAAGAATCGATTCTGTGCAAAACGTCATAATGTTTATGGACATTGTGTCATAAGTGTCACTTATGAAAGTATCACAATGCCTGCTCTTGAAACAACAACGGCTCCGCTTTCCAAAGACTTTCTGCATGCCCATGGACATTGTGTCATGATTAAATAGTACGAAAACATTTAAGTAAATTGAAATTCGGATAGTAAAGAAAATATATATGTCAGTGTTTGTTGGTCTTTTGCTCGTTTATGGGAGTTCTTAGATGCAGTTTTTGAAACCACATTATTTGGACAATATTTCAGTTTTGCTCAATTTGAAAACAAAAATTGAGCAGATTATTACAGGAGTTATTGCCGTTCACATGGCTTTATTTCAAACTAATTTAATTTAAATTGGTTGCCTGCACTTGCTCTTTTACAAAACTGGTATAAACGTCATCTTTACTGGCAAAGAGCTTTTTTGTAATTTATAAAGAATTTTTGAAACTTAAAGATAATTTTTAAAAAGTTCGCTGTAGTGATAATGTGTCATACCCATTCAGAACTTTGGATCTTCTTAGGAATGTTTTAGAATTTTTTTTATTTTACAACTTTTTATAAATGTTTCTTACTGCATTACAGTTATTCGATACTTCTTTAATATTTTCATTTGTGTTATTTGATATTTCATAATCTTATCTTGTTGAAGCATTCTTAATGGCACTTAAAATCAATTTAATTTGTTCTCTTGTTGTTATAAACTTTCTCATGGTACTTCTGATGCATCAGAAGTCTTTAAAAATAATAACCAGACGAAGTCAATGTATTCATGATCTGGTATTTATTTGTCATTGAGTTTTCTGTAACTCTTATTATTTATATTATTTTTTTTTAACAATTTTCTTTTAATCCTTTATCATTGAAAGTGCTTTTCAATTTTTTATATCATTTTAAAAAGCTCGCTAAAATGCCCAAAAAAATATTCATGGAGCTTAACGTGACAGCATCAAGCTTTTTATTAAAGAAAATGTTTCTATAATTTTGTTAAATTATTAAATCATAGAACCTCCGATTCTTGTGACGCAATCTTCAATCTTCTTCTTTTCTTAAATGGTATTTTACGGTTGGTACTCGCTAACAATTAACAAACAAATATGACCGTACACTTGGGGTAAAATGTGCCATATATTTGTCACAACAAATGTCATATTCAGTCCTAAAGATATTTTTTATAGATCTTAAATACGACTTTTTGCAGTACCTTGATATTTATAGTGAGATCGTTTTCATGGGAGTTCTGATTTAAACAATTAAACGAAATGAGTTGCCAGTTATTAAAAATTCAATTTAATCTTTTACGGGTAATTTAAAGTTAATTTTTTAATAATTATGTAAAGGAATTAAATATTTTTAGAAATTCACTGCAACAGAAACAAAACAGAATTATTCACCACTCGCAGGTAATTTTGAGATTTCGTAAGATTATTCGGAGAATGTGTTCCCATGTTTTGGTCAATAATGAATTTTAACAAATCAGTCTTGTTATTTTTTTATGACCAAGAGCACCTTGTAACTTAGAGCCTTTGTTATTATAATTTACTTTCCCGAATTGTTATTGTTTTTATTATAATTTACTTTTCAACTGAATTTTATAATTAAAAATAAAAAATAAAAAATTCAAATAATTTAAGTTAAAAATCTTTAAATTTTATAAAATTAAAAAAAAAATTGAGACATTGCCGCATACGCAGGAGAAAGAAACCATCATCATCTAAAGTAGTCCTCCCTTTTGTTTAGTCAGTTATTTTTGACATCAACGTGGTGCTTTGCAGTAACAAAATTATATAAAATGTTTGTTTTTGTAGCCGTGTGACCATTTCTTGGTGGTCAACATTCCGTAGACTTATAATAAAAATCCGCAAAATAGATGTTTCTCTTGCAAGAAAAAAAGAAACAGATTTTTATAAATATCCATGCCAAAGCTATAACGTAAGCTTAAGCTTAGGCTCTGTATTGAAAAACAAACTTCTTTTTTCTGTGTTTTGCGTTGACAATATGACAATTAATAAATATAGTTTTGAATGAACAGAGAACGAATGATCCACAGGATTTAAAGCTTTATTAAAATTTCAGATCTCTGCTGACTCTTTTCACTGCAACTACTACTAGAGTGACAGTGGGATAATACATTGCAAATCTTAACTGAAGTTCCGTTCAATCATGTAGTTGATATTATCATACGTTAAAACTATTAAAACTTTATTTGATTTCAAGACATTGAATGTATTATGAAAATCCTTTATTAATTTACCTTTTTGCCATTAATTTTTAATGAGCAAGCAATTGTGACTCGTTTAATTTTATACTTCTAGAGACGATTTGAGCTTTGAAAATAATTAATAGTTTTTTGTTCGGTAAAACAAAAAAGAAGCTGAAACTGAAAAACTTTTGAGTGTCGATCATGACCGATAAAGTATAATTGAAGAGTCGATGATCGATCTTAGTGATATTCACTTTATAATGTTTACACTGTAGATAATGATTAACTTTAAAACACTTTGTTTGTAAAAAAGGCGGTTTTACGTACTTACGTCGCATTCGATGAACTGCTAACTTGAATGTTGAATAATTAAAATTAAAAATAAAAACTGTCTAATAGCTGTTTTCATCTGTTTAATCTGGCTTTGTTCGCAAAATTATAATAAAATGTTTTTTAAAAGTTTTTTACGACAAACAAAAAACATTTCGATAAATAAATGTAGCAGAGATTCTATTGTCATTATTTAATCGACTTTTAATTAAAAGATTTTATTTGTTATTTTATGTCGCTGATTGACATTTTCATTACTCATGGATACATTAATAAAAAGATTTTGTTCACACCTGAGTTGATAAAAAGCATTTTAAATTAGATAAATTATTATTTATGGTCATTGTAAAACTTGTATTGTAAAACTTTTACTTATTATTTTTGTATCCATTAAATATTATTATTGTTAATAAGAAGAATTGCAAATTTTATTTTTCTTTGAATAGTGCTATTGCCCTTTTTCTCAAAATAAAAATAAATTTGCTTCGATCCGATTACATGAAAATAAAATCTTATTAGAAACATATTCTGTTTGAATTACTTTTATGTTTTTTTTAGATTGCACTTCAGGCATTCTGCATACCCATAATGTGAACTGCTATTTGTTTTATTCCTTATTCTTAAATGTTTGTTTAAGTACCATTGATTGAGATTTTTTGTCGTCATACATGATAATGTTTGAAATCAATAACTACCACCAGTGTTGTCAGTTATGGCGATTTCTCTTCAAATGTGGTGATAAAAGATCCTTTTTGGCGATAAAAAATTAAAAATGTCGATAGGCGAGATTCTTGGCTATTTTTATGATTTTCTCTTTCTATCTGCCTTGTATATACAAATATATATTTATTGTTTAACTGAATGTCAAATGGTAAAGACACTTTAAGAAAAAGGCATGTCTATTTTTGAATTTTGTGATTAATTTGAAAATGCTGTTTATTTTCTACAGTTAAAGAAGTTTTTAAAGGACCTTAGACTATAATTACACTTGGTATGTATGAAACACAGTGGGTAAAACTTCCTATCATAAATTGGAGTTGCCGATGGCTGTTCTTAATATTTTGATTGTTTCTACAAATAATATTTGTGTCGAATTCTTTTTCTGTAATAAATTCTATAAAAAATTTATTTAGAAATAAATGAAAATAATACATGTACGTTGCAATAAGTTCATTTCTACAGAAAGTAATTTAAGTAGACTTAGTACAAATGAAAGGATAAAAGAATAAAAAAGACTATAGTAGCATTGAAAAAATAATTGACTGTATTTGTAAATCAATTTTTTTTATTTTTAACATTTATTAAAATATTTTATTATACCACTGTGATTTCGAGGTTTAAGCTTTATATATAAAAATAACTTGGATCCCAAACATTGATTAAATTTACTTTTTTTAATTTGGTTGTTTATTTTTATGTTAATTAAGGATTTTTTGATTTGTGTTCTTTAAAAGTTATATAAACCCATGGCGAAAACATGTACCAGGTGGTGGCATTGGCGGATTTTATTAATTTTCGCCGTTGCAGAAAATGAATAAATTAACCACTGCCACCACCTGGTACATGAGATCGTCATGTCATTTGATAATTAATTTGATAAAATTTTTTTATATATATATAAAAGAAGTAAATTAAATAATAATGATGATAATAAATTAAATAAAAATGATATAATAACTAATATTACACATTTTTTTTGTAATAACGGCGATATTTGGCTATAAAAAACTGGCAACACTGACTATCATAGATTTTACTAACAGTCTTGTCTGACAAATTTAGCCTCTTGTCCCCAATTTGATGAATTATATCCCAAAAAAGTCCCATTTTTAAACGAAAATTTTTAATCTTGTCAACGCTTTAACATATGTTTTAACGTATGTAATTATACCAGATCGGTATATGTTAATGTATTTATGTATGTAATATGTATATTAAAGTAATTATAACATTGTGAATTGAGTGATATAAAAGTTTATATTGCACAGAAATAATGTGGATATTTCTTTAAATTTTTTACAAAACATATGTACATATATATCTTGAATAGCATACAAATAAATTGTTAGTACATATTAAGTTTAGTAGCATGTAAACAGCTACAATGATAAAGATTAAATTAAAAGCAAAGTTTTAAAAACTTCAACCTTAAAGCGAAACTCGTTGCTGCATGCATATATACCAATGGTACTACAATTTTGAATAAATAATAAAAATACCAGCTTAAACAAGAAATTATTAAAAAAATTGCAATACAAAAATATATAAACCGCAACCTAGCGTCTGTTTATAAAACTGTATACAATAACACTTCGAACTGTGTACTCGGTTAAACTGTTAAAGGGTAAAGACTGATTTAAAGTAATCGACACAGTGTCGATAGAAAAAAAAACACAAAATATAAAATGCAGTGCCATGATATAAAATAATTGCTAATAATTAAAGAAGTAGAAATAAACTCTTGTTAAAATCCCCAATTGAGGAGGTTATCATGGAGTGTGGCTACACTGAAAACAAAAACATAACAAATGAATGAAACAAACAAGTTGTGTATGGATTCACGCAACATTTTTGTGTTGCCAATTCTGTTCTATACGATTTAAACTGTTACAACACTGTATAACAGTTTAATAAGAGACCAGAACAGTAGAATATATAGAGAGTATCTAATGTATGGTTTCTGTATCTGGAATACAGAAGCAGAAAAATTATTGTTAACAAAAAAAAAAAAAATTATTTGAAATAACTTCCATATTCTGCTTTCAGTGATTTTAGCTAAATTAAATTTTGTTTTTATTTCGTTTCTATTTTCGTTTTATTTTACAAAATTAAAATAATACCAACTCAAAATCTTCAATAATCTGGATTTATTAGATTTGCTTCATCTTGTTTCATTTTCATTTAGAATCTTTGTTTGACTTTTAACTAACTTTAATAATTCCACTTAAAAAAAGAAATAAACATTACAAGCACTTTGTGTGCACGTTAGGTATATTTAACTTATTAAAATTAGTTTTAAAAGGTTTTAATTTAAAATCTATTTTCTTATAATTTAGTCAGATTACTACTTTTTGAAAGTATGTACTTCATGTATAAAGAAGTACGCACATACTTGCATACAGATACATCTACATAGTTGGGTATGTTAATACAAGCCCAGATAAACTGTTTTAGTTTTTTATTTTTTATTTTTGTAGTCATTTTAATCGGAAATTATTTTCATATTAATGACAACTTGATTACTTCCATTTGTTTTTAGTTAAGGCGAGACAAAAAAAGTGCGACGCACTATATTACCAATAATTGAAACATGTTTTGAAGTTGTTAAAAATATCCGAAAGTGAAGAAACAAGGAAATAGTGGACGGACGAGTGGTTACTCGTTTACGTTATACTTCAAAGCTGTTTTACGTAAAAACATTTTCTTTGTGTAAAATTTAATTAATAGATTAAAAAATTAAATGTAATTGAACTTAAGGTACTGACAAATTTAAATAAATATACGAGGGTAAACTAAGAAAAATTAAAGTAAAACCATTAAACAATTAAAGTTTTTGTTTCAATATTTAATTATTTATTCACTTTTTATGCTAAAATATTCTCTAGAAGACTTCACAGAACATATTGTCAGCTGCTTTAAATCCTTTGCCAAGTACAAATTTCGATGATCTGAAAATGTTAAGTTGTTAAAACTATACAAGAGCACAAGTCAGCATCCTGGCATTGTGCATAGGAAACCTCTTTTTTATTTTTTATTGAAGGCGATATTTTTCGTTTTTTTTTTTTAAATTTGTAAAACATTGCTTAGAAATTTTCTGAAAAACTTGTCAATTAGATAGAGTTGCTAATGTTGCCTTTCATTGCTCTGCAGTACGAAATAATTACAGCTCATCATATTTCACAATTTGAAAAAGTTTCTGTCGAAAAGATTTTGTAACTTTTGATAAAATGATCAGATTATATTTTCGGCGACATTATTTTAACCTCCACCACAAAAAGTGGAAAAAGGCTTATTTTGTCATATATTTTGAGTGTTTTTGCATAGCGAAGTCGATTGAGCGACTTACGTCTGCCCGTCTGTCCGTCCGTGTTAGTATTGAAATCAACTTTTCCAAGGTACTAAATGTTCTAGAGAAAATTTAAATACGTCAATCGATCAGACATTGTTTTGAAAATCTTGCTATTGAAAATAAGCAAGATCGGTGCATGTCCCTTGAGGCAGCGGGCAAAACCTCACACCTGCCGCTAATTCTTCCATATCATTTGCAACAAAGTGAAGTAACTCCCATCCATAAAACAAATATATAGGACGATAGAGAATTTAAAAATAGAAAGAAAAAACGGCAAGATAAAAAAAATTGGCGCTCGCCCATATTTTCCGAGTTATTTACTTTTAAACTTTTCATAGAAAAGTACGATTGTGCACCATATTTTTTAAGACATCAATATGGGTATCATTTAAAAGCTTTAAAAGAGATTTTTCAGGAAATATTATATTTTCTTTAAAAAATGCTTAACCCATAGAGAGCCAGTGACATTTTTATGTAAAATTATATATCGTACTTAATTTTGTTTCTCTTATTTTTTTAAATCTCTGTCACCCCATTTAATTTTTTTGATTTGAGTTACTTCACTAAACTTTACTTATATACATGGTGAAGGGTATATAAAATTCGGCATAGCCGAATAAAGCTCTTACTTACTTACACTTATTGTTTTTTTATATTTTTTTATTTCATACCTTTTGGCACAGACTTTTGTATTAATTTCGCCAATTTATTATTTTTCTTTTTTTCAAATAGCGATTGTTAATGAGTTTTTGAAATTATTTAAACGGATTTACCTATTGGAATGCTTAACATATTTGTTTGTGAAACTACTAAAATCATGTTTCATCAGCAGTTATGTAACTAAATTCTTAATGACAAGCGATTTTAGTTTTATGTAACATTTTTTCCCGTAAATCTCGAATTGTTGGGATGTATGATTTGGCAACAAAAAAGTTTTTACTTGCCAGTCTAGAAAATCTTTATCTGGGTTGTTATTAATTCGGCAATTGCAGGTAATTTTATTCACTTGTGTAGATCTGCATTAGATTAGGCCTGTCTGAATGATTTTGTAGACATACAAATTCACCCTCGTTATAAATTTAAAGCATGTTTGTAATGTAATATTTATCCATTATTTTAACGCTGTCGTTAATAATTTGTTTCCGGATGAAATGATTTTATTTTTTATTAAAACAATTTACCTTCTAAATAATACTTTTTCTATTAATAACATTTTTTATATTTTATTTTTTATTTTTTTGTTTTATTTATGCGCCAGTCATTGGAGCTTTATATTGTCATATATGTTATGCTATTTAAAAACTCGCAGATAAATGCAAATTTATGTAAACGAAAAATATATTTGATAAAAATGTAGTTTAGCCACGATCAGTAGTATTTAAAAAATAATTAATTAATTCATTCATAAGAATTTTTATATGAAATAAAACATACAAATATCTTCATTTAATAACAATGAATAAATTAAACTACTGGCCTTCGTAAACAAGAATTCTGCACTATAAGCAGGCCAGCAGTTAGTCAATTTGAACATCTGCTTAAAAGTAAAATTCAAATAAAATTCAAATTCCAACATTTTGCAAATTTCAAACTACTCGTGTTAATAAATGAATAATTTTTTCATCAACTTTTCGTATCCAATTTGTGGTTAATTGTTTAATAATCTAAGCGACTAAAGTCGCAATACAAAATAATTATATCCATTTCAATCAACCAATCAATCATCACAGTTAGTGACCAGTATAATGAAACTAAAAATTAAATAATAAAATAATGCATGTCTAAGTACATATTGATGAAATTTGATGTTTATTTATTTATTGTTTTTGTTAAGTTCGTGTCTTTGATTGCCTGAACATTGTTTACCGCTGCCACGTCTATTCTATTGTGTTTAACCAGCAAAAATGTCTAAAATGAGACACACAATTTTACTTTTAATTTGCATTCATAAAATACGTTGTTCGCATTTATGTAATTTAATATCAACTGCATGCGAGTAAATCACCTAAAAGAGTTTAAAGGGTTGAGGTTACAGTTCTTGCAAAACATATCAAATTACACTTGGCCAACAGGTTGAATTATATTTGAAACTCTAAAGAGAGCAGTCAATGAATCTTTTTTTTTATATTTTTATTGTTGATATGACAACACATGTGTATGACTTTGATTAAATGTGTTTTATAGGTTTTTAATTTAAAAATAGTTTATTTATTCGCAAAACAAAAATTCGATCGCAAAGTTAATTTTTTTTGTCATATACGAGGGTGTCTTTTTAAAAACTTGTAAGCATCACTAACATAACTAACATTTGAGACTATTTTAATGCTGGTAACGAATTTTTGAATTTCCTGTTTTTAATGAATTTCTTGTCAGTTTTCTGTTATTTTTCTCATAGTTTAGGGCTTCACTTGTGCAGTTATTATTCAATAGTATGATCGATGTCCGACAACCGACCCAATCGTGGACCCATTCGATCAATCTTTAGAAGCAAATATGAATTTTACAAATTTTTATAAAAACGTCATGAAATATGAACCATAAACAACACAACTGCTCGGACGCCATATGTTTAAAATGGTATAATTTTCCTCTTAATCGCTTGTATAATGTGATCATAAACTGTAGACCAGAAAGTCTTGCCTGTTTATTATATAGAAGAATATATTAGTATGTAAGCAAAAAAAAAAAAAAAAAGGATTTTAACAAACGTTTTTTTAAATGATTGAAATTCCAATTTTTTGGAATTTTTTTTAATTGTGATTTTTAATTTTTTTCTAATTCTTTACCAGTGAAAGACTGATGGTCTTAAATTTCTTATTTAAGCTCTTCTGTGGCCCTGAAAAAGAAGGATTCAATATGACGATCTAGAACGTTTAAGTTAAATAAATGTTGTTGAGATTACAAACGGAATTACAAACTTATTTATGCCCTGGCCACCTGTAATGAAGGTTATAATAAATATAAAATACCCTGGCAAATTAATTATTATAATTGGCTAACTTTTGATTGTTTTGTTGGCGAGGAGGTCACAATGTTTATTTCTTTTTCTCTTTTTTCATATTTTTTTTATTTTATTATTTGCTTTAAGTATGTTAATATTTCAGCGAGTTTAAAACATTTTCAAAAAGGTTATCGAAAGCTTAAAGCCTCCAAAGAAACTCAAAATTGTTAAAATCAATAAAATTTCTTGTAGTTAAATAAATGCAAGTAAAATTGTAATTAAAAGAACGTTAATTTGTGGAGTTGTTGCTGCTGTATTTGCAGCTGTTGATTTGCCTATGTGCGAGTTAATTTTTATTCAATGAGTTGTTAATAGGTAACCCTCTTGTATTTGAAGAATTGACCTCCAATTGTTACGAGTGTACTTATGCTTTTAATACAATCTATTGTTTTATTTGTATGGGTTGATTAAGTGGTTGCGGTTAAGTCTAAATAATTCAAAGAGAATCAAAAGTGTTAATCAACAATTATTGCTTTTATTCTTTTTGAACATCTTCAATTTTAGAAATATTTTGATACCTTAACAAATAACTGTAAGTAGGAGCATTTTAAAGTTTTAAGGTATTTGTAACGTCCTTTTCAAAAATAATTTCAAAAACTTTGCTATTGAAAATCAGCAAGATCGATTTGTGTCATTCAACGCAGCGTGCAAAATACCACGCCTATCTCTAATTTTTCCATATTAATAAGAATAAACTTCGTTTATTGAAGTTACTCCAATAAAAAAAAAAAAAAACAAAAAAAATAAGAGCCGATGACATTTTTATGTAAAATTAAAAATAGTACTTAATGTTATTTTAATATTTTTTTAATTCTCTGTCACCCTCATATTTGGTTTTCCTTTTTTTTTTTTTTTTTTTTTTTTTTTTTTTTTGATTGGAGTTACTTCACTAAACAAGATTTACGTAAAGGGTATATAAGATTCGTCATAGCCGAACATATTACTCCGACTTGTTTTTAATTCTGCTAGTGAACCTATTGCAAGTAGGGATGGACACGGTAAAAAACATCGATGTTTTATTCGATGTGATGTATCGCAAAAACACATTGATGTTGCATCGATTATTCATAAAATACATGGATGTTTTTTTATAAATTGATTGTTTTTTTTTAATTATTTATTAGTGAAGTTTTGATGTTTTTTTATTTATTATTACTATATTTTTCAAAAATTTCAAGTTTATTTCACATCTCCCAATACTTTTTTTAAAGCTGTTTAGAAATAAAAGTTTACCAAGTCTTTCACCTCTCAACGTGTTTCTTTGTTGAGTCATCACCTGCACCGCTTGTGAAAATAGTCTTTCAGATGGAATCGATGTTCCCACCATTGTAAGATATTTAAAAGCGATCTTTTAAAGCTTAGTGGCTTATAATCTTTCCAAATATCCAACGGATTTCCGTTCAGTCTTCCAACAGGAGTCCTCAAATAAACTGAAAGTTCATCACATAATATATCTTCACTCTTATTGCTTTTCCAATTTCTATTTCTATCTACACGTTCTGTATACAATTCGTCGTTTCGATGCATCGAAAGAAAATATCGATGTTTTCCGATTGTTTAGGAGCAAAAACAAAAAAACATTGGATTATATCGATGTTTCGACACAATACATCAAGTGTTTTTAAAACATCGAGTGTTTTTTGTCCATCCCTAATCGCGAGCAGAGGCTTAACTGGCCATAACCTCAATTATTTAACAAAATTAACAAGAAATTTATTTAATATATAAAATTCAATTGTAAAAAAAGTTCCTTAATTTAAATCTAATAATCTTTTTTGAAAAATATTTAGACTCCACAACTCTTCTCTACACGGACAGATACAAAAAATAGTTTCCCAGATAAATTTGCAAAAAAGAAAAAGTCCGTACTTATTTTTTTAACTCCTCTAAAAGGTAATTAATGCGAAGAATTTTGTGTATTTGTCTTTTCAGTTGCAATTTATTAAACGGAAAGTTGCTTGAAGATTTTCTGTTAAATTAGTGAACTTGTTGGTAAATAAGCCACAGAAAGTGATTTTCTATCAGAAGTAAATGGTAACTTTTCGGAATAATCGGTTGGTTCTGTTAAAAATTTTAATTAATTTTATAGGGTTCCCAAAAGCAAAGTTTTATTTTTTATTTCATTGAGATAAAGATTGATACCAATTGCAGATATCTTTATTATTTATAAAAGTACCCAATTAGAAATGTTTAAGTTTAATGTCCTTTAATTATTATTATTATTTTTTTTTTTTTTGCATAAAGCCAAGACCGTACCCGAAAAATGGTTTCACAGCATTTTCATTGTCTAAGCTTACGTGTAATGGAATGCAACAACTCAAGAAAAATAAAATAGACAAGATTTTTAATTCTTAACATGAGTCAACTTTCAAATCTATCAATATAATTTTTTTTATTTATTCAAGACTTTCTGACTTATTTGTAAATCGTAACATTTTTGTTAAAAACATTTGTTTAAAAAATATTTTTTATCTCTAAAATATGTTTCTGTTCGATATTACAATGCAAAACTGCAAAAGCTAAAATAACAGCTGTTTTCATGGTAAATTTAATGAAAAAAAACTGTTACAGATAGAAACAATGTTTGACACATTTTAAATGTTCAATCTTGTTAAAATACATTTTTAAGAAGTCTTTGAAAAATATAGTCTAGATTTACACTACGCAATTTTTGATGCATTTTTTTCTCACTTTTTTTTGCGTTATTTAAAAATCAACATAAGCAAGAGTAACATTCAATCAAAATTCAAGCAATACCATATTGCTTACCTCTCTTGCTTTACTAATAAACAAAAATTGCATAGTGTAAGTGTCGCAACAGTGTTTCCTTTTGTATATTCTATACGTCTACATTTAATTACATATTGTGAAATTTTTCAAAGTTTCAAGAAGAAGTTTGTAGTAAAATGCTTTTATTTATTAAAAAAATTTTTTTCTTAATTTTGATTGCATAAATTTCTTTTTTCTTTCTATTTTGTCTGCTTTTCTTGACACATTCAGTCCAGCAAAAAACAAGAATTCGTCTTGCATAGGCCTTGCTCAATATTTTAAATTGATAAGCAAAATCCACAATTCATATTCAATAAAATGAAATGCTTAGAAATAGAAATAAATTAAGGAAATACTTAAAACTTAAACAAACTTAAATCAATTAATTTTTGGTTTAAAGTTATTAAATATAATTCATTTTTGTAATTTATTTTAATTTTAAGTGTTTTGAATTTTTTGCAAGCAAAATATAGAAATAAGTAATTAAATAAAATAATTATTAAAAACATGAAAAGTCGTGAGTGAAGAAAATATTATTTTTAAACATTTAAACAATTTATTCATTTCAGTTGGCTCACCTGGAAGACAAAGACAAACATTTGAAATGTTGGTGTTATTTGTAATAAACTCAATATAAATGTCCAAATAAAATTCCATTTTCCATAATGGGAAATATAATTAGAAATAATATCACTGTCATCATCGTCGCTAAGATTTTTTATTTGGGTGCACTCTGTATTTTGCTTATGCATGTCCATTTTAAAAGGCTCTTTTTTTAAGTCTTCCGGAATCGTACGAAAATCTAATGATATAACACTTATTTCTGGTGTACGCATTCTCTTGCTATCATTATAGCCACCATAAAGATTTGCTTCGACTCTTCCACGATTGGAATACGCATTCATATTGAAACTTAAGGAACCACGCCGTAAAACACCATTCATTTTGATTATTTATTTAAATGAAATTATATTTATTATTAATTTTGTTTCCAATATTTAAGATTTAATTTTTATGTACAACTTTAAAACAACAACAAAATTATGTTTGGTAATTTTAAGTATTTTCTTGAATTGTTCTTTTTTCAAATATTTTGTAACGTTTGCGCTTTAAAGGTTTTTAACGATCTAATTTTGATAACGGCTCGCTAAGGTGTTTTAAATTGAACTAAAGTTAACGTAGATCGTGTTCAATTAAACAAGAAAAAGAGAAACGTTTGAATAGCACCACAAAAAAAAAAAAATAAAAAAACAAAAGTTAACACCACTAGATCTGAAGGTTTTTTTTTGTTTTTATTAACAAGCACTTACTCTTACCAATATAGCAAAACTTGTACGACCGTTAAGTTTAAATGAAGATTGAAAATAACAAAACATCACAAATAAAAAAGAGCTTTCCAAAGCTTTTAAACATTAAACGTACCCATTCACTCACCTGCCAGGTCTTGTAAAATCTGTGACTTAAAAAAAACAATATTTTTTAAATTTGTTTATTACTGAAATTGTTAGTTTATTTGTTATAATTTTTATTGACTTTTGTTTCAGATATGCATTTTAGATTAAAACTTTGTATATATTTTTTTTTATTTTGCTTATAATTAAAAAATAAATAAAATAATATTTCTCAATTTCCTTTTTTTACAAGAATATTGATTACGAATTAATAAAATTATTAATTAAACTTGAGACCATTTGCTTTTTTTGTTTATTTAAGCGACATAAAAATTTTTTTATTTATTCAGCTTGACTAGTATTCCCCAGGAAAACGTTATTGAATTTTATTTAATTAAAATACATATTCAATTGTGATTCTATGGCAAAGGTACCGGTAAATCGCATCCTTTCTTATGAAAAACTATTTTTTTCTTTATAAATGAATAGAACCGCTGTAATTTTTAAAACTTTCCAATTCTTAAATCACAAAAAGTTGCCATTTGTGAGGAGGCTATTCTACAGATTTAGAGTAAATTTACCAAACAGTCTTAGTCTTTGAATAATCCCTCGGCAGTTTTTTAATTTTCTTAACAATTTCGGATTTGGTATTAAGTTAATCGGATTTTTTCCGCCAGTAAATATTATACTGTTGTTATACCTTTTGGACTTATTCAGAACAAAAATGTGAAAAATTTTGATTAAACTTTTTTTAAAGAAATTACTTCTTAAAGCTAGAACTAGTCGGAAGTCTCCCCTCAGAAAAAATGGCTTTCTATCTTTTGAAAAAAGTTTCGCTCAAATTTCATTGAAAATTTGGATCTTATAGCCTTTAGATGATAAGCACTGTATTGCACCTCGGCTGTGTGATAAAGCTTATTTTATACGAAATTCATATTTTTAAACAGATTAAAAAAATGTTCTTTTAATTTTTTTGTTTCGTGCTTTAAGGAATTGTGTTACAAATGTCAATTATCTCTTTTGTGAAACTTTCAAAATATGTTTTTTAAACCAATTTTAAGTGGTGGAGCCACAACCATCTTTTTTATTTTAATTTCGTAATCAAAAATTAAAAACTGTTCGAATTTGTTCTTAAAAACCGTTTAATTGGAATTTTTTCCCCGTTTTTGGTGCTGCCAATAGCAAAAATATATATTTAATTTTGGAATTTTTTGTTTATTTTAGCGAGTACATCTAATGTCAGAAAGCTTAATGACAATGTTTTGACAATTTAAATTTACAATCTGCTCAAAGTGTCCAACTGTTAGGTTATGTGGCACTTACACTCTTAAAGCTTTAAGTTTCAAAACTAGACTCAACTTTTTTTATTGATTTGAGAAGTTTCAACAGAAGTTAACATCCCGTTTAAAAATAAAAAAAACATACTTAATATTTTTATTGCCAATTTTCCTACTGTGTGGCATTATCCGAAAACTAATTTTAATACAAAAGCCGATCTGTGCTCTCTGTACTGGGATATTTGAGCTCAACAAATGCATTTCCGTAAGTTGAATTGGCTGGCAAGTGCAAGTTAGCATCACTGTGCTGTTTTTATTTGTTTTTTAAATAAAATATTTAAAAGTTTTTTTTATGAAATATTTTTTACACTATTAGAGTTTTTCAAAAGCAAGTTATTGGCATTTGACTGCACAAGGAAGTTAAATTATATCGGCGTTATATATTCTTCCTCCATATCCATTTTCTTATAAAATAAAAAATACGCCTTGATTCTATAAAAACATAATAAAAGTGCATTCGTTCTGATAGAATCTAGTTCTTACTGCGATCTTTAAAAATGATCACAATTAGTATTGAATTTAAGCCCAACAAAAAAATAACAATGCATTTGAAAAAGCAAATTTTATGTCGCTTTATTTTAAGAAACGTTGAAATTTTTTTAAATATTTAAAGCATATAAAAAGACAACTAAAAGAAAAGCACAGTGCTAAGCAGTTTCAGTTGCAGTAAATTAATTGTTATTAATATACAAAGCAATAAAAATACCAAAAAGAACTTAAATGAAAAAGTTTTAAATTATAGCAATTAAAGTTTTTAAACAGAGGAAAATTCTCTCCTTTAGCCAAATAACTATTTTTATTTTGAAACAGTTGAAACTTTTAAACAGTTGAAACTAGTTTCAGAACAGGTCCTCAGAACAAGTATTGGATCTATTTACAGTTTACAAATCCAGATGTGTAACTAGAGCGTTAAAGTCTTCCTGGGTTTTTAATGTTTTTTCTCCCTTTATTTATTCAAGGTCAAATATAAATTTTGAAATATTGTAAATTTTTTTCTAAATGCTACTTTTATTATTACTAATGACTTAAAAGATATTCAAATGTATTATTTATTTACCTTAAACAAAAGTAATTTTTTATTTATTAACAACAAATACAAATATATAAAAAGGCTTACACTGTAAGTACAAATTAATTGAAGAAATAATTCATAATAATATTTTTTTTGTGTATCAATTTGTTATAAATAAAGTAAAATAAAATAATATAAAATAAAATAAGTACATATTTGTCAATAATTGAATAATGCATACATACACATTCATAGATACATCTTATTTAACATTAAAGTTATTTTACATACAGTCAGTCGCTCGTTCATATGTAAAATTATGTGTGTTAAGGGGACCAAATCCTTCATTCATTCGATTCTTAAACACAATATAATTCATACAGATTACTTTACAGATTACTTTTTATCTGAAGTAGACTTTTCCAATCTGTGGATGGTTACATGTTTTTTCCCAGTTCTTTTTTTTTAATAATTACGATGGTAACATTTTAGACCGATAATAAATTTAGCAAAACTTGGGAATGTGGGAAGATGGCCATTTAATTTAAAATTACATTTATTTTTTATTTTTTACTTTTTTTTATTAACATTTAATTATACTTTTGTTTTTGGTAAAGTTTAACAATTATAATATTAAAAATTATTTATATTTTTGTTAAATGCACAATTAACAATTACTATAATTAACTTGGGTGTTTTATAGATTTTCTTCAATTTAATTTAATTTAATGTATTTATAATTATTATTTATTTTTTTTTTTTTGAGAAAAATTGTTTGATTTAATTGACAAATGATTTTTGTTGTAAAATGATTTTTTTTATTCAGCATCTCTGTTTGCTTTTATTATACATTTTATTTAATGTTAAAATAAAGTAATTGATAAGTAATTGACTACTTGCTAAAAATACACACATTTAAATTTTATATTTTTTTTTATTATTATGTTTTTTTAAGTAAAAAAAATTACAATATTTTTAGCATACAAACTTACTACGTCTATGCCAGACCAGCACAAATACTAATCACACACACACTATAGAAAGTCTTTTACTCAGTAACCAAGCAAAAACAATGTCAAACATTTGACTTAAAATAGTCTTAGTGTTAAAAGGTAATACGCAGAATTCTCTAACATTTTGTAAACAGCTCAGTTTATTATTTAAAAATTTGGAGAAACATCCATACGACAATAATTTCGAAAGGATCGACAAGAATTTTGTGTTTAAACAATAATAATTTTAATAGAAAAAGTCTTTCCTTTTTATGTTCCACATTTAAGTGCATCTTTTTTTAAGAGAAAAATTCATTTTTTCTACTGAAAAATATATTATTTCCTATACATACGCACTGAAAGCTTATAATAAATGTAAGTTTCGACTTTACATTATTTTGACTTAACGCTGAAAGCGTTTTCTATCGAAAAAGTCACTACATCGTTACTTGATGGCGTTGAAATGCATCGCAAATAATATCGAATTCTGATCTAGTTATTATCCCCAGTCGGGAATAAACGTATCACTAAAGTTATAAAACTAATTAGAAACTATTTAGCATCTCTAAATAGGATTAAAATTGAGAATTCTGGTAGTGTCGAATATGTGTCTGTAAGAAGTTTAAAAAGGGTTTATTTAACAGTACCGAATATAAAACTTTTAAAAGTAACGGAGTTCTGCTTTAACAAAACAGAAAATGTAAATTTTAACATAATAGAAACGTTTAAATTTAGAAAAATAAAGATTATGAAATTTCTTACTTTAAAAATATTTTGTGTTTAAATAAATAAATATTTTTGTTAACATAAATTTTCTAACAGCTTCATATATCTTCTTTTTATTTTTTTTTTATTTTATTTTTTTTTTTGTATCAATTAATTTTTTACAATTTTTCTTAATATTTCTCACACGCATAACCGAACACTGCACAAGTCAAACTAAATGACATTAGGTGGTTTTGTTTATCTGTTGCATTAATTAATTCACTCTTAGTAGAGTCGAAGTTTTGATCTATCAGAGATCAATATTCGATGCCTATGCAAGTTGTTTTTGTAAATGTTTGAGCAATCAACTTTTTATCATCTTGCAATTGAGAAAAAATTACTCTTAATATAAGAAATTTAATGGGATGGATTTAACTTCTGGTAGAGACGAAAGAGTGATTGTTGGAAGATCGTAATTCGACAATAATGTATTTTGTTTTTGTAAAATTGAGCTTTTTATCTAAAAAAGTAACGAAGAAGCGAGTTCTATCTAAAAATACTCTGCCAAATGCTGGCAGGGAAAAGTCATATCAATTTTTATTTAGACTCATTCTTGAAGCATTTCCATAGCGAATTTAAATTTATGTTGATTTTATGAGAAAAAAATTAAAATTATTTTTTCCTTAATTAAACCCGTTTTATGTTTCATTTCAAAACCCAAGTCATACTCAAACTATAAAAAGAGTTTGAGAAATAATAAAAAAAATTTTGCTTGATAATTTCTTATCAAAGTGAACTTTATAAAAAGTCAAAATAATATTTCTTAATAGTAATAATTTTACAACAAAACGGCAAAAATTGCGATTAATTAGAATTTAAAAATATTTTAAAAAATTCTTTAAATGCAAAATTCGATTATAAAGTATTAATGAATTTTATGTCACATTGAATTTATTTCGACAGCTATGGAAATGATGAAATTGTTTAGTACATTTGTAGTTAAAAAATACTTTAAATGGATTTGGAGTTTTTGTTTTAATTTCAAAATTAATGGCGATACAAAGCAAATATTTTTTTTTAATTATTTCCAATTTGAGAATGAATGCATGTGTTCGCTGGGTCATAAAAAGCAGAAAAATATTTAATTTAATATTCGGTTTTATAAATTTCAATTTAAAAACAGCGTTTACGTTTGTATGTGTGTGCGTTGCGCATTATAGTATTTGTGGGAATGGGGATATGTGCTGTAAATTTTTCTTTAAGAAATTCATAACTAAAGGTCCTGCCTGCTGTGCTTCAGAAACAATAAAAAAAATAAAAATTAAATAATAATTATTTTCTAAAAAATATATAAATGTGATTTTGATATGAGTATTTAATATTAGTTCCTTCGGAGTTCAAAAGATTTAAAAAAAAGTTAAAACTTAATTTAAATAAATAATAAACAAAATAAAGTTCTCATATTTTGGACCAGCCAAAAATTAAGTTAAAAATTGTATTTTACTGGAAATACTTTGTGACAAACAAACATCAATTGAAGTTTCTAACATCTGAAAAAACAATCACGGAAAATTAAATATTTTAAACTTATTGCAGGTCAGTTGCCATAATTTTTTTCCGTTTTACTTACTTCTCTTCTTGAGATTGAGTTTTTGAATGTTGTTTCATGGTTTCGGGTAAAAATAACACAACAAAACCGCCAAATAGGCACCAAGCCGTTAAAAGCGACATTAACAAATGGTCTTCGATTTTTGTCTGTAAAAATTAAATAAATATTTTAATAAAAGAAATTGCCGCTTTAGACGTGAAATTATTAAACTAAAAATTTGTAAATTTCGTAAATTAAATAAAAAACTAAAATCTCGCTTATTTAAGGCTGTTGTTTTTTGAAAGTGGATTTAATTCTTTGTTTGTCTAAAAAAATTATTTATTACCAATAAAGAAAGATATGGCGTCAATATCAAAGCCAAACCAGCAGCGACATTACAGGCCCCAACTCCAACATTTCGTATGGCTGTGGGATATAACTCTGCTGTATAGACTGGCATAATCGTGTTGCCTGCACTGATGGTAAATTTTCCTGAAATTTCAAATTGATATTTATTATTTTGCTCTTTTCCTTTATGTTTCTCTGTGGATTATAACGGATATAAACTGTAATTTAGCACAATTATTGTTTGTATAATATAAAGCTGACAATTTTCAAATAGAAATAAATCAATTAGTTTTGATTAAGTAAAGTTTTCTTATTCTTTTGATTTTTTTTTTTTGCAAATTTCTTATTGTACTTTTTTTTTTATATTTGTATTGGTTTAAACACAAATATATGTGTGAGGAAATCTTTAATTTTTTATTTGAATTTTAACGCTTTTACTATGAATTGTTGCAGAATTTGTGATAATAAATTTATCGACTTTCATTAGACGATTATTTTTAAAAGTTAAAAAAAAAAACAAAATTTAAAATTATAATGCACTTTTCTAAAAAATAATCAAAATCACGCAAATAAATTAGAATCGCTTTAAATATTCATATTTTTTGTTTAACGAGATAGTGCAAGCAGGGGGAAAATTACGACATTCGATATCAATCGAAATTTCTATAGAATTTAAATGTAAATTTCGATCGATATCGAATGCCGTAATTTGCCCCCAGAACTGGTTTCAAATTCATTTTTTACATGCCAGTGTCAGGTTTATAATTTTAAATTTATATTTTAAAATGAAATTATTTTTTTATTTACTTACCGATCATTATGAAAGTTATTTTTAACCACAGAATGTCCTCCTTTCCCTCTGTTATTGCAGCACAACAGCAGGCAATACCAGCGCATATAAGAGTGGCACTAAACAGCCATTTCTTACCAACTTTCGATATAATGTACATGGCAATTGCAATCGCAGGAATTTCGACAAGGCCTGCTAATGCCTTTAAAATAGAAGAAAAAGCGAAAAAAAGAATAATAATGATTTGTCTTGACCACATCACATTCATTAACTAAAATAAATTCTTTAAGTCAAAAATGGAGTTAATAAAATTTATCTGAGCTACAAACTAACAATTGAACTTTCAACGGTCTTCAATAATCAAATTTTTTTTGACAGCAGTTTACATCAATTATGCATCGATGCAAATAAGCATTTAACATACAAAAAAATTTATAAATCTTCAGCAAATTAGAACCTCAAGTAAAAAAATCATCGGCTCTTAATGGGTAAATATCTTTTCAAACGCTTTTAAATGATACTCATATTGATATCTTGAAAAATATATTCCAAAATCGTTCTTTTATATGAAAAGTTTAGAGGCCTATAACTCGGAAAATATTAGCGAGCGCTTACTTTTTCACTTCATGTTTTTATTGAAGTTGTTTCACTAATCTCGATTTCTTCCAGGTAATATGGAAAAATTAGAGGCAGGCATGGTATTTTGCCTGCTGCCTCAAAGAATATGGATCGATTGTGCTGATCTAATGTCTTGATTTCAACCCAAACACAAACCCACAAACAGACAGATGAACATTGCACAGGGCATTCAAAATATAAGAGATGTGAACTTACCGAGTTTAGATAAACGTTGCCGCCAAATGTACTCATGTTCAATATAAAACCATAATAAGCTAAATTCATAGTGAACCAGATGCATAGAAAACAAATTGTGATGCGACGCAGGTAGGGCGATCTGAACAGGCACATGAAATTTTGTGAACTAACTTCTTGGGTGGGAGGTGTCAACATGGACTCAAAGTTTGGTGGCAGTTCGCGTTTGTTAAAATCTGCGGCTGCTTGCACAATGCGCTTAACTTCCTCTACACGACCCTTGACCAGCAGCCAACGTGGAGATTCAGGTACAACAAACCTAAAATTATTTTAATTTACAATTTTTTGTATCCACAACAACTTTTAAAAATGTTTGTGTTAAATGAATATTTTCTCACCATAAAAAACACAGAAAGATTCCTGGTATTCCGATGCACAATTGGAGACGCTGATAATCTTGTGTGAGATAAGCAATCCCGGAAATCATCATGTACGATATTGGCAGTGGAAAGAGATTATACATTCCGGCTATGGTGCGCCATTTACCATCAACGTATTCAATGGCTAAAATCAGACCCGAGTATGTGACCGATACGGACACCAGACCCAAAAGCGCTCTCAATGTTATGTACATTTCAAAGGATTGGGCAAAATATAGTGCTAGACCTGTTTTAAATAAAGTTATGTTTAATACCAGACACATACATGCATACATATGTACATTCATAAATTTTTTATTAAGTTATGTATCAGGAACTCGTACATAATAATAAACTTCTGGCGACTGTTATGAAAATATAAAAGATCTAAGTACACATTTCCGAAAAAAGGAGTACAATTTTGAAATAAAGAAAGAAGCTCTGAAAAATGTAATATTTCAGACTTTGGAAAAACTTGCTCATATTTACAGTTCAATCAATCAATTAAATATATTTAGACAATCATTTGTATTAATTGAATACAGTCGTCGAATGAGTTTTATTAAATAAAAAATCAATCAATTCAACAAAATTTTTTCGTTATGAGAACTAATCAATTCTGCTTTAAATTACTCTAAAAAAAAGCAGAAACTGATAATACAAAAATAAATTATTTTTATTTTTAGAACGACTTTTTTATTATTAGTTTTTTATTCTGGCGAGCTCTGTGTTACAGCTTTCCGATGAAACAACATGTTGTTCTTGTCTACATTTTTCAGTTTGACAGTGAGCAGGAAGAAGGTTTTTAATCAGGCAGGAAAGTAAATTCTAAAATAAATTTTTTCATAAATTTATTAAATAATTAAGGCAAAATTTTAATGCAATCCAATTAGTTCTTTTGTTTTAACTTTAAAAATTAATAGAAGCTTAATTATAAATCATTTAAAGAAGCATTATTGCCTTTTGTATTTTAACACACAACAAAAAAGAAAAAAGGAAAAATACTTTAATGGATGTTTCATCATTTTTATCTTGACATTGCATTTTGCCTTGAGGCCATGTTTAAGAAGTGTTGTATTAAAGTCTACCTGGATATGTGA
Organism: Cistogaster globosa; assembly: GCA_937654795.1. Taxonomy (NCBI): domain Eukaryota; kingdom Metazoa; phylum Arthropoda; class Insecta; order Diptera; family Tachinidae; genus Cistogaster; species Cistogaster globosa. Next base: position 174,584,670 of record OW569403.1, read on the forward strand.
TTTTAAAAATGATTGCTAAATAAATGTATTTAAAAATAAATCTATTTATGCAGTATACACACATACATACATCTACGTGTGCAATTGAGAAATCTTAACAATGAATAAAAATACATTTTGATTAATTCCTCAATCAGGCCTTGTACTTGAAAGGTGCTTGGATAAATGACTAACTGAACTGACTAACATAAGTGGGGTATATGAATGCTTTGCAATAGCATTAGTACTCGTACATAAACATGTATATGTAAATCTAAAAATATGTGTGTGTGTGTGTGTGTGTGTGTGTGTGTATGAGCTTTGACATTAAAAACAATGTTAATGTAATTAAAACCACTCAACACAAATGAATAGACGGACTAAAGAGAGATTGAATGAACAAATGCTACAAATGAAACAAATCTAATCAATGACCAGTATGAAGGATGCAGCATCGTTCTGTCAAGTTCAAAGGCACACGGAAGGAAGGTTGAGAATTGAGTTTATTAAGCATCAAGATGTACATGTATTTTTGTTATTATGTACTAGTATGGATGTATACTTTTATGTATAAATGAATGTATATATGAATGTATGTGTGCATGTATGTACATGTAAATATTATTAAGTCATTGTTTAAACTTTTCTTTACAAAACTTATTGAGCATTAAATAGAATTTACCAAATATTGTCTGCAATACAGCTGATATGAAAAGCATTGTTTTACGTCCAAATTTATCCGAGAGATAACCAGATATAATGCCACCGGTTGCTACACCCAATAGGAAAAACATTTCAGCAACATTTTTCAAATATTCCTTATCGCAGACGAGATCCCATTGCGAGGTCCAACTATTTCCCATGTTGTCATTGACTGCATATTCCCATGATGAGCAGGCTGTGCGGTTTTTGTTATCCATGAGGGACTTTAATATGGATTGTTGCTGTAAATGTAGATAACAAGAAAACAAACGAAAACTTTTACATGATTTTTATATGAAACTGAATGATGATTACGACTGTGTTCGTTTAAAATGAAATTAAAAATTTTTCATTTATTAAAAATGAACTCACCTGATACATTTGCTTGTTGGTATCATTGCTAATGATGCTCCAGTCAACTGGAGACTGGTAACAGTTATCGTTGGAGTTGCTCAGATTACGCCACATTTCGACAGATAAATGTTGCAAATGTGTTGGACGTCTACACCAAAATTCTTTATTGGCACCCTAAAAGAAAACATATGGAGGCACAAGAAAGAATGGAAACAGAAACAGAAACAAATTGCTGTAATCTAACATGTATTTCGTATTCTTTTAAGTGTCTGTAACCCACTTGATAAACTGAGGATGATATGTGAAACGTGTTTGGTACTTGAAAAAGTGATAATAGAATTGTCATTAAAAATTGCCACTTTCCAAAGCTGCCCACTAGCTCGCCAATGACATCAATCTCTTCCCCATCTTCGTCATAGTTAATGCCGTTACTATTATCGTTACTATGACCGCTACTCTTCGAGGTGCGTATATATGTGTCGACTGCTTTGGCACCATTTGAATCCCGATGTTGATCTATGGCAGTGTTAATTTCGGTGCCTTTTTGACCATCTATTGTTGTCACTGTTGCCGTTGCAGTTTCTATCGCTGGTTCTCTTTTTGCTATCGGCAAGACTGTTTCATTATTATTAGGTGGCAAGTTTGTCTGTTCATCACAGGACGCTTTAAAATTATCATCATTATCATCATGCTCTGAAGAGAACGAGTTTCTTGTGAGCATCTTCCAGGAATAAGCTGAAGGAAATAAAAAGGAAAATATAGAGGAATCTTTTTAATACATCCTATATCAAAATTTTCAACATTTTCCTAACTGTTTACTGAAACTAACATAACTGAATATGAAGGTGTAGTACATCCAATTAAATTCAAATTGTATTTGCATTTATAAAAGTTTCCTTCCTACTTTGTTGTAAAAGTTGTTTGTTTAAGTTAAACATTCCAACAAATAAATATTGAAATGAAATATTTTGCTTTTATCATTTAATAATTGACTAAATTATTATATTTCCAACACATGCTTGCAGACGTGTATGTATGTATTTTAATTTGTATTCTGGTGTGCTGCTGTTTGTATTTGAGTTAAATTTCTTCAAAATAATCAAATTCCTAACAGCAGTAACACAAACAATCTACTTAAATGAGGATTGGTTGGGTTTGGAGTTATTTTGTGTTATTAAATCCATTCGTGCATTGGGGTTGATAAAAAAAAACACAATACAAAACAATACAACACAGCACAGCGTATCAATGAGATCATTAAATACAGAGACTTTTACCTAGAATTCTTTAAGCTTTAATATGAAATACAAATACAATGTCGCACGTCTTGTTATCTTATTAAGGCTTTTTATAAAGAAAAAGGAAGAAATCAAATCAAGGTTTAGGTATAAAAGAAAATTACTTAAAGTACATTTCATCCAGTTGTAGAAACATGTTCTTTTACTAAAGTCTTAATTAAAAATATTTTTTTTTAATCGAGATTGTTTACAAATTTTGAAAAGTGGAAAAACTTTCTATTTGTTTTTTGCTACATTTTGAGTTAAATAATGCACGGCCCCCTTGTTTGCATAATGTTGACAATAAATGATTTTACAATTTATTTTTAGATTAGTCAGCCGTCTTAAAACATAAAATGTAGAAGTTGGTATTTATTAACGTTAGGGCTTACAGCAGATTCTATCATTGACTTGTCAAAAATGTTTCACTAAGTCAGTCTCACAATACAAATTCATATGAATTCGTATATGGAGAATGGATGTGTCTTGTCCAGCAAAACCCCTACATTCAACAAAGAGAGCTACTTGGGCGAAGACGAAGTGCAAGTAAAGGTTTAACCCACCAACCTACTGGCCTTAAGTTCAAAGAAATGGCTCAAAAATAAAATGATTTTAGTTAAGCAAGGAAGTCAATTCTGCAACACCTGCTTACAGTTGTTTTCATTGTCATAACGCTTTCGGGTTATATGAGTGACCTTTTTTTTTTATAAATTTTAGTCTTACACATACAAATATATATTGATTCCTACTGTTCTAGGACGGAACTTAAGGCTACGATAAGTTCTTCTAGCGTAGTCTATTCTGCGTCAAGACTTTCACTTGAGGCCAGATTATTATAAAAAAAATTGTTTCTTTTCTTTGACTTTTCAAAGAATTTACTGGTCTAAGTCTTCGTCTGATTTATTCGCGATTCTACTTAATAGAGTTCTTAGCTTAATCACTGATTTCTCTATTAGAAACGTGGCCAATTTAGTAGCGCTATCTTTTGACTATTTAATAGCAGATTACGACTGCCCTGTTCGTTTCTATAATATCTTAGAAAGAACAGTTGGCAGCAAATAACCCAACTTTTCAGAGGATTAGGAAATGCTTGGTTCGTTTTTTTAATTTTAGGAATTTTATCATCTTTTGTAGAGCCTCAAAAAACTTAGTTTTTCTCGAGTTTATACAATAGTCTTAGCTGGAAAAACAATAAAAGTATATTTGGCTTTAAAGTCCTCTGCGCTTCCATATTAAAAATCGTTGATAATCAACCAAACAATAAAATTACTTGTGATTTTAAGAATTAAAATTATGACTGGGCTTAACATTTAAGCTATAAAACTTCAAAAGAAAGCCACCATGTTGAGCTTTTCGCCGTGCGCAGCCATCCTGCTATAAGCCGCATATAATATAAGACTTTTAGACTACTCACTCACCACTCCCGCTTATAATATTCTTCAGTGCTACCTGGATCATTCTGTTTGCAGCAGAATCCCGCAGAGAGAGGCGAACATATGTATGTATGATCTTATAAATAGTTGTCCCAGACAGAAACCGCTATTAACGATCAGCTCCCAATTTGACTAAAAACTCAATTTTACAAAAACAAAATACATTATTGTCAAATTAAGATCTTCTGACAATCACAATTTCGTTTCTACCAGAAGATAATTGGACAAAAAGACCCGTTATATTAATACAAAAATCTCTTCTCTAAAATTTTTTTATATTAAGAGTAACTTTTTTTCAACTACCAGATGATAATAAATTGAATTCTCAAACATTTACAAAAACAACTTGCATAGGCATCGAATATCGACCTCTTATAGGTCACAACTTCGATTCTACTAAGAGTGAATTAAATAATATAACAGATAAACAAAAACACTGGTGTCATTTAGTTTGACATGTGCAGTGTTCGGTTATGTTAAATTCATGTGAAAAATATTAAGAAAAATTGCAAAAAATATTTTAATAAAAAAAAAAGAATAAATAATAAAAATAGTATATGAAGCTGTAGGCAAGTTTATGATAATAAATTAGTTATTTATTTAAACACAAAATATTTTTAAGGTAAGAATTTTCTTAATCTTTAGCTCTTTAAAATTAAAACTTTCTTTTATGTTAAAATTATTATTTTCTGTTTTGATAAAGAAGAAGTCCGTTACTTTGAAAAGTTTTATACTCGATACTGTTAAAGAAACCCTTTTTACACTACTAACTTCCACATATTCGACACTACCAGAATACTCAATTTTAATCCTTTTTAGGGATGCTAAATAGTTTCCCATTAGTTTTATAACTTTAGTGATACGTTTATTCCCGACTGGGAATAATAATTAGATCAGAATTCGATATTATTTGTGAAGCATTTCAACGCCATGCAGTAACGATGTAGTGACTTTTTCGATAGAAAATGCTTGTATGGTATGTACATATGTATGTATGTATGTATGTATGTGCATGTGTATTCATGTATGATTGTATGAAGTTAAATTTGATTAGTTGTTGGTCCTTCTATTTAACGCCAAATTTTCTTTTATTTCGTCAATTTATTTTGTTTGCTTCGATTTACTTTCAGAGTCAATCACATCTAATTGTATTCATTACAGAAACATTGTAGAAATTTAGCTTTTCTAATTTGTTTTCTTTGAGGATCTTCATATAATTTACAAAATGTGCATGATTGAAATGTAAAAACAATCAACACGTGACCATTGTCTTATATTCAGTACAATTTTCTTTTGTATTATGTTTTAAGTGAAAATATAATATATGATTAGATTAATCACTTAAATCCTTTCCAAATAGGGGTTCGTTTATGTTGTGAAAGTTAAATGCCAATACAAATAAATCACTTTATTCGCATAAACTCTTTACTTAAGAATGTGATTGTAAGAAACGAATGGTGCCAAGGAAACAAGTTACTTCTTACCGCCTTTGTTTTAAACTTAATAAAGGCTTTGTAGTGTAACAAATGTTAGAAAATTAATAAAAAATTTGCTGTGAAATGAATCGTAATGATTGATCAATAATTTTTTCTTTACCATTCACGGACTAAATTAAATTTAAATGGAAGATCAACTTTATTAAAGATTTAATAGATTATTCAAAAAAAAAGTTATATTAACCATATCGAACTTAAACCTAACTGAAAATAAAAAATAACTACTAAAATGTATCAGCCTTTTGTTTGCTTTTTTTATTTTGTTGTTGTTGTGAAAAGTCCTTTCGTAATAAGATTTTTTTTTATTAGAAATTAAAAAATAGCTGTATAAGTAAATTTACTAGCTTTCATAAAAAAAAAAAATTATAGAGAATAACTTTGCCTGTAGAAAGTTTGGATAATTAATTACAATTTTTATGACACCAGTAACAGCAACTCATGTATGAACGCACAGATGTAGTAAGTTAAATAGGAAGCGTGTTTTAAAGTTTAAAAGAGCATTTTACACATCCACACTTACATATTTATGGACTCGTACATATTTCATTGAGTTCTAGTATCGTAGATTGTGAACATAGTATGTGTGTGTATGTTTGGTCGAATAGAATATAAATTGCCATGGCCATTTGGCGACCATCATTGAAGGTCGGTTAAACAACATTGGTTATTATATATTCTTCATCTACGTACATTCATACATATATATTTTCATTCTTTATAAATATTAATGCATGTATGTTTGCATGTGTATTAAACAATAGTTCTACAAATTTACCCTGCAAGTATTTTTTATCGAAAAAGTCACTGCATTGTTACTTCATGACGTTGAAATGTTTCGCTAACAATATCGAATTCTGATTTTTATCCTGAAAAAGTATTCCAATTAATGGGAAACTATTTAGGGTCTTTTTGGTAGTGTCAAATATGTAATTTTTAAAAGTGCAATAAGGGCGTCTTCTTTACGCATTGAATTTTGTTTATTTCTAAAGCTGAAAGATTTCGCCAGAACCATTTCCAATCGCTTTGACGAAAAAAAAAATTACCCTACCTAATGTGCGGTGTATTTACAAGTTGCAATTTCTTTAAAAATTGAGAATGAAACAAAAAGTGCCATTAAATAAAAAAAGGGTTAAAAAATGGGTAAAATATATCACAAAGTGGCAGATTTTGCTCTTTTTCAAAAATGGGCACTAAAAGGGTCAAGCATTCGAAAAAGTAGCAAATTGCTACTTTAGTAGCACCAACGGTAATGCTGCTGATCACCACACAAGTCGAACTAGAAAACATTGATGATTTCTCTTAATTCACTTATAGTAGAGTGGCGGTTGTGACCTAAAAAAAATCAATATTCGATACTTATGGAGTTTGTTATTATAAATTTTCAAACTACCGACTAATGAACATCTGGTAGTTGGGAAAAAGTTACTATTAAAGTAACAATTTTGTATTAAAAAAATATAACGGGTAGAGACGAAATACTAATTGCTAAAGGATATTAATTCGACAATATTGTAGTTTTTTTTTATTTTTTTTTTAACTGAGTTTTTAATTTAAAGAAGTAACGAAGAAGTGACTTCTGTCGAAAAATTCTTTAAAAAATGCTGGCAGAGCGTGTTAATGTATAAAAACGCTGACACATAAAAAATTGCATTGCAAAAGTTTTTCTTCTTCTATTTTCAATTCGGAGTTTGGAGGGTTGAAGGCTAAAGAAAGCAAATGAAAAAGTTGAAACTATAAATGTACAAGTTATTGATCATTGATAAAATTAGCAATTTTTTGTTTCATATTTAAGTTTAAAGATTGTGTTAAAGTGAAACCGTGTACCATCACTTCTTTATTGGAACTGGATATATTTTAAAATCAAATGAGCGGTTCGATAGTTAAACTACTAAAATGAGTTATTGAGTGTTATTTTAATGGAAGAAAATGTACCCAATTTTCTTCTTGAGTTTCTGTTCTTTTTGAGGAAGTTAAATAAGATTTTGCTTGCTTTCTTCGGACCGGCTCCACTCAGTAAAATCAATTGATCAGTGCTTAAAACACATCTTTTTAACTCAAATGTATCAACAAAGCTTAGGGACCCAATACCCAAGCAACAGCTTTACTGTATCTATCACATTAAAAACTTTTATCTTTGAGCCATTTTAAAGGCTTGCGACCTCAACAAGTGTGTAAAGATTATTGTGAAATTAATTATTCGTGAGGGAGCGAATACATTAATTCATTTGTGATCTTAAACGAGAATGCCTTTAAGGGTCTTGTGTTTAAGAAAGGTTATATTTTAAAGGTGCGAAAATCAAGTAGCTGGTTTTAAAAATTCTTTTGTTATAAAATTTTTAATATTTTAAGAAATTTATTTGCTTGAAAATTAAAGTATTTCTTTTAAAATTTTGTGATCATATTTTAAATGATATCCAAAGTTCTACAATGTTTTACTTAATGTTACACCAAAATGTTGCCTAACTTTTTTTTAAACACGTTTATCAAATTTACAGTTCTTCGTTAATTAGTGACTATAGTTAACCAACGTTTTTCTCTAGCTTTTTCCTTACCAATAGTTAAAACCCTAAATGTTTATTTGCAATCAAATAGCCAATTCATTAGTTAGACAGGTAAATATCGCTCTGAAAGAATTAGTTTTAAGCAAAAATATTATTTTTTTATGATCGTAATGTTTTTTTTTATTTATTGAAAACTATGTTTCATTTGAATGTAGCATTTTAAAATATTTTATTTTTTGCTGTTATGAATTCAAGTGTCTATTTAATTAAGTCACGAATATTCACTCATTGTTTGTTACATTCGGTGTCAACTTAATTTATTGATTTGTTTGCACACAACATGTTACAGCACCAACAACAATGTAAATATTACAGAACCGCAACGCTAATAGATTTGTATTCCAGTCCATTAGAACAACATTGTGGATAGAAAACTAATATTTACAATAAAAAAAAATAAAATAAAATAAAATTCATGAATGGTTATTTAAGGTCAAATCATATAAGGAAAATAAATAATATTGTTGTTATTGTTAATTAAATCGTATTATAAACAAAAATATTCCAATATTTTTAATTAAAAATTTCTATGCCAAAATTATAAAAATGAGTACAAATGGGATTTATTTTCCTAAAATTCGATACCAAAACTGCATGAAAAGGACATATTTTTTATTTAATTTTTTCTAACAACATCCCTCCTTCCTAGTTTGATGTAACTTGAATCATTTACAATGCTGCTGTAACCATAGAAACTTTAAAATTTTGTGAATGTTAAAAACGTCTTTATATTTGATCTCAATTTGTAGAGAAAGCAGTTTCTGATAACTAAATTCCATAACATCATTTAAATGTAAAGGTCAAGCTTGTAAGTTATACCAAATGCAGAATCTTATAGAATCAATGACTCAGCTTATTTATTTATTATTATTTTTTATTTATTTTAAGGTTGCTCGTTTACATAGAGATAATTTAGTTCCTTGAGCTAAAGCCACAAGTTTCTGCGCCAAGTGCAATTTTACTGTTTATGAATTTCTGTAATGTCGAATTTTTGCCAACAAAAGTTCGAAATTGTCTTTGCTGTAAGGATTTGGGAAAGTTTAAAAGACTAAAGGCGCGGTGACATGGGGTGCATTAATTAACACAAACGCGTAACCACTAATTTTAAAATTTTTCACTGATATACAATTGTAAATATCTTTTATTTTTCATTAAAGTTCTACATTTTTCTTAGGTGCTAGTAAGTGAGAGTTTTTTTTTATTTTTTAATGATTTTTTTACGTCAAATAAATCTTGTCTTTTTTTAGTTTCAAATTTTTAAACCCATTTAAATTTTTATGATACAGAACTCAGGTAGGATCGAAAGTAATTTTATTTCTGCAAAAGGAATTTTAAGAAAAAGAAAAATGAAAACTTTCCCTTGAATGAAACCACTTTAAAATCTCAAAATGGAATTTATTTTGGTTTTTTCGGCTTGTATTTTGATTAAGCTTCGCATTAAAATTGAGCAAAGTTTCGTTATTTGCTGTGGATAAACTAAATCGACTGAAATCTGCTGAAGGTTAAACAAAATCAATCGGACAAGTAAATTCGTAGTTAAGACCATACCGATCGAAATGTGTGACATGCCTGCATGAGTTATTCAAGCAGTCACGATGTATTTTATTTTATTTAATTTTTTGAGTTAAATATTCATTTCTTTTTAGGTTTCGGTAGTGTGTTAAAAAAATTATTTGCAATGATCTTAATGAAGGACTTCGCTATGCCTAAAAATAACTTGTTAACATAATAGGGCAGTAGTCCCTGCAATATTTCCTATATTATTTATCTTCACTCCTTAAATTTTTCTCTTTCAACATTTTTCTTAAAAGCAAACAAATATTAACTAAAAATTATCTTTATTATTTCGATTGAAAAGATTATTTATGCTTTATAATATATTGAAAATGCATTATTCCAGTAACAGCAAAAGAAATTTACAAAAATCAATTTGTTGTGTTTGCGTAATTATTTATTTATTTATTTACTCAAAATTAAATTATATTTTCTTTCGTGAAGAGACGTAACTTAAATCTTTGTTTAACAATTGTTTGAAAACAATTGAAATTGTTTATAAATTATTTTTAATTTTCATTTTGTTTGTGGTGTTTAAAATATAATTTGGCGTTTATTCAAATTCTCCATAAATTTAATATGAAACGGGTACATGAAGAACAAACCACTAAATTGTTCTAAATACAGCGGCGCCCATAAATATAAAAATTATTAATATAAATCGGTCATAATCATTTATTTGATCTCTACGTTTTAAATAAATACAAATTTAAAATGCAAATTTCAAATGCTATAATTTCAATAGCATTTGGGTACAATTAAATTAATATTTACGTCTGTCTATTAACTGGATCAGATAACGTTTTATATCTTCAGTGATTTTGGCAATGGCTGACTGAGACGATTTTTAAGAAATTTTCGACCAAATAAAAAACAAAAATTTATATTAATTAATTAGTTACTTCCTGAGATGTTGGCTACTGAAAAAAAAAATGAATCAAATATTTGCTGCAATGAATATGAAAGCTTTAGTTGACTATATTTACACACATACACATGCACATGTTCTCAACTCTCTTCAAATTTTAACGTCTGATCGTCTGGAATTGTAGGCGTTGCAATTAATATGTTCTACATTTAAGTTTATTTGAAAAAAGTTTGAATAATTTTTTTCTTTCTTAGAATGCGCATATTTGTCTGCAATTTCTAAACGAACAAAAAATTAAGCAATTTTTTCATTGATTTATAAAAATATGTTAAAGACAATTATGTGTTGTGATTATCGTATTACGTCGGGCAAAAGAATTTAAAGCTTGCGTTATTGGGTTATGCAAAATTTCAAAAATTATTTCTTTTTTAATGCGTATCAAATGCATTAAACTAGAAAGTTTTATAACACGAGTTTGATCCATTTAGTTTGCTTTAAGCAAATACATCTAAAAGCTAAAAGTAATTGAACGCCCGATCAAAATTATTATGAAGTTTGTGTGTGTGTGTGGATCTCCATGATACGTACTGTTAGTCTGAAGCTGTGTTTGTACATTAGTGCCAAAGAACTTTATTTACAGCACTAATTTATATAGATCTTTGCTCCCAAATCAAATATCCCTAAGGGCGAGATTCTTAGTCAGTAACAAGTAACAACTTTTAGAGCATCAACTTTTAACTCTTTACTTAATAATTAATAGGATTTGGGATCTTAACTTATGGCAAAGAGACTGCTAAGAAAAAAAATTATGGGTTTAATTATAGTCGCTAGTTAACTAAGAACTGTAAACTTGAAAATTAGTGCTATTGGTTTCAGTTAAACGACGGTTAGGAACAGGTATTAAAAAAAAAATTGCAAAATTTTTGCTTTTGGTTCAGTTAAATTTTTTATTAAACTGCGAAATCTTGATGCATTTACGGCAGAGTTATTTATCCAGTGTCCACCCACACATTCATGTCATTAATAAAATATTTTTTACTACTTTTCCTTAACGTTTACTTTTTAATGGCGCCTCTTAAAAATGTAAAATGTCATCCGTAAATCTGTAAATGCTAAAGAAATACGGCGCTCTTCATCTACACAAAATGAATTATTGATACAAATAGATGTGTGACCCGAATGTGGCATAAAAACTCGTACATCATTTATATTTCTGTCTTTAAAAATATTTGATCCTCCACGTATCTTTTCTTTTCATTAAAATTGTTTATCTTTCTTTCTTCTGTGCGCTTGAAAAAAACTAAAAAAAATAAATAAATTCAATATGTTTTGAACCCGTTAGATTTTAAAATAAAAGTACACACATGCATACATATGCTTGTGTGTGTGTGTGTGTTTGTTTGATTTTTTTTCCCCAAGTGAATATTAAACTACTGTATCTGCCATTGAATTGAAATAAATTTACTGCACGAATACATGCGGTGCTACTTAATTGCACGTTACAAGAATACACTTGTAAAAATTTCAAGTTAATGCATTTAAAAAATAATATTCGAATTCAGATTGTTTCTTTTTTCTTTGTTTGTTGTGCTTTTTTAAGCAACTTTTATTTTCGAATACTAATTTCGTTACAATCTTAAGTTTAAAGCTAAAAAAAATTATTTAATTGGGTTACAAAAACAATTTCATTTTACTTGCTAACTGAGCTTTTGTGCAAACAACAAAAATTTGATTTAGAGAAACTGAATAATTTTGAAGCATTTATTGAATATTGCATAATTTTTTAATTAATAAAAATTTAGCGCATCCTAAAACTTATTAATTCGACTTAAAATTAACTAAATTAAAATTTATTTTTAGAATGAACAAATAAGTAAATTAAAAATACTTTTTCATTTTTTTTTCATCAAAGCATCCGTTAATAATAAATTCAAGAGTTTCATTCCAACAGTTTTAAAGAGTTTTTCGTTTTTTTTTTAATTCAAACGTAACTGAAATATTTCAATTTTCATATGATAAATTAATTTTAAGACAAATAAAAAGTTTTGCTTACATTTTTTTTAAATCATTTATAAAATAAATTGCAATTATATTAATTTCCAAATTGATTCTAAATTTATTTCTTAGGTCTCAGAGCTGAAAATGAATCATTTATTTTCATATTAATTCGTGTATGAAAACTAAATCAGCAAATTAATTAAATTCTTTTCGCACAATTGAGTCAATTCAAATGAATTTGGTTAAATTAATTGCAATTCATTTCCAATTCATTTGAATTAGAAATAAATTGCAATTTACTTTGGCTTGAATTGATTTTGAATTGCAATTCGTTATTCAAACGCAATTGAATGAATTAAAAATTAATCCAACTCAAACGAATTGGAAATGAATTGTATATCACTTTAACAAATTCATTTAAATTAGAAATGGATTGCAACTCATTCTACAAAATCATTTGAATTGGAAACGAATTAAAATTCATTTCTGCCTAATTCGGTTGAATTGATTCAAATTTCATTTAATTCTTTTTTGTTGTGAAAAGAATTAATTCAAAATTTAGTAAATTCGTAACGAATTAAAATCTAAATAAGAAAAGAATAATTTATTTACAGCTCTAATAGTTCTTAGTTTAATTGTTTATTTTCAGGGAAGATAAATGACATTTCTTTCAAAAAATGTGGGGATTTTTTTTTAACGCAAAAATTAATATTTCTACATTAATTATAAGAAGACTGAAATATTTTTTATCAATACGACTTAGAGCTAAGTACTCATAAAAGAAAAACTGTTCTTTATAAGTCGATTTTAAAAATCAACTAACCAAAATTTCTTTGTAGCTTTAAGAAAGCACTAGTGGAAATCTATAAGTCTACATAAGATTTTATAAGAGAAACTAAGAATTAAACAATTCTGCCAGTCGGAATTTAAAAAAGAAAAATTATTATTTTGTTTTATAATCAAAACTTGGTTCTTAAAAAGAACTACTTCTTGACATGTGAAAATCAACGAATAAAATATTTTTAGGTGATAAACAAGTTAAAAAGCTTCACAGGTTTATCGCTTGGCTTATTGTATTTGGTACCATGTTTGCACTGAACCGAGGAGAATTGTAAAATTCGGATGGACTGCTAGATTTTTCCAGCGGTTAAGATTTTGACAAGAGTTTTTTTATAATGATCTGTTAAAGAAGTCATTGAAGGATATAGTTATTGAGTTAAAATCAAGAGAAGAGAGGGCAGTTGGTCACCACCTTCTGCAGCACATTCATTAAGTCTTGATACATAAATACAAAAGTTCATTTTCGCTTTCTTAAAGCAAACAACTTTTTTTCTTATGATCTCTTTTTGCTTCATATAAAAAAAATCCGAGGCGATAACAAAGATCAGCTTTACACTAGAAGCGTAGTTTGAAAAGCTTTTAAAAGATTACTCAGAAAGTAGAGCTTAAATGAAGAGGGACGATGTGAAAATGGAAAACTTTTAAAGAATCGTTAAAAAAAATTGTTTACTTGTCTTTCAGCTCCGAATTTAACAGCTGTAAATACAAATATAAGTGATTTAATCGTTCTAGTTAAAAAGCCAAAAATGTTGGCAGAATAGTTTCTAACAAAGTCTCTATTATTGAGAGTTAACATTTTTGCTAAAAATCTGTCATCCAAATCTCATTCTTAAACCGTTTTTAAACACATTTTTTTAAGTCTGTTCGGTCTGCTGGGATAAAGATCTGTAGATGCAAGCCAAATCGGAACTAGAAGTTGATATAGAAATGTTTATTCCGTTATTCAAATTCATGCATCAATTTCACGTATTGCAATATTCTTCTTCTGCTCTCCTTGAACATATAAAAAAACAACAAACCTTTTTTTTTTGTTCCAAAAAACTGACGGGTATTTTCCAACTTGTTGTAATTACAATAATTTAAACAAAAAAAAACAAAACCATGTAAATTAAATAAAAATTAAAAAATAAAAAGTTATTTCTTTGACTGTGTTCATCTTGAACTTTGTTTGAATGCATTAATCACAATATAAATTATATCATGGTGTTTGATGCCAATGATTAAGATAAATTAAAAATATTTCAACACCGAAGCATGCGGTTGAAAATAAGCAAATATTTAATAAAGAAGAACTAACAAAGTTGTTATGTTGACATATTTGCCATACTGTATTATTGTTGGGCTTGAAATAATATTAAGATCTTTCAGCACATATTAATGTAAGTAAAAAATAAACCTTTAATACCAATATTTATTTTATTCTTATTTTTTCATTTTTCCTCTTCTATTCCTTTCTTAGAAGTTAATCAATTCTTAGTAAAACGAGTACTGATACCATTTTCATCTGCCCGCTTGTATTTTTTGTTTAAAAATTTTATTCATCACATCTTTTAAAGTAGTCGCTTACAAAAGCCAGTAAACGAATTAAACAATTTTTTATTTCTTTTTATTCTTCAGCTAAAAAATATTGATCTTACCACGTCCGATTTAATATTTTTACTCCAATGAATGTTTACTCAAACTAATTGGAAATCAAGAAATTTTAAAAGACTTAAATGAAAAAATATCATGCAAATTTAAAAGCGACCAAACTTGAATTAAATAAGGAAATCAAAATATATTTATAATTCTTTTGTGACTGAATAAAATTAAATAAATGTCACATTGCTAAAATATTTTATGACATAAGAGCAACCACAATTTGCATCTTTATTTATTTATTATTTAATTTTATGCAATTGTATTTATTTCATTACTACTATTTTTGGTGTTTGACAGTTATAATGACATTTTCAGAACGGTACCAAATTCGATTTGTAAATGTTATCGATAATTTATCATAAGATTTTCAACAGGTCACCGTGGGTGTAATAAATAAAAATAAGGAGCTTATATCTTTAAAAACAGTTCAATTTTTGATGGTTTCAAGATGTATTTGTACAAAAACAAAATTAAAAACAAGTTTAAAGCAATTTAATACACAATTCCTTTTGGTAGCTTACTGTTAAAAGGAATATTATATCAAAATTAAAAAAATACGATTTTTTAATAATTTAAACTTTTTTAAAATAATTAATAAAATTTTTTTAAAATGGAGATGATCAAATTCATAAATTTAAAAATAAATTAAAAAATAAAATTATATATTAAAAAAATTTTAAGTGTCGTAAAAGCTTCTGAATTGAGGAAAAAAATATACGTTGGAGTATATAAAAAGAAATGCTTTGTCAATGTTAAATTATTACTCAAGTTCCAATTATATTATTTAATAATCGTTTTTCATTTTAAGTTGTGCTCTCATCTATAAAAGATTCCATGTTGAAAGCTTTTTGCAAAAGTAACCGACTTTAAGGTAGATTTCAGCTTTCTGTCTATTAGGGCTCAAAAGCTTTGCCACATTTATCGAATAATATTTACTATTAGGATACCCTTTAATTTCCGGAGTCCAATTTCGTACTTGTTGTTGTAGCAAACTAAGCAATACACTTTCTTGTAAATTTCAGTCGTCTGTCTGCAACTGTTCAACAGTTTGGCCATACACATCAAATTACACAAACTACAGGGGCACCTTTAAATTTCTAATTCAAATTGTATACTTGTTGTAGTACACTAAGCAGTCAGGTTCTTTGTGAATTTCAACCGTCTGTCTGTAACGGTTTAACACTTTGGCCATTTACATCAAATAACATCAATTATTGTGACACCCTTTAATTTTAAATTTTAAATATTTATACTTCGTATTTACCAGATAAAGTAGTGTACATTCTGTCTAATTTTTAAGTGTTTATTTATAACGGTTTAAAAGATAGGGCCATTTATGTCAAATTACATCAATTATGGGAACACTCTTTAATTTCTAAGTTCAAATTGTAGACTTGTTCTTATAGAAGATTTAAGTAAGAGTATTCCTTGAATATTTTAGCTGTCTATCTACAACGGTTCAACAGTTAGGCCAAATACACCAAATTACATCAATTATCAAGACACCCTTTAATATCCAAATTCAAATTTTATGCTTGTTATAGCGGACACAGCAATATGGGTTCTGTGTAAATTTCAACCGTATGTCCACAACTGTTCAAAAGTATGGCCATTATATGGCTGTTACATTA
Organism: Cistogaster globosa; assembly: GCA_937654795.1. Taxonomy (NCBI): domain Eukaryota; kingdom Metazoa; phylum Arthropoda; class Insecta; order Diptera; family Tachinidae; genus Cistogaster; species Cistogaster globosa. The sequence continues at coordinate 174,601,004 of OW569403.1, forward strand.
AATTATATAAACTATTGGGGAAACCTCTAATTTTTAATTTTGACTATTTATGCTTTTTATTATAACAGTCATAGTTATTGATATTCTGTCAATATTTAAACGGTTTATAATATGTCCATTAGGTCCAATTTACGTTACTTTTGGAGACACCTTTTAATGTTTAGATTACTTTTTTTTTATTAATTTTTGCTATTAAAAGCCATAGTGATGCTCGGTTTTTTTTTTAATTTTCGGGTGGTGCCCTTAACGGTTAATAATGAATCTATAAAACATTTATGTTGTATGGGGACACCGTTTAATTTTAAAAATTATAAACTCTTTTTAAAATGGGACCAATCTGTAAGCATAATCTATCAAATAACAAAAAACTTTTTTAATCGGTTTAGAAATGACGGAGTTCTGCAAGAACAAACATTAAAAATAGCAACATTCAGACGAATTGATAACCTTCTTCTTTTTTGAAGTTGATAACATTGTCAAAAAAAATGAGTCAGCTAACAGAGAATGAAGTAAGAGATTTAACAGTTTTAAGTTCAGATGAAATTGTTTTTGATTTTAATATACTTTCGAAATACGTATTCATTCCAAACGCAACACTTAACAAAAGTAGACGTTTTAATTTTACGATAAATATTATTAAAATCAACAAATAGAACTGTTTTTTATATTAAAAATCAGATTATATTTTTTATTAATTTTATACAATTTGACGAAATTTTCTTATCTCAACGATGATTTTGACGATGTTTTTTTCAATCCACATTTTGACGATTTTTATTTTTTGTAAGCCTAACATCCCCGCCTGAAACCTGAAATATAGGCATCCGTATCCATAAAATAAAATTTTATTTTCTATTTATATTATTTTTGGTGGCATTTTTTTATATTTATTAATTATAAAAAGAATTTCTTTAATTTACGTTTAAGGCTAAGCTCTTTGAAATAAATATGTATTGTCACACATACACGCACTCACAAACACACTTTAACTTTGCATATTTTATTACAAATTTAATATTCCGAGCAAAAGAAGAAAGACAGATTTTTTTATAAATAAATAAAGACATGAATCCATTTGTATCAAAAAGTAGTTAAAATGAATGAAAACATGTAAAAGTACTGTTTTCCATCGTGCCAAAACGTTTATATCCTTTACCCTACACAATTACGTGTTCCACTGTACCTTCAGTATATCTTTGGCTTTTACTTTTAGGGTTTCAACTTCATTTGGAAAATTATAATATTTATAATTTACTAATTTAAATTAAATTATACTCGTAATATCTCTATCTATCTTGGAGAATTTTTCCTGTTTCGTTAAAAGAATATGTTTTATAAATTTTCAATGGTGTAGGCAGAAATAAAAATTCCTAAATTAGATAAATGAGATTTACTCCATCAGTAATTAAAATACTGTTGTCACACCTTATCAAAAATGGTTTTATTGTTTTTCAAAGTATTCTCCAGCATGATTTATATACTTTTGCATGCGCTCAAACCAGTTGTCGAAGCACTTTTTCCACTCCGATTGAGACACCTCTAAAACATGGTTCAACGACTCCTTCTGGCGACGAAAATCGTTGACCACGCATTTTTTTCTTGATGTGCGGAAACAAGAAGAAGTCATTAGGTGCCAAGTCAGGGCTGTACGGCGGATGACCCATTAATTCGACGTTTTGGCCGGTCAAAAACGCTCTGGTTTGAGCCGATGTGTGAGAGCTCGCATTGTCATGGTGAACAATGATTCGTCTTCTCTTGTTGGTTATTCGAATTTCTCCGATGACTACAGGCAAACAAATTGTAGTGTACTACTCAAAAGTAACCGTCCTACGTTGCTCAAGCGGAACAGTCGCCACATGACCAGTTTTGGCAAGAAACAGGCGACCATTTGCTTCGAAGTGCTTCTTCCACAAACAACTTTCGTTGGATTTTGCTCGTCTTTGACGACCCACACGGTCGATTGTTGTTTCGTTTCGGGCTCATACGCATAGATCCATGATTCGTCACCTGTGACGATCTTATAAAAATTTTTTGAAGCACCGGAATCGTATTTTTGCAACATTTCTTTGCACCAATCGACACGAGCCTTTTTTGAGCGACTTTCAAATTGTGCGGGATCCAATGAGAACAAACGTTTTTTACGGCCAGGTGTTCATGCAGTATCGAATGTATGCTGGTGAAAGAAATGTTTAAGGATGTCTCTATCTCTCGGTATGTTGCATGTCGATCTTGCATTATGAGTTCACGCACGGCATCAATGTTCTCTGGCACAACAGCCGTTTTTGGACGACCTTCACGGAATTCGTCTTTGAGCGAGCTTCGGCCACGATTAAATTCATTATACCAACTTTTGACAGTGCTATAGGATGGTGCTTCATCGCCATACAAAGATTTAAGTTCATCAATGCACTCTTGTCATGATAATCTACGTCGAAAGTTGTGAAAAATTATGGCACAAAAATGTTCACGAGGTAATTCCATATTTTTTCTATATTAATTTTTTCAAGTCACTGTAAACAACACAAATAATGGTCGTACGTCAAAACGTTTTGAGTACGACTATGCTTAAAAATGACACACTTTCCAATGGAAATGTCAGATTGCACTTGGCAGCACTCATTGTTGCCAGGCCAGAAATATATATAGCAGCCCTCGTATATGTACACATGCTGAACACGTTTGGTTTTGGTTATTATTTTTTGTGTAAAATATTTAATTATTATTTCTTTTTAAATTTTTGTAAACAATGGCCAATATACACCTTCTACGTAGAATTATAATTTTATGATTTAACTTTAAACTAGAAACATGTAAGTATGTATGTATGTACAATGTATTATCGTGCATTTTTATAAATACTTATTTAAAAATACTAATGCCTGTAGATATAAAACTATTGGCATTAATTTTTTACTGATGCCCACTTATAAGATATAATTCATCAAAAATTAACGTAGCGTGCCTATTGAATTTTTTAATTTTAAAAAAATAATTGAAATAAAAATTGGAAATTTTTTCTTCTTATCTATTTTTCTTAATAAAAAGTTTTAGAAATATTTTTCTATTTATTTTACAATTTCTTTTTTCACTATTAAAATTCTCTTTGTATGACGTTTTAAGCAATAATTTATTTTTGAAATATGAACCATCAATCAAACGGCAAGCAGAAGAAGAAAACACTAGGGGGCTCTGACACGAAATAAAAACGCTCATTTGTTAAATTTGTGAATTTTGCATATTACAACAATTTATTCTACTAAATCGAAAACCAAATCAGTAACTGAAATTCTACAATGTACAGTGGGGTGCAATCAAAATATTTTGAAAATAACTCAGCCATCTGTAAATGACTTGGCCGATTGATCTAAAGTTTTATTAAAGCATAGCAAAGAAGTGTTTGAGCTTAAACTTTGCTGGTGGATAGCACCCACTTTCCAAGGACGGCACTATGTAGTCTTAAAATGGGGTATCTCTCGCTAGCAAATTGTTCAAATGCTTGGCATTTTTTTATTGTCTGCTTTTTAAAAATGATTCATGGTTTTAAGGGTCCAGCCAATAATCCGTTTAAGGATGACCGACTTAAAGCCAGGATTCACTATCGTCGTACAATTTAATCACACAAAAATCGTACAGAATTTTGTCCTACTTCAAAATGAAGTCGTAGTTGCCAAACTATTTTACAAAAAAGATGCAAAAAACAGATGGTTTTAATAATTTGTTGTTTTTTCTCTTCTCATCTTAAAAGAATCAATTTTGATCGCATAGAGAAAAATATTTTATGATTTATTTCAAAAGATTATAAAATCGTACAGATCGGTCAAAAAGTCTGTCACACACGTACAATTTTAATTCACACTATCATACTTTTTGAGCACACATGCAATTTAGGACAGTTCGTACGACTGAGTAAGAAAGTGAACCCTGGCCATAAGAAGCAAATTGGGTACAATTTTTAGCAAATTGTTTTAAATTTTCTACTGTAGTCAGGGAGTAAAACTTAAAATATTAAAGAAAAAATTTGAAGATTATAGTTTTTCTGGCATAAAAATTATATGATTTTTAACTAAAAATTCCAAAACTATTTAAATTTGTATATTTTAAAGTAAAGAAAATTAACGAACTACGTGTGTTAATGTTTTCATATAAATTTAATCATTCTTGTAAAAGATGGAGGTCAATAAATTTGACCTTTTTTACAACGAAATTTTAATAAGTTTGAATTTTAAAAGTAAACCGACTTAAAAGAATTATTAAGAATAAATCTTCTCTAAAACAGAAGTTATACCATCTAAAACAAAAATACATTTTGTGTTAATTAATTAAAATACACAGATTAATCGAAAATATATTTTCATTTTAATTTTTCTTATTTAAATGGAAACAAAGTTGTTGTCTTTTTGACAAACAATAAATGAATTTTTTCACTTTGAATGTGTGTCTGCCTGCAGATTTATTTTTTTTTACTCAGCAGCACAAACTATGAAACGATTGAAAAACAAACAAAGCAGACGCCACCAGACCTCTGGAGGGATAAAAAAAAAAAGAAAACAACACAAAAGAAACGGAAAACAAAACTAGAGACAACATGTTGCCAATGTCCTTGGGGAAAATTATAATTTTATGTTAAAGGGAAAAAACCATGAAACTTAAAAACAAAAAAATAACAAAAAATATGTAACAGATTTAAAATATTATTGATACTAACAATGCAACAGTATCTAGGAGTTTGTTAAATACGTAAAGGAAACGAGCGATGTACATATTATATACATACAAACACACATACATATGTATGTATTTACGTACACATTTAATGTAGTTATGGATAGATATGCATGTATTTGCTATTGTTTTTATTTTTATTGTCAATGTTTTTTTTTTGTAACTGATTGCAAATGGAAAAATGTACGTGAGGAAAAGCAAAGAAATACTTTTTCGATTAAAGTTATTGGCGCAATGAATGAAAACTTTTTTTTTTTATTTAAACATAAATGTTCAGAAGCTGTTTTATTTATACTTAATGACATTTTCAACATCAAAGCATGTTAATCCTGTCGTATAATAAAATAACATATTTTTTACACACACATAATTCCATTGTAATATTGAGAAACGTTCAAGGGATTTCTTTAGAACATAAAGTGAAGAAGCTTTAATTGTAAAAAATATTTATATTTATCTTTGATGTAAGTTTACACATAGGAAATAAGCAGGGATGAATACAACATTTACTATAGCAAATTATTATTTTAAAATTATATCAATTCATTCTGTTTTTAATATGCACCAAACGTACTTTGAGTTAATTTTAAATTCTAATTAACAACTGTTATCTGCCTTAATGAAAGGCAAATGAATATTTAATTCACATAATGATGACGAAAGGTACTAAAGTTGTATACATCCGGCAAAGTACTTTCTTGCGTCTTATTAAACAATAACACACAGATAATAAATTACACATACGCCACACACACACACACACACACACACACAAAACAAATAATATTCCACATCACTCATACGTCAGTGCAGTCCAAAAATTTAATGTCAATAACGCATTTTATATACATTTTTATTGGTTTTTATGTTTTGCTTAAACTTGAAGAGTTTATAAAAATATTTACATATTTAAAAGTGTAAACAAATAAATTTAAATAAAATACAGCAAATATTATTTAAATCATTAAAATAAAAAACAGAACAAACGGCAAATATTAAAGATTAAAACACAACAAAATCATCGCCCGAAAAAATATTGCCAAATAATGGGAAACAAAAAGCAATAAAAAACACTAAACGATATTTAAACAAAATGTATTTGTATTTTTCATTTTTATTTGTTTTTTAATTTATTTATTTTGTAGTTGTTGTTAGTGTTTAAACGCACATACATATGAACGTATGTGTACAATATGTACATAAATATATTTGTACATATGCATGTGTATTCATATTAAATGAAGATGAAAATTTATACATCATTTTTTTGTATAAAAAAATAAAATACACAACATTAAATGTGTTTGTAACTTTAGTTTTCCACTATTTTATTTTAATTGAAGATTTTCTTTGAACTTGCAAATGAATTAAAAAGCAATTAAAACTAAAAACTTTTATTTTAAATTAAAAAAGAAATATGTTATTATTACCGGAAAAACTGTATAAGTTTTAGCGCGTCAATTTATCTTTCGTTCTATTTAATCGCTTTGGTAAATTATGCGTGTGGATTTTTTTCTTTCTTTAATTTTCTTGCTTTAAATTATCAATATTCGTTGAAATTCGTTTTTATTATTTTTGTTTTTGATTTGTGTTTTAATTTCACTATAAAAGTGGATATTGTTGTTGTTTTTATCAATGTTGTGCACACATTAGAGTCCCGAGAGAAACTAAAAACTCAGATGTTCTACAAAGTACTTTTATGCGTTCTGTTGTGCCTAAGTTCAAGCATCGTTGGCAGCACTACAAACGTAAGCAGCGAAGCTTTTGGAGCAATACCAACAAACTTAAGCATGGCATTGTCAGTGTAATGCCAACACCAACGATGCCTATCACTACACACTAACTTTACAATTGCCATCCACATCATTTTCAACATAAAATTATATACAAAGATACAAAAATATATTGTTTCGATTGCTACAATGATGATTTTATAACATCTGTTTTTTTTTTTTTTTTGTTTATTAAAAGAAGATGAAAAATCAAAATGACAATGTCATGAGGATAGTTTTTCTTCCTTAAGCTTTAAAAGACTCTTTTTAAATTTATTTGTACTTTCGCGTCTCAAGCACGTTATTTATTTTGTTTTAATTTATTTTAAGAAAAAATTTATTAAGAGCAAATTAAGGTAAATTTTCTCTTAAATTTTGTTTTTAGTTTTGTGCCAGGGGTTGGCAATTAAACATTTTTTATAATTTTGTTTTCAATCATTCCTTTTTAAATTTTTCAAAATCTGACGCAAATTGATGTTTTATTTTTGCATTTTGGTTGATAATAATTAATTGTAGGGTTAAAAAAAAAACTTTAAGCTCCATTCTAGCTAAATAGTTCATTTTAGACATCATCATCTTTCGAAATCAGTTGAACCAAGTTAAGAAACCCAAAAATTTCTTTGTAAGGGAAGGAGGCATATGAATAAGGAGACATGGATGATTAGCAACTCCGTGCAAAATTTGATTCACAGAGAAGCATGTTTGCTATTTTTTTCCAAGCTTACACTACATCGCACAGTCTGGTATTTTCATATGGCAAGCGGTTTATTAATAAAAGATAAACAAGTATATGTTTTTTTTTTAATTTTTCAGGTAGCCTGTATAATTTGTTTTAATGACATTTTATTTTCGTGACAATAAAGTGTACTTCCGCAATGTATTGGGCATCTAATTTTTTATATAAAAACTCCACAAAACATTTAATTTTATATTTAGCCCCCACTTGATTACTGTGCTTTCACCAAATAAAAAGATTTACAAATTTTTACCTGTCTTGACACATAAAACTGAAAGTATAAAAAAAGAAACCGACAAAAAGAATATATTTTATATTTCAATACTTTCCATTATATTGTGCTAAATGTAGCAAAATTTGTCATTACAATAAATATCACTTCAAGTTTTTGTATACATTCAGAGTAACGGTACAAAATAAGTAAGTGAAATATACCGTGTAATTAACCCATTTAATGATGTTCGAAGACAACATTTACTAAAAAAACGCAACCATAAATTTTTTTAAAATTAAAATTTTTAAAAAAACTTTTTGATTTCTTTTAATTAAAATGCGTTTTTTTAATTAATAAGTAATGTTTGACTAAAAGCCTTGTTAGATAAATTAAGAAAACTTTTTTTCTATCAACCCGAAATTTCGACCAACTTTGTGGGCCATTTTTTGGGATTATTCTAAAACAAAAAATTGACAGTTGGCAAAAATATTAAATTGGTAAAATTATAAAAAATTAAAAGTTTTTTTTATTATTTTATATAATAAGACTTTAAGCCAAAAATTAATAATTAATTAATAATAAAAAATCAAAAACTTTAAAAATTATTTTTTGTAAATTAGCTGCTACATATTTTCCCTTTAAGCCACGCAGTTTTTTTAAGTACGTTAAACTCTTCATACCCATCCTTTTTTTATTAGTATTTTTTTGTTGTTGCAAAAGAATGTACTTAAAACCAGTCCTACGACGAACATAAAATATATAAATATAAAAATATTTCCAAAATAGAAATATTTAGAAACTTTTAAATTAATAAATCTTTAAAACAATTATTGGATTATCTTAAAATTAAAAACATAAATTTTAACATTAAATTTTGTATGGATTTCAACCTCTATGTGTGCTAAAATTAGAAGAACAAGTTTTTTTGGCCCTTAAAATTATCACACATGGCAACATTTCTTACAAGTAACATTACAACAGGCGGTTTAAATTTGAATTCACATAAATTTTAAATAAAAAATCACAGGTAAATTCAAGACACAAAACACATTTACACACATTTACGTGTAGTATGTGAAAATAAAGTGATTTTTATTTCTTTACCTCTCTTCGAAAAAAAAGAGATTTCTCTTTTATATTTCTATCCGTAGAGAAAAAATCTAATATTTCTCTTGCTATTGCTGTTGCTGAAGCTATTTTTGTGCCTATTGTTTTTCTCATTATTTAAGATGTGAGATGATAAGCCAACTGAAAGTGTCAGTGTTCTAATTTAATTAAGCTGTTGCATATCGGAATTCCTACAGATTAGCGACACGTTCGCTATTAATTTAAGAGAAAGCCGGCTTTTTTAGAAACTAATTGTCCGCATGATGTAGAATGAACTACAAACGTCTACAAAAACAAAAATAATAAAAATAATAGACGTCATAAAGCATCAGATGCATTAGTTGCCCGTTAAACACAGATAATGTGTCGTCTATCTCTACATGTGTTTTTGGTTGAACAGATGTTTAATTTAAATTGTTTCTATTTTTATTTATTTATTTTCTTTTTTGTGTTCTTTTTTTTTGCCATTGAGAATGTGTTTTTTTTTTTTTGTCAAGTTTATACGGGTGGGTGTTTGTAGAAATTATTTGACGATTATTAGCAATTAATTGTTGACTTATTAAAATGTTTGCGAAATTTATTCAGTTTTTAAGGGATTTTTACGGCGATGGATTATTAATTTGTATTTGTTAAAAGTTTTTTTTTTCTTATTTGAAACCACGAAGGCTGCAAATTAAATATATAAAAACCCTACAGATTTTAGTTTGTTTATGCTTGAAGCAACCAGTAAACAATTGTTTATGTAATTAAATTTAAGAACAGCTAAAACATAACATTTTCTCTTTCACTTTTATAAAAAAAAATTATTTTATTTATTAGATATTTTTAATTAATTTCTCTTTATAAGTATAAAATAAGCCCTTAATTTCACATACATATGTATGTATCTCTTTTCTGAATTTATCTATATATTAAACTCAAGTTTGTTACATAAATTTTGAAAATTTCAAATGTTATAATTAATAAAAATTATTTTACTAATCGATTATTATATTATTGAAAACTTTGTAAACTTTCATTTAATTTTCTAGGAAAGGAGATCACAGACAAATTAAATAAATAGCAATAGGTTTCGTGTCATATACAGGCAACCCTTTATTTTCAATTAGTTTCTATTTTGTTTTTTTTATTTTTAGTCGAAAATTTAAAATGTCTGCCTATTACGCTTTGAAAAATAACACAATATATATAAAAATTAGGTCTTCTTTACGACCACCCTTTTATTTTTAATATTATTTCTTATGCTTGCTATTGTAGGCGGCACATACTCTGTGTAAGTTTCAACTTTCTTCATATAATTGCCTAAGAGAAAAGGAAGTCTATACACGTGAAAAGAAAGTTTATATAGGGACTCCCCTTAATTGTTTTAAGATAAAGGCCTGTGACAGACGAACAGCCCTCGTATCGATAACAATATCGTTTTTTTTTTTTTTTTTTTTTGAACGGAGCATTAAGATGCCGCTTTCAACATAAAACCCAAATCTTTCTTGCAACAAAAAAAAAAATTAAATTAAATAAAATACTAAATTATTCCTTTACATTTTTATTTTTTATTTTTGTATCTGTCTCTTCATCACATTTTTGGTTAAATTGAATTAAAAGTAAAATTCAAGACTACTTGAGTTGTAATCATCACCCACAAAAAACATAATTTGTAATAAAAAAGAAAAACCAAAAACATTAATAATAAATAAAATGAAACAAAATAAAAAGAAAAGAAATCGGGTGCATGTTAAAATATATTTTGATGAATGTTGCTTTTTAAAAATACAAACGCTAACAACTGTATTAGACGCTGGTCGTGTTGTTGTTGTTGTTGTTTTTTTTTTTTTTTTGTTTAATTTTGTTTTTGGTGTGGAACAAGCAATTGATTAAATTGAATTAAAGTGGTGATAAAGATGAATGAAATGTGATGCGACAGAATAGGATGGTATAAGTTGATTCAAGTGTTTACGATTAACGCCGGTAGTTTGTGTGTGTGTGTGTTTAGAGGGGCGCTCTTTTTTTATTTTATTACAAAGAAAAAAATATTAATTCGAATAATAGTTGTTTTTTCAGTTGTCTTTGTTTTATCAGAAATAATATTAAGACCATGATAAAACGCAAATTCAAAATTCCCTTGTGACAATTATGAAAAATTATCATGAAAGTCTATGAGTAATAGTTCATACCAGGGATGGGAAAATTGGTCTTTTTTTGTATTTTCTTTGCTACTGCTTAAAACAGCTGATTTTCTTAGTTTGAATATCTAAATTAATATACATAAAAATGTGGTATTTATTTTTATTTATTTAAAATTAAACATTTGTTAATAAAGAATTTAATAAATAAATAAAATTTTTACATATTTATAAAAAAAACATAATTTCATATTATTAATGATATGGTTCACATTTTCTAATAAAATAATTAAAATGAGACCAGTTCAATATTAACGAATTGGCCTTATAATTTAAATTGTTTTTTTAAAAGAGAAGTAAAACTTCAGGCATTATTACCTGTTTAGGTTTTTTGTAACCGTGCTACATTCTTTAGGAAAGGGATAGATGAGAGATAAGATAAATGGTGAAAGAAGAAAGATAGAGAGTTTTTTTACCTCGCCGTCGAATCCGAATCATTATAGGCAGACGCTTGAAATTTGCCCAGAGTATATACATATATTGCAGCTATGACTGCTACAAGAACAAGACATTATTAAAAATGAAAATAAAATTTGATTTAGAGTTTTCGGATAGTAATAAGATTTTGACGTTTATTAAGTCGTCAAATAAAAGGCAGACAATTAAGATAACAAAAAATAAAATTAAAAAATTAAAAGACGGCTCTTACATGGTACGGAACTCTTACTATCTGAATCCAACCTGGCACCTGGCAGATTTATTTATTTATAAAATGATTTGTGATTTTCCCCCCATTAGAACTTCAAATAATAATTGAATTAAATACTTACATTTACTCAAGCTGTTTCTATTATGCCGACATTCTTCTCGATGAAGTATTCTCACTTGTGGCGATCCCGACAGTAGTTCAGCAAGCTCCTCATCGGCATCAGTTTGCTGGTTTTTATTATCAAACTTTTCTTTCAGTGACATTTTCTTGCTTTTGTTTTCTATTTGAATTTTTGTTTAATGTTTTTAAATTTATTTATGGTTGTTCACTTTAATATTTTTTCTGTTCTTAACCTTTTGCTTACAGCAAGTGAAACTACTTCAATTTTTTTAGTTATTGACTGTTAAAATTAATTAACAAAAAATAATTTAAAGATTAAGCTAAAAATGCAACAATAGCAATTATTATTTGTAATCACCTCAAACTGTTATCAATTGCATTCATATTTTTAAAAATTTTTACAATAATTATGAATGTACACGAGTATGAATTTGAATACTTTTCTATACACACATACATAAGTATGTACGTGTAACCCAACAAACACGACGTAAGAAATTTGAAAAATTTATAATTTGTTGTTCTTAAGATTTCATTAAATTTAGATTTGGTTAAAGCACCAACTCTCCCAAAATCGCCACATTATTATGGCTTTGGTTTTACACGAGTTCGACAAACATTTTAAATTAAAGCAGTAAGGATTAGGATGTAAATAAAAATTTTATTATTTATTTATTTTTACCATCTTTTTAGAATATTTATAATGTTCTCGCTTTTGTGAGGGTTTAAACTGCTTGCGTGATCTAATTGGAATCACTTTTATACAACTTTTTGAAATACTACATCGGTTATTCTAAGCCAAAGGAATTGGAAGTTGTTATACATCCTCTTATATAAACACAACATTAATTAAATTATTTAGTGTCAATTAAATAGATTAAAATAAGAAAATAGAAATTATTCGCGTCGTATTGATTGACAGACAAAATGCACGCACACCGACTTTTGACAAGAACACTTTTGATCGATACCCACTGAACACTTAATTTCAAAACTTTATTTTTTTTATTAAATTATGAGTTGAACTGTGGATATTATAAATGGATAGAAATTTATTTTTGGCTTAAGATTCATTTTCAAAAAACATTAAAAAAAATTATTTTACAAATGTAAGCCGACGTTTTTCCACAGAAAACAAGAAAAATTAGACACACGCCGAATGCAATGTATTTTCTGGACCGCTACATCCTTTATCAGCATTCTTCATATCTATCTACCTGAGGTTGTGTACATTGTAAACGTCGTCTATTTACCCAACTAACTTTGTAAATAAGAATACGAGGAGAATTCATATCAATATTAATTTCGTAAGAAGAAGTTCACACACAAACCAAATTATTTCTTCAGATCCAGAAAATGGAAAATAATTTGTAAAATAATTTTTAGAAATTCAAAAATTAGTTTAAGTTAAAAATAAATTTCAATTTGTTGAAAATAGAAGTTGTAATTTTAGATTCACAGATCTTGTTTAATTATGAAAAAGGAAGTAACCTTTCAGTTCAAGTAAGAATATTATGCTAATAATATAAAGCTGATATCTTTACGTGTTTCACTGATCATCAGAAAAGCTTTTTCCAATTGTTTTCTTATATTAATTATTAAAACTTTTTTCTATATTTTTTATTAACTAAATGTCTATAATTTTGAGCACAATTCTATGTATCAGCTTTAAATTTTATTATATTCTTTGTTGGTATATTAATAATCTGTAGCATCTCCAACATATAACGGCGTTTGTAATTATTCTTTCTTTGTAACGTTGTTGTCTCGTCAAAGTCTGGAGTAAAGAATTAAGCCCTGATGATGCAACTTAAAGTTTGTAGTGAAATATCGGCGAAATAAATAACAAAATTAAATAATTGATCTCGAGCTAGAATAATTTTGTCATTTGCAACTTAACAACAAACAGGTCGAATAAATAAACTCTATTTTAATTTCACGAGCAACTTCAACAGAATTATGTTCAGTTTAAACTTAAATTTAAATTGTGGAAATCGGTTGTTTTAAGAAAAAAGTGAATAGATTGATACCAATTCCAATTAAATATAGTACGATGGCGCTTATTAGGTTTGCTGGTATACAGCAACAAAAACAAAAATTAATTACAATGTGCTCTTCGTACTTGCATTTCATTTTATTGCCTTCGCTTGTGAGTGCGTTAACATTTAGATTTTTTGCACGAGGCGGGGACACGTTTATTGTTTTTTAACATTTTTGTTGATACCGTTTTTTTTTTCGATTCGTTTTATTTTGTTTTGACTTCTTATCTTTTTTAGTAAAATATCAACTAATTTCAAAAAATTAATTGTGCTGCTTTAATTTAATTTTTGAGGTTTTTTCAAATAGTTCAACGACTTTATAGTTTTGGAAAGTTAAATTGTTTTTATTTTCGTCTGTAGTTTTAATCACACTGCGATTTATTTTTATTTAGAGAAAAATCTTTTATCTCCAGCCTGTTTAATAGTTTTTAAGTATCTTTCTTTGCGTTTACACACTCAGCCCACATGTATTTTTTTGTTTTAAAATCTTCATTAAGGGCATGGTCCAAACATTATCGTTTTTGTTTTATTTTTACGACCGTTGTATTAAGACATGTGTATGCGAGTCCTGAATTTATTTGCTCATACGCTTACACATAAACATAATTTATTAGTACTTGAAAAAAAAAAAAACACGAGCGCGTGAAACCTTTTAGTTTTGGTTTAAGACGGTGGCACTTGTTAGATCTTTGAATAAATATAAATATTTTCTTATTTGATTTTTTTAAATATCAACTAAATTAATAAACTGAATTTTTTTATTAATTTGTAACAATTATTTTTTTATTTTTATTTTTTTGATATTTTTATTATTTTTTTTTTTTTTTGCTGCTGATAATCGCTCGTATAGTTGACAATAAAATAAAACGTCTGCAACCGTTGTTTCAAGATTCAAAACTAAACTGAGAAAATGTAGATCATAAATGTGATATTGTTTATTCCCGCGTTTGATTATTTTTTCTCATACAAATTGAACAGTTCAGCACTTGCACACAAACAAATGTAGAACATTCATCGTTTTTTTTTTTTTTTTTTTTTGAATTTGTGTTTAAGCTTGAGTAGCGTTCACTAAATTAGTTGCACGTTTAGCTTCATTAGCTACAGTTCAAATTCAAATGTGTTTAACAAACAAATGAGTAAAGTCTTCGCGTTTGACCAGCCTTTTATATTTGTGTAACATTCATACATTTATACTTTCATACATACATACAAATAAGCACTGCATCCATGCATTTGTGGTATCAATTTTAATTTTTTTTCGCACTTTGTTTTTACAATGAAAGAAACAAAACGTAAAATCAATCACATGTTTAAAAATTTTTGATGACTATATTTTTTTCGTAGTCATAAAAGTACAATCTTGTTTCGGGCATCACGTTTAGTAAAAAATTAAGGAAGAGCACAGTAAATGACTTTTAAAAAAGACACAAAAATTTGTTTTTAACGAAAGTTTTTAAATTAATAGATTTTCAATAAATAGCTGACTGTTGCATCTTCTCCTTTCCAATCCTAGATATTCTCTAACCAAACAAAAAAAATATTTAAAAGTTCGCAAGTGCAGCGGCAAAAATCACTTGTATTACCGGGTGTCAGAACCTTAAAAAGCTCCTTCAATTAGAATTTTGTTTATCATAAGAGTAAAGATAAAAACAACTGGGCAACTTAATTAATTTTAACCAGTCACGTTTATAACTTAAAATTTAAATTTTGTTACTACAATGAAGCTCTGACGCAAATGTTTAATTAGACATGCCACATAAAAACCATTCAGTTGAGTCCATTTTGAATTGATTAGAAACCTGACACAGCAATTTATTTATTACTGATTTATTTATTGTTGGTAAGTTCGCTTGCATAAACTATTGGTTTTTCGTTTTAAAAATATTTTCTCGGTGTATATTAATGTTTACGTTACAGACAGCGCAGAACAGAGACACAAACATAAACATAAATATACACAAAGTGATTTTATGTTACAATTTATTTAAGTGACAATTTTCTATGATTGTAACTGTTGCTGTTGTATTAAAAACAAATGGTTTCCTAAAATTGTATTGAAAGTAATTTAAACAACTTAATGATTAAAACACAATATTTAATTCTTCTGATTTGTTAACGATTAGATAAGATCATAAGGATAGCGCCGGTTACATCTGGGGTCTACTAATAATTTAGCCCATTATGGTTCATTGTGATTTCTTATGTTTTCCTTTATATTGATAAATAAAAGGAACAGAAACTAGTATCCCAGATAACTGCAATGTTCTTGAGGGAAATTTATTCCTTATAAATTAAGTGACGTATTTAATAGGGCAGACCATTCTTGAAATAAATGATAGTTGTCTTTTACAGGTTCCATGAGCCAGCCACACCGTTAGTCGTTAAAAATACGTCTGCCAGAAGTAAAACCACCCGTATTATTGCAAAATGCAAATAATTTAAGCCGCCTTCTACTCCATTCCAAAAGCTTTTTACTTAACTTAAACTTGTGTTCATCCCAAAAGTATTGAAGTTATCTGCAACTGTCCGGTTCATTCTCTATTCTCAGTTTAATGTTTGCCATATGAACATAAACTATAAAGTCTGCCTAAATTTTTCGTATTTAGTTTTGAAGGAAAGTATTAATTGTTGAAAAAAACCATCACTATTTGTGTGTATGATCCGAGATGAATGTATATTGAAAACAACAATTGCGTGGATTGTTCGATTAAAATGTTTAACTTTATTATAAAAAAGTAAGAATGCTATGCCGAATCTTATATACCCTTCACCATGTATGTAAATCTAGTTTAGTATAGTAACTCTAATCCAAAAACAAACAAAAAATGGTGCGGTGAAAAAATTAATTCAACAAATAGTTTTTCATAATAGTGGCATCGACTCTTAATGGGTTAAAAGATTTTCGTATTTTCTAAAAGATCTCTTTAAAATCTTTTAAATGATACCCACATTGACACATTCAAAAATATAGAAGAGCGCAAATTTTTTCACTTGATGTTTTTTTTTTACTTTTTAATGCTCCATCGCCCCATATATTTATTTTTCATATTGGAGTTACTTTATTGTTCCAAGTGATATGGAAAAATTGGAGGCAGACGAGGTGTTTTGCCCGCTGCCCCGATGGACATGGACCGATCTTGTTGCTTTTCAATAATTTCATAATTTTCGAAATTATGTTTGATCGATTGGCATATTTATATTTTCTCTAGCTATTTAGTGGCTTGGCAAAGTTGATTTCAATACTAACACGGACGGACACAAAATATATACTTTATAAGGTCGGAAATGGATGTTGTATAAATTCCAAAAGTAATGGCATATTTAAATATACCCTTTTTCCTTTTTTTTGTGGTGAAGGGTATAATAACGGTAAGCTAATTTACAGTTTTTTTATATCAATTTTATACATCAAAAACAATCTTTTTATATGTTTTACTTTAGATCTTGAAGATGCACCTCCCAGCTGCTTACTTCTTATTTTTCACTGTTATCTGCACTAATTAATTCAAGAATATTACAGTGTTCTTTGTGTCCCTCGATCTAAAAGCTGACAGAAATTGACTTTATGCTAAGTGTAAAATACTTTATTGTGTCAATACCATTAATCATTTTTCATTTAAGTTAATAAAATTTAGAATGGAAATATTGTTGATCTTTAATCAAGCCATATACATACTTTTGTAACAAAATGTTTTCTTTAGAGTGTCAATTAATTTATTTTTTTCTTTCCAGCGAACTTATTTGCGGCTTAAAGTTCTCTGATATCTCCCTTTCGTTTTTTTGTAAAAATAAAACTTCAAAATTGAAAAAAAAGAATATTTATGAACATATAATTTTCAGCTAGGCTTAAGTTCGTTATTGTTTTTAATCTATTTTAAGTAGAAGAATAAAAACAAAACAATAATTTAAAAGTTTCTCTTTTTAATCAACTTATCTTGATTAACAAAACATATACCTCCTTTATAAATTTTCTATAATTTTTTGGACATTTTCAAAAGTCGAATGTGTTACCTCCTTTATCACAGGGTAGCAGGAACCTAGAAAATATACGGAAAGCATTTTTTCACAACAATAACCCATTTGGATCGATTTTCTTATTCAAAATTCGGATGTGCATACAATGCACACATTTAGAGTCCTGACTCCATTAACAATATTAATTGTTTCAACCTAGAAGATTGCCTTTTTTTGGTATTGTAATTAACGTGTCGCATCGATTTTTATAGCGTTACGGGAGAATTAATAAATGAAAACTTCTTTCAATATTTAAATATAAATAAAAATATACGTGACATATTTCTGTTTACTTAATTTCTTTAATATTACTGTACTCAACATATTTACATACAGAAAAATGAAAATATCTTTACAATATTTTTCTTTGGATCTATTTGTACAAATAATAACGAAATTGTTAAAAGGTAATTTCGTTGGAATTTTCACGTTCTAAAAACATTTGATAGAAAGAATTTCAGTACAAATCATCAAAACACGCACATTAAGCAATTATTTGTTTAATAGTTTTCGATTTTCGCTTATCACTAATTTTAAATAAATTTGCTTTAATTTAAACTTATAAAAAACAAATTAGCTTTTTTAAAGCGGGTGGTCAGTTAAAGCAGGAGAAAAAATCATAACGAAAGTAAATCATACAGATTATGGAAACTGGTAGAGTTGAAAACATTTATTTTTGAACTTTTTACTTTTAATAATATGTATGTTTTCGTACTTTTTCCTACATTTTACTTTTTATTTATTATTATTTTTTATTATTTTTAAAGTAAATAAATGTTTTGTTCATTTCAAAGTTTTTTGTTTTTGGTTTGTGTTTTTAAATCACATATCTGGACTTCTAACGCCGATATTATATATCAATATTTAATGAAGAACTGGATAGGTTGCAAGAAATGTGATATAAAATGGATATAGCTTTCTGCGATTTCATCCCCATGAATTTTGTTATGGCTGTCCCACCTGTTTGTCATGGTACCTCCGGTAGCGTAACAATAAACTAATGAGACAAAGATCTAATAAAATTATTATTTATTATAAAACATTTATTATAATAATTGAATAAGTTTATTCTTGAAAGAACTTAACACGAGTTAAGGTACGGTCGGATTAGTCAAATATGCAACAGATACCGATATATCGGCGATACTTCTGGTTTTTCGATATATGGATATCGGCGATATTTTACTATCGATACGCCGATACTTCTTATATTTTTCTTTAAAGTTTTTTGAACATAATGTTCAATTTTAAACTTTTTTGAAAACTATGAGAAATAACATATTAAAAACAGAGCAAAATTCAAATGAGTCCACTCGCACCTAAGAGACTATTTTCCCCTGCAGGTCTGCTTCAAACAGATTTCAAAAATCGTCTATCTCCGCTAAATTTGAAAACACTTTTTTTTAAACAAAAATCTTATTAAAATCAATTTTAAATATTAATCTTTTGCAATGTTGTTTTAATAATTTTAATTTAATTTTAACATGATTTCAAAGCCAATTCGTTGTCGTTTAAATCTTTTTAAAATCAATTTTAAATCTTGAGCCACTCTAAACTGAATGCCATCGTTTATTTTGTAAAATCATAAATATTGCAGACGTTTTGTAGTTTGAAAATTTAAATTTTAGAAAGTGAAATGTATTGAAAATTGTGATGATTTGAATAGCTCACTGTTATTTTGTCTATTAGAAGAATTACGGAAAGTTTAAAAAAAATACACTGATTTTGCCTCAAATATTTTGGTTATGACATTTAAAAAGTTTAAAATATCTCATTTCATGTGAATTCTACTACATCTGTACATGAAATATTTTTTGAAAATTTTGATGTTGGTGTAGATAGTAATCGATATGGAATTTTTGTTTGTCTGTCTGTCTGTCCGTCTGTCTATCTATATTTGCATTACGTAAAAACTGCTAAATTGATTTGAATAAAATTTTATGAGGAGGAACCTTAGAACCTTGATTCAAATACAGAACAATTTTTATTTAATAAAAATATGCCATTTCTTAGATAAACTAGAGATAGAATTTTACTGAAATAATGGTACCAGAATAGTTGTCAGTACATTTAATTTTTATAGAATCAATTTTGAATCAATTTTATCATTAACAGTGATAGGCCTCTTTTTGGCTTCAATAAATAAATAAGGGTAAATATTACCTAAGATTAGGTCGAAACTAATTGCAATATATCGCTTCATATTAAATAAGGTAAATTGATAAAAATCAATACTTTTTGAGTGCAAATCAAATGTTATAATTAACTATAACCCTGAATTAATTTGATCAATTTAGTATACCTTGATTTTATTCATGGTATAGTCTTTTTAATAAAATTACAATAAAAATAACTGATGTAATTGTTCATACTATTAAGTTAGAAAATTTAATAATTATAATAATTGGTAAAATAAGAGCAATTTCTACGTCAAAAATTAAAAAAGTAATTGCGATTAAAAAAATCGTAAAGAAAATGGTAGACGAGATAATGATTAAGGATCAAATCCACATTCAAAAGGTGAGGCTTTTTCTCGATCAATTAATAATTTTTTTGAAGTTTACACTGTTTACAAAACTCTACAATACATTTTAAAAACACATTTTTCTAAATTTTAATTTTAAGATAATTAGAAATGATACGCGAATGAAGTCGTGGGTGGGCACTGCTAACAAGATACGAGTATAAAACAGAACAAAAGGTTACTAATTTGTTTAAAAAGAAATTTGAATTATTCGAAGTCATTCACATTTGAAACACAAACATGGATAATCTTTATAACGGATTGTTGACAACAAACCCTACCTCAGTAGAAAGTAAAAGGGTTTTTTCTATTGTTGGCAATTTTGCAACGAAAACAAGCAGCAGAATGTCTAGTGAATTGTTAAATGCAGTTCTAAGATCACATACATATATTTTAAAATATAATTAATAAAATACTTTTTCATTTATCTCTGGTTATATAATACAAATGTTCATCTTGTCCCCTGAATTTTTTTAAAGTTTTATAAATTGTTAAAATTATTATTTAACAATTATTTTTATTGTTTGTTTATGTTGCAATAAAACTATGAATTTTTTAATATTATTTTATAAAATAAACTTGTTTTCTTAAAAAATTGCTTTTTTCTTTGAAATACCGGGATATCCCGGGAATGCCAAAATCAAAACTGATCTCCCAAATGCACAATTATGTGATTGACGTTTTCCCTTAACGATAAATATTTTAATATATTAATTATAAAACTGTAATCTTTTATTTATACCGTATGGTTTTGGTTTCGTGGCATTTACATATAAATTAAAAGAATATCTTCACCAATATTTATGTACAGAAATATGTAACCAAAAATAAACAAATTTGTGCATTATATATTTTTCGCTTTAAACATACAGATGTTAAGCCATATTGACTATTAAAAAAAGAAACCCTATCGCTACGAATTCAAAAGCAAAATTCTGTTTTAATGATAAATTTTTCAGCCACTCTAATTATCATGATTTCGATAGCGAAAACTTCATTTCTAACTACTAAAATAAATACTATTTATTATCTAAAATTTAAATATTCCATCTGATAATTTACGCTTGATATTAACTTTATTAGAGACGCAGTTAAACTGATTCTTAACTAATTATTCTCTAGGTTTCTGCACATTTAATAAAACATGTCTTTTAAAATATATCCATTTAATTTAAGTGTTCAAGTCGTTAAATTTTAATTCAAATCACAATCATTAAGTTTTGATGAATCCTCTAAGGAAAAGATTTTAAGCAAAGTGCTTCTCCGTTGTAGACAATCGGCAAATTTGCTGGCCTGCAAACATAAAGCGAATGAACTAAGTTGACTTACACACACCAATTTATTATAAAGCAGCCGTTAGTTTTCTTTATGAAACATGCTCGCTTGGATCAGTAAAAAGCCTTATTTTAACTCAGAATTTAATTTTTAATTTAAACGTTGTATAATAATGCCTTTCTTCAAAGCATTTAAATAAAAATGAACATAAAAATCAAAGTAAATCGTTGAATAACATTTTTTTAGCAAAACACGTTAATAAGAAGAAGAAAAAATAAAGACTGCAATTAAATAAAATGGATTATGGTTTCGTTTTGTTCTGAAAGTTTGTTCGAAAGTTTTGTGAGAACTTTAGCAACAGTTTCATTAATATTTATTTTCTTTGCCTGCATAGCAAGTTCACAAACCACTCAAGGAAAAACCATTGAAATAAAGCTTTTAAGCACTTTGTCTAGTTACCGGACTATTATTTTAATGATGGCAATTTATTATTCGTTTCTATTAAAAAAAAATTTTAACAACTTTAAGTTTGATGTATATGTCATGTCGATTCATTATTTATTACAATGAAAATGTTGTTGCAAGGAATATCTCTAGAGAAAATAAGCTTGATTTGTGATCACCTTTATATTTTATAAAAAACCGAGTTTTATATAAAAACTTAATTAAAACCTTAAAACCTCTGTAACTCAGTAGAAGAGGTTGAGGAGGTTAAAGAAAATAAGCTTCGACTAAAAACAATATATGAAGGTCTTTTAGTTATATTAGAATATAAATACTGACGTAAAAAAGCTTTGTCCATTTGCTTAAATTTTTAAATCAAAGTGGAAATCAGTCATTTGTATTTGTATTTTTGTTTTTTCTTTGTATTGGTGGTAAAAAGACTGCGCATAATCGTGAGGGGAGTGAAAAAAGCATTAAGTGTTTGTTTAAATAATTTTGGGATGTGTTTTATGCAACAATTAACCACAGTTTGTAAATACCAAAACAAACATTACTAATCGATATGTTCCAGATCTGTTTTAAAAGGGTGTGCGTTATTATTCAAACAATTTCTTTTACAGACAGATTCGTGGGAAAGGCAAATTTTTAAAATATTTTGACCAGTCGAATTAACTTATAATTTTGCGTTATTTAAGCGGAAAAAAATCAAAAATAAGTTTATGTCGACCCTTAGACCTCTCAGAAAGGAACCTAAAATAAGTTCACGCTGGCAGTTTCATTTTTCTCTACTGCAATTTTGTAGGTGCAAGAGCCCTCGTTTTTATTCTTTCTGAATGCACAGTTTGAAATATAAAAAGTTTTTAGAACAACCTGAAATGTAAGTTTACTAATTGCTAAAATGTAAAAGAGTGATTGCAACTGACGCTGGTGGGTGGCTGTTTGGTACCTATTTGTACAATGAATTTCTGTTTGCTTGCCGTTATATGAGCTTTGTAACGTAACCTATTATTTCTCGAAGTGTGTTGTTTTATCTTTAAAGGTTATTATTAATTTTGTAGGTTGCTTATTTTGATTGAAACTTTCTAACGGATTAAATTAAAAATCTATTATTTAGTTATTTTATAAGTAAATAAAATTAACAAATCTTTCAATACGAACTGCAATTATTCATCAATTTTTTTATTTTACAAATTTTAATGAAACTAAATATAAGACATTGTATTAAAAATAAAATTATACCAGCATTATTGCAACACTTTATAAACAAATGCCAAAATAATTCTTTCCAGATGGATCTGCTTACAGGATATGGTTAAAATATATATCAGGAACGATTAAATATCGGGGAAAAGGTAGAAAATTAATCTTCGAAGTTGCACTGGTCAAGAAAAATGCTGGATCTATCAGGAGATCAGCCCAATTAGAAGTACATAAGAATATTTATTTTAACCTTTTGTCAACACAGCCAAGGATAAGTTACAAAGCAAATACTTATCCAATTAGTGTTTCTGCGTTTAAACTGCTGCAAATACTCTCGGAACACAATATGTACAACAAATACACTCAATTTGTTATTGGCAGTCAAAGGAGCGAATTTCTTTTTTACTTTCGTTCTTTGCTTAAAATAAAAAAAAAACTTAATTTTTTTGCATTTAATAACAATCAAAGATTTTAAGAAATAATCAATACATCAATTACAATATTTAATAAATTGTATCGTATATCATTCAGGTGACTAAAATTAATCCGAATTTCGTTCATTGTTGCAAAAATCCAACTCTTGTGGACAAGTATTTACTTTTTTTCTATTAATTCCAATTAATTCTCCGGCATGAGGTTATTGTTCCGCGTGTTGCTCTAGATGTTACATGACTGAAGTTCATCAATTTCTAAAACATCATAGCCACAGAGCTGATGTACCTTTTCGCAGACCTACCAGCAAAAAAGGACATACATCGGTACGCTGAAGACTTAACCTTACAAATTTCAGGAATCGCGCAAGCAATAGTCTTTATCAGCATTAAAAATAATAACTTCAGAATGTGCTTCTCTTAAATTTCACCTTAGGAAATCGCATTTCAATTTTTGAGTCAGAAATGCATATATGAACATAACACTGACATTAGATTAAACGATAAGCTCATGGGAATTGAATTTAAATATTTCTACCGTAATTATTGGGCAAAAGATACATTATACCAACACCGGGCCTGTAGTATAATCAAAAATAAACGTTTATCAAAACAATTCAATTTTTTAAAAGAGAAACAAAATAAACCATTAACCAGTTTTTTGTTTTAAGAAAGAAAACTGTTATTAGAAGAGTTAAAAACATTTAGTTCTTTAAGCTAATACCATGGCGAGCCATGTACCAGATGGTGGCAGTAACGAATTTATTCATTTTCACAGTTGCAGGAAATGCAGGAAAACATTTTAAATGTTGATTTTTAATATTTATAGCAACGACGAAAATGAATAAATTCATTTATGTAGTTTGGTGCAGTGGCGAATTCATTAATTTTCGCCGTTGCAGGAAATGTCAACTTCATATAAAAAAATATGACGCTGATATTTTATATAAGTATAAAGTTTGACATTTCTAGCAACGGCGAAAATGAATGAATTCGGCACTGCCAGCACCTGGTACATGATTTCGCAATGACTAAAACAAGTTTCATTTTATTCGTTTCTGTAAATAAAAGTGCAGTAATAGGCTTTTTATACTGGCTAACATCTCGGCGAAACGCATGGGAGATGTTAAAAATGTGAAACATTCCTTTACATGGACAACATTTAACATCTACCAGCAACTCAGCTGTCAAAAACATTTAATTAAACACCGCATAATTTTTAGTAGTAAAAATAAGATTTTCAAAAATTGGTTTCGAGGACAAATAAATAATTGGACTTATTGAAAGAACAATTTCAGTTGTTAATGCAATATATTGAAATAATTGAAATAATTAAAATATATTGAAACTAACCTGGAAGAAGATGAAGAAAAGTTTTTAGTGAGCATAAGTCTGTTTGTAGGTCACAATACACTGGATTATGAACATTTATTTCAATAAATACTTGTATATTTAAGATCCGCTATGGAACATTTTGGGAAAAAGATGTTGAAAATAAATAGACAATATAATACCGCATTTAGACTAGGCAATTTTTCATGAAACTTGCATGAAATTTTTGTTTGTTGGTGAAGGAAGAGGAGTAAGCAATATGGTATTACTGGGATTTTGAGGGGATATTATTTTTGCTTATGTTTATTTTTAAATAACGCATATCGCTGCAACTTAAATAAGGAATTGAGAAAAAAATGCCTCGGAAAATTGCATAGTGTAAATCTGGACTAATATAAAAATAATTTTATTATTTGATTTTTAATATACCGATTTTATTTAATTAAAAATGCCAATTTTTCCAAGCTCAAGATCACCAAATAATAAAAATTATTTTTGCTCTTTTAATACTTCAAAAATTTTTTTATATTTAAATTTAAAAACAAAAACTTATGTATTTCGCTCATTTTCGCTTAAAAATATTTAATATATTTTCAACGCCATTTTATTAGCGATGCCACCAGAAAGAAAAGATTACAAGCAAAAATACGTGTTCAATGTATCTTGAGGTTAAACAAACGAAAAAATAGTTACGCTTTCTATAAACCACAATTGTTGTACAGTCGCTTATATTCCATTGAGTTTTATTCTAATTTTAACGTTATTTATATTAATTAAATAACAACTTGCGTAATGTTTAGATGACTATTGTCAGGTTTATTAGTCAAACTCTCAATAATATAATTAGTTTTAAATTCTTAAATCCCCATATGAATTTCCTGGTATGTTTCAGTAGTGTTACGATTCCAATTTGAAATGTATTTTTAAACAATCGAGCAAGAAATACCCCATACAAATTCCACAAAATGTTTTGTCCTTTAGTGTGATGACAAAAAAATAAAAAAATTCAATTATTGTTTTATACAAACGAGCCATGCTAATGTAATGCTTGCTTCTATTCAATGTTATTAACTTTTGCATACACATACAAACACACATTGGATATATTTTCTGTTTGTGACATATTTTAAAAATGGCTGCCAATTTCAAAAGTCGTTAAATACTTCTTACCATTTGCACTTTGAACGGTTTTGTGTATATAAATTGAAAAAAAAAACGAAAATATGTTTTCTCTTTAAAAGGGAGAAGAAAAGAAATTCTACATCTCAAACTTTTAATTCTCATAAGTAAAAAATTATAATCAACTCAAGAATTAATTTAGGAACTACTGAACGCTAAACATGCAAAAGTGATTATATGCAAAGAACTTAAATTATTATAAAATCTATATTTGCTCTACTTTAAATTAATTAAAGAGATGGATTAAAAGTAATTACAAAATTTGGTAACAGAAATCCACAAGAATATTTCCCACAGTTTGTTTAACGCATTTCCAAGTGTTGCGGCAATTAATTCAAATTACCGTTACAACCATTTTACACTTCATTTATTGTTGAACTAAATTCATATAATAAACTCACTTTTATAACAGGCATAACTAGGCACACAAGAAAACCCTTAGAAGAACATTATCTGCAGAGCTAAACTCTCCTTGTTGTATGTAAGTGGCATGTCAGATAATAAACGCATACAAATCAAAGCACCCTTTGCAATGGCAATTGTTAAAATTAAATTAATTTTATTTTATGATCGGCAAAACAAAAATTAGCTACGTTAAGATGCCCGTCGTTTGTGTCGCCTACTTCTCCGCCCCTTTTGGTGCAGAATTTGACTTTGGTCATAAACACACATTCAGACTTATTTAAGGACGATCAAACAAGTTCAAGTGAGTGTGTACAACAAGGGTCACGTGTTTGGCAGACGTTGCAAGAGATTGAGAAAATACAAATTTCCCGAGGCGAGAAAAACCGCTGTAGTCAAACAATTGAATAAACAATATGTTTTTTGTTGAACCGGAAAACAAACCTTTTCATTACCAGTCATTTGCTATGTACTTACGATAACTAGAGCTGGTGTGCGAAGGTGTGCGTTTACCGTTCACCAGCTCAACCAACAATCCAATAATAAAAGAGAAATAAAAATATAAAAACATGATGACAGTAATCTTATGTTTGATGTAGAAGTATCTCAATGATAAATATTGTAGCTAAGAATCCACCCTCCCTCAAGACATACATCAGACAACTGAGAGCGAAAGAGAAAGAGAAAGATAAACAGAGAGTTAGTGAATCTATGATAATTGTTAATATGACATTTTCAAGCACAATCTTGTAACAAAACAATTTTGAACATGTATTTTGGGATTATTCTCAAATAGTTTAAAGCAAACAGGGAATTGTTCTCATGGTCTCATTGAACAAAAAAAAAAAATATTTCTTCCCCTTTCATTTAAGTGCGTTATGTTTTTCCAGATTTACCAGGCCACAATTAAATTATCGCATTTCAATAACAATAAAACCGCCAAACAAACAAACAAACAAATAAATAAATAGTGTTTTGAACGGGCACTCGTGTTAACATCAGCTTAAATGTTATTTTTTTTTTTTTTTGTTTGCTTCGATTTACTTTTAAAAAATAAATGCAATCTTGTTTTGCAATTATTTGTCTATGAGGTGTTTTAATCACCAAAGGTGTGTGGGAAAGAAAAACACAAAATTATTTGAGGTTATTGATACTCCTAAACGTACGGAAAATGTAGTAGATATAATCATGTTCAATGTTATTTTTTAAAACAATTAAATTTAAATGACACATTTTTTAATTTCAGCTTTTCCAGCCATTATTGAGCTCAATATTCCAAACAAAATCTCAATAACTTATTACGCAATAAGTACGAAATTGTTATAATATTGAGTAGAAATTAAAATACAACACTGTTCAAAAGATGTGTGTGAAGCAAAATATGATATTTAAGCCTCAGACACAAACCAATTGCGTCTAAACCAGACTAATTTTGTCAATAAACAGAATATCGACTCAATAAAAGTGTATGTATGAACACACTATAAGTTTCACAGCCACAATCTTTAAAGGAATAACGATTTTTTTAATTTTTTTCAAAAACTTCACTTATTTATGTTTATAACACTTTGATGTATACAAAGGAATGGATAACTAATACATCTGTGTGTTGTCAAAAAATTTGCCAGTTCTAGATTTATTTGATCTATTGACATCCTAAAAAGAACGATTAAGTAAACCGTTCTCATTATGTTGGTATGTACGATCTTCGGCTCGAATGATATCTTCGTAACGTAATGTAAAAAAAATTTAAAACATATTAAAGACATTTGAGAAAAAAAGTTTAGTAAGAAAATAGTATTAGCAATGCAATATGTTTTTAGAGATCACCATCTTACGCTATGACAAAAAACAGTAAGTACTAAAATCAAACACTACTCCAATTTAAAATGGTTTTCAGTACATTTTATTTGGTAGTAGTGTTCCTCAGTTTCGTAATACGTCTCCGCTGTGGCAAGTTTAAAAATTAAATTAAAAAAAAATAAGAGTTGAACCATACATTGTAAGGAACCCTTTGTACCCTTTTACGTTTGTATGTGATTTGCTTTTACTTTTGTTTAGTGGAAAACTGTTAAGTGGTAATTGCAGTACTGTCAGTATCAGTTCATGGATGATAGTTAACCGCCAGCACAAATACCTTTAAAACTAAGTCAACATTTTTGGGCCACCTAAATTAAACTTGATTTTAAGTAATAATCGCAGTGGCCTTTACCACAAAAAGTGGAAAAAGGGTGTAACTAATTTTGTCATTCCGTTTGTTATTTCTACAATTTCCATTTCCGATCCCATAAAGTATATATAATCTGACTTCTTATGAATAGCAAAGTTGATGTTCGTCTATCCGTCCGTGTAAGTGCTGAAATCAAGTTTGCCAAGGCACTAGATGAGCTAGAAAAAATTTAAATACGCCAATCGATCAGACATAGTGTCGAAAAAGGTGCTATTGAAAATCAGCAAGGTCGGTCGATGTCCCACGAGGCAGTGGGCTTAACACCACGCCTGCCCCTAATTTTTCTATATCATTTAAAACAATAATATAACTCCAATATCAAAAACAAATATATGGGGCGATGGAGCATTAAAAAGTTAAAAAAAAATAAGTGAAAAAATTGCCCCTCGCGCATATTTACCGAATTGCGGGTCTCTGAAATTTTCAAATTTTTTTAAATATTAATATGGGTACCGTTTTAAAGCTTTTGAAGAGATCTTTAAGGAAATACTATTTTTTTTTTAATGTTTAACCCATTAAGAGCCGATGTCACATTTATGTAAAATTATTTTTCATATCTCTGTCACCGCAATGTTTGTTTTTTTGATTAGAGTTACTTCACTTAACTAGATTTACATAAATGGTGAAGGATGAAGATTCGGCATAACTGAATATGTTGTTATATAACAGGCACAATTTAACCTCATATCACCTATGAATTCTTAAAGAATGATTAGTGATTCATTAGTTATGGCCTTTTTATATTGCAATGGAGTAATTATGACAAGAGTGGCACTTTAATTTTTACATCAGCAAACTTACAAAATTGTTAAATAGAGTCGGCGTTTAAAAAAAAAAATCATATGCCGGGTTATGTTTGTGTTCATTTTTCGAAAATTCGGGCTTTTAAGCTGGATTCACCCATTTTTTTTATATGTAGTTTGACGTGTTTCTTTTTGAGAGAGAGAGAGAGAGAAACACGTCAAACTACATATATAAAAAATGTTTAATCCAGCTTTACTGTGTTTTGTGGGTATGAAAAAATGTTGTTAGGGTGTCCCTATCCAGGAAGAAAAAGTTTTTCCATTTCTTGACATTTTTGTTTCCTTTTTTTTGTAGGAAAGGGGCCGTAAAACGAAAAATCAACAAAGATGCGAAATATTAGAGCAGAAAGAACCGACGAACAGATTTAACAAGGTGTACATGTGGCAATGATGCACATCCAAATCACAAGAGATTTTGTGCCTCAATTAAAATGAAGTCAATTGTGCCAGTTCCTAGTTAACATATTCAGATAAAATAAGCGACAGCGTTATCAACTACATCGAGCATTTTTCTCTGTCTCATACTCGTGGTCAAGTCAGATATAAAATATTACGCTTAAATTTCATGTTGAATCGTAAATGTTTGAATTTAAATTAATCAAAAAATATTTCTGGCGTAGAACCAAAATTGCTTAGTCTAAATATATTTTGATTTTAATTAAAATTTTGTTTATTACTTAATTTTTTTAACCAATTTTACCTTTGTTTTGTAGTTAAATTGTTCATGAAGAAAAAAAAGTTTAAAATAAACAATTAAATAAGTAAATGAAGCGTTCAACCTTTAAAGTATTTTACTTCTTTCTTAATTATTAGAAACCAGTTCATTATTTGCTATTAATTGTATTTTTACTATTTCCTAATTAATTCATAACAGAGATTATTTTAAAAGACTTACAAACTCATGTGAACTACAGGGTTATTTGAACAAAAAAATTTTATGAATGAAAATATGTTTCATCTTAAGCTCCGCCTTTTTCATTTGGCATCAGCAAATGAAAATTAAGTAGATGTTGCTGATGCTGAAAGTCTCACAATAAGAATTTATTTATCACGTATAAGGGATGAATAATAATTTAAAGGATTTTAATTCTTGTTGGAACAAAAATGATTGTATAAATGGCAGAGTATTCCCAGGAGATACTCGTATTTCAAAATAAATCTTATTAGAGTGCAGTTTATTATTCTGTTTACCGAAGGAGATTAGAGTTTGTGAAACTATTTAAAATAACTGAAATTAAAAATGTCGCGTAATCAGTTGCCTGATTCTTCATCGTCACCTCCAATTAGGTTGGTTTTCATATATTTCAATCAAATTAAAATATTAAAGTGTTTTTTTTTAAGAAATTGTTAAAAGCTTGAATTAAAAAAAGTAAAAGTAAAATATATCGTAGAAGTGATCACAAGTGTTGTATGTTCGTACGAACGTCTCTACTTAGCGAAACGTCAGTTTCGCCTAAACAAGGATTAATATTAATAAAAATCAAAGTCGAAGAAATATGAAAATAATAAAAAAAAACTAATAATTCTGTTAAATATTTTATATCAAAATGTTTTTTTGCATCCGTTGGCGAAATATCCAACCTGATTACAATTTAAAAGTTTATTTGTTGGAATTTAAATAAAATGTGTTTGAAACAATTTAGTACATTTAAAATAAAATCTTTTAGTACTTAATTACTAAAGGCCTGTGTTAAACAATCTCTGACAGAATAAAAATAATTTGTAAAAAAAGAAAGACAGAAATCTTAGTTTCTAAAAAATCATAAAAATTAATTAAATTAAAAAGTAAAAAAGTCTTATTTTGAAGCAACAACAAAAAAACTATAAGCAAAATTTAGAAAAGAATTTACTAATTTTTAATACGTCCATCATATTTTAGCCATTTATCTTTTCACAACTTTGACGATGATATGATAAACGATTTGCCGTCATGTGTGTACGCAGGCGGCACTCCCATTGGAAGTGGAAATGGAAATTTACGAATGAATTCTAATTTTAGACAAATGCAACAACAGTATATGCAGCAAGGAAATGGTAAGAATCACACTTTCTCCCCAAATACCTTAAAAATTTAATGAAAATATTTGAGAATTAAAAAAATATTGTTTTGCAATCGACAAATCGTTTTGCAAACGAAAATCGTTTATAACTTGTCGACACGGACTTTAAACGTTTTTATGATATTCATTTTCGCCCATTTCGGAAGATTTTTTTTTTTTTTTGGTAGCAGAATTTTCCAAGTTTATTTTTTCCTGAAATTCAGACGCGCTCTTGCAAGCTTTTTTTAATTTTAACGTAACTGACATTTAAAAGAACTGCCGAGTCACAGGCCTTTGCTTCTAAGTCACAGTAGCTAAACACTTAAAATAATTACAGAAAATGTATGATTATGACGGCCACAAAAAACAGGTTAAAAATTAAAGGGCGACCCAAAAAAACATGATTCTTACGAATATGAGATTAAAGCACTCTTGAAACTTGCACAGAATATAATAAAGGTCAAAGTACTGACCGCTATAATGATAAATATAAAAAATAAATTTGAAAGTTAAAGGGGGTTGCTATAGAAAAGGCGTATTTTTATGGAAAGTACCAAAACAAAATAATCTTCTTTTAATTAATTGAGCATTTTTATCAACGGTTTAATATTTTTATTATATTAAAAAAATGTATATAAAATAAGAAAAATTAAGCCTAACTAAATGTATGTTTATGCTCAGTAAACATTTTACCAAATATCAGGAGAATCTTAGCATAATGTCGAACTCTTTTGTAGGCCTAACGTTTTCAGTGCGATAACGCTCCACTTCAGCCCTTACAGTTTCCATTAGAGTATCCACTCGATTAACCATCGCTCGACTAGTTGGAGTATTTTAAGTCGATTAACTGTTCGAGTAAGAAGAATTGCAAATATCGATTAAAAAATAACTCAAACAAATTATGTCGGTTAATCGACTAAAATTAATTTATATAACAATCTACTTTTAACTTTTTGCTAGATCGTTCAAGAATAATTTATAAAGGCGTAAATCATGCGCTATCAAATTTTTGACTACCAGAAGTAGCACTTCACGACCGCTTTTTGTGGCAGTTAAAAAGCTAAGCAAAGAAACCGCAACATTAATTTATTTTAAAGACATATTTAAGTTTTTATTCAATAATTTGGAAAAGGCAAATTACCCCTTTTCAAAAAAATTAACTGTTTCTTTAAAGTCTAGTGTAACTGAGAGACGAAACAAATTACTTAACACATTAATTTTATACCTAAAATTTGCGACCTTTCCAAATAATGATCACATTTTATAATACAGTTCTAAAGCTGATACAGAAGAAATCGCCATCGAACTATTAGTCTGCTCATTAACTTTACTAGCAAAAACTAGCAACGAAAGAGTAGAACAGAAATTTTCAGAATTATTCTTTCAAGAACGCTTTACTAGCGAAAAATATATATATATATATATTTGTGGCTTTGGTATGACAAAACACAAAACACAATAGACCAATGTAAGCCGGCAAACCGAAGTCAACTACGAGGAAAAATTTTAAATAATATTCCAAGTAATTAAACAAAAAATTTTACATAAAACGTTTTAAATGTTTTTAATTACTGGGTAACTTTTAAGTGTCTTTATGTTGTTTAAGTGGATCATCCGCTTTATGTGAAAAAGTTTTTCCAAAGTCGAGATTCATAAAAACAAATCAAAAAATCGGTTAAAAGTTTATTATCTTAATTAATTCAACTTTAATTTTAAAACTTTATTTCAACATGACATGATGAAAAATCGAATAAGAAAAGATCTCATAAAATGTGTTTCAATATTTTAATAAGACATTTGTGAATAATTTTTGTTTGTGTAAAAGTTTTGTTATTAATAAAATATAACCCAAGTAATTTTGGCGTGGTTGTCATTTCTGATTGGATATAAAATTTAAATTTCTTGAAGGTATGCGAGTTATTCGAGTGATTTAAAGAATTGGATAATCGACCAAGATTACAAACCCAAAAGCGGTTAATTGCTTGCTCGAATAAAATTTATATCCGATTTAATGGATACTCTATTTTCCATACTGGCATCTGAATTGGCATTTAACAAGCAACAGTGGGGAAGAAAAAACTAAATTTTTTAGTTGTTGCAGTAACTGCAACGTTTCGTCAGCTGTTTTCCGACTTCTTCAGGAAAGGGTTTATTTTTTATTAATTATTAATTTGTTTTTCATTTAATTCATTTTATAAACAAATAAGTGATGAAGTTAATTTTTTAAATAATATTGCGTAATAAATAATGAAATTTATGGACAGCATGACAAATTAAAATATATTAAAAAAAAATAGACATCGAAAAAATATCACAGAAAAAAACATTTTTTTTAATTAAACAAATATCACAAAACTTTATTTTCAAACTATTGCTAGGGAATCATATTATTTTTCTTAAATATTTTAAAATCTTAAATAAACGTTTAAAAAAAATAAAAAACAAAAATACCACATGAACAAGGGTACTTTTCGTTCTTATAGAAAGTTTTAAGAATTTAATTATTCCCTAAAAAGGTATTTCTTACTGTATTATTTTTACAAGCATTAGAGGTAATAGTTACTGCAAAATTTAAATTCAAATTAGAAGAATAAAACTCATAGTAATGATATTTAACTGGCGGTATATTGATTAATTATAAAACATTAAATTAAAAAATACATAAAGTCGTCGTTTCATCCTCATTAAGAAAATAATTTCGACATTTAAGGTAAAAGAAATTAGCTCATCGTTAATCAATGTTCAGTTATAATTAAAAAATTTTTTAATAATTTACCTTTTAAACGACAAAACAAGAAAGAGATTATAAATTCGTCTAAATGATGATTTTTTTAATGTTTGTGCCCCATTTCTGAACTTAACATGATTTAAAAAGTTAAAGAGTGTACTTATACAACATACATGTTTTTTACACGTATTATGAAATGTAAAGGGTACCACTTTAAAATTTAAAATAATTCTTGCAAAAACAAAAACCGACTTCAAAACAGACAAACTTAAAATCATATTTCTTTAGGAGGGTAATTATACATTAATTATAATCTATTATATTTGAAAAAGATTGCGTCAAGATTTTTTAAATGTCGTAGAACAAAATATGAATGCAGATTAAACAAGAAAAATTCAGCAGTTATGTGGTCACCCTTTATTTTTTACACTTTTTATTGCTGACACAGTAAAACAAAGTTTTTTAAATTCTAAGTGTTAGTCTATAGCTCTTAAAGAGGCCATATACATAAAATTGCAACCATTGGGGCACCCTTTAATTTCTAATTTTAAATAGTTAAACTTGTTGTTATACTTGATACAGTAATGAACATTCTGTCTAATTTTCAAGAGTTTGTCTGTAACGGCTTCAAATATAAGGTCATATATGTCATATTACATCAGTTATAGGGATACCCTTTAATTTCTAATTTTTAAGTGTGCTACTTGTTATAGCGGACTTAGCAATAAAGGTTCTGTGCAAATTTCAATTAACTGTCTGCAACTGTTCCACAGTTTGGTCACATACATCAAATAACAGCAACTATTGCAACACCCTTTATTTTATAATTTTAAATATTAATACTTCTTAATATACCACACAAAGTAGTAGACATTCTGTTTAGTTTTCAAGTGTTTGCAAATAACTGTTCAAACGATAAAGGTCAATTTACTTCAAATATGGGCACACCCTTTAATTTCAAAATTCAAATCTTATACTTGTTATGGCGGACTTAGCGATAGAGGCTTTTTTTTATGAAATTCAGCTGTCTGTCTTTAACGGTTTAAAAGTTTGGACGCAAACATAAACTTAAATCAACTATTGGGACACCCTTTAATTTATAATTTTAAATATTTTTACTTGCTATTATAACGGTCATAGTATCCTGTCCAATTTTTAAGCGTTTGTCTATAACGGTTTAAAAGTCAACTTACGTCACTTATGGGGACACCATTTAATTTTGAGATTTATTTTTATATTACATTTTGCTATTGGGAGCTGTAGTAATACGCTCTTTTTTTAATTTTAAAGAAGTTCACTTTACGATTCATAATGCAATTAAAAAAACATATGTGTTGTATGGGGACACCCTTTAATTTTGAAGAATATGAGCTGTTTTTAAAACGGGACCAATCTGTAAGCATCACTTTTCAAATAAAGAAAAAATTTTCAAAATCGGTTCAGAAATAATTGAGCTCTGCAGGCTCAAACATAAAAAAGTCAACATTCAGTCGAATTGATAACCTTCTTTTTTTAAGTTTCTCTTGAAAAACTATTTTTTAATAAATATTTAATTTTAGAAAATATATTAGATTCATCAACAAATGTTGGTTTAAACACCAATTCATCTAACACATCTTTGTTATGTGGCAGTCCGCAGAACGCTGGTAGTAGCGCATATAATTCGGCTCCTTATAAAATTCAAAGACAACAAGCAAACGTACGAGAACGAAAAAGGATCCAGAGGTCGGCACCAACTGGGTACAAAATATGATTTATTTAAAATTTTATAATTTAAAATTAAATTGTCTCTGTAAAAACTTTTTTTACTAATAAAACTGTTCATTTTTTGTATCTTTTTATTTCATTTAAAAACTTGCAGTAGCATAAATTCTGCGTTCGATGAATTGAGAGTTCATGTTCCAACATTTCCTTATGAGAAACGCTTGAGTAAGATCGATACCTTGCGATTAGCGATTGCTTACATATCATTACTGAGAGAGGTGTTGCAATCTGATTACGATCCCTTGACGTATGTGGAAAAATGTTTACGTGGCGAAATAAAAGCTGACAGAGCTAATTGGAATACAAGCGGTAAAAACAATTATAATTTGAAGAAAATTTTTTGTTTTTTTTTTTGTTTTCATTATTGTTGTACAAACTTTTTTTTAACATTTTTCTGGAACTTATTTTCTTTTGGACAGACTTGGTATTAAAATTATCATGTTAATCAAATTCTTAATAAAAGGTGTTAAGAAAAGCAAACCAGTAGTAACATAAATAGTGATCTAAACGTTGTAGAAAGATTATGAGCAGAGAAACAAGTCGTGCGGCTCACAGCCGGCTGAAGGCCGTCGCCCATTTTTTCTTAATAGTCGAGCCGCCGCCGAGTGGTGCGGCTAACATTTACTTCGTCTAAAGTTTGTTTATTTTTATTGTTCTTCTTCTTCTTCCCTACACAATACACAAGAACTTCTGATAGTCAGCTTTAGCCGACTTACAGCCGCCGCAGACAATTTTTTACTCAACCGCCGCCGCCGAGCTTTTATCACGACTTGTTTCTCTGATTATGAGAATTCTTGTAGTTTTTTCCCAAAAAAAAAAAGACTTAAAGTTTCAAAACAAAATTTGCATAAGAAATTAAAAAAAAGTCACAGATAAAAATATAAAAAATTGTTATTAATATGTTATGTTAATTTTATTATTGTTTTTAATATAGTAATAATATACACATACAATAAAATAATGCTTTTTATTTCCTCGAGGGAAATGGTGTCGTGTATAAGAAATCTTATGGTGGAGAGGTCTTAATTTATCCAGAGGGTGACTTTATCTTCCCCAGGCATTCCCATCTGCCTATTGGCTCTTATCCTATTTGCTTTAATGCCTATATAAATATATAGTGATGCTAGAAAATCGTCAAAATTAGGATGTTTGAATGCGAAAATTTTAAATAAAAATCTTCGAAACAACGCAAAATCTTTATATCCAACACCACTGAATTTGAATCTCTAAAGTAGCCATATAAATATATTCGTATTTATATATTGATGCTTGAAAAGTTTTTTACACGTAACCTAGGAAACCTTTAAATGAATATTATATTTACGATACGAGGGCTGCTATATATATTTCTGGCCTGGCAACACTGAGTGCTGCCAAGTGCAATCTGACATTTCCATTGGAAAGTTTGTCATTTTTAAGCATAATCGCACTCAAAACGTTTTGATGTACGACCATTATTTGTGTTGTTTACAGTGACTTGAAAAAATTAATATAGAAAAAAATAGAATTAACTCGTGAACATTTTCGTGCCATCATTTTTCACAACTTTCGACGTGGATTATCACGACAAGAGTGCATTGATGAACTTAAATCTTTGTATGGCGATGAAGCACCATCCTATAGCACTGTGAAAAATTGGTATAATGAATTTAATCGTGGCCGAAGCTCGCTCAAAGACGAACTCCGTGAAGGTCGTCCAAAAACGGCTGTTGTGCCAGAGAACATTGATGCCGTGCGTGAACTCATAATGCACGATCGACATGCAACATACCGAGAGATAGAGACATCCTTGGACATTTCTTCCACCAGCATACATTCGATACTGCATGAACACCTGGCCGTAAAAAAGGTTTGTTCTCGTTGGATCCCGCACAATTTGAAAGTCGCTCAAAACAAGGCTCGTGTCGATTGGTGCAAAGAAATGTTGCAAAAATACGATTGCGGTGCTTCAAAAGACGTTTATAAGATCGTCACAGGTGACGAATCGTGGATCTATGCGTATGAGCCCGAAACGAAACAACAATCGACCGTGTGGGTCTTCAAAGACGAGCAAAATCCAACGAAAGTTGTTCGTGGAAGAAGCACTTCGAAGCAAATGGTCGCATGTTTCTTCGGCAAAACTGGTCATGTGGCGACTATTCCGCTTGAGCAACGTAGG
Source organism: Cistogaster globosa (assembly GCA_937654795.1). Lineage (NCBI taxonomy): Eukaryota > Metazoa > Arthropoda > Insecta > Diptera > Tachinidae > Cistogaster > Cistogaster globosa. Next base: position 174,639,066 of record OW569403.1, read on the forward strand.
ACGGTTACTTTTGAGTAGTACACTACAGTTTGTTTGCCTGAAGTCATCGGAGAAATTTGAAAAACCAACAAGAGAGAACGAATCATTGTTCACCATAACAATGCGAGCTCTCACACATCGGCTCAAACCAGAGCGTTTTTGACCGGCCAAAACGTCGAATTAATGGGTCATCCGCCGTACAGCCCTGACTTGGCACCTAATGACTTCTTCTTGTTTCCGCACATCAAGAAAAAAAGTGCGTGGTGTTCAAAAACCTAGTTTTAGAGGTGTCTCAATCGGAGTGGAAAAAGTGCTTCGACAACTTGAGCGCATGTAAAAGTGTATAAATCATGCTGGAGAATACTTTGAAAAACAATAAAACCATTTTTGGTTATAAATATTCGCATTTTCACTATTAGGCCAGAAATATATAGAGCAGCCCTCGTAGTCAAAGTCATTTTTCTTATCTGGTAATTTGGACAGTTTTTTTTTTTGTAACTGATTTTTTTTTAAATACCATATTTTTTTGTCACATCGAATTCAAATAACAAAAATTCTTTTTTACTTTAAATGACACAAAATTTTAAATTGTTGAGACAGCATTTTTGCAACTGACTTCCAATAAAATTTACAAATTATAAATAAGAAAACGAGTACTCGAATTCGTGCTCGTCTTTTTTATTCAATGAAATAATACTTACTTTTTATTGTCATAAAAGTCGAAAGATAAGAGTTATTCGCTGATTTTTATGTTTTTTATCTTTTTTTAGCAGAGACAAAAAAGTTTTTTCTTGATATCTGATAATTTCTTTTAGCTGTAGAGTTTGGTAGAGCTAAAAGTGAGTCGTTATTTTTTGATTTTAATTTGTTACGAATTAATTAAATTTTGATCAAATTCTTTTCATAACAAAAAAGAATTGAATGAAATTTGATTCAATTTACCTGAAATAAGCAGAAATTAATTTCAATGCGCTTTCAATTCAATTAAAGTGAATTGCAATTCATTTCCAATGAGTTGTTTTTGATTTGGAATTATCTCAAATATTATTCGTACGCAAAAAAAATGCCGTCGTACACAGCGATTGAATGTTGAGAAGCACAATCACTACAATATGGAAACGATCTACCAAAAGTGTTGTATAAAAGTTTTATGTTTTGTTTTTTGTCTTTCCATACTTTTAGCCATTTTTATCTTTAATTGATAATAATTTAAATTTACTCTCATTTTACCGAACTTTACCTAAAAAGTACGGAAACACAGCTAGTAAAAGCACTGTTGGCTAAATAAAATTGCAAAAATGTTACCAAGTGCTGTTAAAAAAAAGATCTACTAACGCAATAATAGCTCCGTTCAAACAGGAAATCAAACAACTCAAAAAAATTACTTCGTTTTTTGTTTGTTAAGATTGTCGAAGTTCCACTGTAAATTTGTGGCTTTCATCTTTCATCGAAACTAACATTTACAAAAGGAAATTTTTAAATAATCACTTTACTTCCTGGATTCAAACTTTGTAAAAATATTGGGTTGTATATATTCAAAGGTGTGGTCAGATTTCTCAAATATTTGACCAAAAACGCGTGACCACTACTTTAACAAATGTTTAATCAATTTTGCCTGAACCTATTATTACGGATGACGGTTTATAATATAATAAATGTAACATTTTACCTTTTAAATTGGGCACGATAGTTTTATATTTTTTAATAAGTATTTGAAAACGATAAAAAAATATTTTTTTGTAATTTAGTGGTTACGACTTTTTGGTCAAATATTTGACTAATCTGTCCGTACATTAGGAGAATTAAACTTAAAAAGGCATTTCATGTTTCTGTAAAATTTGTTGTTTCGAAGAGCTTCATTGCTCCTTATTCAAATATAATAATGTTTGGTGATTTAATCACATGCGATCTTCATATGTGTTTGAGTTGTCATTTATCATTTGTCCACAACTCTAAGCCTACGCATTTTAATGTACAAAATGGTTCTTTATCACTGTTAGATTTTTGGTTGGTAAGTAATTTTTTGTTGATTTTTTTTTTTTTTTGATCAGATGAGTTGTTCTTCCATATCTCACCCTGATAAATTTTTTCCTCCTTCCAAGTGACAGTTAACCTTAAATATAAATTTATAATGTGATGACTATTCGTCTCTTTTACATTTTCTTTTTTCTTAAGTCCTTGTAGTAAGAAAAAGAATTTGTTATATAACTTCGTATTAGATGAAACTCGATTTGAATAATTCCTTGCCCGAAATGCTTATGTTTCTTACCGTTCTATTGAATATTAGAGAATTTTTTGCAGACATCGTAATAAAACAAAGTGTAACATTAGGAAGACAAAGATAAATCATTTTTCTACACTTTTTTTAGTGTCTTGTTTCCTCTGCATTTTAAAAAGTTCTCAGGGGTGCTGGCTGTATTGCTTCTATTTCTCTAGTCTCTTATATTGATGAGTTGAATGATTTTTTTTTTTTTGTTTCTTAAGGTAATACTAATCTTGCAATGATTTTGACTTCCGAGCCTTTGGTGATTTGAATATTTTTTTTTTCATTCATTCATTGTATTAGCGATATTAAAATCTTTTACGCTTTGAATAAGATAAAATCAAGTTTGATTGGGGCTTAAAATATTTCTCTTACTTATTAAATTAGTTTTTCTTCTTGTATGTAGATACTTTAGGCATCTGTTTAATAAAATCTTAACTCTTTCTAGCTTTCTTTCTTTTTGGAAAATAGCTGGAGTTGTGGCAATTCCTAAATCAAAATTAATAAACCTGAAGATTTTCCGCTTATATATGTTTTTCCAGCATTGTCGGACTACTACGGCTCTTCTGAGTTTAATTGAGAAAATAAGGAATAACATAAAAATTGAAGATCTTAGTGTTTTTATTTTTCTTGGATTCTATAGGATTTTTAATACTATACACCACTGTTAACTGCTTAGTAAGCTTAAAATGCATTTAATTTTTCCAAGTCTGCGTGTAAACTTTTTTATTCTAATGAAATTGACCAATCTCAATTCGTTCAATTAAATTGATTTTAGTTAGGATTACGAATGCTTTCTTCGCAGGTCACCCAGCCTTCCTATTTGTATTAACTCCATCAGGTTCGTGATTTGAAATCACGTAATTTTCAGAATAGATCTGATAAAGTTTTCAGAACGATTTAGGCCTAACACAAACATTAGCGAAAAAATATAATTTCTCAATAGTAAAACAATTCTGTAAATGTATTTTAAATAGATTAAATTTTTAAGATAAAAAGCCAAAATATAACAATTTTATATTTTTTTGCAGATTTAACAGCACGTTTATCATGGATTAATTGGGAAAATCTCGGAGTTCATCCAGGTAGAAGAACTTTGTTAACCTCATTGGCATTGTCTTCTGAGCCGATGTGTGGAACTCACTGTGGAGCGCCATAAACAATTCGCCATAACGTTGTAAAATTATTACCATTCTTTAATAAATTCTTCTAATTTTGTCTTCCAATTATGCTAAAGCAATACTTTTCTTGTTTATTATTTTTTCTAGTGTCATTAGAAAATGCAATTGATCTACAAGACAGTTTATAAAATGACATTTAATTGTTTTAAATGTATGTTTTGTTTAAGCTTATAATTTTTATTAAACGCATGTTAAATAAACTGTGTTAAACAACTAACTAAAATAAAACGATTTAATAAATAAAATGCAAAATGGTTTTATTGAAACAACAATTTTTTTCATCATATATTTTTTAAATAAAAATCAAATTAAAAACAATTTATTAAAGTATTTTACTTAAACTAATCTAAAGCATACACGGAAGAAATAATATATTTTTAAATATTAAATTAACAACAAACATAAATACATAAAATTTTTATAATTATTATTTTTAAGCTTCTTTAACATTCGTTACTACTTTCTAATATTGTACTTTAAAAGTCATTTACAGTATTTAAGCCGTTTTTATTATAAAACTTACTCAACTTAAAACATTCATAGAATAATAATAATAAAGGGAAGAGATGGGACACTCTGACAAAAACAAGATCTATTGTGTCTTAATAAGGACAGAATCTTTGACTGCGATTACTATAAATATTGCAAGAGCATTTAATTATAAATAAATCAAATTTTTTTTAATATTTTCTACATAATATTTTTTATAAAAACGAATGCAAAGCTTTAACTTAGCACAGCAGAGGGAGCAAAAAAATTTATAATTAAATTAAATAGTAATTAAATTATTGATGATAAGCGTAATTTATTCTATTCTATCAATAGATATTCTACAGGTTTAAGAGGTTTTGCAGACAGATCGCATGTCTACAATAATAATAACAATAGATCTTACAGCAATTGTCTAGCTGTATTCTCGGTAAAGAAGAGAAAAATTAAAATTCAGTTTAAATAAAATGAGTACAAAGATTAAATTCTATAAAAAGGAAAGGTGGCAACAAAATGTCTAATTTTTTGTATGCCGATTTCAAGCGATCCAAATACATTTTGAAATTTGTATGGTCGTACTGACTGCAGAACACTAGAATCAAAGATCTTGAATGGCCTGTTCAAAGCCTTGAACTAAGGCAAATAAATATACGGTAAGAGTGATGGCGAATTCATCGATTTTCGCCGGTAGCCTTAATGTCAAACTCCATATATAAAAAATCTGTATACTATTTTTTTATATGTAGTTTGACATTCGGGCCAACGGCGAAAATGAGCGAATTCGCCATCACTCCCAACGTATATTATTTCACCATGCTTAAAACCTTCTAAGAACTCGAGGGAAAAATTAAAATTTTTATTGTTTGATAAATTAAATAAATAAAATAATACACTTTTAAGCATTAATACACTTAAGGAAGGAATATTGCAAAATATTAAATATTTTGAAAAATCCCCCGCTACGATGGAGTATTATAATTTTTTAATTTTTTTTAATAAATAATCTTTAGTTTTGTTTCTTTTGTTTTCTGACTTTATTGAGGGACTAAGAACGCCAGGGATGCAATTGTAACTTTTTTTTTAATTTAACAAATACCCCTTTAAGCTTTAAGCCACGCAATTTGAACTTAAATAAATTAGTTTAGAATGCAACTTAACAAACTAAAATTGAAAACAAATCTTATTGCTTTAATTACAAAATAATATTACAATTTCTTTTTCCATTTAAAGTTTGGCTGCTATTATCTTTGTCTTTAGTATTTTTTTTTTTTTTTTTTTTTTTTTTTGTAATCTAAGGCAGTTATAGCATATTTAGCACACCTACTACTAGCCACTATGAACGTATGTATATAAATGTATATTAGTATGTATGTATATATGTAAGTACATATGTACTATCTGCATAGAATTTTTAATTATGAATAAAGTTAATGTCCATCTTTTTTTATTTATCAATAAATAATCGACGACTCTTTTTTAACTTGTGTTTACAATTCTTTGTATTAAAGTATCATGACTATTATGCAATAAATTATTAAAGCAATTTACTTGATAAATATATATTTAACCAGTTACACAATAATAAACAAAATAAAACTATTTGCAGTCAGTTTTTAATTAAAATTTTCTATGAAAAAAAAATATTTCATTATAATTTCAATTTTGAAGGAATCAAGCACAGTTAACGTGAACTAACTTTATATTAAAAAAAAATGATTAACTAATTAACTAAGACAACAAAATGCAAGGCATTGACTAGATCGCTACACCCTTGGTTTTTTATCTATCCACCTCAGGAAGTGAACGTAAAAAACATAACTAAAAAATTTCAATATCAACCACAATCAATGGAATAGAGTGATATTGACATACTTCCTAAGGATGTCTTTTCTCTTTTTTTATCCATCATTTTCTGTCTTAAAGCAAAATATATACAGGCTGACTTCCAAAACGTCAGTTGCATTGTATTCGAACAATGTATTGTTTTATAATGCCGTAGTAGTAAATGTTTACAATGCAAACCGTTTTAAAATGTCGCAGACAAGTATTAGAAACATTGCAACCCAGCAACAAGCGCATCAGTTTCTATTGATGCTTTGTTTAGCAACTTTGTATATAAACAAGATCTAAATACCGCAGCAAAACGGTGTACAAACTTTGTATAAATACATTTTGGAAGTCATTATTGTTGCTATTATGAAATTATACAAAAATTTATAAATTATTTCATTTTCACTAATGATATACCTACTGTTAAAGCCATAAAAATTAAAAAAAAAAAAACAATTTGAAATTATTTCTGTTTTGATTAAAAACGTAAAAAAAAATTGCTTTAAACATTGAACATTCATAAATGAAGAGTTAAGCCTCAGAAATATTGTAGAACGAAATAAAGAAAAATGTTCTTTCTGTCATTTCTCTTTTTGGCTTCAATTCAAATGGGAAATAATTATAAAATTTCCTTCAAAATTCCGCAAGTTGTAGAATTAATGCGACGAACGAAATTCATCATGCATATCGAATTCAACGATATATTTATCTCTATTTTTACATTAATTAATGACGAATATTTTGGTGTAGAGTGCCATTTTTTTCATTATTTAGATTTTTTGATTTAAATTTTAATCACATCAGAAAAGAATTTATTAATAATTTTGTGATCCTAATTGAGCTTCAGTTATCGAATTGACGCATAGAGTTATGAATGTCAAATCCGTATTGCTGTCCAAAGTTCTTCGTTCTTTCTAGTTGTGTTTATTCTACATGTTATTTATACATATAAATATGTATATACATATAATTTTAAATGGAAGTAGATTTTGAATTCACCGGTAAAGCAGATGTTTTCTGCAAACAATTGTACACTAATGAATCCAAAATAAACGAGTCTCATTGGTTTTAAATCGTATGTTGTTACTTTTGTTAAGAGATCTAGAAGAAAATAAAAAATTGAAAATAAAAAATTTTAGAAGGAAAAAGTTTGTTTCAATTCTTATTATACAACGAGTCTCATTGATTTAAAATCGTTTGTTTTAAATTCCGTTTATGCCCGCTTATGTTTATACATACGTATATGCATACATACATACATCTATGTTTATCTAAACTTGCACACATCTACAATCACATGTAAATGCATATTGTATAATTTAATAATAATAAATAGTTTTGGTTAATTAAATAAATATTATTCTTAAAATTATTTATAAAACAATGAACTATAAAATTACTATGTAGTTAACTGTGTATGTATGTCTGTATGTAGTTAATATTTAAGTGTTATTACGGCCTACACATATTTTTCGTAGACTTTCTAACTCACTACGTTTCAAGCGTAAATTAAACATAGTCTGTAGAAATGTGTGGCAATCTGTTACAACTTCATCATGTATTAATGTCTCCCGGAAGAAATTAGCTAATGCGCCGATATCATCAGCTGCTAAGATGGCTGCTTTGTGCGTAATGAACATTGTTAAGGCTGCACGAAAAATAATCTGAAATACATTTTTTATTAAAAAAAATTAATTAAATTAAATTAAAATTCAATAAAGTTTATAATAGAAATGTGAATAATAACCTTGTAACCCTCGGCAAAAACACAATCCCATATGCGCAATACTGTTTCAGCTGGAAGAACTTCAGCAAAAATACAAATAAACCATTTACTTGCAATGACAGCATATGGCAAACCTTTTAAATGAATGAACATGTTTAAATATCAAAATATAAAAATGAAAAATAACATGCCAATCGTTAACATACCCATTTTTTCTATATGTTTGTTAAGCGTCGGAACTCGACGTATTACCATTTCCTTAAAAACTGCCATATCTCTCAATAAGTTTGCCATATTTTTGGTATGATATTGTGGTACAATATTTTCAACCATGTGCTTTAGCAACCAAAATGATTTCTCTTCGTCATCGGTGACTATTAGCAACAAGCCAGCTATATAGTTCAGTCCCTGGCAATAGCCAACTTCACGATTGTGATGAGCATACGCTATAAGTATATTGTACAAACGTTCCTTTTTCGTTTCAAAAAATATATTGTCTGGAAATGTGCGAGGTAGATCTATTGATATGGAATCGCTTATCTCTTTTTCATACGACGTACTCAGTAAGCTTTGATATAGTTCAGGTGAACGTTGTTGCAGAGTGTAGGCACCAGATATTTTCATCCAAACATCAGGACGGTAGGGACCTAAGTTAATGTGTTAATAAATATAGAGATTCATATTTTCTTAGCTGAATGTAAGTACCTGGAATTCCCTTTCTTATGTATCGTTTTAATTTAGGATTTACATTGGTGAGATCATTATTTTGATGTATTAGGACCTCCCATTTTATACGTCTCTTCGCAAGAATTTTTAAATATGAGGACATGAACGTTTCATAAAACTTATAGTCAAAACTTGCCGGACGCTTAAATCCATATTCATCCACATCACTAAAACGTGAAATAATTTGTTTATTTATTTCTTTTTATTTATTGCCGTTTTAAATTTAAAAGCTTTTACAAGCAATTCAATCGATGATAGGATTACTGTTTGCTTGTGTATGAATCTATCAAAAGTGCCGGAATTATTTCTTTCTACGATAACATCTTTGAAACACTGCATTTTGTACAGAGCTAGAATTAAAATCTATAATTCTATGAGAAACCCATTTGGACTTAAACCTTTGCTAATAAGCTTTTATAGCAAATTCTTTAGAAAAAATAATAATTTAAAAATTAAAATTGTTGCGGTCTATCTAAAATCATATACATTTGTAATGCCTTCACAATGATTTGAATAACTTTTGTCAATACAGATGGTTTGAGAGATTTTAAAGATTTTTGAAGGAAAAGGTTGTTTAACCTTTTCTTGGTTATTTATTTAAATTAAGAAAGTAAGAAAGTATATTTTTCAAATTATTAGTATTCTATATCTCTCACATTTATACTTCCAAATGGAAATAATTACTTTACAAAAATATTATTATTGCAATCTTCTTTAAAAGACAAATTATGTTTGGAACATATAATAATTAAAAATACTTTTAGTTAAAATGTGAGGAAATTTCATCACAATACCTAACTAAAAAACTAAGGTATTGCTCGATCTAAGCAAAGTTAAATCTTTTGAGTTCCCTGACAAAAAAAAATTTCATATATCTTACTTAACAACTGTATGCGTTTTTAACAACAAGGAAATTGAAGAGCTTTAAGTAGTTTTAAAATCGAATAACGTGCGAAAAACAAAGCTTTAGTACGAGACGCAGAATTAATTTCTATAGATTATTTTTTACAAATTATTTACTAATTGTACAAGATATGTAAAATATCTCCTTAACTTAAAACTAATACTGACAACACGCTTATAAAAACTAACTTTCCTAATGAAAAAGTTTAAGTAAATTCAAATTATTTACTATCAACTTTTGTGTTCTATTTATTTTTTTATTTATTTATTTATTTATTTATTTATTTTTATTTTTTTTTTTTTTTTTTTGAATTTACAAGATAATGACCGTTTAGAAAGACATACTGCCAGGTTCAACTACTGAGAACTGGCAATAAAAGAACAAACATGAATTAAAACTTGAGCTAATAAAGCTATTGAGTTAAGTGTGTGAAAATCCTTAGAATTATAACAAATCCCATGATGAAAACGAGACTGGCAAACACAAGTAGCAAATATCCAACCCAGCTTAAATAATGAACTCAGCAAGTTTTACAAGAAGGCTGATCTTTCCGGTCTTAAGAACCGTATAAAGAGATTTCTATTTATTATTTTATTTATTGATAATTTTTAATAGAATATATATATTTGGCTCGCAGGGCTTGATGGGGAACTTGTAAATAATAATAAAAAGTAAAGAGAGTATTAAAAGTCAGATATACGCAAAATGTTACAACAAGTATAATTTAAAATGTACATTATTTTTAAACTGTTTGATTGAATCTTCAACTGCGTGATGTAGGTTTTTATAAAAAACATACAAATACATACATATTTGTAAATATAAAAATTGTAAATAATTTTAAAACTTACCTAAATTTTGATGAATTTGTAGTGGTTTCCATTAAAATATTTTTGTGTTTCTTTTTTTAGATAAGAAACTTATCCACCAAGAAGATTGATTCAAATTCCTATAGATTTAACAAATCCCTTATTGATAGGCTTTTATTTCAACTTTATTAATTTAATTACTAGTAAATCTAAGCACAAAACAAGGATGAAAGTATAAAGGTATTAGGAAGTACCAGTTAATGGTATAAAACAATGAATGTTTCCTGAAATTAAATAATATGTAATTAATGAATAGAAAGTTCCTTGCAATATCATAGTGTAAACGTTCAATGTATAATTCACCTCTAGAAGCGCTTTTCAGTAAATTGTGGCCTGTGTAATGATATACTCATTAAAGACGAACATTAACGTTAGCAACTTTTTTATTTGCAATCAATATTAATAGCGGTGTTACAAATTAATTTTGTTACTTTTATGTGGGAGTATTTTTAGACTGCTTTTTCGAAAAATTTTTCTCTTCCTTCAATTCCGTCAATTTGTCTTTTTGCTTTAGCTTAGTTTAACTTTCATTTCATGGCATTTTCTGCTTTCATACACTCATATAAATTTATTAAATTTAATTGATCATCTTGTTTATATTCTTCTTTTTAGTTTATTAAACAAAAATCTTTCTGAAGGGTATTGACAGCTTAATATGACTAATGTCAAATTAAAATAATACAATAGAGCTGCCAAGTGCTTTATATTGAATACATAGAACACCCTGTTATAACCAGAGCAAGTTAACAAACCAAATAATGATAATTTAAAACAATTTGCCTTTCGTAAACTAATAGTTAGGAGCAAGGAGAATTTACAGTATGTTTCTGTATTAAGCCTGGTACTCTGGTTATATTTGTGAAAATTGTTAAGCAACATTGATTCTTTCATGTGAAAAATTTGACATTTAAAATGTAGTGTCTATCCTGCGAATTGGATGAATTTTACGTTTTATTATTTTCACATGCACTAAATTTTTTTTAGAAATGTAGTCAAAATACATATGATCAGCTGTTGTTTAAAAAATTTCCGCATGAAATAATGCCTCTTTGCTTTATTTCACAGCTTTAATAAAATGTTGCCAGAAACATTTCATATGTTTTTCTACAGCAAAACAGAGTACCACTTCTGCAACAATTTTTCATGACTTTTTCATACAAATTTTTTATGTATGTAGTTTGACATCATTCCCCATGAAAAACTCAATAGAGTACCAGGCCTTAGCTTCAAAAACAATTCGCCTTTGCAAGAAAGAAAATTTTGACATTTTCGGAAATAAAACATGAAATTATTTGTAGGCAGTATAATTTTACAGTTTGCAATTGATCCTTTTATACCCTTTACCACAGGTGCTAAAGAATATATCTAAGTTAGTAATTCCGTTTGTAATACTCATTTCCGACCACATAAAATGCATATATTCTGAGTTCTTATGCAGTCTGTCCGTCGGTGTTCGAAGTGAAATCAACTGGACAAAGACACTAGATGAGTAAGAGAAAACTAAAACATGCTAAGCGATCAGACATTGCTTCGAAAATGTTGATATTGAAAATAAACAAGATTGGTCCATGTCCTTCGAGACAGCCTCTACCTTTTTGCCGCAGGCGGTTGTGTTTGTAATAATATATGAAAAAAAAACGTTATAAAAATTGGCGAGTTTTTACCACTTCTAATTATTTACCACTGAATTACGCTGATCTGATCTGATACAGTAACCTTTTATTTATTTATTTGTGCCAACCCAAAGCAAAACCAAAAATATACGTAAAAGTTTTTTTTAATAGAAACACTTTATGAAAGAAAAATTATCTTATGCCGACTTACAGTGAAGGGTATATAAGATTCTATATATTTGTATATAGCACTCTCACTCGCTTACTTTTCGTACTGATTTTTTATTTCACGGATAATGTAATATAAAACCCCTCCTGCGCTTTTTATTATATATACAATTTTACAAATCTTAGTTTGTAACATAATTAATTTCTTAATTATCATTATTTTTGTTATTTACTATTGTTTGAATGTTAAATTGAAAAAAAATAAAAATAAAAATATTTTTGATATAAAACTGATTATTCCATTTGGATTTTATTTCTATAAATTCACTACCTCTTTGATAATTCTACAATACGTTTTTTGAATTTGGCAATACTGTAGCCGTCAACTGTCATTCGTTATGCAACGCGTTTGAAAAGTCCAGAGGTTTCATGGTAGTAAATTTTTTACTAACAATATATTTTTTATTTCAAGTTGTGTGTAGTTTGAATTATACAATATTAAATTTCTCGTACTTAAACAGTATTTGAGTTGGAGTTTGCCTGAGGTTAGTAACGATAACGAAGCAATCATAAACTAGTATGCTTCGCAAATGTGTTACTTTGCCCACATCTACATTATTGGCAGCTGTCGCTGTACAAAAGGCTAGCTCCGGTTCCGATCCTACCAAACAAGAGTTGGCGAATGACTTGTCCCATTACCAATGTAAATCAACTGAATTGCCGATATACGTTCCGTTGCATTCGTATAATAAGTACTATAAATTTTTAATTGAAGATTTGTAAATGAAATAAAATATTTATTCTTTCAAGGCCAAAGGAAAAAATTCAACCAGAATCGAATTATGTTACCGATGCCATCAAATGTAGTGTACGAATTGCACGGATAGAAGTTCAGAAAGGATACCATTTGCTAGATAAGCAAAAAGAAAACTGTGTTGACTTTGTATCTCAAGCTAAGGAACATGCTCTATCTGCAGTAGATTATTTGAATGAACCACAAAATATTTTGCCTAGAACTGGTGCTGTAGCCATCGGTGGACTGTCAGGTTTCATTTTTGCTGCACGAGGTGGATTTATCAAAAAAATTTTCTACACCACAATTGGCGCTGGTGCAATTGCTTCTCTTTGCTATCCTAGACAAGCTGAACAAATTGCCAGAGATACGCTTTTTGAAGCCCGCAAAGGTTTTGCAATTGCCTACAATTTTGTCAAAGGTGTTAAACCAGGCGACGAAATGCCGGTGGAACCGATAAATAAATTTCCAACTAGCTTAGAAGATATCAAATTGCTAGCTTATGATTTGTATGACGAAGCCAAAGAAGCTTTATTTTCACGAAAGAAATAGGTTTAATAATTTCGGGTAAAATTATGAAATATATTACGATATAGCGATTAAATATTATGGTAAATTTATTTATTATCATGTAGACAAAGCAATTTTCGAAAAATAAAAATCGATAAGTTTCATGTAATAGTTCAGGTTTTAAATAACGTTTGTATGTAAGTATACATAACCTGATACATTACAATTACTGTAGCAAATCCAATTAAAAAGAGAAAGCTGTTTGTGTAGAACCTTGATAAAATTTTTAACCCGAATGTTAGTAAAAAAATTTAAATATCGTATTGTATTTCTTTAAACAAATCGTTGAATCCAATGTAGAAAGGACCATACGATATATATTAATGTGAATTAGCTGTTTCATTATTTGGTTGATTCAAAAATTCTGTTGGTTTTTTATTTTTCCTTAAGAACAAAAATTTTATCTTTCTTTTTCAAGAATAATAAACGTCGTCTCGGTTTTACATATCGATTATGAAATTAATGAATCTGATATTTCCAGTAGATTTGTGTTTTTAACCGACTTAAAAATTGAAGTTTGAGCTTGCAGAACCGATTTTGAAAATTTTTTGTAATTTGGTAGATTATGCTTACAGGTTAGTCCTGTTTTAAAAACAGTTCATAATCTTAAAAATGAAAGTGTGTCCCCATAAAACATATACATATGTTTCATAAGTGTATTATGAATCGTAAAGCACACTTCTCTAAAATTAAAAAAAGCGTATTACTATAGCTCCTTATAGCAAAAAGTAATACAAAAACAAATCTAAAAATTAAAGGGTATCACCATATGTGACGTTGATATGGGCTTATCTATTGAACCGTTATAGTCAAAAGCTTGCAAATAAGACAGAATGTCGATTGCTATGACCTTTATAAAGTATATACATTCAATATACCATATGTATTAAAACGTTTTTTTATTCCTATCGCAGGTATCGCAAAGACCTATATTAAAACGTTTTGATATATTAAGTCTGATCGAATTTCTTTTGTTTGCAATGATACACGTTTTCTGGTTTCCACATATATCTTGAATATTTTTAGTCTTCAAGTATAATTTTGCATAAGAGAATTTCATTCTTTATTTTATTGCTTCCAACCAAACCTTAGAATCCGGTGACGAAACAATTTCTTAACAGTAGAGGCAATGTCAAACATAAATTTTGAAGCGTGACCTTTTTTAATTCTTTTCGTTAAATTTGTTCTATTAAATTCAATAGTTTCTTCCTCAGCAGTTTCTTTTTTTTCAGAAAACACTACAAAAATCCTCACTATATAGTTCAGATTTGGTTTCAAGTTCAGCAATGTTCGGCAATACAGTATTTTCTTAAGAATTAAATTTTTCACTTTGATTTTCTCTTTTTCACATATTTATTATTGGAATATAACATTTGCTATTTTCATTTTTATTTTGTATTAACATTTATCATTGGGTTTAAAAAGTCCAAAAACTTTAGATTTTAAACTGTATCTCACCATGATACCTTCAATTCATTCTTCTGGTGTAGTAACTTTAATTATTTTCCTTATAATTAATCACAATTAATAACGAACTTAAGCCTTACTGAAAAATGATAATAGTTTAAATTAAAAACAATTTAAAGTAAATAAATTTAACAAGTTTTCTGGCGATTTGTAGTGCTAGTGTCATCATTAATTTAGCTTAGCACCTGTTTTATTTTCTTTATAGCAACCTTTTACTTTGCCTAGCCACTATATGATCGACCAAGTCGACACATTTTAACTGAAAATTCTATTAATTGCATGACAATGTATTCAATAGACAGCGATATCGGATTTTAAAACCCCAATAACGCGTTCGAATTTGCTTCTAGCAAATGTATGGCGTTTGTTGGAATTGTGTCCGTGAGTACTTTACTAGAAAATAGAAGTTCTAAAGAAAAACCTCCTCAGTGGAATAATAGACGTGTCTATTACCATTTATAAATTTTTCTCCTCAGACATTGTTTTGTTTCAACATAAAGAAATAATGAAAGCAATTGATTGATTGATTGAATAACCATTAATCTGAAAACAATTTTCATAATTACGTACATACATATGTATACATATGTACATATTTATTTATATTTTTATTTATTGATTTAATTAACCAAGCCCTTCATCCAACCATATATTGTTAAAAGTATCTACAAAAGAACAAAATGTGCAATATAAATAAATTTTAAATTATAATCAAAATTTAAATATGTATATGAAATGATGTTAAAAAGATAAAAAAATAAAAAATTAAATCATAAGTAGAGTAGAAAGTGTAGAAAGGAACATTATTCTATTGGAAAGCTAAGAAGTCTAGAAAAAGGTATTTAAATTTAGGGAAAGAAACGAAAAACAAACTTGAGATAGTTAGGTAGGGAGCTCCAGATACGTAAGAATCTGACAACGAAAGAATGTTCGAAAGCAGTATTACGTATTCAATTAATAAGAATTTGAGAAAAGCGTACTGAATGAGAAAAACAAAACTGCTGTCTAAATGGCTTGGATTCATTAAATATATAATCTTGTAAAAGGCAAGAATAACTGTAAGCTTTACAAACATTGCGAATGGTAATCCGAGGAAATTCATTACAAAAGAAGAGACATGATTACGCATTTTCAGGCAATAAACGTATCTAACAATTCTGTTAAGTATTTTATTAACTTCCTTTAGAATAGACTTTAATCCCATAATTATCAATTGACATGAGAAGAGAATAGAAAAAGAATTAGCAACAATAAGTCTAGTACTGAAAGAAAGATAGTAACCTGAGTTATACAGTTTTTTCAAAACAAAACATACCTTTGACTTTACTGAGTTAATGTGTTTCACAAAATTAAGTTTCGTATCCAAAATAATACCAAGGCAGGACAAGTCATCGACTATTTCGATGTTAGTATCGCAGATCTGTAATTTTACTAATAGATCAGAAGGTGGCAAATTAATAAAGTCGGACATGTAAATCGTAAAATGCAGAGCCCTAGAAGAGGTCCTTTGGAACACTACTACGGCAAACTGACTGTTATAAATAAGATTTTTGTAGTGTCATTGAATTTTAATTCGCCATGCTCCACAACTATATTTACTCGATAGTTAATATTTTTTATGATTTTGTTTTTTTTTTTTTTTACTAAATTTGTCGCTACTTCTCAAACCAATCCTTTTGAATAGGAGTCGGATAGGTTAGTTTCTTTATACAGATCACTGCTAGACAACGGAGTAGTGTTAAGCATGAACCGATCGAGTTACCAATATCTTTCCCTGCTACCTTTGGCATCCTATCATCAAAAGATGCAAAAAACAGATGCTTTTAGTATTTTGTTGTTTTTTCCTCATCTTCAAAAAATCTATGATCGCATAGAAAAAATCATTTTATGAATTATTTCAAAAGATTGTAAAATCGTACAGATCTGTCAAAAAGTCTATCACACACATACACTTTTAATCCACACTATCATAATTTTTAAGCACACATGCAGTTTTTGGCAGATTGTGCGACTGATAGTCAATCCTAATTTTAAGCGACAATTATGTATAATGTATGTTAGTAATTCTATGAAAACAACAATTTCGCGCTTTGACTCTGTCAGCGAAATATTGCCACTTGCTCAGTAATTTCTTTCGAACCAATCACAAAGAATATAAAAATTATACTTACGCATGCTTACTCACGACGATTTTTTTTACACAGACGATCAATGAGTGAAGCCCAATATCAGTCACAATACTGCCTGGTCATCCGTTGTTCACGCCAATCACTTGACATAAAGTGCGTACGTATGAATCTACAACTAAATGTTATTTATAAATTTCTTTGCTGCTTTTAAAGATTTATTAATGTGTTTAATTGATTTTGCATAGTTTATAGAAACGTTTTTCTATAACATACATACGTTCATACGTATGTAAATAAATTTAATAAAAGGAAAAAAAGAAAACAATATTTTTAATTGAAAAACTTTTTTATTGATATAATCGAATTCGTTTTTTTCCTTCTTTGGGCAAGACAATAATATAATCGTTTTCTTTTTCTATTTAATGGTTCTTTTCATAAATAAAAAATACATGAACTAAATGTTTATTATTTTTTTTTTTTTTATAATTTAATTTTAAGCTAAAATGACTCTGGAGTATTTTTCATTATTACAATTTATGTAGTATTTACAACAGAAACAGAAATAACTTCAATTTCAATTTCAACTGTTTAATTGGCGCAAATTATTTTAAACAATAATAATTGTGTCTAACTACATTTTTTAATAAAATAAAATAAATAAATCACACGTACTATGTAAATCAAATAAGAATAATTAATGAGAATTTAAAATACAAAATAATAATAAGAATAGAACAATATTTCAACAAAACAGTTTTAGATTCTATTTACACATACATATGCATGATTAGTTACGTAATCATTCATAATTAAATTTGTGGCTAAATAGAGAAATTTTTATCACGTTACATTCTCGATAATCCAAGGCACAAATTTTGAAATGCGCGTACAAACACCCGGTAAGTTGGCTTCAGCACAGCCTATACCCCACGATATGATGCCAGCCAAGAAAAACCGACCATCTTGAGATTTTACCTTAACATACAAACATATTGAAATAAAAAAACCACTTATGAATCGCATGCAATAAATATTCGAAAACCAACCTGTAGTGGACCACCGGAATCACCTTGACAAGAGTCTTGTCCTCCAGTCTCGTAACCAGCACATAAAAATATTTCAGGTATAAATTCTTGCCTTCCAGCTCTCAAAAACATACTTTTGCAATTATCATTGCTAACAATTGGAACCGAGACCTTTAATCGAGTAGAAAAAAGTTTTATGTTAAAATGTTTGAAATTAAAATATTTCGCCCATTTTGCTTTGGAAATACCTCTTGTAAAACGGAAGGCAATGTTCCTCCTTCACTGAGTCTTCCCCAACCAGTCACTGTTGCGTTCATGCCTATTAGCAAACTATCCGTCTGTGGAAGACATATAGGGCTCACATGAGGTGCAAACTCTAGTGGTTGTTCCAATTTTACCAATGCCAAATCATATTCATACGTAAAGAAATTATAAAGAGGGTGCACAACTTTTTTCGCTACACTTCTTTCAATATACGGCAATTGCTCCTGAACGTGAGAGAAATCATACTCCCCCACACGTATGCGAATTTGAGAAATCAATAAACTGTAACAAAATAAAGAAAAACGTGAAATTGTTCAAGTTTATTTTTCTTAATTTCTGTTTTATTCATGTTTTATCATTTGTGAAAAAAAACTGTGCTGCCTTGTTTTAAATCTTTAACGTTGGTGCCTTCAAAAGCTTATCAGAACGTATGAGTCGATATTTTTAACCAAAGAGAAACACTAAAATTACAAAAAGTAACTTCTTTAACGTTAAACCTTTTGAGAGTTAGATAATTCTGAAGTTTTTTTTTTATTTTAGTAAAAATTCCACCCACAGACATACTAAGGACACTTACTCATCAACACAATGGCCTGCTGTAGCAATCCAATGTTCATTTATGAGAGCTCCACCACATCGGTGCGTACTAGAGAAACCAAAGAATGATGTACGGCGCACAGAAACCTGCCATGGCCAACGTCCAAACGCTGCACTTTTACCACCTACAATACGAGTTTCCGGACGCGTTAAGACGGGCGTTCCACATTCTGTAATTTTTCGAAATGAAGAAATATTTTGAAACATTTTGAAATATTATCTTACCACTACGAGCAGCAGAAATGGTCTTAATAGTGGCGCTATCGTTATCCAAATGATCTCCGATTTCATTTGATTCGATTGAAATAAGATTATTAGCCGGTGGTTGTGTATTTGTCGGAATTGTTGTTGTTGTCGTCGTCGTCATTTTTGTTGTATAGGGTCGTTGAGAGGATGTTGTAGACGATCCTGAATTTTTTGTTGGAAAAGTATCCGTTGTTGGCTTAAATGCTGAAGTTGTTGATGGTTTTTGACTATAAATTAAAGACGGTAGCGTAGCATTTCCTGATGATGCTGTTGACGGTTTTGAAGGAAAATACACTGATGTTGATGGTAAAGACGATGTTGAAGATGTTGCAGAACTTGTTACCGCTGTACTACTGCTTATGCTAGAGGTAGGTTTAGTATAGGGTTTAGTTGCATTAGATGCCGGCTTATTACTCTCTGCAACAACCTTTTAAGATGCAAAAGAAAAAAGTTTTAAATAATAAATAATTTAAACACCTTTTTTGTACTCTTATTGTAATAACGTCGTCTCATGTGTATGCATTTGAAGTATATACATTTCTACTGTTATATTCACAAAACCTGTGGTCAGAAAAACAGACGAAATAAATCTACTGACTGTCGGTGAAGCAAACAAACAAACAAAAAAAGTAAAGCATGTGATAAACGTAAATTAGTTAACAATTGACTATAAAACTTAAACGCAGAGCTGCAAAGACTGGCGCAAGCACAAACCGATACATGCAAAGTTTTAGATCCGCCGCTATGTAGATCTGAGTCACATCTGCATTATAAAACTGAAACTATGCTGCACAAAACATACACAATGTACACATTCAAAAGGATGCCACACCCAAAGCCAAAATAATCTTTCATCAGGTATTTTCAAACAATAAAACGTCCCCTTAAGCCATAAAATCATTATCCCTTACGCAAAGATCGTCATCGAGCCGGTCAGCCAATGAGTGGGCAAATGTTGATGCCAAAAAGCTAAATGCTTATGTAGATATGTAAATGTAAATGACCTCAATGCCTTAAATTACTTACGTACCTGAGGTTTAGTTTTTGACGTTGTCGTCATCGTCAACGTCATCGTAGCTGTTGTTGGGACAGCTGAAGGCTTAGTTTTGTTGGTTGTAGCTGTCGTTGTCATTGTAGTGGTAGAAAAGGTATTAAACGAAGGTTTTTGTATTAATTGTTGTTGCAATTGTTGTTGGTGAGTTAACCAATCAAGGGTTGTTGTGGGCTTTTTACTCGGTGTAGAAGGTTTGGGCGGCTTAGGTCTCAAAGTAAGTGGTTTGTCCCATGATGGTGGTCTTGGCTTTGTAATAAAATTTGGTTCAGTCGTTAAGTGCCAATGTTGTTGTTGCTGATGATTAACTATAATAAAATTAATTTTTATTATTTACTCTAAATGACTTGAACAGACAATTTTGTTCTTTGTTTATTGTATTTATTGCACGATCTTACATGTTATCGCTGAGGCAATGCTAGCCGATGATTGAAGATCGCTTAAGATAGTGTTTGATGTCCACAATAGAGACGGATCATCTGTTGCTGTTGTTGTTGTTGGACTGGATAAAGCTGTGCTTACATATGCTGGTGGTTTAGAATGATGAGGTTTTATTTGTGCACCTTGATGATGAGGACCAGAAGGTCTTATGACCAATGTGCCCGCTCCATGTGGCCTCTCTATTGTAGTCATGCCGCTGAAAAAGAGACGAAAAAAATAAATTTTGGTTAAAATGCAAGAGTAAGTAAAATTTTTGTGTGGCCAATAACCTGATACTAGGACGATGTGGTTGCTGAGGCGGCCGTGGTCTATGATTCATACTGCCCATACCTAAAGGCTTAGTAGGTCTAGTATATGAAAATGTATTCTGTTGGACTATGTTGTCGGTGTAGTTGTGAACGCAACATGATCCAAACATAAACGAATCCACGCACATGCCAACATGACGACCCTCTGATTTTATACACTCCCAGACGAACATACACGTACCCTCAATACGTCCTGTTGAGCAAGGTTTCGGACTTATTTTAAAATTTTGACTTCTCAATAAATTATCATCCAAGTTGTGTTGAATTTGAAGTCCATTGTAGCCAAAGGCAGACCCGCCAATTTTGTGAGGCTGTCGAAAAAATGAATTCCCTTCATCTTCATTCGAATTTATACTTGAAATTTCACTATATCGAAATTTATTGCTAAAAGCATTCGCCCCGACTTGGTGATGGTATTCTCTGACCGGCCTTAAGTCCCCATAGGTCGCCAAGACCAATGGCAAATGCGTTAGACTATATAATAGACAATTGACTAAAACTAACGCTAATAATACTTCTAGTATTTGGTTGATGCAGGACTTATGAGGCCATCGTAGATATAAATCTAAATGTCTCCTCCTTTGGATTAATGATGCACTTTTGCATCTATCATTGTGCGGGTGGGAAAGAAATTTAGGCTGCTGCTGCAGATTTGTAACATTTGTTGCTGTATTTGTATCCGCTAGATGGGAAAGAAATGTTTGGGCGGGGTAATTGTGTATTGAAATGTTTTCTCTTTTTTCCGTGCCAGTCTGTGCATTAGTACCATCATAATCATAATCATCATATGGATTGACTAGCCATTGCCGACTATAGCGATTCTTCAACATGTTTTATTAAGTGAATGTGATGACCTGAAAATATAAAAAGTAATAACGTAAAATCAAAAGTAGCTGAAAAGAATATGACTTAAGAGAATTTAATATAAAAGGTCACGCCACTCATGTAGGTATAAAGAGATTTGAAAGGTAATTAATTCCTAAGACAAATGCTTAAATGATACCCTGCGCCGTCAGTTTTTCTTCTTGTTATAGTTTCATGTTTTTATTTTTTATTTCTTAATTTACTATTTTCAACAAAGACACAAGATTGCGTGAGTCTATAGTTTATAAAACTAATTGTCAACATTTCTAATTGCTATCAGCATTGAACAATAAAAACTACTTGCACACATACTCACATACCATACCAGAAGTATTGCTATCATTATTTCACACACAATCATTTATACATTTCGTATAAATATCTGCAACTATTCGTGGTGATGGCGTTTAATGCTTTTGCTTTGCTCTCCTGACGAACCTGTGTCTACTTAACGTATACTCGTACCACGTAAATTGTGCATCAAAAGACTGATCAACAGACCACTGTATATTATACTCTGAACGTTCAAAAATTTATAAATGTATAATAAATGTGTATGTACATGCACATTTGCACTTCTATGTTAACTATGAAATTTTTTACGAAACTTGCATGAAATTTTTGTTTGTTGGCGAAGCAAGACGGATAAGCAATATGGTATTGCTTGAATTTTAAGGGAATGTTACTTTTGCTTGTTTTTTTTTTAATAACTCATATCGCTGAAACTTAAATAGAGAATTGAAAAAACGCCTCAACAAATTGCATAGTGTAAGTGTGGACTTCATTAATTTTTCTAAAACTAACCAGAACCAGATATGAACAAAAAAGTCGATAGGTTCTTGAGGAACTTAAAAATTAAAATCTTTCTGTTCTAATTTTTATACCCTTCACCACAGATGAAAAAATTGTTTTTTATCTAAGTTTGCGATTCAGTTGTAACTTCTACAATATCCATTACCCACCCCGTAAAGTATAAATATACTGTGGGTTCTTATGCATAGCGAAGTTGATTGAGCGATGTCCGTCTGTCCGTCCGTATTAGTGTTGAAATCAACTTTGCCAAGGCACTAGATGAGCTAGAGAAAATTTAAATACGACAATCGATCAGACATTATTTCGAAAATTTTGCTACTGAAAATCAGCAAGATCGGTTCATAACCTTTAAGGCAGCAGGTAATATACCACGCCTGCCTCTAACTTTATTTTCCGAGTTATAGGCCTCTAAAATTTACATAGAAAAGTAGGATTTAAGATTTCAGTATGTGTATCATTTAAAAGCTTTAAAACAGAACTTTTAGAAAATGGTAAAATTTTTAAAAAATGTTTAACCCATTAAGAGCCGAAAATATTTTTATGTAATATTTTATATCGTTTTTATTTTTTTTTTTTTTCTTATTTTTATATTTCCTGTTGTCCAAATATTTATTTTTGTCTATTTTTGTTTGTTTTTGTTTTTTTTTTTTTGGAGTTTTAATTCTCTGTCAACCCAATATTTGTTTGTGTGTTAGGAGCTTCTTCACTAAACTATATTTACATACATGGTGAAGGGCATATAAGCATCGGCATGGCGAATATAACACTCTTACTTGTGTTTATTAAATACATGTTGTACATACATATTTAGATCCTTCAAATATAAAATTTTTAAAACATTTATTTCGATAGGAAAAACTTCAATTAAATTACTGTCAAAGCTTTCATACTAAAACAGTATCATCTCAGTATTAGAAACCTTTTTAAATACTTTTTGCACATTAAAACTGTTCACAGTGTCTATATACGTGAAGATATACACAAGCACTTATGCACATATTCGTGTGTGTGTGTGAGTGTTTGTTTGTGTGCAGTAATACATGTCTATTGCATTTACGAGAATTGCTTTAAGTACATGTTATTGGCAATATTTTTGTATGCAACCAGTGGCTGGTTTAATTGCCGCTTTTCACTTTTGCTTTAAAATTGTTTGTTAAGCAAGAAAATTAACAACAACAACAACAGCAACAAAACGATATGTAAGAAAACATTTTTCTTTTTCTTACTCTTCCATGGAACTGCAAAAGAAAAATGCTAAATATGTATGTATGTTTTTTATCGAATGCAATTAACGTTTGTGCGTTTGTAACTTGCTAGAGACTTTAAATTGACTGTTAGATGTCTGCCGTGTGATCCACATCGCATGTTTTTAGGGATTGGTATTAACTATTCATTCTGTAACCTAAACTCCAGCTTAAATTTCAAATTCTCTATTTTGGGTTCGGTTCGGTTGAACATTTGTTGGCCAAACCTACGAACATACACAGGCATACATACATATGTAAATACATATGCATACATATGTATGTCTTGTAAGAATGTAAGCAGGTTTATAGATTGTAGGTTATGGTGGCTTGCGACGACACACAAGTGTTTTTAGGGGACATATGTTTATATGTTTGTATGTATATAAATTAGATCGACTGACAGCCATAAACGACAATGTGAACGTTACACGTTCAACAGCATTATGTTATTATTATTGGCTTAAATGACAACTAATCTGCTGGTACGAACTTTGTATTAACTACATGTTTTAATTTTTTATTATATGTATATGTGAATATAAACACATACATTTACACCTGCAAGCATACATACATATCATAACATTGTTTTTATATTTGTCCCATCACATTTTAAGTGAAATCAGAAAATCTTATTTTGATGATGTACTTTAATTACGGAATATATTCGACACCTTCACAACTTTTTTACAATTTGCAAATCAGGCTAAGTAAAAACGTATGTATGTATATTGGCCAAAGCAGGCATTTTGATTGTGAGAAATAAATTTATATTTATAACAATACAATTTCTTGAGAAATTAAGATCAAAAAAACATTATTATACAAATGCATTTATTGAAAATGATATTGACTTTTCGCCCTCTTTATTTCTAAAAAACATACATACATTCATATGTGTGTGTGTGTTATAGCAATCTTGCCAAATAGCAGTAGTCTGGACTGCAAGGGATATGTTAATTTCATTGTTATTAAGCTTCTCTCCAAGTATTTGTGGAAAATTCAATTGTCTGTGACGTAATTACTTAAATCAAAATTCTTCGTAATGGGGGGTTCGCGCATCCTTGCATTGATATTTCATTGTTTTTTTTTCTTTAAAACAGGATCATTTTTGAATAAATAAATATATTTTTTAATAATATTTCCCAAAATTTGATTTTTCTTAGTATAATTTAAAATATGAGCCCAGTAACTTATTATTATTTTTTTAAAATACATTTTAAGTAATTTCTTATGCATAGTGAATTCGATGTCCGTCTGTTCGTCCATGTTGAAGTTAAATACAACTGTACCAAGGTACTAGATGAGCTAGAAAAAAAACGCTAATCGAACATTTTGCTATTGAAAATCAGCAAGATAGTTCCACGTCCTTTGTGGTAAAAACACCACGCTTACCTCTAATTTTATTATATCATTTGGAACAAATCTAGTTTAGTGAGGTAATTATAATCTTAAAAAAAATAAATATATTGGGCGATAAAAAATTAAAAATAAGAAAAAACTTTAAGAGAAGAAATTGGCATTTTCCCATATTTTCCGAGTTATAGGCCTTTGATTTTTTAATAGTACGATTTTGCATCATATTTTTGAAGACATCAATATTTGTATCATTTAAAAGCTTTTGAAGAGATCTTTGTTTTTTTTTTTTTATAAAGAGAAGTTGCACTTTAGGGAATGATACCTATTTAGTCATTTTGTCGTAACCGTGCTACATTCTTTAGGAAAGGGATAGATAAGAGATAAGTCAGGTGGTGAAAAGAGAAAAATAGAGATTGTTAGTTCGTCGGCGAATATGCTTTGAAAAAGTACCGACGAAGAAGGCTGCATGTTTAATCTTGATTATGAATATGTATTTATATCATTAAACAGAAACAAACATTTTTTATTTTTTGATTGCCGCAGGGGTTGAACCCTGGTTAACCAGGTTTGTAGTCAAAGGGCTTACCACCTTGACTATAGCAGCCACCAGGAATGCTAAAAATTTTTAATAAATATTTAACCCATTAAGAGCCAATGACATTTTTTCATATCTTTTAATTCTGTCCGTTTTTTGCTTGAAGTTATTTTACTACATACATTTAAGATTCGGCATAGCCGAATGTATCACTCTTATTTGTTTTTTAGTAGATTTTTTTTCTTTTGCTTGTTTCTCAAAGTATAGATTTAATTAAATCTATTTCAAAGATCAGCCTAAATTTGTAAATATTATATTTTATGTAAAAAAAGTCTCTGGCATCGCTGTTTTCTACAGACATTACATCTTTGTAAAAGTAACAGTTATTTTTTTATTTTCTACTGAGACTGTGACAGAAACTTTGTTCTACGCGATGACCGGTATTTTATTAACTGTCAAGTGTTGCAACTACCTCAAGTAGAGAACAAAAAAAAAAAAAACCCTAATAACCCTTAGACAATAACCTCTACATGTTTATTTTAAGAGCTATTTTTCAAGCCATCTTACAGTCTGTAAGTTGTTAGTTTCCCTAGAAAATAATACATGTGCTCAAATGAAATTGAGTCGCATTATTTGCTTGTAGAAGACTATTGCATAACTGATGTAGTAGGAGCAATGGTGATGAGGGTTGTCATAAGAACAGGATTTTAAAAATAGATAATTGCTGATTACATTTTACACTGAAAGTAACTTAACACTTTAATATCAAGAACAGAAGATATTGAAAAGGGAAAATGAAATCATTAGAGGTTTATTTGTACTTCTTATCCATTACAAGTTCTAGTAAAAAATTTAGATGCCAGCAGAATGAAATGCACTTGTTGATGCGCGTCAACCCTTGCTGGCATCTAAAACTCTTACTGTTCTATTTATAATTTATCAAAATAAATTCGGAGGAGAAAAATTATAATTCATTTTTATTATTTTTTTTATCAATAAAACTGAAAATTGGACTATTTTAAAATATAATTATTGTTAATCCTCGTATGGTAGTTTTTCTAACAACTAAGAATTGATATTTATTTTTTCTTAATATTAACAGCCAATTAACATCTAATTTTGAACGCAGAACAACAAGTAGATCAATAATTTTTACTTCAATCTGTAACTGCTGTAAAAGCTGAAAAATGTTGAGCTTTTGAAAGAGCGCAGTGTTCCTTTACAACAAAATAAATACAAAAAAAATTTATTTAAATTTATTTCTTCTTTTTTATTTGGATTTGATTGATGATTTATGATGACTTAAGAAAAAAAAAAACAAAATATATTTAGACAATTTAATGCTGCATGTCTTATTGGCAAAACAAAATTAAAAACTTTTTTAACGGGTTTATTACGTATCCATTCGAATTTATTTATTTATTTATTTATTTATTTTTTTTTTTTTTTTGATCAATCGAAAAACCACCCGCTGAATCGTTATTATTTTGACTGTTTCTACTCGAAACGTTAATAAACATTTCTATTGTGTGCATCTTAAGCAATTATTAAACTGAATGTTGTTGGAGGTTTACTTATCTTCATTTCGATATTTTTTTAAACACGTGTGCTGCGGCAAATTGATTGATAAAGGAAAGTGTGTTAAGTTAGTTTTTATTTGTTAGTATTTGTGCATAAACATATAACAAAATACAACACACGTGTACCTAACCACCTGCATACATACATACACACACATGTTAATATTTTCAAAATGCTTAATGGGCGACAAGTGCGTTTTTTCCAATAATAAAGCTGTTGTTTTAAAGCACAAAGAAACAATATTTATTTCGAAATGACATCGAATGTAGCCGATAGATGTTAATTAATGTTGAAATTTTATAGAAGCGATTCAGTTGTAAATATTAAGTTTTAAATATAATGTTTGCCAATAAATGTTATTGAATGGAACTGTTTTAGATCTCAAATGTTCCAGTAAGTTTTAAATTCTGAAGAACTTTTGTTAGAAAAAAACTTTAAGTATTTTTTGTGTGGGTAGAATTTTTGCTTTGGTATCCCAGTCACACGAAGATTGAAGATTATTAATTTTTTTATTTAATGAATTATTCTTAATTTAAAAAATTAAAAATTTCTGTAAAGTAAATAGAATTATTAAATTTGTAATTAAGTTGATAACTATTTACATTTGAGATTGTTAAGTCTTCCAGTTAAAGTTAATAGAATACAGCTCCAATGAATTGTTTAAATGCACATTCGAGCAAAATGTTTTAGAGCAATTGGAAAGCTATGAACATTTTGTTGTTTTGTTGTTGTTGTTATCTGAATTCAATTATTTTATCTTTTAAATTACATCACAAATATTTAATTTTTTGACTTTTTTATTATTCTTTATTTTTGGTATTTGGTTTAACAAATGAAATGGAAAGTTTCTCAAATGGCTGCGGATGATAACATAACAGTTAATTGCTTTAATTTCTTTCATAAATCTACTTATTTTGAAATTTATTTATGATAGTTAATTTACTTATCTAAGCAAACACAAAGATTTTGTTTTAATCTTTTTTAAGTTTTTACTTTGAAATGAAAAGGTGGAAAAGCTTTTGACATTTAAGTTTACTTTTAGGCAAAAGTAAAAGTACAAATCGTTAACATTATCATATTTTAGATGTATTTTGATTTTTTTTTCCAAGTTTTCAGCCAGACATACCTTCGCTAGGAAAAGCAAAACGTTAAGTAACAAAACTCCCCATAAAAATTATTAATTGCCGACAACAATTTAATTATAAATTTAAAGCATTTAAATGTCAGAAGACGAGTATAAACCATTTCAATATGCATTAACAAACTTTCAATAAGTCTCTCACTTGCACTTTTTTATTTCCATATTTATGTTTGTACGCCTGAGTATATAATTTTTAAATAATTTATTTAATAAACATTTTTAAATTGCATAACTTTTTTTTTCTTCTTTTTATTTATTTATTTTTTAACGATACAAAAGTCACGCATGTTTTCAAAACATTTCTTCTAGTCGTATACACTAAGCAAAACGATTTAAAAATATTATGCACATTGTTTAAAGCTAAAAAATAATAATAATAATATCTTTAAAAATTTAAATAGAAATACAATAATAATAATAATAATAATAATAATAATAATAATAATAATAATAATAATAATAATAATAACAATAATAATAATGGTAAATATAGTAATCCTTGTAGAGTTAAGTCAATTAAAGTTTATAAAAGTAAAAGTTTCCTTTTTAAGTCTTTTGTTTTTAAATAAAATAAACGAAGCCATTAACAGATTTATTTTAAACGAAAACAACAACAACAAAGCACTTTTAGTACTCTTAAGTAGATTGAAATGCAAAAAAAAAACCAAATAAAAATTTTGTTGCTTAACTTGTTTGATTAAAAGTCGATGTTAAGAGGCTCAATTTTTGCCATCTTAAACACAAAAACCCTTTGGTCGTAAATATCTACAAATCAATGTTAAAAAGTTTGAAATGATTCTGAACTCTGCTAAAGAAGAAGAAAAAATACAATATAATTTATTTATTATGGGTAAAATCAAAATATTATTTTTTGCTTTAAGGCTTGTTTCTTTTTTTTTTTTTTTTTTTTTTTTTGTAATTATCTTAATTTATTGAGTCGTAAAACTTTTACACTGGGGTTTATTTATAAAAGGTTAAAAAACCAAAAGTTTTTCATAACCTTAAATGAACCACTAGCTAGAAACTTTTACTTAAAGAAAATAGTTTATTCAACTTTTTCGAACCTTTATAATCATATTTTCATTTTAATTAAATAAATAAGTAAAAATGATTAATAATAATTGTGGACAAATTGAAATATTATTATATTAAAAAAACTTTAAATATTAATTGCAAAATGGTCAGTCTCATTTCGTAGAATTATGCAAATCTCTTTGAGACTATGAATAGAAAATATTTCGATTGATTAGATAAAACTAAGTTTTAAACTATTTATGTGTTTTAATCGATAACCACTTCCAAAACAATGTGGTGAACTACAATATAAAGATAATGTTTCACGTTTTACGTTTTAAGCTAAATGCTGTTTGCTGTATGAAATTTCATTGTCTGCTGGAGTAGTTCTATAACTCAAAAGGAAGAAATATATATGTTTTGTTAAAGCCTCAACATTTTCGTAATGGCTTCTTAAATAACTCTCATGTTTTTTCTGAAGTTTCTATACATAAAGAAAAATGTTTTTGGCCTTTCTAAAAATTTGGATAAAGGCTTAAGCAACTGGCGAAACACATATATTCATGCTTTTTCAACCAACGAATAAATTAAATTTTTATTTGAAAATATTATGGGATATTAGCATAATGTAATAAATAATATATTTTGATTGAAATAAAAAAATAATACCCCTGTGTAAAAGTGTAGGTAATATGGATATGTCTGGAGAATGCCTATCAAACGGGCAATGTTTGGTGTTCTTTTGTTAAAGTCTAACGCCAATTAATCAGGCATGTGTCGAAAAAGGTACTATTGAAAATCAGCAAAATCGGTCCCTACCCTCGAAGCAGTGGGCTTTACACCACGCCTGCCTCTATTTTTCCATGTCGTTAGGGACAATGAAGTAACCAATCAAAAATCCAAAATATGCAGCGATAGAGAATTGAAAAATAAGAAAAAAACATCAGATGAAAAAATTTGCAATCGCCAATAGTTACGGTCCTCTGAAATTTTCATAAAAAAATTCAAATATCAATATGATCAATCTAGGTATCATTTAAAAGATTTTGAAAAGATCTTTTAGAAATTAATAAAATTTTAAAAAATGTTTAACCCATTAAATCCGATGACAATTTTATATCACATTATATATCGTACTTAATTTTCTTTTTTTATTTATTTATTTATTTTATTTTTTTTTTTTTTTGATAGGCGCTATTTCACAAATTAATTTATTATTTCATACATTCTCCTATTCCTACACACCTTCCTCCCTTTCCCTTAAACAGACTGAGAAGATTAGCGAGCAATCATGTACAAAAAAAAACATTAGAAGGTTAAGCCATTGATGCATTTTTATTTGCTTTTTCTTTATCCCTCTTGAAATTAATTATGCGAATAGCCTGTTATTTCTTGTTACCTTAATTTTCATTTGCATTCTTTTGCTATTAAATACTTCTTCCGCCTTGAAAATTACGATTTAAATCACTCGTGTGCCTCACTTACGGCGGCATTTGCGTGCGGTCTCTTTAATATGGCAATATATTTGGGCACTATATGCATCTATGAAGCCAGTATGTATGTGTTTGTGTGCGTTTGTTTCTATGTAAATAAACAAGTATTTGAATATTTATATACATACATACGTACATACACGTACATACATACATATCTGCTTTTGTATACATGTTTATACGAATGTAAAAAATTGCTTTTACAATATTTTGCACAACAGGACGTTCCACAATAATTTATATGAAAGATAAAAAATTCTTATTTCCTAGTGTGTTAATAATAACGATGATAATGATAATAATAATGATAATATTTTTATTATTATGATGATGGGTGTTGGTAATTTTTATTGTTATGTCATTTTAGTCTTCAGCCAATTTAAACTGTTACATGTTATTCTGTCATTATTCCGCTTGATGGTTAAAGGTAATTTTGATATATAAATTTTTTTTGTTGTTTTTTTTTTTTTGTTTGTAAATTAATTTATAATAGAAATAAGAAACAAGAAACTTAATATGTAAACCTAATCTTTCTTGTTCGTTTTTTTTTCTTTTGTATTATTTGCTATTTTATTCTTAATTACAACAATTTATTTACTTACCAAGATTTTGTTGTTGTTTTTTTTTCAGCTATTAATTTACACACGAGCTAAATCATCAAGTCATCGATCAGTTAGGGAAATCAAATTTATGCCAGAGATTAGTGAATGATCGATCTATCAGTACGAATGGATTTCTTTTGTGTTTTTTTTCTGAAGTTTAAATGTTATTTATTAGATTTAACATGAATTACTTTCTGTTTCTATACAATTTCTTTGCGTTACTAAACATACTTAAAAATTAAAATCAAAATTAAAAAAAAAAAATGAGAAAAAAGAAAACAATTTATTAATGATGCTTTAATTAACGTTAGTGTTTCAAACAAAGTCTATCTGATTTATGTTATTTTTCAAAATTTCTCCATTTGACTTTTATTTGTTTCTATTGAATGCAGTTTTCCTCTCACACTGACGATTTCGGTGCATTACACTTGAGTTATTTTTATTACTTTATGAATTGATTACGTTTCCATGCCACTTTCATGCCATCAACTATAAATGGCTTTTAATAAAAGTGAAAAACAAGTACAAAGCAGTATGATTAATTTTTTTATTATTATTTATTTTTACATTTCATTCACTTCACTTTTTACTTCTTTTTGTTTTGTTTTTGTTTTTATTATTTTGTTTTTTTGTTTTTTTTTTTTTTGCTAATAATAATGATGGATAGAAAACTGTTTGATATATTTTATAAATTTTTGTTGTTGTTTATTATATAACTTTTACTTTTCAGGCGAAAAGAATATCGTGTCGTTTACAGATTTTATCCTTGATTTTCTTTTAAAAGTTTTTATTGTAAATTCGTTTACAGATTTTATGTGTCGAAATTAATTTTATTTTTTTTTTTAATTTTATACTCTAAATAACAGCCTGAAACCCTTTTTATTGTTAACATTTTCGAACACAACAAATTAGTGTGAAGTTTCTCTTTATTAAAGAAAATTAAAAAAACTTATAAAATTTATTTTCTTAATTAAAAAAATAATAATTAATTAAAAACAGTCTTCATTTTAAACATTTTATTTCAAATCATAATAACGATTCATGACATTTGGAACTTATGAATATGTGTACTCGTATCTGTGCATATTTAATAAAAACACATTTGTTAACAATTTGAATGCGTTAATTTAATTTTCATTTATTTCACAACTTTATTTGTAAAAAAAAGTGTGACAAAATATACTATTATATTTTAGTCGTAAAATTAATAATATTATGTTTTATTACGCAACGCGTTATAGTCATGTTGTTAATGATAGAAAATATTTTTTACTTGAGTGTTTTAAGTTTCAATGATTTTAATAAATTGTTCTTTCATTTTGACTATTTTTGAATAATTTTTTTTTTTTTACTTAGAGATTAATGTAAAGTACTCGGTGTTTAAGCTCGAATCGTTTGGACGGAGATTTGCTCTCTGTACTTTTTTTTTATCACGTTTCACAACAGTATTTTAATCATACATGGGAGTAATTAATTAGATGCTCGAATTAATTGATGATTTCATTAGCATTGAATGATTAATAATTCCAAAGAATTTTTTAGCATTATCATTATTTTAAGCAATGGTAAGGCTTTTTAATGAAAAGGTTTCATTGGTAATTAGTTAAAAAATAAAATCATTACCATTAAATAATGAATGAAAATGAATGCATTTCTTGTCTTTGTACACTAAATGTACATCTTAAGGTGTAGTAGAGTATTATTTTAAAATGGCCATTTGATCACAAAAATTTTGAGAATATTGTGTATTTTAACTTTCACAGAAAAAATGAGACACTATGGAAACATTTTTTGTTTTCGTCCAAGTTATAATACCTGCTGGCTCTGGGGTGTTAAATGACTTTAAATCTTAGATATCAACTTTTTCACTTAACTTATTTAAAATTGATAAGTTTCCAAAATCAAACTTTTAAAATTGTATGCGTGGTTTTTTTTAAGTTTTTGAGAAAAAAAATGTTTAGTTATAAAACCAATTATTTTTGAATCAATTATAGTAAAACTTGCATTTCCATTAGTAAAAACAATTACAATTGAAATAAAATCATAAGCATTAAATGGTAGTTGAATTTCTTTCATTGCCATTATTTCAAACAATGCTAATGAAATTTCATTTGCAATAAAAAATTTAAAGTGTTATTTTTACTCTTTTTAATTTTATTTTTTTGTTTCATAAAATTTTATTGTATTTGAAATTTTCAAATCATCCTAGACAAAAAAAAAAACTGGGTTTTTCATTGCTTCTCTTGCACTTATTTTCATAATGCATTTTGAATAAGTTCATTTATTGTAGTTAAATTATAACTTTTGAACTCATGAAAGTTCATGTAAATTTTGTTATTAAAACTGGGTTTAAGACTAAACAAGACAAAATAAGATGTATCAATCGACCCAATAAAAAATTTAAAAATTTATCCTCGTTTTATAACAACCAATAAATAGTAATGAAAACTATTTCAGTTTATAATATTTACGAGTTGCTTGCATTTATTTTACGAAAATTAAAACAAATAATAATGAAAAAACGTATCCTTAATTGAAATGCCAAGCCGTTTAGTTAATGTGAAACCCTATTCCCCAATGACAAGCTGATGTTAAGATCATAACTTGTTCCCCCAAATCGAACCAGTTCCTTTCAAGTAGAACCCATGAATTACCTACTTGTTTTGTATGTCTTTTTTGCTGGGATATATGTAGTTCTGATTTAGTTTTATTTATTATAAGCAGAGTTTGCTTAATTTTTATAATTAAATTGAAAACTCAAAAACTTTTAACAAACACGAATATTTATTTTATGATTCCAAGAGAAAAATTAGATTAAAGCAATTGAATTAATTAAATTTTATTTTTATTTTTAGTTTTCTTGTTTGTTTTTTTAGAAGATACATTCACATTTGCACATACACACATACACACATGTGCAGTAGCATGAACTTCAAAATATAAAAATACTGTTGCTAAAACAATGTTTGTATGTATTAACTTGTGTAAAAACGTCAGTTTTTATCTGAACTCAAACACTCGTGCTTAACATTCACTAGCGACACATTAGTAAACAATTTTCTAACAATTTCCGCATTTGTTGCAGTGCAGCAAAAAAAAAAAAAGAAAAATTTAAATAAAATAAAATACTTGACTACTTTTAGTTGTCGTTTTTCTTTTACAGTGGTTATTCACATCAGCTCATCTTGCATTTGAAAAATGGAGAGGTTGCAAAAGAAAATACCAAACGATTTTGATTCAGTTGAACCAAAAAACAGATTCTTAAAGTTTTTTTTTTAATTCTACATTTTATTTTTCATACATAACAGCAGATGATAACTGTAACAAAACACGTACACTAATTAGTTGACTTTTAAAACATGTTCGTTCGATCCTCTCATACTCGTGAAGTAAAATTCAATAAAAATAAGAATATTAACAACAACAACAGCAGCAGCAGCAGTAGTGGTAGTAATGGCAGCAGAAGCAACATCATCATCAGCAACAGCAGCAGAAGCACCATCATTTAATAGACAAAGTTCAATGTTTGAGCAATAAGTAAATTTCACAAGTAGAAACGCAAAAACGGTTAGAAAATATTTGACTACAAAAAAAAAAAAAAAAAAAACAAAAATAAAATAAAATAAAAAAAGTAAAGAAGAACGAAAATAAATGCAAACAAAGCTCTTTTTTTTTCTTGAAAGTCAGCCATCAAAATTTGCTGCTGTTTACTTCAGACAGGGACATAGGCACACACGGATACAGGGATACAGGGACGTTTCACCTTTTCCGATTTATTTATGAACGTTCATAAATAATAAGTAAATAAGTAGGTTTTCACATGACGATATGCGATAATACCTTTTAAGTTGTCTCGTTTGGAGTGGTAGATGATTGCATTATGCATGTGCTTCTGTGTTTGTTATCTCTTTGTTACTCTCCACGTTCTGAACCGTATGTGCAGTTAATTAATTTTGTTTTTTTTTAATACATATTTCTTTTTTGTTTGTACGCTAAATTTTGTAAATTCTGCGCCAGTGTTTGTTAAAAACATTTAAGCACTCACATGTCGGAGAATTCTTAAAGTTTAGACTCAATATCCATCAACTAAAGAAAAATTCACATCTCTACCTCTCATTAAAGTAATTTTTTTGATTCTAATGTTTTAGGTCTTATTGCCTGCATAAAAAATCACCATCAGTTCTAATGTCCCAGCAAACACAATTTGATGACGTTCAAGACAAACTAATTATAGATTTTTAAGAAATTTATGACAGCTTTCTTTAATATTTACATTTATTAGTGTTCACATCATAAAACACCTAAATTATTTGTAGCATTGGGCTTCGTGTGAAGAAATGATTTTTCCACAAAAACTATTTCACCATTTTCGTAATGGGTTTAGGCGAAACTAAATTCATTGTAAATAGAGTTTGCAAATTATTACGAAATTGTTTTTACAGATGGATAACTGACTTTGCTTGCAAAACAAAAATAGTGAAATAAAGGTTTCAATGTTTTATAAGAAAAAATCAAATGCACCAAAAACAAGTTTTAATAGACTGTCCTATAAAAAATCTTTCTGCCTAAAAAAACGCAGTTATCAAAACAATCTTAATAAAATACCGTTTTTGGGTTTTTATCCACTATGAACAGTTAAGTAAAGGTGCGTGGTAAATATGAACCTCTTAATAAAGTGGCTGCACAAGTATATTTAATTATAACTTTATAAAAAAAGGGATTACCCTTTGGATAATTATGTAAAATACCAGAAGATACGTTCAAATAATTCGAGCAATATTTTCAACCGCTTAACGATTTCTGAATTATTCAGACTGCTAAAAAAATAAACATGTCCATGGAAAAATCTGGAAACTGTGAAAACTGACCATTTTTGTTATTAGTAATAAGAGTGGAGTAGAGTAGACATTAGGGTTTGGGACTTTCCGGTATTTTTTATATCCCGAAAATGAGAAAAAAATTATCGCATTCCCATCCGGGGAATTCCCGGGAAAAAAGCAAACAAGTTTATTTAATAAAATAAAATTATAAAAATTATAGTTTTATTAAAACATAAACAAGCAAAAAAAAAAATAATTGTAATTATAACAGTTATAACAGTTTATAAAACTTAAAAACAATTTAGGTCACAAGGCATATATATGTATGTACATTTGTACTATATAAGGAGAGATAACAAAGATAAAAATACTGAAAAAGTATTTTAATAATTATTTTTTTAGACATACTGTTGCTTGTTTTCGTTGCAAAACTTCCAAAAATAGAGAAAACCCTTTTACTTTTTACTGAGGAAGATTTTGTTGTCAACAATCCGTTATAAAGATTATCCATTTTCGTGTTTCAAATGTGAGTGACATCGAATAACTCAAATCCCTTTTTTAACTAATTATTAACCTTTTGTTCTGTTTTATATCTTATTAGCAGTGCCCACCAGCGACTTCATCCGCGCATCATTTCGAATTATCTTAAACTTTAAATTAAGAAAAATGTGTTTTTTAACATTTATTAAAGAGTTCTGTAAACACATTTCATCTACAAAAATAAAATGTACTTACAACTGTTCCAGTATCAATTAACCGATAAAATTGGGTGACTTCACATTGGTATCTCTAGTTTCTCTACGAAATGACGTATTTTTATAAAATAAAAGGTATTCTATATTTGAACCAAGGTTTTAAGGGACCCCCTCACAGAATTTATTCAAATAAATCCAGCAGTTTTTACGTGATCCAAACACAGATAGACACATAAAAATTCCAAAATTAGGTGTTTTGTATTCCATATCGATTAAGGCCAGGATTCACTATCATACACAATCGTATGATTTAATCACACAAAAATCTAACAGAATTCTGTCCTACTTTAAAAATCGTTTCAAAATGGCGTCGTAGGTGCCACACTATTATACAAAAGAGATGCGAAAAACAGATGCTTTTAATATTTTGTGCTTTTTTCTACTCATCTTCCAAAAAAAAAATCAACTCTGATCGTATAGAAAAAATCATTTTATGAATTCTTTCAAAATAATACAAAATCGTACAAATCTGTTAAAAAGTCTGTCACACACACATACAGTTTTGATCCACATTGCCATACTTTTTGAGCACACATTTAATTTTTGACAGATCTTACGACTGAGTATGATAGTCAATCCTGGCCTTTATTATCTACACCACCATCGAAGTTTTTAAAAAATATTTCATGTGGAATTCACACGAAACGAGATGTTTGAAAATTTTTATATGTGGCAACCAAAAAAATTTGAAAAATAATTAGTGTTTCTTTTTTTTAACTGCTAATGAATTTAAACTTCCCGTTTACAAGGAATTTAGACAAAAATTTCCCGAGAAATTGTGGATAGCTTTTTCCGGGAATTTCCGGTACCCAAACCCTAGCAGAGATGTATAAATCTTATCTCATTCACAAATAGCTAAAGAGGAGAATTCTTAATAAAAAAAACAAAACAAAAAACCAAAATAATTATTATTCTGTCGTTCTTTTCATATTTTTATTTAAAAATTATTGTTTAATAAATATTTTTCCTGATGATGCTGCACAAAGGAGTAGCGAAATATTAAAAAAATTAAATAAAAGATAAAAACTTTGTGTTTGAAAAATAAGTTAAAAATACAATTATTGTTTATTTTATACTGAACCAAGACAATCAGTGTCAGTCCTACATTTAACAACAGAAATAAATTCTTACATGATTTCTTATAATTTTAGCTTTTTGTTTCCCAAAAATCTGTCACACATTTTCAAATGCCGACCATTTTTAAAGGTCAAGTCCTACATAAACTCCTATATTTTAGGCATTCACAGATTAATTCTTTCAGTTTTGCAAAAATTAACCTTCATTTCTACTTTTGCATGTGTCACTTTAGTATTCAAAATAACTTGTTGCAAGAAGTATTAAACTGCTGTAAATATGTACTGCGAAATTTTGTTTTAGAATTTGGACAATTGTAAAGCTTAATTTGTCTACTTGAAACAGTGATAGCTGTGTTACTTTAGCTTTTACAAGACTTGTTGTTGTTAAGGTTTTCCAATCCATTAAATATAAATTTAATTTTATCTTTGACTTTATTTTTAAATGAATAGGGTCCCAAAAAACTCTTCTGCATGAAGGCATTTTTGTTTTACCGAAATCCATATCATAACTTGCAATTTTGTTGGTGAGATTTTCATATTTCAGAAATTTGTCTAAATCAGGTAGATTCATACAAAATGTTTGGTTTCTTTTTAACAAGAATTTGTTAATCAGGCACTAAAAATAATTTTATTTTTGCCGCTTAAATAATTGATAAAATGTTTTTTAGCTGATAAAAATTTTATAAATTTATGCCGAATCTTCTGCTGTTTGCGTTTTATACATCCAAATCGGTACTAATGTGACTTAAAACAGTTTTTGTTAAAATAAGGGATTTTCTATAAAAGAGTCTTATTTTGTGATTATAATTATTTCTTATTAATAACAAAATGTCTTGAATTGCATTAAGCAGGCAAGAATTTGTTGGCGGCATTTGATCAATAGCAAAAAAAAAAAAAACAAGAGGAAAAAAACCAGATTTACGAAATCAAACCAAACTTTGAACAACTAAATAAACAAAATAAGTAAAAAAAAAATTAAAAAATAAGTTACACTAGTCGGGTAGGTTAGTTGTCTTGGCTAACTGACTGATACGAGAAACACATACATTTAACAGAGAAAAAGAGAGCGAGTAACTGAGTAAAGCGACTTATTTAATTCAATGTTTTGCAATTATGCGTGCGCGTTTTTTTTTTTTTTTTAATAAACTAAAGATGCTTCTCATTTTTGTTGAAACAAGTCAACAAGTATCACCGTTGTGTCTTGTACACTTAATCAAACGTTGCACGATGTCTAAGTGGTTGTAAGTGGTTTTTGTCTGTCTATACATCGATATGACCGCATTGCGTTTTATGTTGACAGTAAATGCAATTTGAACTTGATACACAGCAACGTGACACGCATGTAATACATTTTATTTTATTTTCTGGTTTTTTGTTTTTTTTTTCGTTCATAAAATAAAGTTAAAGGCTTTTAGCAGGTTTTTGTTTAGATTAAACGTTTTTTTGCTTTTGGTCGAAATGACTACGTGTTGCTGCTTAAATGCCGGTTTATAGAGCTATTTAAATGGGTTGGTTAGTTAATTGGTCGTTTTGATAATTCATTGCTAAATACTTAGTTGAGTTGTGTTTGGAGCAAAAAAAATTTATTTCTTTTTTTTTTATAAATTTAATGAATAACAAGGATACATACACACATATTTACATATTTACATAAAGTCGTATGTTTATCATTTCAAATACTCTAGAGTATTTAATTATGGTCTATTAGTTTTAATATAGATTGACCAGGACTAACAAAATAAGAAACCGTTTTCTTCCGCTATTAATTGTAAATCTTTGAGATGAAAGCACAAAATTTATTACCAAGTTCTGCGAAAAAAAAATCGAAATAACTACAACTTGACTAACTTTTGGACAAAAAATAAACCCAAGCCAAAAAATGTTATGAAATGCATACAAAATTACTTTTTTGAATTGAAATATTTGTGGTTGGGTGATGATGTAATTTTTAACTTCCTTTCAACTGAAGCGGTTTTTTTGATTATTTTATAAAATTAAATTTTTAAATTTTATTATGAATTTTGTAAATCTTTTTATTGTAACGTTATTTCTTTTTTTTTTTTTTTTTCTTGAAAAAAAATTAATAATTTGCGCTGTCACATTTTATTATCAAGTTTCTCCTGCTTATTTGGTTCAGTTTTGAACACTTTCAGCAATTTGCTTATTGAAGAGATGTTTTGATAAAAATCAGTCATGCACACAGTGATTAAGAAAGATGTGCATTTTACTTTTCGCTTATTAATATTTTAAAAGCAACCGCACCCCTTTCTTGCGACTCTTGCATTAACAATTATTTAATATTAACATTACAAAAAAAAAAAAACAAAAAAAAAACAAAAACATTTAAATAAAACAAAAAAATCACTAAACTCTCACTTTTCAAAGGAAAGAATATTTCATTTAACGTGGATGTTTATGGCATTCAAGAAGTTATTAATTTCTTTGCTAAAGACGGTGTTTTATTATTATTAATTTAACTGAAAATGAAAATGAAAATATTTAGACAGGTGTTAACTGGGCAACATTAAATTATAATCATATTTTCCGATTGTGAAGGTTTTTAAACAAAATTGTTTATTAGTTTTTGTACGATTATGATATTTTTTTATATTTAAGTGAAACGCCTTCCATTTATGTTTGTAAATCTTTTTTCTTTTCTTATTATTGTTATTATTAAAGCAAGCGGGTATCTCAGTGATTGATTGAAACGTGGAGGTAAAAGTAATTTCCTTTAAAAAATGGCATTTATCATTAATATCGAAATGATCTTTAACTTGTGTTTCACTCAAGTTGATATTGCAATTTACTTATGTACATACATAGACATACATACATACATACATACATATTCGTACATACATGGGGCCATACTATAAAAGTACGGTGAGACGTTTGTAAGTATATTTATTTATGTGAACATGAAAGTATGTAACACTACAACATGTTTTGATTTTTTTTTTCTTTAATTTTTTTTTCTTAAGACTACATTTGCTTTTTTTATGCGCCTGTTTATTTATTTTTTTCTTTTGTTACTTCGTATTATTTTATCTTTTCAAGCACTTTTGTTGGAACTATTTGGCCATCCGTACCGAATGAACTGCTCTAGTGGAAGCTTGTAACGAAACTGTGCAGTAATTGTGTTAAACTTAAAAACAAAATATCTAAATGGCAAGAAAACAAAAAATGAATCCGGCTACAACGCTCATATGTAGATACCACGTTTAAAATAATGAAATAATTTACAAGAGAGTTTTGTGGTTTATGTCAAACAGTCGAAGAAGAGAGAGCTTTCTTTCTTTCTTTCTTTGTGAAAATTGTACAGCATCCATCAAAAGTGTTGCCCTCAGTTGTGATTTTATATTTAAGAACGAAAGAATAATAAAAACATATTTATTTTTTTTCCTCTTGCTCCAAATTAATAATTTAAATTTAAAGGGCCTTATAAAAACGATGCCAATGAAATTTTTAAATTAGTATATTATTCTGTAATTTATTCTGTAATTTATTCTTGGTTTCCTACATGTAAAAAAATTATTATTAATTTATTCCTTCATTTTTGGATATGCAATCCAAAGACCATAATAATCATGTTGCAAATGTAACTTGTAACTAAATATTTTTTTAGATATTGAGTTTAAAGAAAAGTTTTTTAATTTAAAAGAATATAAATACATTAATCTCATGTACTTATTATTACAGAGATAAAAGTTTTACAGATTAAAAAATTGAACTTAATCTTGCAAAATGGGCTCAGTATTTTCAAATTTTATTTAAAAAAGTGCAAAAAAACATAGAGATCAAACATATTGTTTTTAAAGTTTACAAAAAACTCAGAACGGCAATTAAATATTATTTGATCATAAAACCATTCTTGCAAATAAAACCGACTTCAAAACAGGCTCACGGTTTAACGGTCATCATATTTAAAAAATGAAACTAAATGCAGCCAGTCTGTTACAATTTTTATGAAAAAAGTAGTAACGGGCATGATAATAAACGCTGGTTTTTACGGATAAAAAAAAAACGCTCGAAAACGTTATAGAGGCACCTTTTAGTTAAAAGTAATTTTTTGTTTTAATTTCAAACGTCTGCCTAAAATAGTTTTGAAGGTACAGTCATTGATGTAAAGTCACTTGTCTGTGGGCACACACTTTAGTTATTAGAGGCCATCACGATTCTCACTGTCTTAAATTAAGGACTTACTTAAGATTACGCTTTAAAATATAACACTATAATAGGGATGCCATTACAAAAAAAAAAAAATGGGTACATTAAGATTTTCTAACTTGCGACTCAGATATATGATGATAAGGAAACTTATGTAGCCCTAGGAACAAGTCAGTGAATGGTGTCAAATAAACCAGTCAGCCAAGGATCAAAAAAAAAAAAACAAAATAAAAAATAAGAGAATTGCAAACTATTATCCAATGTTATAAATTTAAATTTCTTTTATCTCTCATCTATTGTTTTATAAGAGAATAAATAAAAATCACTTTTAAATAAATGAAAAACTTCTACAATTTTTTATAACATGAAATTACCATCTGAATATAAATTGCAAAAAATTCCCACTAAAAAAAAATGCTTAAGAGAGAAAAAAAAAACGCTAAAAGTGTTCGATTACTTTAAAACGATTGCTATTTTGTGTGAACGTTGTACAGGTGTCGGTGAACTTAATTAGCTTCACAAACAGCAGCACAACCCATAATTAAAGCGTATATTCAACTTAACAGAATCAGCTGTTGTCTGCAATATTAACTTTACATCGATCCTGCTTATTGTGTTTAACATTTGTTAAGAGAAAAATGTTGGAGAGTAAACAAAGCCAGAGAAGTGGGTATTTATGCATTTGTAGATGCGTCCGTTGTAAACAGATATCGCTTTTACAAAAATGTATAAATATTGATTCATTTATCTGTGTATGCATGTCTGCTATTGCATCTTAACGGTATTTATAAAACAAAGAGATTACACTTTTTATTATCGAATGTGTGTCGGTCGGTGACAAGAGAAACCTATTGAAGATCATATTGTGAATCGTTGGGTTTTATTTGAAGTTAAAATTTTAAAAATTTATTTTTTATTTACAAAACTATAAGACCTTGTACTCGTTTTTATTTAACAAACAGATTGAATACTAATCAGTGAGTGAGCAATGGGTTTTTAATATGAGCAATTGAATGATTGATTCACTTTTTATGTATTTTAATTTAATAATTTTATGCTGCCTTCTTATTGTTGCTTTAAATATCTGGAATACTTTGCTGAATCTTGAAAACAAAACAAAAAACATAAGCCAATAAATAAAGGGATCGTTAAAATTTTATTTTTTTTTTTTTATTTTTTTTAGTTAAAATTTATGAAAGAAGACAAAATCATTATGGAAATGTAGGAAAATACATTCATTGAGCTGTTTTTAATTTACTATCCTTCGGTTTGATACACAAAATCTAGCGATACGTCAGTAGTTAGGATAAAGGTTTTACTTGAATTTGAAAATGAAAAACAGTTGTTGACAGCCAAATCCGAAGAAATTAAAACTTTACAAATGTTCACCTCAACATTACTTTATTCCACTATAACGGTACATTTCTTGATTTCTATTTTCTCAATATTAATGGATAATGAATAAAAATATTAATGGATAATTTTAAAGCCTACGAAACGGTTTTATTTATGTAAAACAAAATTTCGCTATCACATGGATAAACATTAATGAATAATTTTTTAGTTAACGAAATAAATACTACTGTTCAGCTATAAAATTATGTTCTATCAACACCGAGGAAATTCATGACATTCACAATAGAAAAGCTTTAAAATAAACTCTTCTTAAAATGCCTAAAATATTTTGCGATTCAAATTCAAAATTCATTTTTTTAAATTTTTCTAAGATAAAAAATGGGCCTCAAAATTTCGGTTATAAAAAAAACAGATTATTACTTTTTTATATTGGTCCAGATTTACACTATTTAATTTTTTGAGGCATTTTTCTTTTAATTCTCTATTTAAATTGCAGCGATATGCGTTTTTTAAAAATAAACAAGCAACAGTAACATCTTCTCTTGCTTCACCAACAAACAAAAATTTCATACTAGTTTCGTGAAAAATTGCATAGTGTAAATGCCGTATTGGTTACATATTAGTTTCTAACACCTGCAATTGTTTTAAGAACTTTTAGTCCAAACTTTGGTTATTTGTTAAAAAAAAAAATAATAGTTTTTTGAAAATATTAAATAATCATTTGAATAAGATTCTTGATCAATTGATTAGATGTAGAAAAAACAAAAAAAGTAAAAACGGCGTTGCTTAAAAGTTTAATTTTTAAGCCATATGGTGAACTCGTCAATTTGTAAATATTATTTTTTAAGTGTTTTGTTTATTTCAATTACTTTATGCAAAGTAGCCAGCCCACCATATGAGCAACCAAGATTATGTTTCTTTTCTTTTATGTATTTGTGAATGCGTTCGAAGTGATCTCGTGCCACCATTAAGGCCAAAATAAAACCAGCAGGCATCGATTTAAAAAGGTGATGTTTTATTATTATTAACTTTTTACAGCAAACGATTATAACATCATGTTTTAAACATGTGCTTGCTAGGTTGGATTTCTAATAAACCCACATAAACATTTTTCTTGGTCTATTTTATGCCAGTGTCTGCTCAAAGATCGACAAACCATTCATTAATTAAAATATTCATCTACAATATACTATCTTGTCTTCTGTGAGGTATAAAATAAACAAACAAAAAAACAAACAAAAAAGAGAACATGTTGAAAAGACCTTTTTTAAATAAAGTGGGCACTTACGAGTATTAAATCACTTAAAGTGTTTGAGTCAACAATCGAAATCTTTCTCTCACGTTTAGTA
Source organism: Cistogaster globosa (assembly GCA_937654795.1). Lineage (NCBI taxonomy): Eukaryota > Metazoa > Arthropoda > Insecta > Diptera > Tachinidae > Cistogaster > Cistogaster globosa. Next base: position 174,683,877 of record OW569403.1, read on the forward strand.
CAAGTTCCGCTTTAAACCATATCAAAGCTTAGTAAAAAGGTTTTGTATTAACTAAATTTAGAAGCGTTCGTAGAAGATTTATGGCAAAAACTGTTTAACGTTGCAATGTGTGGCATTTAGCCACTTTTCGCTTTTCCCTTCATTTACGCTGCTGGGTCTTTTAACTATTTATAAATATGTAATTTTCAATTCTAAATGTGAATTTTTATAAAACTGTTGGCGTTCTTTTTTATCTGTGATATACGTATGTGTCTGTGTGCTTACCGCAGATTAAAGTTGTTTAATTTGTTCTTTATTACACATGCTGCTTTTTGTCATTATATGATTTAAGTGGCTGTTTCATTGTTTGTTTCTGTCGGTTGGCTGGTTAGCTGACTGCCTGCATGAGTGTTTATTAATATGTATTATGGATTTTGCTTAGTTTTCTTAAGCTTTTCTCTTAATAGCTTAGTAGCATTCATTATGTTTGCCCACCAAGTACTTAAAGTGTTTGGATCAGATAATGCCTTTTGCATTAAAACATGTTTATGGTTTTATATTTTATATTATTTAATTGGTGTAAAAAATAATTCTACTCGTTTTTTTTTTATTTTTGTCACGAATTTAGTAAAGATTGAGTTGTACACATTTCAATTTCCATCTAGTTTTTGTAGACAATTTTTTTTTATTTTTATTTTATTTTTATTTTTTTCTCAATTTGTTAGTTCCTACAGCAAGTTTTTTTCTTAAGTCTTTTGTTAAAGTGTGACAGGACTTCAGACGTTTAATAAAAATAAATAATTATTTCATTTAATTAGACCAGTCGACGTGTTGCGAATACTAGATTGATTTTTTTCATAAATCTTTGATCTATGGACTTGTGTATTATTTTTTATTTATTTATTATTTTATATTTTATATTTTAAGTAATTTTTTTATGAAAAACTTTTCGTAAAATATTTAAGATCTCTTTTAATTAAAATTTGATTTATTCAATAAAAAATAGGAAAATAATATGTGTGCTAAAAACACACAAAATATTTATAGAACCTAATTATATTTAGAAATTGCTTAGATTATTTTTTAATGCCATATTTTTTAATATCAATGAAAATTCTTGATTAAACAACATTTTTATTTTGCAGCATTTATATTTCAAATAAAATTTTTATTTTTTTATAATTCAAACAAGCTACTTGTTTGCTCCATAATCAAATTGCTATTGCAGCTAAATAGCCATAAACAAAGCCTTCACCTTTAATAGTGACTATTTAATTTTCTCCTTTTTATTATGAAATACTTACTTTTTAATTGAAATCGTTTAAAGGTGTTTTAACGATATTTTCTGAAAAATAAACATAAACTAAACCAAACTGGCTTGATTTGAGAAGTTTTGCCTCAAAAAGAAGCCTTAAAACAAAAGTGATCTTGTATAATATTTGGTTTTCAAGTATCTGAGTTCCTATTAATTTTCACTTCAACAAATGAACACACGACGACCCTTTAGAATCTCTTTATAATCAATTAAGCTAATTGTGATTAATGAAGGAGGACATATCGTGCTTCAAAGAAATCAATAACGATTATGAGATTGTTGATTTATGAAACCAACACTTTTTCTCCTGAAATGTATGTTGTTTGTTTGTTTGTTTTTAATGGAAACAAGCAACACTTGCTTTAAGTTTATGAACAAGTATTTGTATATTATTTATATATTCGTATCTGCTTACGACTTTTTTCTTTGAATTCCATAATTAACATCTACATCAACATATTTATGTTAACTTTTACGTGAATACATACATCTGCACAAAATTACGTACAAGTGTATGTTACTCAAAGAATGAGTTGAAACTGTTAAAATCAAGATAAAGTAACTTCTGATACAATTTTTTACAAAAGGAAAAGAAAAGGACAAGCTTACAGAAACCACATGAGAAAATTAAGATTAATATTGTAACATTAACATTGTACAAATATTACACATACATAGAGAGACGTACGTACTTAGGTTTATTTATATGTATGTGTGTGTGTGTGTGCAAATAAATAGCTACAAATTTACCAACAGACATGACCAGAACAAACGTAGAATATCTCCAAAACATCAACTATAAAAAACAACTGCACCAACACAGTGACAATAGTAGCGTAAAGCAAAGACAAAAAGGTACAAAACACTTAAAATACACACGGTGCAAATTATTAACCTCGTGTAAATAATAAACATACAGACCATTAACTTGTATTCATAGCAGAAAGATAGATAGACAAAAGTTAAAAAACCGCTGAAGGCGGCGTCGGCAGCACCTGGGTGTTTTTTATTATTATTATTTTTTTGCTTTTTTTCTCTTCTTACCTATACTTGTCAGATTGCCCAAATGCCTTAAAGCATAGTATGGGAACAGTTCGAATTTGTACTTGCCTGCTGCCAGTACTGTCTGTAAAAATAAAAGGTACAAGTGTAGATTTTCTAGCAGCCTAGGTCACGTTTTCGGCACGAGTGTTGATTCAAGTTTATAAAATAACTGCAGCAGCAAAAAAAAAAAAAAAAGAAAAAAACATAGATGACCAAGTTAACTAAACAAAGAGCAAGTATTGCCACTAGTCACTCCGTCAGCCAGCCAGGCAGTCATACAACCAAAGAACCACACTAACAAATAGACATTCAACAATCAACAGACATTGCATAGAAGCAGCCGGCAATTCATTTTGGCAACCATGAGCTTTAAGATACAAAATTCATGATTTGAAATGCAAGGTAGTGCAACAAACGTGCTGCGAATGAATACTCCTTCCTAAATGACGGAAGCAAATTACAACAATTTGCATGCAACTGTAGTAGCAATATAACAAGATCTATTAACACTTTAAATGAAATTGAAAATTTTATACCAGCCAAAATTTATTAACTTCCACTACACTACAGCACACTACATTCATACTCAGGTACGAGAACTTGTATGCCGGCTGTAAAATTGTTAATTTAAAAGCACCAAAATTTATTTATTTGAATAAATTATATTTTTAGGTCGTATTCATCTACGATCATTTAGTGATCGGTTCCCTTAAAATTAATATAAAAAAATTATAATTAAAATTTGTTAGCCTTGAAATTAATAATAAATGACGGGAAGCCAATAAGTAAATTAGAATTTTGATAATTTATTTTTCAACATCTCGATATTTGTAAGTCACTTGGTTCAAACTTGAAAACAGAGCTCAAAATCTCGAAAGCTAATTCCTATGAAAAAATTACGGTTTCAGATGCCAACATTAAGTTTTGCAAAATAAAATTGTATATTTTTCTGAAGTTTTTCACCCAGTTAGACTAAAAATAGGGTAAAAATCTTTTATCCTCATTGTTGCATGGTTCAAAAAGAATCATTTTTACGAAAAAAAAAACAAATAATTTGCCATCAAGTTCTGTTTCACCTTTTTTAGGGTTTAAACTGAAAGCGACTGTTTTTCATTTAACAAGTTTAAATTTAAACAGCTACATGATTTGGGCTAATTTAATTGTTGCCGCATCTACTTTGTTCTTCTTTTTCTTTATTCGGCTCTTACCAACTATTCTTGCTTTAAAAGAAACCTGTTAAATAAAAATAAAGAAGAAAGAACAAACTGGAAAATATTTTCTCGTATTTGAATTTGCTTAATTTTGATACATTTCTCATAATATTCAGTTTATGAGATAAATTATTCGCAAGAAATAATATTTTTACAAGAAACATTCAAATATAAAAATATAAAAATTTATACATACAAACACTGTTTTTAATGTTCCCACATAAAAGTATAAATGGATATTCTTAACATGTACATCTGTATAAAAACATGTATGTGTGTATATGTATATAGTACACACATGTAGAAAAACTGCATTTTTTTGTTGTTTGTATGCAGGAGCAGCTCAATCAGCATCACGATTGTTTTCATTTCTAAAAGAAGAATCTTTAGAACAAAGTAACAACAACGAAAGCGCAACAGAAACAGGCTTTTATTTTTCCGTTATTTGTTACATCACGTAACTGGGCCTAAATACACACGAAATCATCTCCACAAAACCACTATAAATAATATACATACTTACATTCATATTAATATATATAATCGAAAAAACAAAAACAAAAACAACACCATCAAGATGATGATGAGGATAATGTGGACCAACAAAAAATATTTATAAAAATTTCGCTCATCCAGTTAATGCAATTCATACCTACATACGTAGAAATTTATGTATTTCACTCTTTTAAATAATGTGTATGTGTGTGCGTCGCTATAATCATTTACTCTCGTATACGTCTTAAAATTAAGAAATTAAATCTTGGTTAATAACTCAGCACACAAGGAACTTGTAATAAACGTACATTTATTAGCGATACCCGTGACTCCTAGGAATGTTATCATTTTTGAATCCCTAACAATTTCAAATAGTACCTCTTCTAAAGTAATAAATAAGAACGCTTGCCAAGTCTCTAGTTAAAATATTTAAAATAAAACCTTCAAATTTATATATTCCAAAATAAATATAAAAATATTTTTTTGAGGAAGTTATTTCTTGGAGCGTTAAGTCTAAAATTGCATATTTAAATATTAAAATATTTTTTTATTTTTTGTTGCATAATCTTGAAATTAAAAATTGTTTTAATTCAAAGCACATCACTGCTATTTAATTAACACAACTGTTGCATTTAATTTATAGCGCAAAAAAGTTACCAGCAGGTGCAACAAGAAGGATGCAACTTTATAAGTATTTTGTGCCCTTGTGTAAATGCTTAACTATTCTTTAGAATATTTTTGGTGAAGAATTAATTGCGTGACATTATTAAAATAAATACCAGCCCTAATTACTATTATATCGTATATCAAATAATTTCTTACAACATGTAACTTATAAAAAATTAGTACTTTTTCTAAAGTTTATTTCATTTCATTCAAGCCCATTTTTCTTTCAGCCTCTTTGGCAAACGAAAAAGGCTTTAAATTCTTTATTTTTTACAGAATAAATTTTTAAGACTATTTATTTGAACATTATGAAAATTTGCGACCACAAAAATGGTAACGAGTTTTTGAAAGATTTTTTTGTTGTTGTTAAAGTTTACGTATCAAAACCTACATATTTGGAAATAAAGTTAAAGAACACAACACAAGCATTTAGAGAATTACTAATTTGTTGTTGTGAATAGTAATATTTTACAAAAAATGTAGCCCTTATTATTAAAAAGTTATGAAATGTTTTTTTTTTTTCTATGGAATCAGCTTCTTGAAGACATCTTGATCTATTTGTGTACAATTTGATAGTGCCATCTTTAGAGGCAATAACCATTCAACCAGGAATGATGACTTTTAATGACTGACACAACAAGCCTTAACCGCCCCTTTTCGCACAACTCTGTTGGTATTTCGCTTAACAACTGCTTCTCTCACAATCGTTTGAGGAGGCCTGCCATTGCTGCTGTAGGACAAGTTCTTATATTCCCTAATAGTCAGGGTCAATCTAGACTCTATAATTTCTTTAGCCATTTCATGGCCCTGACTCTGTCCGACCTTGGTGTACAAATTGTTATTTTTCTGTGGCCTTGTCAACAGCCTTCTCTATAATTTACAACAATTAATCTGCCAGTGACACGTTTTACAAATTTCTTGTAATAATCATTTTGAAAATATTCACACCAATTTTTCCCCAATTAGAAAACTATTTAAATTTCATTTGTTGCAACTTGTTGTTGTTGTTGAAAATGGTTCCACATTCCTGACATGAAATAAAACTAATCTCAGATGGTTGTTTTCAATTAAATAGAAATGAGTCGATTTATATATTTTTTGGAGCAATATACATACATACATCCATATTTATGTAGGAATATGTAAGAAGAGCAGCATGAAGAAACACACATATGCATGTTTAAATAGGCAACTTTAAGCGCAGACGTAAAGAGGCGTTTGATTATTAAGACGGTAATGATGATGATGATGATGAGGATGATTATGAAGACAAAAGAACTGTATTATTAATACTAAACTGAAGTGATCAAATGTAAACATGTTAGTAGACTAAACGGCCAACATTGTCAAGTCCATGTATTACAAATTATTTCTCACCAAAAAACAAGTTACACCACATCCATTGATTATGCAAAAAATAAAATTTTAAACTTGTCTACGGCTCAAATAGAAATCCTCTTAGAAAAAATATTTAAAATAGTTACACAAGCAAAATTTAACTCTTTTCTTTTTTTTTGAAATTACAACTTTAATTAGTGGAATATATGAATTTTGCTAAAAGTCTTTTCTTTAAATGTAAACGCATTGGCCACAACACCGTCAAAACTATTTGGTGGTAAGCAATTCAAACAGGAAGTTTAATAAATTTAAAAATTGCAAAAACCCCAATACAAACATAGTTTAAACAAAATATAGTTATTTAATAATATTGCAAAATAATGAAAAAAAAAATTGGTAGCGGCAAATGTTTTTTTTAATTTAAGTTTATATATTTTCTTCTTGACTCGAACATATAGTCATCCTTTTACGCAAAAAAGTAGAATTTTATAACGCTCGAATCTGTAATCAATCGAGTATCCGCATAACCGAATTTGTTATCAACTGAATATTATCGTTTCCAAGATCTATTTAATAGTTCTGTTGGTGCATGTAGCACCAACAGAACTATGACAAATTGACTTGTGTTATCAAAAGGAATATTTCAAATGATTTCTAGTTTTTCTATTTATTTTGAAAACATAAATATTTACACTAAACTTTGAGAACAATAAAAAATTTATTAGTATTTGAAATTATACAATCTGGTGATACAATTAAAGGCACCAACTCGACAAAAATCAATATTCTACTTAGTGATCATAAATGCTTTTTTTTTCTTCGTAAGAATTTTCTATTTAATTAAAAATTTGAATAAATCGAAGTATAATTATTAGTTCTATATTTATCGGTTAACGAAATAATTAAAATAAGAAATTGTTAATAACTATTAAAACCATTAACAAAACACAGGATTTAATCAATAATAAACTTGGAAAAAAAACAGAAAAACAAAGTATAGTTAATTTAATTCAAACAAGTTTTTTACTTTTTAGTTTCATTTAAATAATGCATTTGTTAGTTAAATAAAACAATTAAGAATATGTTTAAAAAAATTTACTTTAGTCTTAATAATTGTTGTTTTAGAACAACTCTTTTTGTGGTTTCCTTTAATTTTGAAAACAAATAATAATAATGACAGTAGCACTGTAGGGAAAATGTAGCCAGGTACATTTTGCTGCTGCTTATATATCTCATCAGTGAATTTTATCCAAATTTTGATTAGAAACTGTAGATACTTAAATCTCAATCTCAATTGATTAAAAGAGAATTGTATTTTACCAAAGAAATCAAAAGTTAAAAGAATCTTAAATTTTAAAGCAAAAAAAAAATATCACAATGGAAAATTTATTTTTATTTAACAAAAAATAAAAACTTTTTTTGGTAAAAATAAAAGTTTTAAGCAAATTTTAACAAAATGTTATAATTTTAACAAACCCAGTTACTAATTTTAACCAATTCAGTATCTCACGAAAGTTACGACTTTAATTGATTTTTAACTTAATTGCGATCAAAAAGTATTCTCTGCATTTCCCCATTAGATAAAAATATTTTAAAATGTTATTTATCCACATCTACAAAAAATAAATCTGTTCTTTATTTTTAGTGTATTTATAATGTCTTATTTTTAATTATCTAAAATTTGTTACTAACTTAATTAAATAAAAAATAATTTTAAGACTTTTCTTAAAAAATTGTTATTAAATAAAAACTCGTCCAACGAAAGTCAACTAAAAAAACTTAAAAAGAGATTTAGAAATTAATTTTAAATGTTTTCTTACCTTTATAATTAATTTCTTTGCTTATTTATAAAGCACTAAATCAGGTTTTAAAATAAAAATATTGTTTTAATTTTTTTCAATAATAAATAATAAAGTAAACAATATTTTTATTTTAAAACCTGACCTAGTGCTTCAAAAGAATATAAGATTTAGAAATATTTAAAAAACAAACCTTTTAAAAATTACATACTTAAAAAATTCTTTTATTCATGCAACGGATTTACTAACCTTTTTTTTTTTTTTGATTCTTAGAAACAACTGTCTATAAATGAATGAACACATCCTTACATAAACATATGTTTCTTATTACTACCTAATAATATGTAAGTTTGTTTATTTTAGAAACTCTTTTTTAACATTATGACCACAGGGTAAGATAAAATAACTGCTCTTTCAAATTTAACGCACTAGACTTATAAATCTATTTATTACGATCTTGAAGATAAAATATGTTTTTTTAAGTATACAAATTTATACATATGTATGTATGTATGCATGTATGTATGTATGTATCTACTACTTACTTTTTAGCGTTGCATGCACAAAGTGTAAAACATAACCCTACTATTTCTCTTCTACAATTTCCGGGTGTCACAGCCCTCTATCTTTAGAACCGTAACAGGTAGAAACCTAAAATTTTTACACAAGGTGTATTACTAAAGCTGCTATAATAAAAAATAGTAAACATTAAAGGGTATTCCGAAAGTGATGTGATATTTAGACACGCCAAATTCTCACAGTGTAAGTAAAACTATGTATGTACGCTACAGCAACAAGTAAAAACTGAGACTTTTAATCAAATTAATAGCGACATGATTTTGACTTAAGTTTTCAATCGTATTTAAAATTTACGCAGAGTGTGTAGTGCTATATAAAACGCAATATGTTATAACGTCCAAAGACATAGCGTTCATCAACGTAGAGTCATAACGTCCATATATGTAACGTTGTGATAAACTGGTGTGCAGAAACTGGTTTGCAGAAAATCTTTGGTAAGCGAAGTAGGTTTTGTTTTAATTGTGGATATTATGACACTTTCATATGTGACACTATGTCCATACTAAAAACGATACAATTTCCATGGACATTATGTCCGTGGACACTAAAACATACCACCATATATAAGGGCAAGTGAAAAAAAAATTCAAATTAAATTAAATGAACGTTTTTCTGGTAGTAACTTGACATAGAACACACAATATATAGCAGAGACTGTAAATTTTCGCAAGGAACTAATTGCTAGTTAGCTATTACAGCAATAACAAAAAAAAAGAAATGTTAAATTATTTTCGCAGGGTCTTATTTTAAATTCATTCAAAGTATTTATGACTATGTCCGTTATAACGATTTTAAAATTAAAGGTGGCCCATGTATTGGCTTTTTACATTATATCTTTATTTATTTATTTTAAAGCAATTTAAGATTTTATGGTAGAAAATATGTGGATATACAACCCCGAGTTACAATAGCTGAATCCGCTTCTCTGCTAAAAGACAAAATTAAAGGGCTACGGTGACGTATCTATGTTTTTTTACGTCATTTTATAAAAAATTAAAGCTTAACAGGAAACGCGTTTTAAACTTTAAGTTATTTATACCAAAGAACTCATCTACAAAACTAATTCAATCTGAACTAGAAAATTAGTTTTAAAATTATAAAAAACGTTGCAATGTAATTTGACATGTTCACAAAAAAATTAAAAAATATCTGCTCATGCCGTCTGAAAGAGCATCCAAAAAAATTAATAAGAGTGGGGAAAAAACCTTATTTGGTTTTTATTATCTGCTACAGTAAGTAATATATTTTTAGGCTGATGCATTAGTATATCAGCAATGTTAAGCACTTAAATAAAATTAAAAAAAAAAACATCTACATAAATTAGCTAAAGCTTTTTTGTTATTTTAGCCATCATCAAAACAAGATTCCAAATAATGAAAAAAAAATCATGTTCATAACAACAATTATTTCTTTTTTTAATTCCACGCATTCGTTGTTGGGCAAATTTATTGAGTTTCGGCAACAAGGTGTCAAGTTTTCTGAAAATGGATCAAAAATAAAAGGATCCGGAAGGTCCAATTTTTTTAACGACCCCTCAAAGTACGAAAAAAAAGGTAAGAATCCAGGAAGGGTATTGAAACTCACAGACAAAATTATTTTAATTAAAACTAATAAAAAATTTTATTAAATGAGTACAAATACTTATGCGTACAAACACTTCTTTGTATTGCAAACAAAATATTGTTTGTATTCAATGTAATGCTATAAACACAATCAAAGGCTACCGACCATCGACTACCGACTACAAAAGTAGCTGGCTACAAAAATAGCCAAGTCGCCAGCTACTTAATTCTTTTAACGACTACCGACCACTAACTACAAAAAATAAACATCTGTTTGGACATATGTCCATACTTGCATGTTAATTGAACTAAACATTTACATTAAACAATATAATAAATACATATAAACAGTAAAAATAATTATTATATACTTACCAATTTCAATAAAAAAGCCAAAAAATAAATATAAATGAAACAAATTAGAAATGGAAAATTAAACAAATAAAAAGTAAATAAAAAATGTAAGCAACTGAGCATATGATTATTATTTTTCAATGGTGCCACTTTAATAGTTTTTCGCATTTTTAATAGCGATATTTAATGTATTGCGTTTTTAAAACCACTATTTCTTGCATTTATTGTATTGGCAGCACTAATCTGTTTTTTGTAGCCAAGAAAAATAGAAATTAGCCTCAGTTGGCTACGGGCTACAAAAGTAGCCGTGTAGTCGGTAGTCGTGTAGCGGCTAAAAGAATTATTCTCATAAGCACGCATGTATTCTATTTTTGACATCTTGTAGTCGATGGTCGGTGCACTTGATTGTCTTTATAGCATAAATGTGCGAAGGAAATGTTCGTTAGCATTTCAAGAAACTTGCAAAAAATTTTATTCAAAACAGTAACAATTAATTTATTTAAAACAATAAAAAAGTTCTTTTCAATACTAAATTGATGATGAGTGCCATGGTTGTTTTTCGTCTGTTTCTTCAAATATCTCTTTGAAATAATAATTCTATTCCGCTCCTTTGGATGACAGCTCAAGAGACAACAGTGGCAAATGTATAGCAGTTGTGTCATGTATTTAAATCTTAGGTAGGATAATATAGGATGCCAGGAACATACAGTAACGTAAAATATTATGGTGGCATGCCATAACACATTATCCATAGACATAATGTCGCACCAGAAAGTGACATAATGTCTATCAATGTAGAAATAATAACATCAATGCAACGTTTTAATAAACTTAGTTGGTTATAACATAAACGACAAAATCTCTGTGTTCAAAGGCCGGTTATGCAGAAAATTTTTGTTAAGCGAAGCCATTGTTGTTTAGGTCTAGACATTATGACACTTTCATAAGTGACATCATGTTAATACTAAAAACGACACAATTTCATTGGACATTATGACATTCTTCAAAGCGACATAATGTCCATGGACATAACATGAGATGTCACCAATACTACAGTAGCGGAAATACGTTTTGGTTATTATATAAATAAATAAATATAAATATGTATGTTTATTTGTTTGCTTGTTTGTTTGTCGAAAAGTATTAAAGTAATAAATAAAATTTACTTTTGATATAAAAAATAATTAAAATTATTGAATTAATAGCGTAGAGAAAAAAATTTTTAGATGGGAAAAAAATTTTAATGTTAGGAATAAAGGGAATTTTTTGAGAAACGTAGGAATTATTAATATTATGATCTGACATCACTGGTTTCTATATACATTTTACAAAATAGTGAGTGCCTGAAAAGCCCAAATAAATATTTTCTTTTAATACTTAACACTAAATTTGTTTTCTTTTTGTGATTTATTTATGCTGTTTTGTTTTTAATGTACAACTCAGACAATTTATTCCTGCATACGATGAATATGTTGATACGGTGGATTGTTGGCTACTGGCTTGTGAATCGGGTGGTAGTTCGTTTTATGTCAGAGAAAGTAACTATAAAAAAAAAATTAAACAGCGTTCTTTGTAAAATTTAACGACTTAAAGTAAATAAATGTTTTTTAATTCTTCAAGTCTGATTTTTTTAAATTAATTTTTTACATCTAAACCGAAAGGGGCAAATTATAATTGTACATAAACAAATTGTCTGCGGCCGTAGAGAAAAACTTTCGCTGAAAACAATTATCTAATTTTTTATTTAACAAAACTCTTATTTCATGCCAAATATTAATTAAAAATTTATTGACTTGAGTTCAGTTTTATAATTATAATATTTTAAAGAAATCAAAATAATGGAAAGGTTAATTTTAATAATAACTTGACAAAATTACATGAGAATGAATAGCCTTCTCTTAAATTAACTTAGTCATAGAAAAATTTCGTAATTCACCCAACCAAAAAATTAAAAAAGAAAACTCCAACAGAAGAAAAATAGTTATAAAAGTTGGCAAAAATGCAACAGCACTTAAATTCGAAATTTGTCATAAACATTAAGAATATAAAAAGTGGTGACAGTAGGAACCTGTCAAAATAAAAATATTAAACCAATCGATGAAATGCGAAAGATAAAAGTTTAAGAAAAATTTCCCAAGCTTCAAATTTAGCAGTTACTTAAAATACAGTCACACTAGAGTTACCTTGGAAAGTATTATTTTTTAACAATTTGAAAATTTAAGCTGAAGATATTTTGTCAATTTATTGTCATTTTGCTGGTCTTAGGGACAACTCTTCAGCAATTATTTCGTGGTAACGAAGTTTTCTGTTTCCCAAAATTTTTTGATTTTTCTAAATTAAAAAAAAAAAAAACTATTTTTAAAAGAGACATAATAGAACCAATAGTTTGTAAATCTCTAATCAATTTTATTATTGGGTTCTTGTTAGATAAATACATTAAAATAAAACATTATTATTTAAGACTTTTTTTCAAAATATTTCCTAGGTGACTGACTGTTCGTAATAAGAAAGCCAATAAAAACAACACAAAAGCCAAGATTTTGTTTGTTTACTATTTTTTATGGAGCAGCTACATTGAGGGCTTATAAGAAGAAAAAAGAAACACAAAACAAAACATGGTTACATAAATTCAAAACGGATCTTGAAGTCAAATTATTCAATTTATTTTTATTTGTAGAGAACAAAAAACAGTAAATCTACATAGCCAAACAAAAAAAAAAAAAAACAAATATCAAAAGTATCTTTTGACTTATCATCCATCTTTACAAGCACGCATACATTAATATGTACATACATACATTTATTGATCGATGCATACATACCCAGTTAACATTTTTTTTAATTATTGATCATATTCGAGACTTTTTTAACTCATCTACACAATTATAATAATCGTTTAGACACTCGTTTTAAAGTCAAAAATGATTGTTTTGTCGGGAAAAATGGTACCCTAGACGCGAATCTTCTGAACGAGTCTCTTATGACTCGCGTTTTTGACTCAGCTTTTTCTAACCATTTTTAGGTCATATTGTTAGCCGTATGCGAGTCTTGTTCGCTTATTTCTAATTGTATTTTTCCAAAATCAAACGCGGCTAGTAACATTTTTCTTATTAAACTCTTAAACACAAGAGGAAAAAGGTTTTTAAAGTCTACAAAATCCAATCCCATAAAGTATATATATATTCTGAGTCCTAATGCATAGCGAAGCCAAATGAGGAATGTGTATGTATTTGTCCGTGTTCGGGTTGAAATTAACTTTTCCAAGTCACTAGATGAGCTAAAGAAAATCTAAATACGTTAATTGATCAGACAAAGATTCGAAAATTTTGCTATTGAAACTCAGCAAGATCCGTCTATATCCCTTAAGGCAGTAGGCAAAACACCTCGCCTGTCTCTAATTTTCTACATAATTTCGAAGAATGAATTAACTCCTATCAAAAAAAAAAATACATATATGGGACGATATAGAATTAAAAAATAATAAAAAGGACATCAAATAAAAATAATTGACGCCCGCCCACGTTTTCCAATAGTGCACCATATTTTTAAGACATCCATATGGGTATCATTTGAAAGCTTTTGAAGAGATCTTCCAGGAAACGCATAAATTGTAAAAAATGCTTAACCCACCAAGAGCCGATGATATTTTTACGTTAAGTTATATTTATGTTTGGAGATACCTCTTTCACCACAGAAGGGTATAAAAATAAAATAGGAGCGGTGATTTCAATATTTTTATGGATTGTAGTAGATAGGCACTGGAAGTTTGCACAAATAGCTGGTACAGTAGCAAGCAAAAAGATATGAGCAAAAATTTAGAGTGTGAAAATCTACGAGCTCTTCTTTGATCGCTCTACATTTTTTTTTACTTTTTGATGTAAAAACGTTCGCTGACAAGTTAACCCAACCAAAATTTGTATATTTAACTCCCTGAGTGTCTACCGGTCCTTCTACTTTCTTTAAAAATGGCTATTTTACAAAAACTATTACGAACTTTATCATTCTAACTTCTAAATTAAAAATCAAACTTCAATTCTCAAATAACATCCGTTTCTGTTTGATTTTTATTTAATTATATCCTAAAATTTCAAAGCATACACGTCGGATTGTACATTACTAATTGTAAGGTTCAATGTGTTTATAGGGGATTTTGTTTGCAATTAAGATTTTATTACTTTTATGGTAGGAAATATTCTTTCATCCAGTCATTTTTTTTCAAACTGTAAACAAAAACATATTTTTAAATTGCAGCAAATGACATTTTTGAATCATTATGAATAACAATATTGTGCAATTGGCATAGCTAAGACATCGTTTATTAAAAAAAGATAATGAATCGTTAATTTGGTAGGTTTCGGTACGTTAAAAGCGTAATTTTTGAAGCAAAATAAGAAGAATTTTCTTTATGGCAACGCTATACATTTGTTGCATATGTCATGTTTCGGCTTTGCTTGCTTCCTAACAAATAATCAATATATTTTCCAAGCATTTGAGCAGGCATGAAGCCAACAATTTTCTTAAAGATCTAAAGAAAATCAATTTTGTTGACGAGCTTAAAAACACATGACGTTCGAACGCATGCTGGTTATAATGATTTTAAAACTTGACGGACGGACAAACACATACCCACAAATTAATCTCTTGATATTCGATTAGCCATTAAAAAAGAAACCAAGTATGAATTAAGTTTTTTCGGTTTTGTTCTTTCATCGTTCGCTTGATTGTTTGTGATGGTGCGTTTTAATTTCTCTACTTTTGTAAATTTCAATTAAGAAATTCAAAATCTAAAATAGACTGTCAGTCAGTCAGCCAGGTAGCTCTAAACTACTAAAAAGGCAGGCTAAGAATGAAATAAGAATTATTCTTATTTTTAATTTCCCCAAGCTCTTTAGATATCAACAAACACACAAAACAAGCAAAAGAACCGATTTAATATCATTAGAAATAACTACGTTTATACATACAAACATTCATACATACATACATAAATACATTCATACTAATATATTTATCATTATCATCAATCCATATCGGCTGTTCTGTGTTCCTTAGTTAAGGTTTTTTTCGTACTCATACTTTCTGTTAAAACTTGGTATTTTTCATTTAATTCACTCGTCTTAATACAATTATTTCGCATCGTTTTTTTATTTGCACATATAAAGTGGCTTTTATGGGTAAAAATATGTCAAGTTAAACTCACTAGCAGCGAGTTTGCTTTAGAGTCTTTTTTTTTTCTTCTAATATTTACTTCCTTGTTTAGTTGTGTCATAACAAAGCGTATGTGCTGGGGCACTTATAAATAAACATGGAGTGATTGATTGTGATTGATTTAAGAATCTTATGAATTTGTCTTTAGCCAAAGTAGACTTATTGGTAATAATCGTTTCAAAATAGTTCGGAATATTTTAAAAGATATTGAGTGCAAGCGAGAAAATTTAACTTAAAGCACAATTAAATAAAAAATCCTCTAATTTGCAAAGTGTAACTATTTGAGATTTTAAACAAGCGAACGTAAGAAAAGATTTAAAGATCAGTTTACAAAAAGACTTAAAATTAAAATCTTGTCTTTCTTGTTAATATTTTGTGATCGGAATAGTAAAATGAAATTTCCATCAATTTTAGTGACATTTATTATATTAAGAAATCTTTAAAATATCACGAAATTCATTGCGAAAGCAAAAAAAAAAAAACATTCTTACCAATTTTATCATAGATAAGTAACACCGTTATTATGTCTTATAAAACACAATACAATATTTTGTAATAATCAATAATAGTAGATTTTGAATTTTTACATATTAATTTTTGTAATTGTATCGATGATTTTTTTTTTTTTTGTAATTTATTACACTTAAATTCCGACGTATTTCTAGACAAACATTAATTTTAAATTCGTTACGTTTAAATTATATTTTGTCTTTCGAAGCTTTATTGATTGATCAATTAGTATTGCGCAAAAATAAGTCCGTCCACATGTACATACAATATGTTGTGTAATTGCAGTTTTCTTATACGCGTTCTGAAACCAACTGACTTGATTAGCATCGTTCGCGAGCATTTCAAGTGAATACCGGACCAAGGCCGCTCTGCCACATATTACACTGGATTGAATGCATGCACAGCATGTTGGAGAATTTAACATGTACTCCTTAAACATAAAACCAGCCAAGCAGCCACCACATACTTACCACTCAAAAATGAACTTCATTATCATCTTCAGACCCGTTTCATGCTACGACTACAATATGAACGCAATAATATATAAAAAGAAACGTAACATGAAAATAATAAATAATGCTGCAAAAAAAAAAACAAAATAAATTAACTAAACAACAGCACAACGTCAACAACAAGAACAACAACAACAACAATGTGCTGCAACAGGTTGCAACTTAACTGCAACTTCAATCAACCACCAAAACACAAAAACAACTATGGATGAGATTTTATCTGCAAAAGGCAGCAGCATAACAAAAAAAAAAAAAAAATAAAATAAAATAAAAAAAAATTATAAAAAAGAAAGAAATAACACATATATTATTTTACAGCATAACGAGATCATGCTCCAAGAAATTAAGTTGGAGAGATCCGTGGAGAGAAAAACTAAATAAAAAAAGACAGCAAATAGTGAAAAATAAATAAATGTTGCCTTAAAGTAAAAACAAGATTTTTTCAGTGCATTTTTACGAGCAGTTTGAATACAGTTGGTTCTACAATTTCTTTTTTTTGTATCAATCAATGTTTTTTTTTAGTACACGATATATTTCTTATTAGACTTTAGAAAAAATGCACACACTTTATGCAAATCTCAAATATACAGCTCAAAGAAACATATCAATTATGTGTGTCTGTCACTAAATATTTTATTTTGTTTGTTACGCATAAATGTTTGTGTTAATTGTAATATTTGCTTGTTACACGAACACAAGTTCGGCAAAAAGAACATGTGTCGTGTAAGGAAAAAACAAACATTTACCATTTACTTGAAGTATGTGTATCGAACACAAGATTAATGTACGATACACACGATTGATTGCATATAAAATTGAAACTTTTGGCGCTACAACAACAAATAAATGACAGCATTATTAAAAGACTACACTTAGTAACACTGGAATTTATACAGAATAAAAATTAAAGAGTATTCCATCGTTTAATGTAGCTTGGAAACCGTTAGTGAAACACTCTTGAAATTAATTGTAGAATGCAGTATTTTAAAGTTCACAGTAGCGAATGCTAAAAAAACAATAAATAAAATGAAAGGGTATTTTATTAGGTTTTGTAGTTTTAAAATTTTACTCACCCATAATGTAAACACTTTTACTTGAAATCCTCAAAGTAATTATATTATTGTACATACTAAAACAACTGAACTTTAAGGGTCATTCTATCATTTAATGTAGAAAATATTGATAGTTTGAAAATTTCTAATATCTAAAAAGTACCAAAATGCCAAATGATAAATCGAGAAAATGGAAAAAGCACTTTGAAAATAGTTCCGAAATTACGGTGTTCCACACTTAATTTTTTTTTATGACATGGCTATCAATCAGTTTGAAGCTCTCTCAAATATCTTTTTACTGGTATAAAAATTTCTGTAATTTATTAAATTGTTGCAAATAAAAACGACCATTATTTCAACCAAATTTATTTAAAACAAGCAAGAGTTCTATATTCGAATCTTATACACCCTCCACCATATGTAAATCTACTTTAGAGAAGTAACTTCAATAAAAAAAAAAACAAATAATGGGGGTGACAGAGAATTAAGAAATAAGAAAAAAAAATAAATACGATATACAGTTTTTAGAGCTACTGGTATGAAAAAATAAGAGGCGGGCATGGAGTTTTGCCCGCTGCCCCGAAGAACACGGACCGATCTTGCGGATTTTGAATAGCAAAATTTTCGAAACTATGTCTAATCTATTGGCGTATTTAAATTTTCTCTATTCCATCTAATGCCTTGGCAAAGTTGATTTCAGCACTAACACGGACGGACAGACGGACCAACGACTATTGCTTAATCGACTTCACGTACATAAGGACACAGAATATATATAACTTATGGGGTCGGAAATGCATATTGTAGAAATTACAAACGGAATGACAAACTTAGATATACCCTATTTCCACTTTCTACACATATACTCGTATGTATGTGTGTTCGACACCACACAAAATTTAGACACACACACAATTAATATGTAAAAAATATGCTTTCGTCAAGTACATGTTGTGTATTATGTGTGTATTTTCTGAACCCTGATTTTTTGAATGATTATTACACATGAAAAAATTTTTTAAACTTAAGGCAGCCTAAGAACCCTATGGCAGTCTTTGCAATTTATAATTTACATTTAATATAAGGTGACGACATTTAAAAAGCCAATATTTTCTATGATATTTTTTTTTAGCAAAATATCAATCAAAAAAATTTGTTGTTCCTTAGTATTCAAGCTAACATAAACAACATGGTGATAAAATTAATCTTCTGGCTGTGCCATTCGCCAGTAAAACTCTCCTGCCTTGCAAATCGATAACTCTACACAACGTTATAATGAAAACTTTGCACAAAATACAATTGACTGAGCAGTTGAAAGCAAACAAATATACACTTTGTTACGCCTTGTAGGAGCTCCTTATAGGAGCTCCAATCGGACATCGAATTCGACCGAAAAATTAACATTTCTGACGAGGCTTTTTTGCAAAAAATGTTCGCATCTGGAATGGTGGCACTATTGACCACTTTTTTGAAAATGCCGCTACAAATGGCATTTCCGTCGAAGTCGAGCGCCATAGAGTAACAATTACTGAATACTTTAAAGTCTAAAATAAAAGATATAAATTTCCTTTTAGTAAAATAGAGCGCAATGTCACACAGCCCATTAAAGCATCGCTCCTTTGCACATTAAGTTTGGTAATCATGTTATCAAGCCGTCTTTGCGATGTCAATTGGTCGTTTTGACGCTCTAGACTTTCCTCGTGGGATGCAGTTAAGCCCTTAGCCGCAAAGGACTAATATCACCCGAGACAATCGTGAAAAACAACCAGCTACTGCAAAGCCAAGAGGGCAGTAGTATGAACAGTTAAAAAATATATTTTATTTCTAATAGAGTCATAATATTCAAAAAGTAATTAAAGCATTTAGTTCATTTTTTTTTTAAATTTTTAAGAGGATGTTTGTATTTTTTTTCACCTGCTACAAATAGTAGTGAAGTGACTCTATATAATAATTTACTGTTTATTGCTTGTTTTTAGAAGGCGATAATGATTTTGAGAGAATATCACAAAATCATTGTTTAAGAAAGTAATTTCTGTTAAGGAATCAACTACTTTTAACGTTAATAGTGATTCCACACAAATTTCAAAATTTTGTATATAAAATTGCGCCTATAATTTTTCTTAATTTCAATTCGATTTTAAATGCAACAACAACAAAAACGAGAATGTTGTTCATGCAATTTCGCAATTAATTATCTTTAATAAGTATAAACGAAAAAATTTTTAAAAATGATTTCATTCATTCGTTCGTTCGTTGATAATACAACTGCTGCTACCGCTGTTTGCATCATCATCATATTAGAGTTATTTATCCAAATATTCGATGGATTATGCATGCAATCTGTGGTAAATGGATGATGATGATGATGATTATGTTTTTATAATCTTGAAAAAAATTGACTTAACGAAGTGTAAATTTTATAGATTTTTCCCATTAAAAAATAAATAATTAAGTTTAAGCCACTTTTACAGTCAATCGAAAACTCAACTAAATAATTTATTTTATTTTAGAAAGAAATTAAAGTTATTCAACTGCATATGTATGCGTGTGATAATATTAAAGCCTTTAAAACGCACTCTAGTTCTTAAAGTTTGAAGTTGTATGCATTATTTTACAGAGTGTATTATGTACAAAGAACTTAATTGCTTCGCTGATTTAATTACAGCCGTTTTATTTTTTGTTTGAATAATGGGCATTGGTTAGTTTTTGTAATCATTAAATGGATTTTTTGCTTATTAGACCAAAATGTGCCACTGAATACATTTGAAATAACTAACTGTAGTTGCGCACTTGAACCACCAACTGCCAAAAATAAACAGGCCAAAATTAACATTAAACTGCATGGTTTAAAGAACAAAATTGTTTTATTTTTTTAATTTATATTTTAGTTGCATCACAGTGTTACAAAATATAAATATTCTGCAGATTAAAAATAAATGTAAAAAGTATCAGTTTGATCTCTCTTCCAACATGTTATTCCATAAGCACGTTATGAATAATTTAATACAACAACAACATAATTGTTCATAAATTTGAAGATACTTCTTTGTTTAACACATATATTTTTTTTTCGCCCGTAATACAGACATTGAAGTATTTGGGTATGGAACGCTAATTATGATTAAAATACTTTTTGTAGCTAGTGCTGCCTGAACTTTCTGGGCATTCTAGGCATTCCTTGCCCACGCTTTGATTCCACAAGCACAGGAAAAATAATTTGCCTCATCGAATAAAAAATAAAATATTCGAATTGCCTTTACAAATACAGTCTTTAAAATTATGCAATAAATAAATTTATACCTTGACAACATCACACTGTGCGATGGCATTGCGTGTGCATCAAAATATAACACTGTGCAATAAATAACAAAGTATAAAGAAATCTTTTTAGATTTCTATTCAGTTAAGAATTTTTTGCTTTAAAGCACAATTCGGTCAATCGTTATCATTGTCTGCAAAAATATTAAATAATAATTTATAAACTGAATTCAATTTATTTGTAACAATCAAATATTTAATTGATTTCATCATTAATTATTAACAAAAATAATGTCACATAACTATGGTACGGTGATCATAAAAGTTCTGAACACCAAGAACGACATCGCCAGATATGGGAAATAATTGCTAACTTAAGGAAAGCTTAAATTTTTTTGAAGAAAATCTCATATTTCGTACCATACATGGGCAAATCTAAACCGCAGACAAAGACTTTAGAATATTTATAAATGTGTGACTTTCAAAACTTAAATTTTAAAAACTTATCGCACAGCTTTAATGCAATATTTCATATTTAAAAAAATTCTTGAAACGCGTAAATAAACAAAAAAATGGAATTTTAATTAATTTCATTTAAAAGCAAATATTTTTTTATTGCGTATGACAAAATACTTAATTTTTTTTATACCCGTAACCACAGGTGGAAAATTGTTATACTAAGTTTGTCATTCCGTTTATAATTTCTAAAATATCAATTTCCGTATTAGTGTTGAAATCAATCTGCCATAGCACTAGATGAGGTAGAGAAAATTTAAATACGCCAATCGATCCGACATTGTTTTGAATATTTTGCTATTGAAAATCAGCCAGATCGGTCCATGTCCAGGCAGCGGGCAAAACACCACGCCCGCCTCTTATTTTTCATATCATTTGTAACAACGAAGTAATTCTAATCAAAAAACAAATATATGCGGCGATAGAGAATTAAAAAATAGGAAAAAAAAACATAAAATGAAAAATAATGGCGCTCGCCCATATTTTCCGAGTTATGGGCCTCTGCTCTTTTCATAGAAAAGAACGATTGTGCACCATATGTTTAAAATATCAATGTGGGTGTCACTTAAAAGCTTTTAAAGAGATCTTTCAGGACATACTAATTTTTTTTAATGCTTAACCCATTGAGAGCCAATGACATTTCGAATAGCTGAATATTTTAATACGATGTTTTCATTATTTAATAAAATTAGCGCTTAAATTTTGGTCGTATGAGTCGACCGCCTAACACTTTAGGGAAGCAAAATTTCCCCTGATGGTGCTAGAGCAACGGTTCTCAAATGGGGGTCCGTGGACCCCACGGGGTCCGTGGCAACTACCCAAGGGGTCCGCATGAAGAACCAAAAAAACAGTGTTTTCAAAGTAATAAACGTTTTATTTTGAACTTGGGCTTCAGAGGGGTCCGCGAAAAAAAAATAGTTTACTAGGGGTCCGTGAGCAGGTGTTTGATGAGAACCCCTGTGCTAGAGCTTAAAAATAATGATTAAGAGAAAAATTTAGAGGACAAAATAACAATAAGGGAAATAAGTGAAATAATTATATCATATATTTGACATGCTTTACAAGCATTAATTCTTCAATATGTACGTATGTAAATTACAGATGTACTAATAAATACTAAAAGATAACAGCTAACTAAACAATTAAACTTTTATTTAAATTTAATTCGTCTTGCTGCTAAAGTACTGTTATTCGGGTATGATAATGGAATATTTGAACTTTTCTAAAAACCGGTTTTGAAAATGTCGAATGAATTACCATACTACGTACATTTATACGTAAGAGTGACGGCTTGTATTGTACTCTCTTTAATTTAAATTTAATTTTTTTAATACTCGTCGTTATATGACGCAACAGTAAACATTTATTTATTTAGTTAAAGGGTTGATTGTCAACACAAATGTTCAACCTTTTGTAAAATAATATTTGTAAATTGCTTTTATAAACATTTTCAAAAATATATAAACTGTTTTTTTTTTTTTTTTTTTGTTAATTTTCTTACATAATATTTAATAAAGGTTCCTTAACAAAAATCGCTTCACTTATGCACATGTAGGTATTAAATTATTGTTAAACGTAATACACAACAATTTTGTTTAATTTGAAAACTAATTTTCGTTTACCTTGATAAACACAATTTATGGTTAACGACTTAATGTTTACTGAGACAACGAACTGATCTATTATTTTATAATTTTTTTTATGAGTACCCTACCTAATTAAGTTAAAAAATGGAGATTTGTAAAAATAATGTTATTTGTATAGAACGGTTTTAAAGTTTGTTAGGAAGATTTGATATTATTCCTTATGAAAATGTGGCGAATTGTTGACCTTCTAATTTGTGATAAATAATTTATATACTTGGCTCGGCTTAAGGTCGTTGTGTAAAATTAAAACACTTAATTAAATTTGTTTAATTTTAATTTTTATTTCCAATAGCTTCGCAGAATTAAATTAACAATACTGATCTTACAAAGGGCGCGTATAATTTTCACAGTAAGCACTTATCTTTTTACTATGTGTGTGATGTGCTGTGAAAAAACTGCATTGAAAAGTGATTTAAGCAAGAAAAATTTGATAAGAGCAGTAATAAAGTTTTAGTTTGTGCTATATGTACATACATAAGTATATTTCTTGTAGTTTTTCTTTTTTGTGTATAATTGTTTAAAATTTTCTTTTTGTTGCATCAGAGATCGTAAACTAAATTTTAAAAAATAATATTTAGGTCTCAAATTGCACTAAACGCATTTTTTACGAATTCTTGTAATTTACGTGGTTTTTAATAAAAAATTAATTTGTTATAATTTCTTTTTTTTAACAAAATTTGATTTAAAACTTGTGTTAAAATGAGAGTATAACTATGTCGACTTTTCCATCCTTGGATTGCAGTCAGCTGCTTTTTAACACAATAGATGATTTTACGTGCGCCAAGATAGCGTCGAAAAAGTAGCGTCGATTTTGGGAATTCAAAAACCGAGAAAAAACCGGGAAGTATAAATTCCCCGGGATTTGTAATTTTCAATTTAAAATTAAATTAGCATAAATTTTGGGATCTAGAAAAAATAAAATTTTTGTAAATTATAAATAAATAAACAAAACATTTGTTTATTAATTATAAAATTGCGTTTCTACTGATCACAAAAATATATGATTTTTTTATGAAAATCATAATACTCTCGCCCAAAATGACCATACACTATTAAAGTAGGCGCTTTAATTAATTAAAATTTGCCAACCGTGCTACAATTTTGCCGAGCCGTTTTCGAGAAAAGTGGATTCATCCTTAATGGGCACAAAAAAGCGTTGCTAATGATTCCCATGGAAACTATCATACTCTCGCCCCAAATGACCATACACTATTAAAGTAGACGCCTTGATGAATAAAAATTGCTAACCGTGCTATAATTCCGCCGAGCCGTTTTCGAGCACGGTTGGCAATTTTTATTCATCAAGGCGTCTACTTTAATAGTGTATGGTCATTTGGGGTGAGAGTATGATAGTTTCCATGGGAATCATTAGTAACGCTTTTTTGTGCCCATTCAGGATGAATCCACTTTACTCGAAAACGGCTCGGCGCAATTGTAGCACGGTTGGCAAATTTTATTCATTAAAGTGTCTACTTTAATAGTGTATGGTCATTTGGGGCGAGAGTATTATGATTTTCATAAAAAAATCATATATTCTTGTGATCAGCAGAAACGCATTTTTATAATTAATACACAAATGTTTTGTTTATTTATTTATAATTTACAAAAATTTTATTTTTTCTAGATCCCAAAATTTACGCTAATTTAATTTTAAATTGAAAATTACAAATCCCGGGGAATTTTTACTTCCCGGGTTTTTCCCGGTTTTTGAATTCCCAAAATCGACGCTATCTGGGCGCACGTGAAAGCAGAAAACTTAATGCAAATTTGGAGGGGAAAACTTCAATCAGCTGTGTTCTTAGATGTAATTTAAAGACTCAATTCAAGGCGAATTATTAACAGGTGGCCTTAACAGCCCAGGTTACTTTGTGATTTTTCCTTCGAATGTCAAAAGTTATATTCTCCTATTATACTTCTTTTTTTTTGACAGCCGAAGACGGTTTTTACAGAAACAAAAAGTACATATTTCTTTCCCAGTGTTGTATTCATTATCGTCGTGAGTATACCTGTTATTAATTCGCCTTGACTCAATTGAACGAAAACTTGAAAGCAAATTCTCAGCAAGTTTTTAAAGTGTGAGTGTATTGGTTAAAGAATGAGAGAAATTTTAAAACTTGAATTAAAACTTGATCGTCTGACACCCTAGTAAAGAAAGTGGTGCTAAGGAAAACGTAAACAAATTTTGACATACATATAAGCATAAATGCGAAGAGAAAAACTATTGTTCTTGATCAAGGCGCATTGAACAGGTGATTGCATCAGATCAGGCGGTCACCACATGTTTTAGCCCTAACGTGTATTTTGTTTTTGTAAATACTTATTGAGTTGTTAAAAAACGTCTGGCAATATATATAGAAATGCATACACACATATTGCCAGACGTTTTTGACAACTCTAAAGTTTTTACAAAAACAAAATACACGTAGAAGTTTATGCATTCACCTGGTTTTATTGCGGCATGTTCTTGATATAGATATACTTTGTCTACCACCTTGAATTGATTCGCCTTGGACAGAACTCATACTTGCAGTGTAAACAGCTGGATGATTTTTCTTCAATCGTCGTTGATAAGAGCCAACCGATATTGCTTGAACCAGTTGAACTTAAGAAAATTTCGGGTACGTAAACTTTGTAGCCAGATTCAAGGAAGAATGTCAAAAACAGCATTGATTGTATTGGCACCTGGTGCTGAAGAAATGGAACTTGTAATATCGGCTGATGTGTTACGTAGAGCTGGGGTAAGAACAATTGTAAATAATTTATATAGTGCATACATATGTGTTTGTTTAAGAAGTCATCAAAGAAAGCAAAGGAAAGCTTTTGTTTACTAATTCCAAATAGAATTTTAAATATTGTTTAGGACTTAAAATGTACATATCTATCGAACACTAAAATTAAATTAACTACCTGATATGATAAGCTGACACCGGCGCACATATTGTTTGTTGTTTTAATGATATAAATTCGTTCAAGTGTTCAATAGTTTGGCAATATACATATACACATGAAATTGTAGCAACTATAGGGGCACCTTTTAATTTATAAATCTAAATTTTCACTCATTTCATTT
The DNA here is from genome assembly GCA_937654795.1 of Cistogaster globosa. NCBI lineage: Eukaryota > Metazoa > Arthropoda > Insecta > Diptera > Tachinidae > Cistogaster > Cistogaster globosa. Next base: position 174,709,991 of record OW569403.1, read on the forward strand.
ATTTGCTATAATCGAGCCCATAGGGTCATTTATGATTACAAAGAATTTACAATTTAATTTTTAATTTAAGATAATTACACTTCTTACTACCTATACCAAACAAAGTAGTAAACATTATGTCTAATTCTCAAGTGTATATAACGGTTCAAAAGATAAGGTCAAATTACATTAATTTTGGGAACACCCTTTAATTCTTAAATTTAAATTGTAAACTTATTGCTATAGCAATATAGTTCCTTTCAGGTTTTAGCATTCTGTCTATAAAGTTTCAAAAGTTCGGCCACATACATGAAATAACATCAGCTGTTGGGATACACTTTAGTTTCCAAATTTTATACTTGTTGTAGCAATATAGGTTCGTTGTAAATTTCAAATGTCTGTATACAACTGTTTAAAAGTAAGGCCATTTACATCAAATTAAATTAACTATTGCGCCACCCTTTAATTTATAATTTTGAATATCAATATTTGGTACTATAACGGTCATAGCAATCGACATTATTTCCAATTTCTAAGCGGTTATTTATAACGGTTCAAAAGATAAGCCCTTATTAGTCAATTTACATCAATTACCAAAACAACATTTGATTTCTAAATTAAATTTTTGAACTTGCTGATAAAGCACACTTCAGCGTTCTGTCTACAACGGTTCTAAAGTTCGGTCACATACCCCAAATTACATCAGCTGTTGGGACACCCTTAAATTTCCATATCCAAATTTTATACTTGTTGTTACAGGTTCGTTGTAAACTTCAAGCGTCTGTCCAAAAGTGATCAAAAGTATGGCCATGTACATCAAATTAAATGAATTATTGGGGCATTTTTTAATATAAATTTTGAATATTAATACTTGTCACAGCAATCGACATTTTATCTAATTTGCAATGGTTTCTCTATACCGTATAAAAATATAGGCCCGTTTTTAAAACGGGACCAATCTGTAAGCATTAATCTATCAAATTACAAAAAATTTTCAAAATCGGTTTAGAAATGACTGACTTCTGCAGGCACAAACATAAAAAAGGAACATTCAGTCAAATTGATAACCTCCCACTTTTTTTGAAGTCGGGTAAAAAATATAATACAACGGCAATTTAATATCAAAGATTAGCAGGCATACGAAATTAAAATAAGAAACTTAAACGTTGTGAATTGAACATTTAAATAATATCTGTAAAAATCGCAATTTTATTTTCCAACAACATGGTCAAACACGCAAATAGCTGTTTAATTGAATAATTTAGCCATAGTTAGCCACAATTAATTATTGGAAAAGAAATTTCAGTTTTAATGCCATTGTGATATTTTTAATTACACACATACATTTACTAAAAATATTTCATTTTTTTGGTTTAAATACAAGGTAAATGTGACAGTTGCAGGACTATGTGGCGCCGAACCTGTAAAGTGCTCAAGAGACGTGGTGATAGTTCCAGATACAGCATTGGCAGCTTCGATTAGTAACAAATACGATGTGATTATTTTACCCGGTGGCCTGGGTGGGTCTAGAGCCATGGCGGAATCTTCCGTGGTAGGAGAACTGCTGAAACAACAAGAAAGTGAAGGTCGCATTGTAGCTGCAATATGTGCTGCACCTACAGCATTAGCAGCCCACAGGATATGTCAAGGAAAATCATTGACATCGTACCCATCCGTAAAGTCACAGTTGGAAACTCTTTATAAGTAAATTTTTTTAATTTGTTTACTTTCTAAAAGCATAAATACGCGTACGTGTTTTAGGTATGTGGATAATCAGACAGTTGTTCATGATGGGAACTTGATTACTAGTCGTGGACCCGGAACTGCTTTTGATTTTGGTCTTAAAATCGTTGAAGTACTTACTGGACCCGATAAAGCTGCAGAAGTAGCCAAAGGGATGTTGCTAAAATAAATTCCTTTTAACTGCAAAAAATGAAAATACAATAAAAATCCTATTAATGCATATTGTTAACAACACAGTTTAATAATAAAAAGAAATCACAAAAAAATACAATATTTTTTTGTTTCCATGACAATGGGATCTTCACTGTGGTCAAAGATTGTTAACTCAGCAACAGCTGTACAATCCGAACGATTTTTCCTGAGGTGAGCATAATATGCCAGCAGTCTTGCTCATAATATTACTCTACAGCTGTCATTGAGCAAAATCATGGTCCACAGATCTGGTTTTTCTCAATAGCGCGTAACGTTATAGAAATCGTGAATGTTTATATACCGCCCATCTTTTATAGGATGATAATAGATTATATTATTGTATAAACAAAGACTCACCAGGCATTTCCCTTGTCTCCTCTTGACTACTTGGCTATACAAGTTGTCAATGCCTAGTTGCATTTAACTCGGACCACATTCCCATTGTGGTTACTGTTGAAAAGCCCAGTGACTTTGTTGAGCCTGATAAACGCACTTATATTAATTATAATACAGTTTACTGGCGGGGTTTCTCAGAATCCCTACTTGTGCCAGGAAGGGAGGGACAGTTTTCAGGAAAACTTTTCTCGGGGCAGCCCGGCAATTCATACCAGCAGACAGAATATCTACAACGCGATCGTTTACGCGCAACCCAACAGACGAGCGAACGTAAACGCTGACGGCTGAAATAAATTTACTCGTTAAAGAACATCGCGGCAGCAAGTGGTGAGAACACCTTAACCAATGTACAGTTAGCTCAAAAAAGACCTCGACTTATATCGTGCTAAAACTGAAACAAACATATCGCAGCTATAGGATTTAATAACATTCAGCATTTGGATGCAACGAAATGCGCAAAATCATTCTGCGATGGTTTTACAAACACCCAACCTCTCAGAATAAGGACAAAAGATTCATAACCCGGAGAACCAAGAATTTTAAACCTAATTCGTTGCCCATTTTTTTTACTCTCGATGAAGTGAAAAATATTCACCCCTATTCTGCGTTTCGATTTGAAATGTTCTCCGCCTAACAACTTTGGTATTTTGTGTTCCGATTCCGCTCAGTTTCTTTCGGAGGGGATTTATTTATTTGTGTTTTTTAGTTAAAAATCTAAAAAAATTTAAGTAGAAAATGAGATAAAATGTTCAGAAACGGGTTAAAAAACAACTTAAAATTATTTTTAATTAATTTATTTAATTAAATTAATTTTCTTTTGCTTTAAATTGTTAATTTTTGTACCCGACGCTGATGTGTTTTTTTTTAATGTATTACGGGTCAAAAACAACAACACCAGAGCAGTATAAAAACTGGAATAATTTAATGGCAAATAAAGCAGACATTACTTGTGGATACCACCAGCGATCAAAGGAAGAAGTAGCAGTGTTCTGAGAGGAAGTTGCATGAATTACTTGTTTTGCTATTTCATTTCACATCCACAGTGATGGTATTAATTTTGTAAACATTGTTGTCTTCTTCTTTTTCTTTCGATTCCGTTTTTCTGCAGAATACCAATTTTCGATCGCAACGGAACTGAATGATGAGACTTAATCGAAACGCAGAATAGGGGTGATTATCGTCAAGTCAAACCCCTTGGTCCTTACGGCACTCCATGTTAAGTATCTGAGGCACCTTTTAGAAATTTCGATTCCGCGGATAACTCCAATACTAAAATCTAACAAACCCACAACAAAAGGAGAATCTTAATGCCCAATGTTTGTACGTATGAATATTTATAGTTTTATTCATGATTTTTTTCTTTGTAATATAAGTTTATTACTTTTAATAAATAAATAAATTATTTTTAAATTTTTTCCCAGCCAGGGGTTGATCCGGTGATTTTCATAAATCAATTAAAATTTACTTTTTCGGCTTTAGTTCATTTTTTAATTTAACTTTTATGAAGAAAAATTATTTTTCAAGACAAATTAGACGCTGGCAGAATGTAACCCATCTTCAGCATTCTTTGTATCCAACACCTTGATTTGCGTATACTGTAAATATCATCCAATTAACCAACTAATCAATATTAATTTGGTTGGACGAAATTCACACACAACTCAAAGCATTTCATTGTTGCTTTCTCTACAACACGTCTTGTACATTTGTTGCAATTTTGTACTACACCTTCGGTATAGTCACGAAGTGCAAATTTTATTTTTAATCGTTCATACTTAAATAAATAAATCCTACATTTATCAAGGGTTTTGAAAGGGTATCTATTGCCAACCCTGACAGAACACTATGTCAACGCTCAGTTATGGCTGCCGTGAAATTGTCCAAGGCCTTTAACACGGTCGTATCACTTTGTCCTCATAAACAACATCTTGAACTCCACACTTCTCAACGTAATTCTCAAGATGGCGTCGTACCCAGATGACTGTACTATTTACTTAAGAGAAAAACTCGCGACTATGCCAGGAGATTATATAGTTCATATTGTTGGTACAGAAAACGTTATGCCATATTGATATGCTTTCGTCACAGTAACCAATTGTGCATTCTAACGTCAAATATTTTGTGAGAACATCACGAGTTGTTTATTGTTAGAAAGTGGACATTTTGAAGAAATCAAAGCACGCTTAACCCTTTTAATGTTAAATGATTCCAAATAAATTTGCCTGCCTTGCAAAAAGAGCCTCAACATAGCTAGAAATAGTTACTGCTGCATTTTAACATGTTTATGTTAAAAATAATCTTTTGTTCAAGCAGTTATCATTAAATCAGGATGTAGGCTATATATTAAAAAAAAATCTTAGAATAATTCAAGAAGAAAGCATATTAAATTATTTTGTTTTTTTATTTTTAAGTCTTATGTTTTATTTGTATAAAGTATATAATATGTATAAATTATTACATAGATAAAGTATTATCTATATATATTTTTTTCTTTTATTTTCGATCGGTTTTTTTCTTTTCCAAATTCTTTTTTTTTTTCGAATTATTAACTAGTATTGTTTTTTTCTTCATATATAAACAAATATATTAATTAAAATTAGTATAAAAGGTAAGAAAATAAAAGTAAACATATCTATGAATACAAATACAAAAAGTCCGTTTGTTTTTTGTTTTAGGATTTTTTAGTATTAATAATAAAAAGCGAAAAAAAAACAAATGACAATGGAATTACTGAAAATAGAATTCTAACGAACACGATTTAAAACTGAATAGATCGATAATAAAAAAATTGTACATTTAACAAGTATTTTCCATTTTTGTTTTTCCTTTTTTATAAAAATAATAATAGGGCATATTTGTTTAAAGACTTACGTTAGTTAAATTGTAAGTCTTCACATCAAAAAGGAAGTTTTAACTATTGTTGATAAGTTTATTGTTTTTATTACTTTAATAATTAGTTAAAAAAGATTTAGTTTTACTATTAATTTATTATTATTTTTTTAATTTTTATTAAACTTTATTATTAAACTATTTTCGTTTACTGTATTTTTTTTTTTTTTTTTTTTTGTAGTTCTTAATTTGTTAAATTTTTGCTAGAAAATTTTTTCCAAATTAAAACAACATAAGACTTTTAATTACCATTTATGAGACTAAAACAGCTCTAACGTTACTTTAAAAAAAGTTGTTAGGTAGTACAGCTTTTTGCAATTATTCAAACAAAAGGATTTTGCTTTTTCTAAGTTTTTATTTTAGTTGTGTTTATTTATTGCAGTTTTAATTTTGTGAACAATAGAACTTGCAAAACGAAGCTTAAAACAAATAAGAGTGCTATAATCGGCTATGCCGAATCTTATATGCCCTTCACCATGTATATAAATCTAGTTTAGTGGAGTAACTCCATACAAAAAAAAAATATTGGGGTGACAAAGAATAAAAAAAATAATTTTATAATTTTACATCTCTCTTCAAAAGCTTTTAAATGATACCCATATTGATGTCTTGATGGTGCAAAATCGCTCTGTTCTATGAAAAGTTTAGAGGCCTATTAGATAAATACAGACGAGAGGCAATTTTTTCACTTGATGTTTTTTCTTGTTTTTAAATTCTTTATCGCCTTATAGTGTGTTCATACATGCACTTTTATTGGGTCAATATTCTGTGTATTGACAAAAATTGTATGGTTTAGACGCAACTTGTTTGTTTCTGAGGTTTAACTGCCATTTTCACGATGTCACAGTCGTTCGTTCGCATAAAATTACATTTAAAACAAAAACAATTTTTGAGAATTTGTATTGTTTTAAATGTAATTGTGCGAACGAACGAACGATTGCGATATCGTTAAACTGGCGGTAAATTTCGAAATTTTGCTTCACACACATCTTCTGAACAGTGTTACATTTTAATGTCTATATTGAGATTCTGAATGGAATATTGAGCTCAATAATGGCTTTTGTTGAGAAAAGTTGAATATTGAGTAATGTCTGAAAAGGCTATTACACGTTTGTTCTTTTGATTGGATTTACTTAATTGTTCCAAATGATATGGAAAAATTATAGGCAGGCGTGGTGTTTTGCCCGCTGCCTCGAAGAACATGAACTGATCTGGCTGATTTTCAATAGAAAAATTTTCGAAATCATTTCTGATCGGACGAACATCGCTCATTCGACTTCGCTATGCATAAGAACTCAAAACTACTTGATGGAGTCGAAAATAAATATTGTAGAAATAACACTTAGATAAACCTTTTTTTCATCTGTGGCGAAGAGTATAACCAGGACTTTCTTTTTTGGGCTGGCTTAATTGGTTCGTGTAATGTAGGCAAATGTTCTTGCTTTCAAAATATTTATGGTCTACTGATGATTTTTAATGTTTGGCTTCTAATGCTCTTATGAATTATTAAAAACTGCTAATATAACAGCTTTCTATTAATTTTATTTATTGCTCTAAGTAGAAAATAAGTTTCATTGTTAATTTGTTTAGATGTATTGAAAGTAAAAGCAAAATCCTTTTTATAATGTTGTGTATCTTTATGTTTTATGGCTTTGGTGATTTTTTAACCAAGAAATATTGTGAGAATTTAACATAGGTGTCTTTGTTGAGTTCACTTTTTTATTGAAATTTAAATACTGTTTTTTTAAATTCTTTTTGTAATAAAATGACAAATTTTTTCCAGATGTTATCGGTATCGCATTTTTCGCTTGGTCGCATTTTAGAGGATATTTGTTATTGAAGATTTCATAGGATTTATAATCAACCAAAATAGGTATGAAACAATTTTCTATCAATCATAAGAATCCCAAACTATATGAAAATTGAAAATCATAATTGAGATATGAAAAAAAAGAAAATTAAAAGAAATGGAGAGACAGCCTTGTTATTCCGTCTGTAAAGCAATAGATGATACACTTACATAAAACTAATATGATCTTTGACATTAATAATTTTATTGTATTAACGAATTTAAAGCTCGTTAAAAACTGTTTGTTGCCTGGTTAGTTGCTTACACTTAGCTTTCTAAAGCTGTATAGTATTCGGTATTAATATTTGTACGAATGTACTTTAAGTGTTTAATGTCAATTAAATACATATATATGCCTATGTAAATTTAATTTTAAGTCTGCTATTATAAGTTACCAATAGTTAAAGTAAGGATTTTATAGGACAAATATTTCATTTTCGTGTATAGTTCGAACATAAATATAAATTTAGCGACAAGTTTTTAGCGCATCGGTCTAAATTGTTTATATGGTCTACAAAATCCGTACTTTACCCATTTCGAACTTGCAGTAACGGGCCTAAAAAGTTTATTTTTAAATTATATTTATATATATTTTATAAATATTTATACTAAGTTTAATTAATTTTTCTTTTTCAAAATTTTTCGATTTAAATACGTGTGTTTAAATCATTAGTGTGTATAGTAGTCACTTATAGTTAATTGTATTAATTGTATTAAGTTTATTATTTGTGATCTGTTATATACAAACAATATATAATCGCATTTAAGAAGTAAAGACTCCAACAGTTGCTTGAAGCACTTAACGATTCGTTGAAGTGGTCGGGTCCACCAATTAACTGTCGGCCTTTGCGTGAAGGAGTCTGAAAAACTAGCTTACCTGGTACACATTTTTTTTGTTTTGAATTTTTATGCTAAAAGATTTAGATATATAAAATTATTTGGCCTTTACGACTTTATTCGTAGCGAGCGAACAAATCTGAAACTATTAGCTTTCTTTAATTATCTGTGATTGTTTATTTTCAATGAGTTTTTTTTTTTTTTTTGTTATTTATTATTATTATTTTTTTGTTATTTTTTATGTTTAATTAATTATTGGTAGTGGTTGCTTTATAGTTCTTTATTTGTTTGTTTGTTTGTCATAATTCTTATATTAGGATAATAACTACGTTCCAACGTTTACGAAAAAAAGAAATAAAAATAAAAAATAGGATCGGTAAAAACGTTGGACGATTTATGTTAAGACATGAACACGGCTGCTGTTGTAGTTGCTGTCATAGGCAATATGTGTTGTGAAATTATCAAATGCTTTGCACTCTCTTCTATTGCATTGATGCTAAACTAGCTGAGTTGCTAATGTGTGATGAAGTTCCTAATGTAGAGGCCATATCCTGATAACTAAACTGTAAAATTCAGAATAAAACAATAGACATGTTCATATATAAAATGTGTTATAGTGTCATGATAGAAGTACAGATAATGATCGTGACAGTTGTCGCTTACTTGTGGAAAATGTGGTTCTTCTGCTATCGAACCCAGTGGTCCTGTAGGATCAGGCGGTGTCAGTTCAACACTCTCACCAGTGAATTCTTTGTCAAAGTAACGTGTGTCAGTATCTGAAGTTACTTGAGGCTTAAAGGGTGGCTCAATCTGCAAAACACCATTTTAAATCTTAAATTGTATAAAAGTAGTTTTAATTTTTGAACATACCTTTTTCTGCACCAAATCCGTCCAGTTTATGCTGGCGAAAAATGGGTGTACTTGAATTTCTTTAACATCACCAGGTCCACCACCTAAACGCTTTTTAGGATCTTTTGCCAAAAGACCGGCCAGCAGACTTTTGGCCTCGTCTGAAATCATACGAGGAAATTTCACTTCTTCCATTAATATTAGTGTAAACAGGACGTCGTGGTCGCGATTATAAAATGGAAGACGTCCGCAAATCTAAAATGCCAAAAAATTTAATTCGATGTGTATTTATTTTATACCATTTCATTTATTACGTACCATTTCATACATGACAACACCTGTACCCCACCAGTCTACAGCTCGACCATAATCATTATCTTCTAATACTTCTGGCGCCAGGTACTCTGGCGTACCACAGAAAGTTTTCGTCGTACGTCCATACGTTATATCTTCCTTGCATAATCCGAAATCTGCAATTTTTATGTGACCATCTTTATCTAGCAAAAGATTTTCGAGTTTAAGATCCCGATAAATAATGCTTTGTGAATGTAAATAGCCAAGGGCTGATATTATCTCGGCTCCATAAAATCGTGTTCTTTCCTCGGGAAAAATGCGTTCGCGACTTAAATGAAAGAACAATTCGCCACCGTTCACATACTGCATCACGAAGCATAGTCGATCATTAGTTTGGAAGGAATATTTCAAAGACTGCAAATGACATAAATAAATATTAATATCAATGGACTTATCTATCGTTTGATAGTGCTGTAACATACTATTAAAAATGGATGATTTGTCGTTTGTAAAACTCGACTTTCCGTTATTGTATGGGCAACTTCGTCTTTTTGTATTATTACTTCTTTTTTTAGGATTTTGATGGCATACAATTTGGCTGTTGCCTTCTCACGACACAAAATCACTTTACCGAATGTCCCTTTCCCCAAAACTTTCAAAAATTCAAAATTCTCTAAAGTCTGAATGATGAAAAAATAAAATAATAAATAAAGAATATATTTTTGTAAATTCCTTGTCATATACAAAAAAAAAATATGAGAAAACATACAACTTTCTTAACCCCACCGCTGCTGCGCGTTGAGGTGCCCTGTACTGAGAACTTCTCGCACAATTCATTTTCAGCTATAGAAGCCATATCGACATCTGACATATCTGTATTATCTGAAGTACACATTGCAGTCTCTCCCAACTCACTTAAGCTGCTTGCCACAGTTCTGCAACAGAAAAAACAAAAACAAAAAAGTTAAATACGTAAGATGATTGATGCATTGCAATTACCTTATAGCATCTGTCCATTCTTGCCTCTCTCTTTCGGTATCAACAGAGAATGTTCGTTCAACAACCGAAGTCCACTGTAAACCGCGTATTATAAATGTAAAAGGCCTTGGACGATCAACGGTCATTATTTGGCAACCTTTAATCGTAAAGTCATTTAATGGCCTCTCAGGCGGAGCATTTTCATTGGGCTTGGAACGCCAACCGTGAAGTGTGCCATCACTTCGCAATATAAAATAACGAGAACGCCACGTTTTAATATGTTCACCACGTTTTTGTAACCAGCCCTCTTTAACTATTGTGGCATTCGAATGACTGCCGCCGGCTTCACTTGAAGCGGATAAAGATCCAACGTCTGACATGGCTAATTTAGAAAATATTAGTGAATTATTGGAGGTAATAGAGGACAGCGGTTGCTGCTCCTGTGGTGAACTTATATTATTTGGTGTATTCTGAGTGTTCTGATTGCTGCCACTACCAAAACTACTAAAAGGACTGGTGAATGAAAACGCTACAAAATTTGAACCCAATAACCCAGTGGAGGTAGATCCGGGAGCAGTAGCTGCTGATGCGGTTGTTTTATTACCGGCTGTTGCAACCACTGTTGACCTCCTCGTTGTTGCAAACGGTAAGTAATTCGTGATGAAGCTGTATGTCTGTCCAAAATGATTTACTCAATTACGCACGCACAAGTGCGTCAAAGATAATATTGACTACAAAACAAAAAACAAAAAATAAATAAATATAAAAAGTTATTCAGAGAAACATTATTCAAATAATTATTTCTACTCTTGTAAAGAAATAAAAAATAATGTAACACAATAAATTAATCACATTTTGATTTTGAAGTATCTTTGCATTTTCAACATTAACAAAAAAACATTCAAAATTATAAAGTATCCATTTGTTATTCCTAACTAACTTTAAAAAAAATTTGTTTTGCCAACAAAGAAACTGCTATCTATTTAAACATGACTGTTATTTGTAAAAAACTCAATTTTATTAAATTAAAATTTTATAATTTTGTTAAGAAATTCTAAAATTTATCTCTTTTTGTTCAAATTATTGATTGTTTTTTTTTTCTTCTGCATTTCATTCAAGAAATGGTAAATGAAAAGCTAATCTACAGTACATCAATGCACTAATTGAATGAAATATTTGTGTTGCCACTTACTGTGTACCAACCAGTTCGGGGCATATATATTTCCATTGCTTATTTTAACTACGAGAAAATAAATATTCTGTAGGTCTCCTTAAGCGTTAGTTTTCTTCTATTATTTACATTAATTTCAAAAACTGTAGCGATGTAAGGCAAACAAAGTTAACGCACTAAGAATGCAGCTATTTTCACATGCTCCTCAATATCTTAAAGTTCTTGCACACACACACACACAAATACACGCATATAAATGCGTACATATATACACACACACACATATGCCTCAATATACTATAGACAAAAGATCAGAAAGTTAGAAAAACATTTGTTTTTGTTTTGACTAAGCACACAAGACAAATTCAGAAAACGGAAAGCAAACGAAAAAAGATCTATGTACATCACGGACGACAAAAATAAATTTTCAAGAAAATAAATTTAAAAATGGTCGCAGCAAAACAAAAATAAAAGAAAGTGAGATAGAACAAAATCTGTGAAAGAAATTCCTTTGTCTAGACGAGAAACGGCAAGAGTGTTTGCCCTCATATGTCTGTGAACTTTTAAATTTTTTTTTGTCTTAAACAGTGTGGAATATGTAACGTTGAAAACGTTTGATGTTGGATTGCTGATGATGAATGAGTATTAATTTACAGTGGCTGCCAATAATCATTCCTAAAACATAAATTATTTATTTTAAAAGAAAATTTTTGATTCATCAATATTTCTCCCTGAATCAAACATAAGAAATATATGTTCTACAAAATATTGTTCACGTACAGAACAAAAAAGTGTTCGATATGTGTTATCGATTTAAAAAACAATCGTCTTTGAATTTGTTTTCGTTTAACAAAAAAATTATTTTCATATATTTTTAAAATTTATTGTTTTTCTGTTTATTATGTTTTAAAATCGATCAAAATTTTCATCACACCGTTTAAAAACCGTCCTTAATAATTTATTGCAAAAATCTACGTTTAATAGTTTTAAAAACTAAAACAAAAAATACTAAATTTTTTCACCAACAGCATTTTTTATTTAATGCAGGAACTTATGAGCTTAGAATTTAATATTTTTATATTTATTGTGGTAGCCTTAGGTAGTCTATGTTAGATTTAAGGGGGTTTGGCATAGATGCGACTAGTTTTTGTTTAACACTGGCCGATATATTATCTCACTCCGTCCTCAGCGCTTCCTTCCAATTATTTTTGTTTAAATTTCTGTGTTTCTTTATGTTAGTTTCTAATGTTGACCATACATTTTCCATGACATTAAGGTCGAGTAACTGTGATGGCGGCATTATCCTCATAGCAACATATATTAATCAATTTCGGGCAAAACCTGATTCGTCCTTAGGGTCGTTATCTTTTATCCTTTATATTCATATTCTCTGCACTCTCTAATAAGTTACGCTATAGGATCTTAAGGAACCTAAATTTTTCCATTGATGGTTTAATAAATGTTAATTTTTTAGTACCAGCAGTCGATGCACAGGCCTAAACCGTAACACAGTCATCATCATGTTTCACTGTTGCTTTTAGATTAGTTGTTAAATTCGGATTCGTCGGCAAAGATAACCGTGTTTCAAAATATTAAATTCTTGAATTCATGTTCTTTGGTGAAATTTATGTCTGTTTTTTTGCTTTGATAAATGATTCTCTCGTGCGACTTGGCTAATTTTTAAATGATCACGGATTAAAGCTCGTTTTCTTCTTTGAAACATAGTTATCGAGATAAATGAGATGAAAGTTTTTCATATAAAAAATTGATTCTTATGGCCAAAAGTTGAATTTTTGGGCCAAAGACGACTTTAAGTAATCAAACATTAAAGCTCGTTTCCTTCTAGGATGCGTAGTTACAATATAAATGGACTTAAAGTTTTTCAATTTATTAAGTGATCACAGATTAAATTCATTTAAGGCGTATAATTATCGAGACAAACGGATTTAAAGTTTTTTATATAAAAAATTGAATTTTATGCCCAAAAATTAAATTTTACAACATTATTTCCCTAGGTCAGCTTAAGCAGCTAGTTTTAGAGCTAACAGCTTTGCATCTGCCCTTATTTTTCTTTAAATATATCGCTCGTCATGTTTAGCGAAAATTTGATTTAGTGCATATCTTTCTTTGTAATGAAACCTATATTTATAAGAAAAAGGCTCGATGATCTTTTGAGCTGTGGAAGGAAGGCATTTATGCTAACCATTTCAGCTATCTTTTTGCCGTCTTTCAGTCGTTGTATGCGGACTCTTTTAAATTTTTTATAACTGGCGCTTAAAAAAATAGAACACAGCCATTGATTAAATTTTGTTTAATTATTTTGTAGGCTATTGAGATATGAAGGAAACTTAATGCTTAAATAAATGTTTCCACCCCACCTGTATTAAATTTTTTTCTTTATAAATTCGATCAGAATCGGCGCAGTTTTATTCGCACAATAACAAAATATGTATGATTTCGCTACTGCAACACAGTTAATCAATTTGGTTTACACACGAAATTTGTTCACATTACGCTGAACAAACAATTTTGCTGAGATAGAAGCTCCAGCCAAACAATATTCAAAAGTAAGTCATCTCGCCCTAAGTCATCTGGAGGCAGCTTCATTTCATATAATCATTGTTATTAACTTGAATTTAAACCTGTTTGATTGCTGGGAAGTATATTTGGCAATGCAAACACACAATCATAAATAAAGACTGTTCGTACGTGTGTATTTTTGCAGAGAATTTATTTTCATTTTGTTATCATACTCTCCAATGAGTTAAACTCTCTCAATTGTGAAACACAATTGGATTTATGAAAAATCCATACAATAATTTACCATAGGCACGTTAATGTATGATAGTGCAACATCTTTATAAATTTATTGTCTTTGATTGTACGTTACTTTCTTCAAAGCTGAAACGTTGAAAAATCTTTATATTTACGCGAAAACTTTTAAAATATTTGTTATCCGCTAGCATCAAGATAAAAATATTAATAAAGCAAACTAAAATTCCTTTTTTTTCAACAAATAAACAATAAAAATTTAATATTTTTTAGTCAAAAAGCTTACGCCGGAAATCTGTTAGTTGTAAAAAAAATATCAAATATTGTATCGCAATATTAAAATTATTGTGAAGTAAATTAAATACAATAATTTATACAATAATTTATTTATGAACATTTTAATAGGGTGGGTCAACAATGACAATTTCAAGTTTTAAATTGTCTTAAATCTTGAGTATTTTTAAAAATTAATTCCAAAATATGCAGAAAGCACCGCAAACGTTTTAAATATACTTAAATTGTTTATTTATAAACAATACATATAAATATCTATTAAAAGTTAATATTCATATTTAGAAAAGGATTTTGTGTTATATCATCAATATATACATAAGTATATCATCCCTGGTAGTGTTGAAATCAACCTAAAGAAATTTTAAATATGCCAATCGATTAGACATAGTTTCTAAAAAAAAATTATTGATAAATGGGACAATATGAAATTAAAAAATAAAAAAAACATCAAGTGAAAAAATTTGCGCTCGTCCATATTGTCCTTCGAGGAAGCGAGCAAAACACCACGCCTGTCTCTAATTTTTCTATATCATTTGAAACAATGGAGAATTAAAAATAAGAAAAAAAACATCAAGTATAAAAATTGGCGCGCGCCCATATTTACCGAAAATATAGAATATAGAATAATAGAAAAGTCAAATTTTGCACCATATTTTTGAAGATATTAATATGGCTGCTGTCATTTAAAAGCTATTTAAAGAGATCTTTCAGAAAATACTAAAATTAAAAAAAATATATGTTTAGCCCATTAAAAGCCGGTGACATTTTGCGATGTAAAATTATATTTATTACAAAACTTAACTTTTTTCTTATTTTTTAATTCTCTGTCATCATCATATTTGTCTTTTTGATTTGATTTATTTTACGAAGCTAGATTTGTATATATGTTGATGGATATATTTGATTCGGCATACCCAAATATAGCATTCTTGCTTTTTTTTTTTAATAAAAACATTATTTCTAATCGTAGATTTGTATAATTTTCAGGAACATGTTAATTGATACGGTGTATCATAATCATTCAAAAATTAGACTTTATTTTGCAGATATGTTCGCATACACAACTATATTTTGATCCTAAAAAAGTTTAAGCTTAAGCCCGCCCTTCAATTTAAAATTTAATAATATAGATTGAAGTAAAATTGCAAGCAACTATTTGATAACTTTTAATATTTTTATAATCAATAAATTCCGGTACTCAAATGCGTTTTCCTGTTTTATTTTACGCCGGTGTAATAATTTATCTAAAAGTGTCAACAGGTTTCAAATTATATGTTTTTCTACATTTTTGTTGTAAGAAAATACTTTTCATTAACTTGGTGCAAATTTCTGTGAAATCAAAAAGATATGCGCACAATGAATCAAACCAAACACATTTTTTTAAATTGCAACTTGTGCATGTCTGTAACTTCGCAATGACCTAATGAGTTACAGTGAGACATACATTCTTATTTATGTATGTATGAATGTAGTTTGTAACATAATTAAAATGTGTTATCTTTTTGCCAGTTTCCCAACATTTGAGGATATTAAAAAAAAATTATAAAATAAATTGCAAATTTCAATAATCTAAAAACAATTTCAACTTTTACTAAAAAGAAGCCAAGCGCGTCAGTGAAATTGTTACTTAATAGGCGTACATAAAATGATTAAATGGATCACCACGCTTGTGGTTAACAACTGCACGACTATTTCGATACAGAATTTAGCCATTATTTACGAAACAGCCTTGTTAGACTTCACAGGTCGGTCACAACACAACATGGTTAAACCGTAATTAGGCTTTTTTGAATGCGTCATATATTTGCTCAAGACTTTTTTAAATGTATTTTTGGGATAATAATAAATTTTAATTTTTAATGAATTAATTACTTTAAAATTTTTGTTAATATTTCAAGTTTCCTATTTCTTAACCCATAAATATTGGGATTATATTTATTATAACTGATTTCTATTATTTCTAAAGAATACCCTTTTAACTGCCGTCGAAATCAATTTATTGACGAAATAACTTATATAAAACTTTTCAAATACCTTTTAAGATTGCACGCACAGTGACACATTTTCTTACAAACTGACATCATCATTTGCTATTATTAGTGGACTCAATACAAAGTTAAAAATCATATGTAACCATTCTATATACCCATTGGATTAAGATGTAATATGGAAGAATAGCAATATGCCCCCATACTTACATACTTATTAAACGTACCATAACATAATGTAAGAAATTCAGTTGAGTTTGAATTATGGTTCTAACTTATGATTAATTATTATGATTTAATATAGGTTTATTAACCTAAAAATGTTTCTGTATACCTATAAATATATAAAAATAAAAAGATAATATTCAAGATAATAATATTTTATTGAATATTTATTGAGTTTCGGTAGCCTATCCCAAATGACCGAAATCGATCACAGAATTTTAGTTTCTATAAAAATAAATTAAATAAGGAAAAACAAAAAGGACAAAATATTTATATAACAAAAATAATATAAATGTTTTAAAACTTAAAGAAAACACAGATATACAATCTTATATTAGTTTTATTTATATAACAATAAACTCAGGATTATATATGCTGTGTAGTACGACTCTTGGCCGATACGGCCCTAATACAAACGGCATGATATACATAAATAAATAAAAAATCTTATTATATGTCTAAAACAATTATAAATGTTTGATGATAGTGTGAATAGTAATCGATATAGAATACAAAAGATCTATTTTTGGAATTTTTGTCTGTCCGTGTTCGCATCACGTAAAAACTGCTGGATGGATTTGAATAAAATTTTGTGAGGTTCAAATATAGAATAGTTTTTTTTTTCATTAAAATATGTCGTTTTGTATAGAAACTACAAATACGAATGTAAAGTCACTCAATTTTATCGGAAAAATGGCAATGGAACAGTTGTCAGTACATTTTATTCTGGTAAATGAAAAATTTTTAACACTGTTTACAGAACTCTGGAACAAATGTTTAAAAACACATTTTAAAAATTAAATTTTAATATAAAGAAAAATAGAAATTTTACGCGGCCGAGGTCGTGGGCACTGCTAGTAAAAATTAAACAAATACAAGACATTTAAATTGCACAAGAACTTCGAAAAAAATTACTCTAAGCAATTTCAATTAAAAAAGAGCAAATTATTAGTTTTTTTAAAACATATGAAAATAAACAAAATCATGATAAAAAAAAATGGTTTCTGTAATAAAAATAACGTAATATTCCTTGAAAGCTCTTCAAATAATTTTATCATTTAAGTATCAGTAGAACCATTAAATGACTTCAAAGAATTAGGCAAATTATTGAATGCACTAGATACTCTAACACAGAAAGATGAATCAAACATTAAATTCAACCTTGGTATACACAGTTTTTTATTTCTGTTAGATCTACCAAATTTAAAGAAACTAACAAACTAATAATTACGCATTTAAATGTCTAGTAAAAACGTAATAAATTTCTAAATTTAATATATTCGGCGGAAAAAATCCTGAAAAATCTATAACGTAAACATCTGCTGATAATGTGAGCGAGAACAGATTCCTAATATCTCTTGAATGCTTATTTTTTTCTTCTCATCATTTTTTACTGGGTGCATGAGTAAACCTCTAATCCATATAGAAAATCTGCATTATAAAGAATACTAACAATTCTTTTTCGTATATAAAAAGGTAGCATTAGGTCCAAGCTATATAAATTACGAAAGATTAATGTAACTTTTGATACTATAGCATTTACCTGATTTTCAAAACTAAAACTGCTATCGAGATAAACTTCTAGGCACTTAACTTTATCAACAAGGTCAATGCAATTGACACCAAGTTTTGCTGAAATATTGTAACTACATTTATCAAACAACGTAGCCTTGCATTTGTTGGCATTAATCCAAAATCCAATATTTGCAACCCATATCATATTCTGAAAAACTACGGAAAATTCGGTGAGTATTTGAGAAAAATCTGCACATCATCAGCAAAAGAAAATGAAGGACATTTAGTACTTGACACTAAATAAAAAATATCATTAAGAAACACAATAAAAAGCAGAGGTACCTGAGCCACCCCACTATTAACTAAAAGTAAACCAGATACATCCACCGCTACAAATAAAAATTATTTTCTTATAATTAAAATTCTATGACTTATTTTATCAAAAGCCATAGCCAAGTCCAATAATATAAATACGCAAAAACCCTGGTCAGAAACACATTTTGTGACATTATCAGTTACGCCAAGAAGTAAAGAAGTAGTATTCCTATTAATTATTATTATTATTAACTCGGAAAACAGATTGACAGTCATGAAGTAACTGATTTACAATTTGAAATTTTTAAAGATGCTCAACCATCTTGGACAAAATTGGCTAAATAGATATTAGTCTAAAGGCATCACATTCAAAAACGGAATTATTCCCAATCTTCCACTTTGAAAAAGGAATGAATGATTTTTACATCTATATTGAACCCTTCAATTTAAACAAAGTTAGTATCACTATAGTACCTAAAAACAGAAAAAAAGAACATAATTTTATGTTCACCATTAGGTGACGTACGTAGGCACGCTTCAAAATTACAAAGAATGTTTACTTCTAGGTCTGTTGTAACAACAAATCTAAATACTTAAAATAACAAATTAAAGGGTGTCCCTATAAGCAATGATATTTGATTTCTATGGATTTATATAACTGAAAGTCATATTTTAAATCTTATCCTTATCATTTGAACCTTTCACACTTGAAATTTAAATAAAATGTGTGTCTACTAAACTCCAATTTCAAGCACAAAAAAATTAAAGGGTGTACTCATAGCAGTCAGATGTTAACGTATACGGCCTTATATTTTTAACCGTTTACTTGACACAAACTTGAAATTTAACCAACCATAAATATTTAATTTAAAATTATAAATTAAAGAATTGATTTAATTTGATTCCCTTCTTCATATCTTTATCTTATGTATTTCTATGATCGATAAACAGGAAACTTAAAAATAAAAGCTAAAGGAGGTCTCTACAGTTGATGTAAATTGAGATTTACGGACTTATCGTTTGAACCGTTAAAAACAGACAATTGAAATTTTAACAAATTGCGTATTGCAATTTTTGTTTCATATACCCGTGCGTCTGTTTTGAAGTCGGTTTTGTTTGCAAAAATTATTTCTATTTAACCGTTTTAGTGTCAAGAGTTATGTTAATATATTTTTTCACATTTCGATATAAACTGCAACAAGTAGGCTAAAATGGTTAAAAGCAGCATTGAAAACAGATTAGAAACATTAAATTCCAAGTACCGTTACTGTTCGTACACTGACTTTTCTAACTTTCTGTGACTTAAATGGTACTTTTTTAAACAACAACTTCCACTATTTTATTTATATAAGTTACCCACAAAAACAAATTTCGTCATCAATGAATTGCGAATTTCCGTTTTCATTTTTTTTTATATTTTTTTTATACAAAATCGTCGAGGTCGAGAAGACGAACATCCTTTTAGAAGGCTGGCAAGGTTGTCATAATACGAAAGACGAGAAAGATTTATTTTTAATAATAAAAAAACCTTTAATTTTTCAACTTTTGTATATTTTTTACAGCATTGACATGAGGAAGATATCTTGTTCTTGTTCTTGTTCTTTTTTTTTTTTTTTTTTTTTTTTTTTTGATAAATCTGCCGTTTCCTTAATGAGTGTTTTCTAATAATGTTTTTCGATTGAAACTTATGCATTTTTTCTCATCTTCTTGAGAAGCACGTATCGGAATTTATTTTTACTACTGATTGGGACCATTTTAGTACTATGCTTAAATTGTTATCCTCTTATTAATTTTAGATGGGGAGCTGGTAATTGTATTATGGCCTTTGAGGCTATTTATTGCATATTGAGAAATACTAGAAAGCTTTTAGTAATAAATTATAAAATCTTTTGCTACAAGTTATTTAAACATTTTAAAAATTTACTTTTTAAAAAGATTTTTTCCAGCGGTAGCCCTGACACTACTGGAATTCCCCTCAAGTAATTTTTTTTCCTATACACTTTAATTTTATTTAAATATCGTCCTGAAATATTTACATAACTCTGTTATCGCCACAGAATGTACAATTTAGGTAATTGTACAATTTAAAATTTAAGTTGATACTTAATTTATAGTTGTTACTCTATTAATATATAGTTGTTAATCATAAAACTTAATTTTAATGAATTTAAATTTTGTAAATTGTTTACTATACTTAAGTAACTCATAACATGTCAGGGAATCATTATTTTCTCTTTTAATAATCTATTTAGGCCTTATAGGATTATATTTCATAAAAAAGAATAAAATAAAAAAGTAACACATTAGAATTTCTTAAACACAGATTGAAGTCCGACGTCAACTCTACGTTAGAGTTAACACCCCCACTTATATGGTCCTAAATTTTAAGCCGTTATAAATAAACCCTTGCAAATTGAACAGAATGTCGATTGCTACGAAATATATAGTATAGTAACAAGTATTACTATTTAAATTTATAAATAAAATAATGCCCCAAATTTCATTTATTTTTGAACAGTTATTAACACACGCCTGACATCTATTGCCAACTCCGTTATAAAAAGTTATAAAATTTGCATTTGGAAATTAAAGCGTGTCCGAATAGTTGATGCAATTTGATGTATGTGTCCAAAGTTTTTAACGTTGAAACTTAAAAGAGACCTGTATTGCTAAGTCCGCTATAATAAGGTTATAATTGGAATATAGAAATTAAATATCGTTCCCAGAATTAACAAAAAGAAAAACTTTTGGGCTAAAGCGTTGGTTTCACCGGAACGTGCACCGCCGGCAAATAGTTGAGGGTCTACCGCCGCCTTTAATTTCGCGACATATTATATGTCTGCAAAATTTTTATACTCTAAATATTTCTAAAGTAAAACTAATTTTAGGAAGATTATGATGGAATTTATGCATATATGTACATATTTTTGTACAAATGCATATGTACGTGGTTAATGTTTTGGTTTAATTCATAATGAATGATTGTTACCGTTACAAGGGTTGCCATTTCTTAATTTTATTATTTACTTAATGCTTAAAATGTAATGACTTATTTCAATTTTATTCAGTGCATTTTTTATTGCTCTACGTTTTTATCACTTATATAAAACATACCTGGATTCGTATTGCAATAGTTTTAATAAACTTTTATTACAGACGGCAGTATTAGAAAATGCAGGTTACAAATAACACGTTTCTTACAATTTTTAAAATAGTCCTAGTTTTTGCACAGAAACACTCGGTGAAAAATCTTCCCTAATTTTGTCGCTTTTCTCTTTTTTTTAGTAGTATTTGCATTTGCAAAAAAATAAACTGGTCACACCTGTGAGACGTTTCATTCTTTTAGGAATAAATCTTTATGAATTTTATGGTTTTTAAGAACTTTTTCTATACACAATATTGACATTTTTTAGGCCTATTATGTTGGACTTAACGCACAATGTCGTCTTGTACAAATGATTCTCTACGATTATTTACTTTTTTTATTCCAAATTTAAATAAGATCTTCTAGTTTACTATTTTAAACATACGAACTC
The DNA here is from genome assembly GCA_937654795.1 of Cistogaster globosa. Classification (NCBI taxonomy): domain Eukaryota; kingdom Metazoa; phylum Arthropoda; class Insecta; order Diptera; family Tachinidae; genus Cistogaster; species Cistogaster globosa. The sequence goes on from OW569403.1 coordinate 174,731,813, forward strand.
TTAAATTGTGTATTTTGTGTGCTTTTTATTGCTTTCTTTCACCAACTTGAAAATCTCAACAAACACGGCGGCTATAAAAATATTATGTCGCCATTTTTTATTTTCTCCGTTCTGATAAAACTGTGCTGCCAAGTTCAATTTGATTACAGGGTAGTAAATAAAATAACAATATTTTTTAAAATAATACACAAATGAGCAGCTCTACACAATTAGTAAAGTCACTATTACGAACATTTTTTATCTTAGGCGAATTAAATAAATCAATTGACTTGCTTACTCTTGCAATACGTTTACAAGCCATTAAACAAATTTTGTAGGTCAGATAGTTAAGGCGCTCGTTGTTGGAACTGTTTACTATATGACTTACGTATTTTTTCTCAATCAAATATTTTTTTTCGACTAACTTATGCTCTACCTACCTAGTAATTTATCCTAGTTCTTGTGTACTCTTTATAATTTTTTACTGTTGTTACCTGTTACTGAATTATATTTTCTGTTCTTGTAGTATAGCTACATAATTTTATTATGACTGAGGAGCCAATAAACAATTCTTGAAATTCTTTTCAATTATATACTGCACATATACTTTTCAATTAGTTCATAGCATGTACAATGTGATAACAGCCATATATCAAATGACATAAAAAATACACAAGTGTTTGTCAAATATTAAAGTAAATTTAATATTAAAGTTAAATCCAAGGCAAAAGCAAGGTCATCACCCCACGACTCCACTAGCCTTCAATTTGATCAAGACATGCACATAACGCCGATAGAACAACGGTGTTAATTTGTTCATGCTCTTGTATGTGGCGAAATCGTGTCGTTGTACATCAAGGCGCATCAAACAGGTGACTGCATCAGATCATGTGTTCATCATATGTTTTAGCTTTTGCGTGTATTATGTTTTTGTAAAAACTAATTCGAGCTGCATAATTTTCTGCTTGTCGTCAGGGTTTTTTCAATGTTTTTAATAAGAAAGAGAACGTTCGCATTGTTAATCAATAGATGGCATTAACTCGAGAGCTAATGCCAAGGCGAATTAATTACCATATACACATATTTTTTATATATGGAGTTTGACAGTAATGTATACCAGCAAAAAATACTGAATCGCCTACGCTACCACCTAGTAATTGATTTGCCTTGGCTAATCAGTCACTTGTTTAATTTGCAAATTAAAAAACATATTCAGCTGTAGGCCGCAATGGCTGATGCCAAGGCGAATCAATACTAGGTGGTCGCAATGGCGAATTCGTTAATTTTCGCCAAAACCTGATATGTCAAACTCCATTATTAAAAAATGTGTATAATTTTTTGATATGGTATTTGGTATACATATATATGGTATTATTTCGCCATGCAATTCGCCTTGTCCGCTATATGATAATGATTTCGTCATGGTCTTATTGCTCTCAAAACTTTTATTTTACTGTGAATCGAAAATATTTTATGAGAAAGGAGATAAGCCAAAATAGATAGAAATAAATAAACCTATAAACATAAACCTATTTTTAAAGTGGATTAAATAAGCTGCAGCTAAAGAAGCAACAACTAAAAAGAATAGAGCCGAAAATTTAAGTTTTAAATAATTAAAAAATAGTTTTAAAATAACATGAAAGAGTTTGTTTCCCTAATTATTTAGTCTCTACTAAAAAGTTGGCATCACTAGTGTTAACCATTCAGTGAATTTTTAAGTAAAAAGTAGAAGGGGGAACAAAGCAAAGTAAAAAAATTATTTCGCTCTTGAATTGCTGCAAATATGGACGTATAGTCCAGTTATTCTGACGCAGAAAATAGTTTTACAGAGTTTTTTTTTAATTAAAAAAAATAGTTTCATATCGATTTTGAAAATTGCTTGCCCGTGAAGTTTAAAAAATTAATTGTTGCCAATTTTCTATTATTTTTTCTTAAATTTTATGAGTGTGAAGACAAATTTTGTTTGATCATTAAAAAATCGACATTTGTTAGCGTCTGATGCAAAAAATAAAAAACATGAAATTATGAATCTTATAACCAAATCATAGTGAAAATTAAATCAATAAATCCGAGAGAAATATAATAAAACTTAAAGAATTATTAATTTAATTGGTAGTGGGCGTAGTAAGCGCTATAGATTTTTCAATAAAAGATCATCGATTTCGCTTTATCTGTTTAAACCTAAAATTGAAATCTTAAAAACGGTAAGCTTACGACATTTTGTTTTTGTTAAAAAAATATGCATTACTTCCTTTTTGGTTAGATATTTCCAATTTCCATTAATCTTTTTCTAAATAAAGCCGTATTGTAATAAAGGGTTAGTGGCTATATTTGGCCACGATAATAATAAATCTTAAGAACAGCTACACATGCATGCATACATTTTTGTGCATAAGTTTTTGAGTATATACATACAACACAGTTACAATATAAACTGCAATTACAAATAGGTATATTAATAAATAATCGGGCCCTACATTTGATAAAAATAAATTTTATAGTGTAAATATATGAAAATTAAACGATTTGACCATTTTCGTTTCAAAATATAAATTGGTCAGGAATAACAGTTTAAAAATTTTTTACGCCTGAAGTTACCATTTTTGGAACCAATCTAGCGGAAGAAATCTGATTTACGGTCACCACTCAAAAAAAGTTGATTACGGGTTTTATATTGTAATTTTAACCAAAAAAATTTAAGTGAAAAATATACCGGCAACCTTTAAGGTACGGTCAGATTAGTCAAATATTTGACCAAAACACGTAACCACAAAATTATGGAATAAGTTGATGCCGTTCTCCAATACTTATTTCGAAATATATGATCCTTCTGAATATAAAAGAAAAGATATCACATTTATTATATCATAAATCGTCAATAGTAATAATACTCGTCAGGTAAGATTAAATAAAAATTTGTAGTTAGTAGTTACTCTTGTTTGTTCAAATATTTGACTAATCTGACGGCACCTTAAGTTTCGGAGTTACAACCCTCAAAAGATTATATAAATAATATGGCATATACCTATATCAATTTGTGGCTTTCAAAGGCAACAACTCTTCCCCTTAACTGTGTTAGCGGTGTGCCTCAGGGTTCAGTATTGGCCCCCTTGTTATTTTTTTTTATATGTAAATGATTTCGTTGATTATATCAGTACCTTGCTGAGAACATTCAATTACTTTTTACCGGCGATAAAAAATTTTTTGAGGCAATTAAAAACTATGTTCTTTCACAGGTTTCTCTCTGGGCTGTTCGAAACCAACTCAAATTTAACCCAAATAAAACAAATGCGTTGGTCTTTGGATCTATTGGATATGCGGACTTTGTTAACTGTGATACTTGAGTGATACTTGACAAGGACCTTAAATTTAATAAGCACATATCAGCAATCGGGGCTAGGGTTGGAAGCGCGCTTCGTTCTTTATAAACTTAATTAAAATTGTGTTTTGCCGATTCATATAAGAATAAAATTATCACATTCCTTACTCATGTCACACATTCTATATTACCTGGAAATTTTACCTGCACTATAAAACTAGACATAAGACATATTCAGCTAATATATAAAGGTTTACTACGATATATTTTCCGTCTTAAAATCTACGACTCAGTTTCAACTATTCAGTTCAATTTCTTCTCTTCTCTTTCAAACAGATTCTCAACAATGTATCGCATTGTAAAAACGCAAAGAGAACTAACCCTCTCGTGTAACTTTCATTTTACCAGGTCAACACGTAGTTCGTTAATAATTTTACCTAAAATTAATAACACTATCTTTGAAAGATCTTTTTTGATATATTTTGCAAGAATATGGAATAGGCTTCCAAGAACTTTTAAAACATTTAGTTGCTTAATACCAATTTAAATTAATAATTATCGAAAATAAAAACCTATTTGTATTTTTATCTTAAATAAAATTAAACTCCTGTTAATCAATTAGTTATACTTATATTTAGCTTAATAAATCAGATCATTGCTTGTTTTAATATGTATTAATCATATATGGCCCAATGGGCTCGATTAAATAAATATATACTGATTTTTTTTATTAATAATTAAGTAGTATTTAATTAATTTTAATTACAATTATAATATAGAATTCAATGGATTATTTAAATTATTTTAGCTCTGATTTACATTAAGAGTTTTTATAAAAGCTACAATATTTTCCTTATATAATTTGGTATATTATTGTATAGGTTCAATCACTTTACAGATATAGATCTCTGCATGGCGCTTATAGTCGCTCGTTGAATCCTTAAGTTTAATGCATTCCTCAGGTTGTATAGTTGATCATCCCCAACATATCTTAACAGCTTCGACAGATACTCTGGTGCTTCTCTAATTTTCATTATATGTATTAAATGATTTGTACGTACTTTTAGTCCTTGTATTATATTAAGCCATTTTAGGGTGTCTAGCATATATTTAAGTGATGTTGATCGATTTAGTTTTAATATTGTGTGCATAGCTTTATTTTGTAATTTTTGTAGTCTATTTATCTGTAAATTCGTACCGCATGTATATAACACTGTCGATCCATATTCAAAATGTAGTTTTATAATAGAGTTGTATATATTTATCGTTTTTATGGTTGATAATTTATTTCTTACCCTTTTGAAAAAACCGATATTTTTTCCAATTTTCGTACACATATACTCAATATGTTCTTGGAATTTTATGTCCTTATCAATTATGACACCCAGATATTCAATTGTGTTTACTTTTTCTGTAATTATATTATTTATCCTAAATTGTATATTTGTATCCATATTTATTATCGTTTAGTTTTAATCTGTTTTTTTTAGCCATTTATTTATGTTGTTAATATTTTACTGTTCTGCCTTTTGTATTTCTATCTGTTTATAATGTAATTTACTGATGATTCACTGATGTAAAAAACGTAGTTTTCCCTTTCAGATTTTTTTATTTTTCCTTATTTCATTAAATAGGCTTCTAAATTATAAACCAATCTAGCTTACGACGCAACACAAAAACAAACAAAAATTATCTAGAGGGTGTATAAATTAATTTTAGGCAGAAGTTAATAAAATTAAAGTTGGGGCTGACTCTTAGTTTTTGAGTTGCGGACGTTTAAATTTTGTATGTACATTGTTACGGCATATATTGAATATTTCATAGTTTTAAAGAAAAAGAGTAAAATGAAAAACCCAGATAACAATAAAAAAAGTTTTTTCATATAAACATAACTTAATCAAATTTATTTAAGTTTACAACATAAAAAAGATTGTTCAAGGAATGTTAAATGTAATTTTAAGGAAAAAAATGAAATTTTTTCCTGCATAGCTGGTCTTTGGCCAGGCGCAAGGATTTTCCTCTCTGTGTTTTATCACCGGCTTTATTTACTAAAGATTTTCTGTTATTTCCTTTTCTGCATAGTATTGGATCTAAACTTACTTTATTTTATAGGCAGTAATGTTTATATATAATATGGCGTTCACACTTAAATGTTTAAGCAAATTTTAAGTGTTTAAGTGCAAAACAAGTTGTTTTTGAAGTGTTTTCCCATACATTTACTTGTCTTGCAAAACACTTGAAACTGGCGTGTTTTTAATTTAAACTCGTCGCAAAACACTTCAAATTCAGGGCTCAAATATACTCGTAAAGTGTGTTCAGTTGTTTTTTGTATTTTGGCGTTGCACTGAACAGGCGTTTTAATAGCGGCAAATCAAAAATTAAGCGTCGTGTCAAAAAGCGTAATGCTATAAACACAATCAAAAGCTACCGACCATCGACTACCGATTGTTTTGACATATGTATTAAAGTTAAGCAAAACAACCAAAAATATAAAAAAATGCGCCAAATAAAAAGAAAATGAAAAAAGTAAACAAATGGGGGTTTTTACACAAGACTAATTTTTAATCTGCACAACTTTTGTTCTTTTGTATTCACACTAGACTAATTATGCTGGCATAAATTTGTGCACGTATACTTTGTGTGTGTTAGTAATTTCATTGTTTATTTTAAGTTTGCCTTTCGTTCGTTAAACACATACAATAATTTTAGGAGGAATTTCTAGTGGCTGTAACTTGCAAGCTGCATCATCACTCATAGAAACTGAAAATTTCAATTAATATTTTATTCATATTTGACAAAAAGTTCGTTTTCATTTTTTCCCTGTAATATACATATAAAAATTAACTCCAATTAACTTTAAACTTAATTTCCCTTGATAAAATATTATAAGAAAATTGAATTCAATCATAATAACATTCATCATTGATGTATTCATGTTTACGCGTCGATGGACGACTAAACACTAAAAATCGCTCTGCAAAAAAAAAGACGCAGAACCTGTGTTTTCATAAGTGTGTATGTGCTAGTTTTGTTCTGTTTGTGCGGGGTTGAAGCTGGTTGAAAAATTGTGCCAACTAAAAACCACTCTCTTCACCAAAAAAGCCTACAAACTGGGATTTTATGCCAGCACAATTAGTCTTGTATGAAAACCCTCAATGAACAGATGATTATTATTTCTCAATGGTGCCACTATGATACTTTTTCGCGTTTTTAATAGCGATATTTAATGTATTGCGTTTTGTAGCTAAGAAAAATAGAAATTAGCCTAAGTTGGCTACGGGATACAAAAGTAGCCGTGTAGTCGGTAGTCGTGTAGCGGCTAAAAGAATTATTCTCATAAGCACGCATGTATTCTATTTTTGACACCTTGTAGTCGATGGTCAGTGGACTTGATTGTGTTTATAGCATAAGCAACGTAAGTACATTCAAACATATTTTTAAAGATAATAATTTGCAATTAAAAAAATAAATTTAATTATTATAACCATCCAACAATCTCTGACGTTTGACTTTCGTATAATATCAACATTGCACAGGAACAAGGCATGATATCTTTTTATTATTATTAATTTCTTTATTAGTACCTACTGCAAATACTTTACATAACAATAATATTACAATGGAATTCTAATATTTTCCCAATTATACGTTATATTTTACAAAAGTTACAATATTTTTAAAACGAATTTAAATATTCTTGAACTTTACATTATTTGGCAGGGAATTGTAAAGTTGCAATCCTTTCTGGAAAAGCGATCATTACTTTGTTGTTGTTGTTACATTTTTTTAACTTAAATTATATATATATTTTTTTTATTTTTTTTTTTTTTTTTTTTTTTTTTTTTTAAAAGAGAAGTAGCACTTCAGGCATTAAAACCTATTAAGTTATTTTTCGTAACCGTGCTACATTCTTTAGGAAAGGGATAGATAAGAGATAAGACAGGTGGTGAAAGGAGAAAGATAGATATTTATTTTACTTCGCCGGCGAGAAAGTACCGACGAAGGAGACTGCACGTTTTTTTTTTTTTTGTTTATTCTGAATATGTATTTATACCATTAAACAGAAAAAAACATTTTTTTGTATTTTGATTGCCGCAGGATTCGAACCCTGAACAACCAGGTTGTAGTCAACGTGTTTACCACTTTGACTACAGCATTTTATTTATTTCATTTTTATTTCCTTAATCAAGCCCTAATTTGGGCCATATATGATTGATACAGTGACTTTCATATGTAATGGTTAACAATTATGAAATTTTAACATTAATTCTAACATAAGTTTATTATTTATTAAGTTTATCAGTGGAAAGCATAATTCTCTTTTAACTATAGTTTAACAAATATTTGAGTTTGATGGTTGAAATAGAATAAGTAAACGTCCTTAAATTTATAGGGAGTGCATTCCATATCCTGCAAGTTCTTATTAAGAATGATCTTTCAAACGTAGAATTTTGAATTCTAGGAAGAATAAAATGTGGATTTCTTGTCAAATGCGAGAGATGAAATAATTGAAATAGGCAAAGCGGCGATCTACTAGTAATTATCCGGTACAGGGCTGTAAGATTACTTATATTAATAAAATTTTTAAATGAACATGATAAAAAACTTATCGTATAGTTTGAAACATGATCTCTAAACTTGAGTTTAAACACAAATCTTATTATGCGGTGAAAAATCAAGCTTAACCTTCTCAACTGAGTTTTAGTTGTCCCGCTATAAACCTCCAGACAGTATCGAATATGCGTCATTAAAAGAGAATGAGCCAGATTAAGTCTTATTCTAAACGGTAGATAGAAATCTAAATTGTATAAAGTGCGCAGAGTATGACATATTTTATTAGAGACTTCTGATATATGTGGACCAAAGCTTAAGTTTGCATCTAAAGTAACCCCTAAACAACGTATTGTCTCTACAAATTTGATATTGACACCTTCAAAGAAAACTTGTAGATTAACTCGACCTTCGTTGGTAGCTCCAAAGGTTAAAGCTAGTGTTTTATTAGGATTAAATTTTAGTCTGTTAATGCCAGCTCAATCAGAAGTTAACTTTAACACATAATTAATAGTGGCTTCGTGTCATCTGCGAACATAAAAGCTCTGCAATTCGAAACCTCTATGTATTTAGAGTAATCATCAACAAACATAAGGAATAATAATGGAGAAAGTGAAGAGCCCTGAGGTAACCCACTTGTACACTCCATAATGGAGGATACCAATCCATTTAATCCTACAAATTGTCTTCTACCAATTAAGTATGAGTACATAAGTTTACATGAAGTAGAGGAAAATTGGAATTGTGAATATAACTTGTTTAATAATATATTATAGTTTACGGTATAGAAAGCCTTACTAAGGTCTAAAGATACAAGTGTAGATATCTTATTAATGTTAATATTTTGGCGAATGTGTTCTGTGAGAGACAACAATAAACCAGAAGTGCTACCTCCGGTCCGAAACCCATAATGATTATCATTTAATAATTTTTTTAAGTCAACATGTTTTTGAATCCGATCCTTCAGGACCACCTCAAAAATTTTCGATAAAGTGTTTAAAATACTTATTGGTCTGTAATTTTCAATTGAGTTAATTCCCATTTTTTTCCGAACAGGAACAACCCTTGAGGTTTTCCATTCTGTGGGATAATTGGACGTAGTTAAAATAGTATTGTAGATGAATAGTAAATAACGTTCTATAAAAGGGTAGACCTTCTTTAAAAGTTTCAATGATACATTATCAGGACCTATTGAATTAGATTTTACATTAGAAATAGCAGATAGAAGTTCTTCCTGGTCGATGCATTTAAAGGTAAAACCATTATTTGAGAATAATGAAAAACTGGCGGCCTACTACTATCAGCAGATTGCGAAGATATCAAATAATTATTTAGGGTATTAAGATCACATTGTTCAAACGGATTCAATGACTTTTTATTAAATTTATTTTTGATAATCTTCCACAATTTGTTTTTATCTGACTGATCGAATCTTGGGGACCAATATCTAGTTTTATGCTTTCTAATCAAGCTCTTTGCCTTATTTTGGTATTTACAGAATGTTTTCCATGAGTTATCATTCCTGTCTTCCATTAAGGGTTTGTAGGCCAAATCCCTTAAATTTCGAGCAACCTTGACATCAAATGATTCACAAAAATTCTTATCATCTTTAACTTTAATTTTCTTGATCGGAATTATATTATGTATCGTATTGATTAAGTCATAAAATAAATCGAGCTGATTATTAACATTATTTGTACAGTATAATGCATTCCAATATTCGAAAGAGACAATATTAGAAACTATATTTAAATCTATAGCGTCATAATCCATGTATTCAATAATTCGGTTCTCAAATTTAGTATGCAAATTAATACCATGATATATAAATGCATGATCTGAAAGCGATGTCATGAACTGGCCAGATTCAACTACTAAATTAATGTTACTAAGAAGAGCGAAATCTATTAAAGAAGTACTGTTGATATGACTATCATAATGAGTAGGAAGTTTGTTATGTAGATAAGTTGAGGTAGTACTTTCACATATACTTCTAATTAAATTGACTTCCTCTTCGTTAAAAAGATTACGGTTGAAGTCGCCAATAATGAAGGAGTTGTTGTATCGACTACATAAATCGCCTAATGTACCTTCTAGACCATTCAAATTACCCCGTGGTGAGTAAACAACACCTACAAGAATTTTCGTATTACCACACAGAACTTCAATAAATAGTGTCCGTGTTGAGTATACGAAATTTTTTAATTTTATTTTGACTTCGTAACTTACGGTAGTTGAAAGCAAGTTTCCCAGCTCGAGGAGTAAGGTGGTCATTGAGAAAGACTCTCTTTTGAATGTCTGTTTCAATAATTTCTGATAACTTAAGAGATCTTGTTTTAAAATAGTTACTCATGATGATATCCCTTTTAAATAGTGAGTTGAGCTTTACTAACACCGAGTTTCCCTTATTAAAAAAGAAACATCCATTAATATCGCTGTCACTTATGTTAGCTTCAAAATATTTAAGTATGTTAAGAACTATACTTAAAATATTAGCTTGATTTCTTGGCAATCCATTTATGACAACGTCGCAGCGGTTTAAACGTTTATGAAGCATGTCATTTTGATTTCTGATCATTTCGATCATATTTTGCTGAATTTTACTTTGACTATCAATAGCTTTAAATTTATCTTTGGTAGTAGTTTCAATATTAGCGACAATTTGATTGCATTTATTGACTTCAGTTTTTAAATCGTTTAGCTGAACATTTAGTTCTCGTTTAACTTCGACTAGAATTTTATCAAATTTGTCTTGAACACCCTCAAGTCCTTTTTTTAGTTCCTCGCTGAGAGATAAATCTCCGGCTGATGACATATTTTCCGTACATGGACAGTTCATCAAACCCACTGCACCCTTACTTTTTTGTATGCAGTCAAGTAGCTCAGGTGCAACTACCACACAGCTTGCATGATAATACCACTTGGAACAAAAGTTGCAACATATACTCCCCTTAGACTTCGTAATATTTTTCCCGCACGATGAAAGGGCACAAACCTCTTTTTCGTTAGGTGACATATTATTAATATAATAATAAAATCAGTTGCAGATCTAATTTTATAACCGGTTTTAAGTAAAGGCTCGTAATGTTGAGGTTATGTTATAAATTTTTATTTTTTAGCAATAATTAATTTATGGGTAATTAAGTGTAAAAATACAAATTCATTTTATTTGCACTGTTTCGTGTCTTAATTGCAATTGAATATTTCACAGAATCGAAAATTAATTTTTTGTTTTAAAGAAAATTGCAAATTTAATTTAGCCGACCACGATTTTCTCTATCTCTCCATTACAGGATTGCCAATTTATATTAAATTATTATATTATATTTCAGAAAAAATATTTTTTTGCACAACCAAATTTCAAGATATTAGCTTTAGTTTTCTGAAGAACTAAAAAATATATGTAAATATATTTATTATATTAAAATTATGCATTTATTTAAAGACAAGTATATCTTTGGTACTTTTTCGTGTGTCACATGAATTAGGAATGTTTTAAAACTAAGCAAACTGTTATTTATTTTAGATTTTAGGTAATAAAAATGAAATTAATTATTAAAATTTAACCACTGAAATATTAAATAAATTAAAATTAATTATTTATCGTACTAATTACCCCAACATATTTTTAAAATCACCGATATTGATTATTGAGAGTGAAAGCACGTCTTGATGACCATTTTGCTAACGCTTACTTAGCTATTAAGAAAACTTCTCTCAAACATTTTAAATAAACTAAAGATTTTGGTCCAAACAATAGAATGAAGACAAAAATCAAAGTTTAAGCAAAAACAACAATTATCAACACTGTTTTTATTTTCCTCTATCCACAGACTTCTTTTCGGCTGTTTTATACCGTTAAAAGATTAGGAAAAGTAAAATGAAAACAACAAACAAAATATCAGACGATATTTTTAAAGATTAATTAATTCAATATTCCCGTGGTTTAATTTTAATTAATAATTTTCTAGTGCCCGCGTTAAAAACATAAATTATCATATCGTTTTGTGATATTATATATGTTTTGTTAGCTGTTAGCATGCTAGAGTATTTTTAACACAAGTACAAACTTAGACCGTAAATTTTCTCTTGTTAGAAATTATAATAAAACTTAATTTAATCAATCGAAGCAGAGACCACCTTATATTTAGTAATAACATAGAAATGAAAATAATATAGGCCTTTTGTAGTTATTGTGTGTAAAGCGGATTTAATTGCAACAAAATCTTCCACAAAGCCAGCGACTACATTTTTTGAAAGATATTGCGTCTGGTTGAAGTGCTGGTTTATGCTGGATTAACACAACATGTTTTTACATATGATTTGTTATGAACATTTTGAAATATTCAATGTTGTAAAAGTCAAATGATAAAATTAAGATCGCATAATAAGATTGATGCGATCAAAAAGTAAGTTCTTTCGTAAAACCGTTATTTTTTTATCATTTAACACATTGTTGACCGGCAATTTTACTGAAAATTTATCTCATGTCACCGGCTATTATTTCGTAATTGGATGTGGAAGTAAAACAATAAAAATAAACTTCAATAACTTTAATAAACTTTTACTATTTCTTTTTCCTATGATAATCAGTATAACGATTACATCGCATCACGAGTTTTTTTTTTTGGCCGGTCAGCAACGTTCGGCAATAAAAATACGAGTTAACTCGTGACCGGTCAAGAATGTGTTAATATGATTTTTTCCACCTTAAATTTTCATTAGTCATTAGTCATGCGAATTAAGTTTAATTCTTTTTTGTAAGAATAAAAATCAATAAACCATAACATTAATTTTAATACAATTTTAGTTTTTACCAATTTTTATTTATTTTAATCTGCTCATTAAATCTTGTAAGCTTCACTGCGCTCTGCAAACGTTCGAATTTATGTGTCAACACTCGTCTATACCGCATTTGCAACGGAATATTTTAGTTCCAGAAACATTTGTGTCCTCTAAATTATTCAACTTTTTTTTTTTTTTTTTTTTTTTTTTTTTTTTTTTTTTGGAAAGTCATGTCGTTTAAAAATTAAAAAAAAAATTGTCACATTTTATGCTTGTTATACCCTGTACCAACGGCGGGTATAACTAAGTTTATCATATCGTTTATACTTTCTACAATATCCATTTTCGACTCTATGAAGTGCATATATTCTGGTTCTTATGCATAGCGAAGTTTATTGAGCGATGTCTGTCCGAGTTCAATTTGAAATCAATTTTGCCAAAGCACACATGAGCTAGAGAAAACTTAAATACGCCAATCGATCAGACATAGTTTCGAAAATTTTGCTATAGAAAATCAGCAAGATCGGTTTATGTCCTCGGAGGCAGTGGGCAACAAATTACGCCTTTTTCTAATTTTTCCATATCATTTGGAACAAATCTAGTTAAGTGAAGTAACTCCATTAAAAAAAAAAAGAAAAACGATTTCTTATTTTCCTAGTATTGTGCAATATATTTTTAAGATATCAATATGGGTATCATTTTATAATTTTTTAAGAGATCTTTTAGGAAATACCAAATTTGTTTGTAAATTTTTATTTAAATTCATTCAGTACTTGTCTTTTTCTTATTTTTTTTTTTTCTCTGTCACCCCAATATTTGCTTTTTTGATTGGAGTGAAGGGTATATAAGATTCGGCATAGCTGGATATATGTAGCATTCTTAATTCGTTCGATTTAATTTTGATTTATTTTTTTAACAATAAAAAGAATTAAATGAAGTTTGAATCAAAAAATTAAGGCAGAAATAAATTTAAATTCGTTTCCAATTCATATGCAATTTTAATATGAGTCGTTGTTATTCGTTTCCAATTAAAATGAATTTGATAAAGTTAATTGCAATTCGTTTTCAAATTGTTTGAATTGAATTTAAAGTCATTCAAATGAATTAGAGTAATGAATCGCAGCTCAAATGAATGAAATCAAAAAAATGTTGTAGTCAATCAAATACTGGAGCACAAAAAAAAAAAAATAAATAAAAAAAATATTCAGTATAAAAATTAAAAAGCCTTGTCCTAAATCTGCATAACCTCTAAAGTTCTGAAATCTACAATGCCGTGGCTTTCATCCCCAGTAGTCCGCTAAGCCGCACCTTTTCAATTTTGAACCATTTTTGGCCATTAGAAAAATGTCCATGTGGGAAATTGCATAGTTTTTAATTTTTTTTAATTCTATAATTAAAAACCTATACAAATTCCAAATATAAATATATCGATGCGTTTTGATTTTGTGGAAATTTTAATTCCATATTTTTTTTTTTTTTCAAAAACCACCTTAACTTGAATTTTTTAGTTTATGGGGTAAATGTCATTTAAATAATGAAACGTAAAAAAATCATTGTAATATTCTATCCAGAAGTCTTAAGGTTTCCTTTGATACCAATTACATGTACATCGAGCATATATTTAAGCTATAGCAGCTTCCTAAACCTCGCCTCCTTCACGCCAAACATGATAGAGTACAATATTACATTCGAGTGTTAAAATAGTTTTGTTTTCTCGAAAAATTTGTTGTGTGCTTACCAACGCAATGCAATGCTTTAAAAACGTAGATAAATGCATTTTAATTAATCTCAGAACGATTTTAAAACTGAATTTTTCCTTGAACCATAAGTCCAGGGATAAATAACTAAATTGTCTTTGAATTATTGTTTGATAATTTGTATAGCTTGTTCTATTGTCCCATTTTTTTTAAATTTAAATAAAACGACCATTAGGGTTTGGGAAACGGGAATCCCCGGGAAAAGCTATCCGCAATTTCCCGAGAAAATTTTTGCTGAATTCCCGGGAAACGGAAAATTTAAAATCGTTAGAACTTAAAAAAAAAAACATTTATTTGTTTTATAAATACATATTTTAGATTTTTACAATTTTCTATAGTTGGAAGATTTGCAACAAAAACAAGAAAAAGATTATCTCGTGAATTGTTAAACGCACTAACAGTCCTAAAATCATATCACTAAAAAAAATAATTAAAATCTCCTTATGTAATACAAATGTACATATGTATGTTTTGTTTTAAATTTTTTTTTTAAATGTTAAAACTTTGAATTTTTCAACATTATTTATTTCTTTAAAAATTGTTTTTTTTTTTATTGTAATCTAATTTTTTAAATTCTCTATCGCCCCAATATAATTATTTTTTGAGTGAAGTTACTTCACTTAATTAGAATTGTTCTAAATGATATGGAAAAATTAGAGGCAAGCGTGATGGCTCGAAGGACACGGACTGATCTTGGCCGGCCCCCAGGATTAAGAATGGCTTCTGATAGGCTAGCAAAGTTGGGTATCTCCGGCATATAATTTTTTGAAAATGTCATAAGTTTATTTTTAACTCAAGTAATAAGATTTTATAAAGTTTTTTGTATACGGTTCTCCTTCTTGCCCTATCCAAACATGTCCTATTTTGAAGAAAAATTTAAAAATAAGTGTAAAATTGCTCGAAGTGCAAAGCACCAATTGAAAAACATAAACAATCTTTTTAGTCCCCATTTATTGGCTACATATTGTAAAAAGGATTTGACATCCCCGTGATTAAGAAAGGCAGGGTAGGTAGCCTCTTTTGTAACAAATGAAACTGATAAAAAAAAGCAGTGAGATTTGTAGAAGCGAAAGGCAAACGAGTTATGAACACAGAGCTGCCTTATATTTTTAGTATCGGTCAGAATAAAACCTATAAAAACCAAAGATTACATACCTGATATTATTTTGTGATTTTTACTGGTGAAAAAACTACCAATCGAACTGTCTGTCGATAACTCTCTTAAGAAGAAAGAAAAATACTAAAACAAATGGAAATAAACTTTGACGCAAATACAAAACGAAATTTCTTTAAATCTATCACTTTTAAATCTTTAAGGCCATGATATTACTGGAATACCGAGTTTACAGACGTCAGTTTTTTGTGAATGCTTTTGCACTTCTTCCTCTTCCACAAAATTCAGAATTGCTGCAAGAAAATCTGACATGAGTGAACTCGGTAAACTACTTGAGTACAATATACATCTAAACAAGGTACATTTATATTACTAGGTAATAGCGGCTCTACAACAAATACAACATTTGTAAAAACAACATGGCATTTTATTGTTGCTTTGTGAGTGGAAATGTGAAAAATAGAAACAGAAAATAAAAGATAGTTGCTCTAAAAACAAACGCTCTCTTTGTTTTACACATGCTTGTTGTTAGTGTTTTTTGAAACTCGTAAGCAAAAGTAGGAAAATATAAACAACTTTTGACATGTCCAACTACAAACCAGCTGGGCGGACGACACTACCTAGTAAAATAAATGTACCTTGAGTACAATATATTTGTAAAAGTAACATACATACACACATACACCCGTACACATAATAAATAAATATACATATATTTTTTAAATTTCATACAAAACTTCAAATCATTTTATCAAATGTTCATTCTTCAATATTATTTATAATTTTTTTTTAGTGAAAACAAAAGAAATTAAAGCAATATAACGTTAAACTACAAGCTAATATGGCAGAAGATACCGAATATAAAAAATTGCCAGTTGACGAAAGATGTGTTCATAAGCTTTGGAAGGCGCGTGTAGATGGATATGAGGAAGCAGCAAAAATCTTTCGTGAAATAGATGATGAGAAATCTCCGGAATGGATGAAATTCTTGGGTCTTATTAAGAAAATGGTGGTAGATTCAAATGCCATGGCTCAGGAAAAAGGTCTAGAGGCAGCGTTAATTTTTGTTGAAAATTGTGGTCTTGCAGGTAAAACGGTAGGAGACGTAATGTCAGGCATTGTTCAAAAATGCATTGCTGCTCCCAAAACTAGAACAAAAGAACTTTCTGTTCAAGTGACCCTGATGTATATTGAAATTGAAAAGCACGAGGCTGTTTTAGAAGAGCTAATCAAAGGCATGGAACATAAAAATCCCAAGATTGTAGCAGCATGTGTGGCCACCACATCATTAGCATTAAAGGAGTTTGGTAGCAAAGTTATAAATGTCAAGCCTCTGATTAAAAAACTGGCTCCACTAATGAGTGAACGTGATAAGGCAGTAAGAGATGAAGGAAAACAGTTGGCCATTGAATTGTACAGGTAGAGTATTTTTTCAAAAAAGAATTTTAATTAAATTTAAAAAAAAAATTTACATAACATTTTTAATATTAACTTTTAGATGGATTGGCCCAGCTATGAAGCAACAGCTTTCTTCGCTTCCTCAAGTAACCGTTAAGGAACTTGAAGATGAGTTTGACAAGCTTAAAGGAGAAAAGGCCGAACCAGTTCGATATCTTAAATCACAACAAGAAAAGCAACAACAAATGTCTGCCGCTGCTGCTGAGAATGAAGATGGTGGCAATGGTAATTAACCAATATTTTTTTTTTTTTACATAATTGAACTGTGAATTGTAATTAAACAATTTAGAATTTTTAAAAGTTTCCTAAAAATAATTTCATTAAAATTTTACAGAAGACTACGTTGATGCAGGCGGAGAGGAGGTTGATCCAATAGATTTACTTGACCCCGTGGATATTCTATCAAAAATGCCTAAAGATTTTTACGACAAACTTGAAGAAAAAAAGTGGACATTGCGAAAGGAATCACTGGAAGCATTAGAAAAACTACTGACGGAAAATCCTAAATTAGAGAGTGGAGATTATGGAACATTGGTAACTACTCTGAAGAAAGTTATTACCAAGGACACCAACGTAGTGTTAGTGGCTATGGCAGGTAAATGCCTTGCTATGCTGGCTAAAGGTTTAGGAAAACGTTTTTCTCCATATGCTTTAGTAAGTCGATTTTTATACAATTTTCAATACTAAACATTTTTTGATTTTAATATTCTCTTATAAGGCATGTATTCCTTCATTGTTGGAAAAATTCAAAGAGAAGAAAGCTAATGTCGTTTCAGCATTACGAGAAGCTATGGATTCAATTTACCCATCAACAAATTTGGAGGCAATGCAAGAGCATATTGTTGAGTTTTTAGGTAATAAAAATCCTAGTGTGAAATCGGAAACAGCATCGTTTTTAGCAAGAGCTTTTGCTCGAACTCAACCGGCTTCTATAAATAAGAAACTGTTGAAACTCTTGGTAACTACACTGATTAAAACGTTAAATGAACCTGATCCTACAGTAAGGGATTGTTCGGCGGACGCTTTAGGAACACTTATGAAATTAATCGGGGAAAAACAAGTAGGACCGTTTCTTGTTGACGTCGATGCATTGAAGATGGCAAAAATTAAAGAGTGTCAAGAAAAAGCGGAAATAAAAGTAAAAGTGGCGGGAGCCAAAAAGGAGAGACCGGTTACCGCACCGGCAAACAAACCATCGGCTTCTGCACCACCTAAAGCTGGTCATTCGGATCCAAAACCTGTATCTCGTCCAGCTACGGCCGGAGCAAAGAAAGCCTCTGCTAAGAAAGCGGTAACATCTAACGGTTGTAGTAGTTCTGGAACACCACTATCAAAGAGTGCTAGTGCATCGAAAGTTTTAGCTACTGAACGTGAAATGTCAAACGACGAAGTGCAAGAAAAGGCAGATGAAATAATAGCTTCAAATATACTTGCTGGCTTAGGAGATTCTAATTGGAAAACCCGTTTGGCAGCGGTTGAAAGTTTTCAGCAACAGGTTACAGAGATCGACTCAAAAATGACTGGAATATCACAAGTGTTGATAAAAACTATTAGTGGTCGCAAGCCTGGTTTAAAAGAAACAAATTTCCAAGTGTTAAAAATTAAATTGGACATTATTCGTACAATTGCCGAAAATTTCCCAATATCGACAACAACTGTGGATATAGTAATTAATGAAATAACAGAAAAACTCGCTGATGTTAAAAATGGATCTGCTGCCGGGGAAGTTTTGACATCCTTGGCTGAAGCAACTAAACTGGACTATATTGTCGGAAAAGTATTGTCGTTTGCTTTCGAACAGAAATCACCGAAAGTGCAATCAGAATCATTGAATTGGGTTAATAGAGCCATTCTAGAATTTGGTTTTCAACTTCAACCAAAACTGCTAATTGAAGATGTTCGGAAAGCAGTACAAAGCACTAACCCATTGGTTCGAGTAGCTGCCATAGGTTTAGTCGGTACAATGTCCATGTACATGGGAAATAGTTTGATGATGTTCTTTGACACCGAAAAGCCGGCATTAAAGTCTCAAATACAGGCAGAATTCGATAAAAACGTTGGGGAAAAGCCTCCGAAACCGATAAGATGTTTAAAGAAATCATCTTCATCAAAACTAGCAGAAGGTAGTTGTGATGCTGAGGGCGGAGCAGCAGATGATGCGGATGACCAAATGCCTACGAACTTGGTCGATATGTTGCCAAGGGTCGATATTTCAAGTCAAATAACTGAGTCTTTGTTGAAAGAAATGTCTGATAAGGACTGGAAGGCGAGAAATGAAGGTCTTAACAAACTACAATCCATTATAAGTGATGCAAAGCTAATTAAGCCAACAATCGGAGATTTAGCACCTGCTCTAGCATTACGATTGCTAGATTCAAATGCGAAAATAGCACAAACAACAATGTCGATTTGTGAACAACTAGCATCTGCAATGGGACCAGGTTGTAAGAATCTTGTTAGAGTGCTCTTTCCTGGCTTTCTGCATGCGTTAGGTGATAGCAAAAGTTTTGTTAGAGCTGCGGCCTTAAATTGTATCAACAGTTTTGGCGAAAAAGGTGGGTACAAAGAATTTTTTGAAAATGAAATGATTGCTGATGCACTTAAGTCCGGTTCGCCGGCATTAAAGTCGGAACTTTGGGCTTGGTTGGCGGAAAGATTACCACAAATGCCACCTAAGAGTATTAACAAGGAGGAGTTAACTTCAATGATTCCCCATTTGTATGCACACATTTGCGATCGTAATGCTGAAGTACGCAAAAATTCAAACGAAGCTGTTTTGGGAATTATGATTCATTTGGGCTTTGAGGCTATGGTAAAGGCTTTAGATAAACAAAAACCAGCCTCTAAAAAGGACATACAAGCAGCCCTCGACAAAGCTCGTCCAAACTTACCAGTCAAACCTTTGCCTAAAGGCAAACAACAGGCGCCTATTTTAGAGGAACCTAAAAAGTCAATAAGAGGAGGTGGAACAGGCTCTGGTTCTGCTATTCAAAAACCAGGTGTGAACAAAAGTACTGGCGGTAACAGAACTGCTAATACTCCATCATCCGTACGCAAGAAGGAGGAAGATGTAGATACATCTCCTTTGTTGGCTATTAATAACACCAAAAATCAAAGATTAATAGATGAACAGAAAATGCGTGTTCTAAAGTGGACATTTACAACACCAAGAGAAGAATTTATTGACTTACTCAGGGAACAAATGACCACAGCCAATGTTAACAGAGGTTTAATAGCAAATATGTTTCACGATGACTTTAGGTAATTTGATGATTCACATGTTTATTTTATTTGTATGTGCGTGCTACGTTTCTATATTTCAATTCATTTCATTTACATAGATATCACTTGAAAGTTATAGAATCGTTGATGGAAGATTTGCCGCAAAATCCCAAGGCTTTAATATGCAACTTAGATTTGATTTTAAAATGGCTTTCGTTGCGCTTTTATGATACTAATCCTTCAGTTTTAATTAAAGGTTTAGAGTATCTGCAACAGGTGTTTGTATTGTTAGTCGAACATGAATACATTTTAGCAGAAAACGAAGGTAGTTCCTTCGTTCCTCATCTATTATTAAAGGTAAGTTTAAAATTCAATGGTATGGTTTACGTTGTCAACTGTGTTTGTGTATGATATATATATTTTTTTTTTGTTTTTTTATTTTAGTTGGGTGACCCTAAAGATGCTGTTCGTAATGGTGTCCGCGCGTTGCTTAGACAAATTGTTTTAGTATATCCCTACACTAAAGTCTTTGTTTATATTATGGAAGGATTAAAATCTAAAAACGCACGTCAGCGGACTGAATGTTTGGACGAGTTAGGTTATTTAATTGAAAATTATGGTCTAAGTGTTTGTCAACCATCGCAACAGGTGGCCCTCAAAGAAATCGCACGTCACATTTCTGATCGTGACAACAGCGTTCGGAATGCTGCTCTTAATTGTGTAGTTCAAGCCTACTTCTTAGCTGGAGATAAGATATACAAACTTATCGGCCAATTGAATGATAAGGATTTATCTATGTTAGATGAACGTATAAAACGCGCCAAAAAGCCACAAAGAAAACCAACTGAAACTCACAATGTAAGCGCTAAAACTTCTACTCCGATTGTACAACAAGACAGTATTGAAATTGATGAATCATCCATGAACGAAAGCGATGAACTAACGTTATCGGAAGACCCTGATCAAAGGTATAATTCAAAGGTCTATTTTTATTAAGTTAATTGGATTTATTCCGCCAGTAAATAAAATACTGTTGTCATACCTTTCGGTGAAGACCGTCGTCACTGGCTGTTTATTTAGTACGATTGGCGAGCGCTTTCGATGTAAAGACATCATTTTCAAGCCGCGTTTTGATTAGTACTGGTTAGATAGTGTAACGTGTTTGTTGCATAGATAGTGGTGGGTACAGGTAGTTTTGTCCGTTAAGATGGTGTCTATTTAAAAATGGTATTATGCAGGTAGATTGCCTGATATCTGTCATCTTTATTGAAGGTATATAATTTTAATATTTCTGTCTTTTATTATTAGGTAGGTAAGTGTGACCATCTGTGGGTGTTTTGCGTTTGTAAATTTGTTTTAATAGTTTAAGTGGTGTAAAAATTGTGTCCGAGGTTGTATTTACCTGTTCGTTAATTATATCTCCGTTACGCAGCCTACTAAAACGCTGTAAAACGTTTACTGACGGTAAACTATACATATACATGAACATGAATCCAGGACCCCCTACACTTAGAGCACAACCCAAAATTCACAAGGAAAATATACCGATCAGACCTATAGTAAATTACAAACCTGCACCTGCATATAACTTGGCTAAACACCTCACCATATTATTGAAAGAGAAAATAAATTTGCAGAACATATACATGTTGCACAATACACAAGACCTTATCAATAAACTTAAGGACATCAAAATTACCGAAAATACGAGACTTGTTTCCTACGACATTAAGGACTTATATACATCAATACCCACACAAGAAACGTTAACAATTCTACGTAACATGCTTTTCAACTTATACGACAATCAATATATTAACGAAATAATGGATATTGCAAAAACGATACTAAAACAAAACTACTTTAGATTTAACAATAACTTTTATAAATTACCTGATGGACTCGGCATGGGAAACCCGACATCCGCAATTTTTACAGAGATATTTATGCAACATTTAGAACAACTACACATCACAACCCTAATGGAAAAACATAAAATAACTCATTATTACAGATACGTAGACGACATAATATGCATCCTAGAAAGGGACAACGCAGAAGAAATTCTAACGGATTTAAACACAATACATAATAAAATCACATACACAATGGAAAAAGAGAAAGACGGAACTTTACATTATCTTGACATAACAATAACACGAGGAATTGACTCATTAAACTTTGACATATACAGAAAACCAACCACAACAGACATTACTATCCACAGTTCCTCAAACCATCCCACCCAACATAAACTCGCAGCATTTAGACATATGATTAACAGACTTAAGACAGTCCCACTTTCTCCAGACAAATATAACAAAGAACTGGACACAATTTACACTATAGCTAAAAATAACGGTTACAACTGCACTACTATCGACAAACTACTTAGACAATACAACACTAAAAACAAGAAGAAAGAAAACAAGGAGACAATCGATACAACACGACGACACATTTTTACTTACACAGGACCAGAAATATATAGATTAACTAACCTTTTTCAAAAAGAAGGTTTACAGACAGCACTAAAGACGAGCAATACTCTACGCAACAATCTCAAGACATCAACAGAAATAACCGATAAATTTAACACCAGCGGAGTATACAGACTTACTTGCACCTGCAACCATACATACATAGGACAAACTGGACGAACATTAAAAACAAGGTTCACAGAACACATACGATCATATAAACGGAAAAGAGAAGACTCTAACTTCGCAATACACCTTAACACACATGAACACGAGCCAAGGGAAATAGATGAATGTATGACGTTAATACATCCTAGTAAAAAAGGACGAAGACTGGACATTCTTGAAAACATGGAAATATACAAAACACGAACGTTTAACGGAGATATAATTAACGAACAGGTAAATACAACCTCAGACACAATTTTTACACCACTTAAACTATTAAAACAAATTTACAAACGCAAAACACCCACAGATGGTCACACTTACCTACCTAATAATAAAAGACAGAAATATTAAAATTATATACCTTCAATAAAGATGACAGATATCAGGCAATCTACCTGCATAATACCATTTTTAAATAGACACCATCTTAACGGACAAAACTACCTGTACCCACCACTATCTATGCAACAAACACGTTACACTATCTAACCAGTACTAATCAAAACGCGGCTTGAAAATGATGTCTTTACATCGAAAGCGCTCGCCAATCGTACTAAATAAACAGCCAGTGACGACGGTCTTCACCGAAAGGTATGACAACAGTCTATTTTTATATTTCAACGTTCGTTTTAAAATTACAAAAGATTCACATTTGATTTCTATATAAAGATTATTTGAAATGTACGTTTTAATTTTTATTTGCTTTAGTTTTGAATATGAATCAAGTGATGCTAATAACTCCTCTTTGGCTGAAAACGATGTGCGCGCTACATCGCTCATAAGACAAGCGTAATTTTTTTTAATTTGTTTATTTTTTGTTTGTTTATTTGTTTGTTTTGTTCTGTATAACAGTATTGTTTGTTTTTGTTCTTGTTTTTAAAAGCTTTGTACATATGCAACTTTACAATCTGGTATCAAAAAACGGACAACAGCAGCTAGAATCCAAAGTTAGAGTTTGTGATCTTATGGTTTATAATTAAAATCTCTTGAAATGCCTCGGGTTTTTGCTGTTCATTGTTGCTATCGAATCGAATCGGTATAAATTATCAGGAAATCATCTTAATTCATATAAAATTCTCAGCTACTTTAAGGACCAAAACATTAAGCTTTTTTTAAACTTATCTGAGATAAATTTCTATTGATTTTAATTGGAAATACATTCGATTAAAAATGAGCTTGACAATATTTGTACACACATTTGTTGAAAACCAATTTAAACAGTCGATTAAACTAATAAATTTTCTACATTTAAATCTTCTTATAAAATTCTCGTGTCGTGGTGTTTGTGAATAAACTCCTCCTAAATGGCTTAACCGATTTTTGTGGAATTTCGAGTGTATATCGCGAAGGTCTGAGAGTCGGATAGCATTTATTTTTCATACTCCAAAATGTTGCGCTTTTTCACGTCACTTTCAGGAAGGCCAGACTGCTGGACCGATCTTCTTAAAATTTTCAAATAATATAACTAAGATTGGTATGATAGGATACTTTTTTACCACACCTACTTTAACGCCCACTTTTTTTAATTGTGTACTTGTAACGGCAATCGTTCAACATCTATTTTTTATACTTTTTAATATTAAGGGTGACTCACCAAAGGGACAATTTATGCCTCACCTAATAACGTAACGACTTTGATGGAGTTTTAATTTAAGACAGATCTTCGTACCGTAGAACATATGGTTTACTATTTTTGAATGCACTCAGGTGGGGGAATGTTTGCTGTGTTTAGCTAGTTTATTTATAAATTACAAAAGGGCGTAGATTAATTAAAAACTTGTCTATTTATTGATATTAATCCTGGTAAAAACTTTTATCTGACAAAAATAAAATACTTCGGATGAGTTACATGTATGTGAAAATATAATTCTCTGATAAAACATAAAATTCAAAAGCAGATTTTTTTGAACGTAAAATCTGAAATTATGGCCTAATCCCTGTCTTAAAATCATTTCTCTTTTCAGTCATAACTGTTAGATTGTTTAAAAAGTCCAAATTTTATATATTCACTTCTCTAGTAAACTCTCATTTATTTATTCATTTTTTTAACAAACTCTTCTTGTTATTATTTCAATCATTCACGTTGTGGTTCATTTTAACAACTTTCGTATACGTTCTACACAAAGTAGCCTTTTAAAGAAATGACGGGTACTATCTGTCTGTCTATTTGTTTGTTTGTTTGTTTGCTTTTAGCTTTTTATTTTGATATCTGTTTGTATATTTTGTTAAACTAATTGTTTAATATGAGTAATTAGCTTTTAACTTTTATAGCAGTACCTTACTATTTCTAAATATTTCCAGTTTTAAAGTTAGTGTAACATTTGGAATTTCTTTTTTTACTTATATGCAGAACATTTGACCAACCTTCAGGTGTTGTGGTCAACATTACGCAACAGCAAATACAGCCACCAAAAACTACAGGGCCATTTGGTTTAGATCCTAATAAAATAGCTGAAATAGAAAAAGATTGGGTACGGGCGGATCAAATGGATCGTGTTGAAGTTCCTAAGGTAGATATTTCTCTACTCTTTGAACCCATTAAAGTGATTGCAACAAAGGATGGTATAAAATATCCTGAAGATAAGTTCGAGCAATTGCTTTCTCGGTCTCGTTACATGCAGCAAAATTCTTTAGCTACTGCAGGGGGAGTTGTTGCCAATAATGGCTCCTCAAATTTAAATCCTCAACAAACAATGGGAAAGTATGTTTTTTTGCAAACTTGTACAAATCAGAATTAAAAAACTTTTTGTGATTTTTTAAAATTTCAAGTTTGGCTGATGTTCTTCCCAAACATGATCCTCACTTAATCAAAATAATAAAGGCAACTAGCAGCACAGATACTTATAAGGCTAGAGCTGCTTTTAATGAAGTGAACGATATTATTGAGTCTCCAGAGAAACAAGCGGTTCTTAAGGATTATGAAGAGATTTTCATTCAAAATGTGCTGGCACAAATAAAGGTTCCTGTTTTTAAAACTCTTGCTTGTAAAAGTTGTTAATTTTTTTTCTAATTTTAGAATCTCTCTCAACTACCTATTAGTGAATCACTCGTAGTTTATCAGCCCTTGTTATCTATTTTGTATTCATTTTTCAATTCAAAAATGTTGGGAAAAACACTAAGCGTTGCGTGCATCAAAAATTTAATGTCTGCATTATTACATCTTTTGGCAGATCAAAAACTAAATGCAGGCGATGATGGCCAATATAATAAAGTTATAAATGGAATCTGTTTAAAAGTATTGGACAAATCAAATTTTACAAACATGAACTGGTAAGTAGTGGACATTGAGGTTTAAACTTGAATTCTTATAATTTGAAAATTTTTAATATTGCACAAACAATGAAGCGCTTTAATCCGTTTGCTGCGTGAAACATGTCCTGAAGCTGGTTTACCTAAATTTACTGATCTTTTAATGAAATGCATTTGGCGCAATGTTAAAACGCTACCAGAACGAAGTAACGAATTAAACTATGATGCAGTCATACTCGAAGTGCACGAATTTATGGTGGCATTGCCCAGCTGTTGGTGGCAAACTCGGCCCTCGGACACGCCTTTAAGAACAGTAAAAACTATAATACACAACATGGCAAAAGTTAAAGGAAATGCCATACTCCAACATCTAAAACAAATTCCAACACATTCTGAACTTCACGCTTATTTAATAAAAATTTTAAAGGTTCGCATTCACAATCGATGTGTCCATTGCCTTTTGCGATTTTATGGTTTTTGATTTTAATTTTAGAACTTGCAAAAAGAGGGCAATTTACCGAGTTCATCTCCGCAACGTTCGGCTTCTTCGAGGGACCTCCATTCTAAGCAACGGATTTCAAATCAGATTCACGAAACTATGTCCCAAATTTTCAAGTTAATTTCTGAAAAAGAAACAAAACAACAAGGCCTGCAGAATTTATATGACTTTAAAGTGCGTTTTAATAGTACTTTAACGCAACTTTAAGCAGATTTTACAATTTACGTGTGTTCCTTTCTTTTGTGTTTTTTAGGCAAGAAATCCTGAAATCGATATTTCATCATTTCTTAAGGGTGCTAGTCCTAGCTTTCAAAAATATATCGAAGAAGGCTTGGCCGAAATACAACGTACAGTTTCAACTACTCCTGACGGAAATTCATCACAAAACTTAGCATTACAATCAAGTGATAATCGTTTAGGTAAGTTATTTGAAATATTATTTTATACGGGAATTTCTCTGAGACTCTGTTCGGAACTTACATACAAAATAAATATTAAATCATTGTCATTGTATATAACAGATGTTGCCGCAATTGCTGCAAATGTTGGGATTAAGGCAGATCCAGACTTTTGGATGGATCGTTTGAATCAATTAAGAGCTAAAGCAAATTTAGCACCTCACAGAAATGCTGATGGTGGTTGCCTTTTAACCAATTCACATTTACTGATGATGGACAATAAAGTTATCGATGAGAACGTTAGTCTAAACACAATGAATGCCCAAAAAGTGTCTTTAATACGAAGAGATGTAGTAAGTAAACTACTACTACTTTATTTGTTTTTTTGCTGTTAATGTAATAAGAATTTTTTTCTTTCGTTTAACACTACAGAAGCCAGAAATGTCTCCAAATCGTCTGCAGCATATTCAAGCGAAGCTGGCCCAGATAAAAAAGGAAAGTCATACTTAGATTTATGAGCATTTTTAATTTTATTTTATAATCATCCTTAAAAGTGTCTAAGTTTCGATACAGTTAATTGATTAGTTATATATCCTTTTTCTTAAAAGCCTTTTTTGCTTCTTCTCAAGCTGCATCGACCCTTAACAACTTTTTATTTATCAATTCATCATCAAATTGGATTATGTGCGGCTATGAAAAATGGATTACTAAAAAATAGCATTTCGAATAGCTAGTACTTATTTCATAAAAATAAAACATTTAAATGCTTAAAAATTCAAAATTTTTCTCAAAAAAATAGACAAACTAAAAAAATGAAATTAAAAATGAAAAACGTATTAAAATATGATTTTGATTTAAACACAATAAGCCCAATAATTTTCATTTTACCCTTGCATGGGTTTATTTTTATAAATAACAAAAATACTAAAGCGTATAATACGATTTTAAACTGAAATAAAACTTAGAAAAAAATTAAAAAAAAGATCACATTCAAAATGAATCTAGTAGTTTAGACATTAAAATGTTTAAGAAATATTCATCATTTTATATACTCAAAAGAAATGTTAATGGTATTTAATATGAAAGAATACTAGCATAAGTTTTTGGCTTTGTTAAGTTATCTGTTTCTATCTATTTATTTGATTATTTAAATCCTAATATTTGTAATTCATATTATTTCGCATTTATCTATATGTTTAAAAATTATTCATCTATTTTATGCATGTAGGGTTTTTATTAAAATTTATTAAAAAAAAAACATTCACCAAGTGTATTTTTTAAAAGCTTTCAGTTTTGCTTTTGAATGGAAAAAGAATAATTGTTATTTATTTTTAATAATTTGCTACTCCTAATGCTACTCGACATCATCAGCCAACACAAAACGATACTATTAATATGTTTTTGTTTCCTGATAATGCTAAACCCAGTGGAGTAGCGAAAAACTAAAAGAATCTATAAAATAAAGAAATATATATTTTAAGCGATTTCCATGCTTAGTACAAAACTCATTGCTATAGTTTTCCTAAACATTTTTAGATGCAGCTACAAATTACTACATTAATTATTCCTCTCTTAAAACAATAGTGGTTGTAAACTGTAACTTTCATCATCTGATAACATAGACAGACAGTCAAGGCAAGAAGTCAGTCCCAAATTAACCTACAACAATTTGTTGTTGTTTATTCTCACATGTTGTACGTTTTCTTTTAAAAATTTGTTTCATTCATTCATATTAATTTTTATATTTCTTTCTGAACACTAAAAAAGACTCATTCGCATTTACCAATTTTAAGTTAATACAATTTTTTTGTGGTACGGTCTTGTGCATAGTAAAGAGAACAGTGTTTGGAACTGCATCTTAACTATTAAAGAGGTCAACAATATTGGTTTTTACTACCAAGCATAAATCTCTCTATTATTTTAAATTGTATGAAGATAAATTACATAATCTCACTTGATGTTTTACTCTAATTTGCCAAATTGTATAACACGACATTGTCTAAGGCGAATAGTGTATATTTTTGAAATTTACTTTTTAGCGCATAGGTTGTCTTTGACACCAATCTACGTAAAAGAAATCATCTTTGAGATCAAAATAGGCGGCGAAATATTGAAACCTGTAACCCTTTTTTAATCGGCTTGGCAAAGTGGCGAGAATAGTTTATTTTCATAGGATATAATCAACTAAAGTATTTATTTTTTTTATCAATTAAATTCATTTATTTGTTTTTAATTAACATTTCATTTATTATTATCTTAAAATGATTTTCGTTAGCGAGTAGTGTATCGTTTATTTTTGTAGATGTAAGCCAATATTTATACTTTTTTAAAACATTTTATATATAAATCTAATAATTAACCGTTATCCTGAATAAAATTTCCTTAAAGTATAATCAAATAAAACTTATCAAGTTCATCCTAATTTTACTGTTCTCTATTTTATAACGCGTTTCTTTTCATGTAAATTTTTACTATGCCGACGCCAGCCACAATTGAAGTCCCCAGTACATGTGTAGCGAAAAATAATTACCCCTATTCTGCGTTTCGATTCGAATTGAAATTTTCTCCGTCTGACAACTTTGGTATTCTGCGTTTCTATTCCGCTCAGTTTCTTTCGATTGCATGTATTCTGCGTTACGATTGGAGCTCCGTTTTTCTCAGTTGTTTTTTTTTTTTTTTTTTTTTTTTTGTTAACGAAGGGGGTATTTTTATAGGTATGTGTTTTTTAGTTCAAAAGTTAAAAATCGAAAAAAAAATATTTAGAAAATAAAGCGTTCAGAAACGGTTTAAAAAAACACTTAAAATTATTTTCAATTAATTTATTTAATTAATTAATTTTCTTTTGTTTTAAATTGTTAATTTTTGTACCGGAATCTGATGGTTTTTTTATGTATTACGGGTCAAAACAACAACACCAGAGCAGAATGAAAAACTGGCAAATTTAATGGCATCTAAAACAAACATATGTGGATTAAAGGAAGAAGTTGCAGGATTCCTCAATGCACTAGGTCCTCCAAGAAAAAATGCCAGCGCAAAAAATGAACAACTAATTTTTATATTTTATTTAACAATTTTTTTATTAACTTTATTAAGAATATATTTTTAATTATGTAAAAGTACAACTTTTTGTATTATTTTGACACTTGTTTATGAAAATGATAACAAACTTACTTATTTTGCTATTTGGTTTCCACATCCACAGTGATGCTATTAATTTTGTAAACATTGTTGTCTTCTTCTATTTCTTTCGATTCCGTTTTTCTGCAGAACTGAATGCGGAGACTTAATCGAATCGCAGAATAGGGGTGAATATAGAACAATTGTGGAATGATAAGGCACTAGGTTTAGTTAGTATTCTAGCGAGTTATTTTAAAAGGAAATGGATAGCATTGCTAACATGATCATACAGCCCTGAAATAAAAATTGGTTACAGATATTGTACTTAAGAAATTATAACACCCAAAACCTAAGGATTAGCTTGAACACCAACAGCATGAACAATTCTTGAAAAGAATATCCTAATCATGTTGATTTCACTTATAATAATACTCCTTGCAAACAAACAGTGCATTTTTGTCTTGCGGTTATTTAAGAGTAGTGATTTGAAAACAACCGTTTACTTTGTAGAACTTTATCGATTTTGAAAGATCTTTTGGGTCGGCAGATGGCAAGTAAAGGCGTCCTAGACATTACTAAAAAGTTGGTATTAAATATATACATTTTTTAACCACTTTTTCGGTTCTCATAAAACGAACGATTTCAAAAAACACAAATCTATACTTATAATAAAACAGCATCGGGGTTATTTGTGTACATAAAATATTTTTTGAAAATTTTGAAGTTAGTGTAGATAGTAATCGATTTAAAATACAAGACTCCTATTTTTTAAATTTTTTCTGTCTGTCCATTAGTTTGTGTTCACATCACGTGAAAACTGCTGGATGAATTTGAATAAAATTTATGAGGAGGTCCTGGGTTCAACTATCAGCCATGTCACAGAACAAAACTCCGTTCGGAAGTGGAATTGATTTCGTATTTTGCTTCTTTAGAAAACGTAAAACGAAAAAAATTTTCGTTTTTCAAAACATTTTTTTATTGATCCAAAATAAATTTGTTTAGTAATCATTATTTGACCCTTTTTTTATTAAATTATTTTCTATTTTTATTAAGCTTTGGGTCCTTATATTTTTTTATTAATATTATATTTCAATATTTCGGTACTTTTTGCGTACCTTCTTTAGGAAATAAAATTAATATTGAAAGCCAAAATAACAAAATTAATTAACAATTGAAAAAATTTTTTTGTCATAATGAAATTAAAAAACAATGTTTCAAAAAATTTCAAAAACAAAAATATAAAAAAGTGTTTTGTGTTACATACATATATTAAGAACAAAACATTTATGTTATTTTGTGAATTAAGTGTCTGTATATATGAGCGACATTATCTGTATCTGCTTTAAAATTAATTCTTTTAGTCAATGGAGTATTTACAATGTGTAACATTTCCAAAATATACCGTCTCTTATAATTTTTTTTCAATACTAAGAACTGAAGCATTTTCAAAGTTAGGATAGTGACCTAAGTCAAAACAATGAGTGGATAATGCTGTTTTTTGTGAATTAACATATCTTAAGTCCGACTTATGTCCAGCAATTCTAGTCTTAAGTTTATTTTTTGTTGTACCAATATATACCTTATTGCAAATCTCCTGATCACTACCTTTACATTGAAACATTGTTTTTTAATTTCATTATGACAAAAAAATTTTTTCAATTGTTAATTAATTTTGTTATTTTCATATTTTCAATATTAATTTTATTTCCTGAAGAAGGTACGCAAAAAGTACCGAAATATTGAAATATAATATTAATAAAAAAATATAAGGACCCAAAGCTTAATAAAATAGAAAATAATTTAATCAAAATAAATTTGTTTTAATATGATGTTAATAAAAAAAATTGAATTTTTCTTAATCCTTTATAAAAAAAAAATAAAATAGAATAAAAGGAATTTGTTTAAAAGATATTGCCATACTTTTATTTTATTCTTTTTCAAAAAATTCCGTAGTAACAGCACACAAACAATATTGCTTCTATTGTCTTCTGCCGTTGCAATTATAGATATTCCGGGCATGTTTGACATTTTTTATTTTAACTTTTTTAGCAATTCGCACTGAAACACAAATATTTCTTGAATTTTTATTGTTTTTTTTTTAATTCCGCTGTTTTTTGTTTTGCTACATTCGATGTTATGTTGCCATATTTTGAACAAACATAAGTAATTTTGAACTTTCTTCGGTTTACTAAAACCGAACGGATTCTATAGAAGCTAAAACTATTTCGATCGGAATAGTAAATTCGGAATCATTCCAATTTCGAAAGGAATTTGTGACAAGCCTGTATAAAAACATGTCATTTCGTAGAGAAACTGAAGATACCAATGTGAAGTCACCAAATTTGATTGGAATAATGGTACTTGAACAGTTGTCAGTACATTTTATTTTTGTAGATGAAAAATTTTTAACATTTTTTTACAAAACTCTACAACAAATGTTTAAAAACACATTTATCTCAATTTTTATTTTAAGAAAATAAGAAATAAGATACGAGGACGAAGTCGGCTAAAAGAAACACTGAATATTTTAAAACAATCAAAAAATATGGTTTTGTAACTTTTTCCTGATATTTGTATCTCTAATAATCATTAAAACACGCATTCAGTCATCCGATAACTTATTAATTAAAATTAAGTGCTTTTGCGTTTATTTAATCTTACAAATCTTTAATAATTTAACTTAAAAACATCAATACATTTTCATATAGTGACCTCTGCCACATTTGTTCTTTTTATATAAATTACAATTCAAAATTAAAGCAGGCAAAAAATAAGCTTTAAATCATTTTTTTTGTTGTGAGTTGTGATTCCATTGTATCAAACGCTCAGCTCAAATAAATTGGTGTTAAGATAAAAACGTTGCTTAACTACAATTTTAAGGTTTCTAATTTTTTTACCAAAAGCCATTTCTTTTTGTACAAAACTTTAAATTGGAGTTAAGTTCATTTGAAAAATGTTTGCCCAATTTAAAATCAAAAACTTATCACAAAAGAATTTGAACCGTCGATCACTTTCGTTGGGAAACCATAATGATAAAAATAAAGCAGTTATTGAGTTACATTTTTGTATTTACACAAATATCAGCTATATATACTATACTCTATACATATATAAGTGCAATGGTTGTTGTTATTATTGAACAATTGCTTTTTCTCATACAGGCTCATTTTTATCCAATTCATTTTCTATTTCGATGCCATTTTTAGTTTTTGGGTGATCAAATCTGGATGATATTGTAGCGACGCGTATAGCTGCTCTAAAGCCAACCTTGGCTTTAATTTTGGCCAATTTTACCTTCCAATTTACATCTCTTGAAGGAAGAGCATTTAGCCACTCAACCATTACATCGTTTTTGGGGTCAACTATTGCTAACGAGGACATACAGCCATCGACAGTACCCAAAACGATACAACGTCCGTCTTTGGTACTTTTAATTGCTGTCAATTCTGCCTGTAATCGATAGTTAGCAATCATCTCAGTATCGGATGTGCGAAATACTCGAATAGTTTTTCGACCACTGTGATAATAGCAAACGTATTCATCACTTTCAGTAAACATGCAAATAACTGAGAAAACGCCCTCGGCAACTTTGGGTATAAATGTTTTGACTGTTGTACCTCTACGTAGTTCCAACATCTCTAATCCTCCCCTTGATGGAGCATAAATTCCGTACTTTCCATCCTTTGTAATACTGCCACCCCATTTTGGAATGGACCGAACATGTTTTTTGGTTCTTATATCCATAATGCTACCCTTTTCGCTACTTATGACTGCTACTTGGGTGGCCTTGTGAGGCATGGGCACTAATGAAATAACTTCCTTGATAGAGCATCCCCTTAAGAGTATTTTTGAAATAAAAGTTCCATTTGTTGCATTGTAAACGGCAAGACAATCTTTGTTGTTCTTATCAACAGTGCACACAATAATGTGTGCGGCATCAGCAGATATAACAGCTTGACGAAAAGGAATACCGGGGATCATTCGAATGGGATATTCAAATTGAAAAGAAATACAACCGTCTGCATAAATAAAAAAAAATATGAATTTATGCACTGAAATATGTAAAATAACTAAAGGAAAGCAGAACGGATTTGTAACAATTCATACCTGGGACTGTTCTTATTGTTGCGGTAGCAGTTAGGCGATTTCCGTCCTCTTCTTTTGACTCTTTTTGATTTATATTAGGACACGAAACTACCATTACTTTATATCCATAGTCCATAAAAGTGATTTGTTGTATTCCGGATTGTTCAGCACGATATATCACTTGTTCAGAGACCCGATTCCATATAAGTAATTTTCCTGTTTCCGAGGAAATTATATAACGACCATCAGGAGTTATTTCTGCTTGCGTTACAATTGCTCCCAAAGGGCTGTCTGCTAATTTTGTTATTAGTCTGCCAGTCCGTATCTCCCAAACACCTACACAGCTTCGTGTAAATGTTACAGCATAGTCCACTTCCGATAAGCTAAAAGTATTTGATCATTTAAAAAAATAAAAGTGTAAAGTTAGAAACTCAAAATCGATTACCTGATGTTGTCAATCTGTAACTCATGGCGATCTATTACATGAACCTTTTCGAAAATATTATTGATATTCCAAACTTTAACAGAGCGGTCAATCGATGAAGTCACAACATTATTCCAATTTCCAATAGTTAACGCTTCCAGTTGTATGATGCGACCAAAGTGTGCGTCCAAAACTTTCACCAGCTGAAATGAACCCAAACACCAAACATAAAGATTTTTCCGGACTCCAGCTACGGCATAGTCCAATTTAGAACTGATCATTATCGAGTTTGATTCCATTAATTTGGTAGTTATATTTCTTACGCCATGGGGCAAAGCTAAATAGATTGATTCATTACTTAATCTATTACCCTCCAAGTCTCCAAAGTCCCAAATGACGAAGCCTTTTCCAGCGGTTCCCAAAAGCATACGATCTTGTTGATCTAAACGCAACTGCAATAGCATTTCATTTTCATCGTTTTCAAATCGTGGAAGTGTGTTCTCGAATTTCCATTCAACCAACAACTTATCCAAGGATTCCTCAATTCGGTATTCACTAACTTCATAATTGTCTTTATTCGAGCATCCATATATTTTTGTTCGTTTCTTATTGAGGGTTAGTGCACTAAAAAAATATATTGTTGGTGCACAAAGTTCACCTCTGTACGAATCAAAACGCAAACGTGTATCGTTTATTGAACCGGACCAAAAAATGAGATTATATTCATGTATGTTAGAGAACTCGATGTGTAGAAGTTCCCATCCATTGCAATTTTTCAACGATGTAAATATTTCTACAAGATTTCCACGCATATCGAATTGAGCCCACTTTTGTTTGCAACTTATAAACAGGCTTTGTAAATTTCAAGAATACAAAAAGATAAGTACTTGTTATCTGTGCTTTGCTATTTTAAATTTAAATAAATTACCTTTGATTTAGTAAATAGAGGCTACTTATTGGCCCATCACACTCTTCGAATGGATAATTAATAATAACAAACTCACTTGATAGCATATTTAACAAAACTGTTTGATTATTGTTTGAATAAGCGGCGGCCCATTTATTGTCAGGGCTTAAAACGAGCTGCTGCATTATGCCCTCAATACCAGGATTAACATCGCGTGTTAGATCTGACGTTGATAAATCGAATGTTATAAAATGAGTCGATATCGAGACCATATAACGCATATCACTTGTAAGGCAAAATGCAAATACTGCAAACTGATGCCCTTCAAGAGAATACTAAACAAGCAAAAAACAATGAAAGATCTTTATAAAATATTAAAAGAAAAATGCTACAGAAATTTAATAATTAACTTTTAACGGTCCTCCTGGTGTATGAAGACAGTGAGTGACAGGTATGAGCGCACAGTGTTTGGGACCGCATTGGTCGCATGCTCTTAACAGCATTTTTATGTTTGCATTACCCCCGATTTCTGGCAAAAGGCGACCGATTAACTGTGGGGCCAACATATTTGGATATACTGCCAAAATAGCTCCGCCTAAACGTAACGCATCTGCCACTAACATTAACTCTCGTTTTGCTTCTTTGTCTTCCGTATTTGATGAGGCATCTTCAAAGTCAGCCAAAACAGCTTGCAGTGGACAGCTACAAAGCTTTGCATGCAGCCACTCGTAATTGAAGAGCACATGCTCAAATAAATCCTTAAAACGTCTAGATCGTACAAAATGAAATGGTAATTCGCCAAACTGTTTAAATAATAGTTGCGGAAGAAAATAAATGAGTTTCTAAAGTGACAACATCGTTTGATCTTTCGTACCTTTCTTAGATTGTACCTTTTGGAGCTTCCATCTTTACTTGTAAATACTAACGGTTGTATAGGCACTTTGCGATCAGCCGAACCCTCTTTATCCGTTAGTCCGAAACGATGTCTTTGTATTTCAGTAAATCTGAACGGTTTTGGCACTCCTCCGCCCCATATACCTAAATAGTAGTCGGCTATCATGGAATGAAAGTACATGGCCATATTCATATTTTTAAAATATCGTTCCTTTGCTGTGTCTCTAAACTGTCTGTGATACCAGTTCATTACATTGACGCCATCTGCCTCGCGTTCACTGAGATAATTTGGCAAATCGTTACGTATACGCGTCCACAGTAATGGCGGAATTCGTCTAACGGGTGGCAAATGATATTGATAAACGTCATCCAAAACTTTATCATCCAATGATATCAAATCCTCAAGTTCACTCTCGGATAGACCTGACTTTGAAGCTGTAATGTAAGCTAATGCATGAAATACTAAAATGCGACCATGTTGTTTTTCAATTCTTTCAAACAACATCATAATCGAGTCCATCACATTGTTGGCCAAGTGAGTTTCTTGAGGCCGAGTGTAACTACGCCAACGACATATTTCCGCAAAAACTAATTTTACAAAAATTGGCAACGAACACTTGCTAATGGCATTTGCGACTAAACGCCACTGATAGTTATTAAGATCTCTGCATGCTGTTTTCATCCACATTTTTATGACATTCATCGCTAAGTCCTCGCCCAACGCTGTAACTTCAATAAAATTCTCTTCCATGTCTATCATCTTTCGCAACACGTGATACTCCTGAGACACAACTGGATTGTTTTCTTCTTTTGCACACGAAATAATTATCTAATACAAACTCATGGATTAATATGTTTGTCTTATTTGCATACGAAAATAAAAGTTTATAATTTAATAAACTGAAACAGTATTATGATGTATGTAACCTTGAACGGTTCATGGTTCCAACAAAAACTAAGCATTCATTAAGTTTCTTAAACATTTGCAAGACAATTGAATTTTTTTTTTTAATGCGAAAACAGTTTTGTTAATTTTGTTTATTAAATGCAGTCTTACCTTGCAGTGTTCTGGCAATCGGGTAGGTATCCAAGAAACGCTATTTGAATCCTGTGTACCGGTTAGTTGGTCAACAGAGTCAAGGTATAACGTTAAAGGCTGATTTATGCTGGCATAATTCAAGAGCTGTTTAAAGTGTGCTGTCAATGGTACCAAGTCGTCGGGAATAGATTCAAAAGGTAACATGTAGTTGTAAGAAATCTAAAACATTAAAGAGTTCACAAGAAAACAATCATCAATAAACTATTGTGAATGCGGTTAATTTACCTGTTGGCAAATTGAAATTAGAGTCGGTGTTAATGCGCTTGAGTCAGGTGTAGTGCCTAAAAATCTTATTATATTTATTGGTCTCTTCTGGGGAAACCATTCGGTAGCAACTAGTGAAGCACTTTTAGCTAAAAGAGATGTTTTGCCACAGCCTCCTTCGCCATAAAGGACAAGTGGTTTATCTGAATCCCCCAGCATATAACGCTTGATATGCTCTAAACTAATTTCTCGCCCATAAAAGACCTTTACAGAATTATTGCAAGCGTGCAAATGCTGAAGGATTTCAGTTACTATCTGTCCCTGTGCACTGGAATCTTCTTTGCGCATAGCTCTGTCAACCAATTTAATAATATTTTTGTAAAAGTGTGATATAAAATGATTTAAATATTCCTCATGTGTTTCAATGTCAAGACCTTCTCGGCCGATCCACTCGACCGTATATTTTTGCGAGTTGCTGGCTTCAATTTTGGCTGGCAGCCGATTGTCTCGAAGGTCAGCTAGAAGTTTTGCCGATTCGGTATCCAAGCTCCGATTTATAATGTCGACAAATAGAGAGGCCTTTTTAAGATTTTGAAGATTTATATTGTTAATGTAGCGCACATACGACAGACAATGATTTTTTGTGTTTTTCACATTTAAAATTCCATTAATGACCTCCCGTTCGGTAACTACCGACGAACAGAAAAATTATGCTTAAAGTTGAAAGAAAAAATTCTTGCTCTTTTGTCGCATTTTATTACCTGACATGAAATAGTTGTGTACTGCATCCTTATCCATTTTACCAGCAGTTCCAAGCGAAGCTGCTGCCTTTCGTAATAATTTCTGCATTTTACCTAACGTATCCCACCAAATTGCTTGATCTTCTGCCTGTAACTTTGGCACCCGTTTATTATTAAAATTAATTAATATAGAAGAAATTGGCTGAAGTACGGATACTGGGGGAACTGCGTTACTATCCTTTTTGTACCATAAATCCAATAAGGCACGATCCGAATTCATTGATGTTAATTCTTCGCAGATCATTTGCAATTCTGATGAAACGATATAAGTAGGAATGGGACGATATCCATATTTTTGACCCAAAAATACCACAAAGTTTGGACCCATCGATAATCTCTGACAATTTTTTATCTCTCTCATACAAAGCTCTGTAGTCATGTGATCATCAGTAGCTTCGTCACGCACTCCCCAACGCATATCAACCACCTACAAATATTAAATCACATTCAAATACTTTGTTAAACGTTACGTAACGTATGATGTTTTAAATACCTGAAATTCTAAACCATGTTTTTCGCGGCAATAGTCCTTTATGCGTGGATAACATTTTGCCATTAACGAATTTCGCTCCATTGTTGTGTCTACGTTTTTGTATTTTGTTTTTTTTTTTTTTTACAAATGTAAATATGTAAAAAAAAACAAAACATTTTTATGTTAATTAACTCAACCACCAACAATTTTTTTCTATTTCATCTTTTAGATTTTGTATTTTGAAAAACTCTAATGTGTACCTGTAAAAGTGGAACTTGTAAAGATGCGAACAATTTTAGAACTTACAGGAGGCAACGATTCTAATGAACCAGCAAATATCGAATCTATAGTTCGATCATCCATTGCAAAAATTAAACCTTTTCGAATATATAAAATTGTATAAAATAATTATTTTATGTTTATCTTTATTCCTTGCAACTTAAAATGAACCTCTTTCAATGAGTTCTACATCAAACTTAACTTAAGCTGAAGGAACCTTGAAAATAACTAAAAGTTTTGGTGTTTGTTTGATCGATATTGTGGCAATCAAATTACCAAAACAACATTTAAATATTGAGTTATGAAAAGACATACAAAACTCATTTACACTTGAGTAAATAAATACCATTTATATTAACATGCATTCACACATACATACATACATATATATGTACACCTAATATACATATACAACTAAACAATTTGAATAAAATTTTAAACACGCGTAGATATTTGTCTGGATGGTGCAAAAGCATATTTAAATTTTAAAACAGCCGACCAGAAGGGGGAAAAAAAGGATAGCGGATATTTTCATAAATAGATTTTCTCAAAGTAACGACCAATTGTTAATAATCTCACGATATTTTTTTCTCACGGGAAAATTTTCTCGATAAAAGATTCATCCAATTATGAAATCCTTAGAAAACAAAGGGGGGGGGGGGGAGGGCATCTCCGTAATTTAAATTGAGCTATTTTGCTTATTCAAATTAAATTTCTTTTTATTAAATCAAATTTTACAAAGAAAAATTATTTTTTAAATATATGCGGACGTTTTTTAAAGAAAACAAGAAAACTAAAACGCTGGCAAAATGAAATGCCGCATTTTTAGGACCGCCAAATCCCTCATCAGCATTCTTCGCATCTTTCTGCCTTAAAAATTAAATATTTGAAATTTTTGATAGTAAAATAGCTCATGGAAAATCAATTGAAAGGTTATAAAAAGTTAAATAGCGACAGTTAGCTACCTATAAAAACAGCGGACATGGAGGAACAGGCCTAAATCGGTCGTACAGCACAAAACCAGAAAAGTGCAATGATTTCAATGCTGCAACAGTGATATCTTTTTCAGTTATAGCCTCCACTTTTCTTAATGATGGGCGAACTGCACATTGCGTATTTAAAAATATTGAATAATTTTTAACTTTTATCTATTTTTTGCCTATTTTGGTTATTATATAATATTACAACGAAAACTGTTAGAATTAAATGATTTAAATATAAAATGTTGCGGTATTTACCATAGTAAAAATCAAAACACTGGTTTCATATTAAATTAAGAACTGTAAAATATTACTTTTATACACAATATTGCTTTGAGTTATTTCAAAGCCATATTTAATGTGTTGTTTCTGTATTACAGGCGATCAACTCGTCTGGAAAATTTATATGAAAATAACTCAAAAAAGTGAGTGATTTTTCAGACGAGCTGATCGCCTGTACTCGTAATACAGAAACAACACATAAAAGTAAAAATGTCACACTCATAATATAGAACTCAGACGGCAATTAAAATTTGTCATTATTCACTCATATTTTATTTTGCGTAATTAAACATTTAGTATTTTATACCGGAAGACTTTGTTACCTGCAGTGAATAAAAACAACGGGCATTCTAAACTTTATTAAACATAATGATCTGCGTTCATTCAACACGTTAACGTAAAATAATTTGTTGTTTCTGTATTACAGGCGATCAACTCGTCTTGAAAATTTATATGAAAACAACTGAAAAAACTGAGTGCTTTTCTGTAATACAGAAACAGACCATAAAATTCTGTCTTGAAATATTATTTAGGTGGAAAACAGAAAACTAACTGTGTTGTAACTTATTAAATAATTTATGATGAACTCATGGGAAGTTACAACAAAAAAAAAAAAAAAAACCGTTTAAAAATGGAAGAACCGAGTAACACAACATAAATTTTAAGTTTAAAAACTTTTAACGAAAAAATACAGAGGGCAAATTACGGCATTCGATATCGATCGAAATTTCAATAAAATTTAAATGTAAATTTCGATCGATATCGAATGCCATAATTTGTACTCAGATCTACACCATTTTTCATTGAAATTGGGAAAATTACAAATAAAAGTGAGAATTTCAATTTAAAATTCAGAAAATTCCAAATGAAACTGAGATTTTCAATTTGAAATTGGAAAATTTTCATTTTAAATTAGGAAAATTCCAAATGGAATTAGAAAGTTAAATTTTATTTAAAAATTATATTTAAA
Source organism: Cistogaster globosa (assembly GCA_937654795.1). Lineage (NCBI taxonomy): Eukaryota > Metazoa > Arthropoda > Insecta > Diptera > Tachinidae > Cistogaster > Cistogaster globosa. Next base: position 174,773,309 of record OW569403.1, read on the forward strand.
GTTAACATTATTTTTATTAAATTAACAAATTAAGTTTATTAAAATAATTGATACTTAAGAAAAAAATAAATACAAATAGATGTAGAATTATTGACCAAATCCCGAGCAGGTTGGCTGCATTGCTCTACGTACTAGAGCTGCAAAACTATCGATGGCACTATCGATAGTATCGATAGTTTTATTTTAAGGGGACTATCGATATTTTTTTTTCGATAGTGATACTATCGACAAAAAAGGATACTTAAAACAAAGTCAAAAAAACGGTATGACGGCGACTATGAAATACAAAATGCACCATCCAAATTTCGCCGCCTGTAAACCTTTTATAATAATGGCTATCATAACATATATACTTATGTATATAAATGTGATAATATATTAAATAGTTTTAATTTGTTTCAATATAAGATGTCAGTAGTTAACTGCTAAAAGCAAATTGTATAAAATATACAATTATTATGTACTAATGGCTTTTACACATAAATAAATTTGTCGACTACTCGACTGACGTATTTTTCAACTTTTTTTTTTTTTGTTAAGACGCTTTTCCAGCAATTTAGCAATATAGCTATTCGGGTTTAAAGTGGAACACAGAGAAAAAATTAGTTTATTTTTGAGAACTAAGGTTTAACATAGGTACTATTACTACTATACTACTAATAACAAAAACAAAAAAACAATGCAGTCATTACTATAAACCATTGCAATATTTACGACTTTGTATTGCAAGTCCTTAAATCGATGCTCACACTCAAAGTGGGACATTGCAGTTTTCGTATTTTTATTTCTTATTAAATAAATTTTCGATACTTGATTAACTTTCTTTTCTGACAATTACAGCTACGATGTCGCTGTATGCTTTCCACCAAATGTTTACTAAAATCGGCTTCAATATTGTACCACTCTTCTGTTACTGCTTTCTTCAATGCGGCGATACATTTTGGCATTTGCATAGATACTCTTTTGTATAAATATGTAGGCATATGTTCTATAACATTCAAGTATGATGATTGCGGAGGACTCTCAATCTCTATTGGGTAATTATATAAAAGCCAATGTCATGCATTCCAAGATTTATGTTGGGGATCACTGTCTTGGTAGAACACGTAGTTATCGTTTATGCCTAGGCATTCGGCACTTTCCACAACGTTTTTTTATAAATATTTATATAGTATTTTGAGTCCATAGTTCCATTTATAAAATGTATTTTCCCAACTCCAGCTGTTAATATAGAACCCCATATCATAAAAGGACCACCACCATACTTGACTATTTTTCTAATGTTCTTGTCCAGAAATTGAAAAGGAGGTTTTCTCCAAGGGAATCTTTTTCAGAGGTTTATTTTTGTTTCGTCTGTAAAAATAATCTAAGAAGATAATAATTAAAGTATCGAAAAAATCGGAAAAACTTACAACAATAGCACCTTTCACCAGAAATGACGCAGCTTTATTTGCATGTTCTTAAGCAAAAGCGTATTTCAGTTTTTTGAATTTTCTCTGATATTAATGGGTTTTGAAGGCAAGACCTTCATTGTAAATTATTTCTTCTATAGATTTGACGGACTGTTTCAGCAATAACATTAACATTTCTTATTCTATATAATTTGTTTTTTTTTTGTGTGTCAATTGCTGGCAAAAGTGGATCGTTCCTATTTAGCTTCAAACAATACCGCTTATCACGGTCGGACAATTTGCACCTGTTTGCGTAATTTCGTTTTATTTTGGACACCATTAGTAGCTTTATGTCTTTTTATAATATCAAACACTGTATTTTTGTCTCTGTTTACTTTTTGTGCAATTTCTCTAATAGTTTTGTGGGTTTTATAATTATTAATGACAAATGCCTTTCTTTAATTGTAGTTTAATCCTTTTGTACCATTTTCAAGAAAATAAAATTTTAAACAATATAAAATTTTATAAAACACTGATTTAAGGCCGAAAAAATTGATTGTATGTTCCAAAGCGTTAGCTAAAAAAATTAAACTGTCCCACTTTGAATGTGAGCATTTTCATATTCGCGCTATAAAAAAAACTAGTGCTTCCGATCTTAGAACCGCTTAGTTATAATTTATAAAGTAAAAGAAAATTAAATGGTGTTTTTTGTATATATTAAAAATATTATTTGTAAAAGATTTAAATCAAATCAGATCTCCTTTTGTTTAATCAATTCTTTTTAGGTAACTACAATAGTTGAAAGACTTTTTATACTTTTAAATCCTTTTTAATTTATTTCTCATTAATCTGTATGTTTTTTTTTTCGCTCTTCTACTATGTTATTTTCTATACAAATATATTTGGTTTCTTTGTTTTTTCCATTAAATTATAAATAATGTATATACATGTATGTAAATTAAAAACATTGATATACATAAAAGTTAGGTTTAAAAAAATCAGCTTTATTTTTACTTTAAGAAATGATTTAAGATTTATATTCGAAAAATACACAATTGATATTTTTCCAAGAATCAAAAACTATCGATAGTATCGATGGCATCAAAAAATACTATCGAAACTATCGAATGGCGCCACTATCGATAGTTTTGCAGCTCTACTACGTACTGCAATCTACAAGTTGTTTTATACATGTTTTAAAAGATTGATTCACTTTTTATATTTGATCAAATAGCTCGATCGTAAAAGTGCAGCTGGAGAGTTGTAAAAGCAAAGTTCCAGAAGACTGGCAGGGAGCGTTTTTATAATAAATTACCTAACTCTTCCCAATGTATGTTATTATTATGCGTTTAAAAATATTTTATAATTTACAGTAAATATTTCTTAATACTTTTAAAATTTTCTGAATTTAAAATACAAAATTCGCAATTTTCGTCTCGTCTCCTCTGTAATTTTAATATGATAATTCCGAATTACTCTTTTGATTGCAAAATATGGTTTCTTATCTGTTGAGATTGGAGCCCCATAGAAAACAAGCTGTAAAATATTATACAATGCTTAGAAGGGTCCTAAAATAAGACCTAGGCAACGCCGGAAATCATGTATCATAGTGTTATTGATGTAATTAGTGATAAAGCCTTTTATATACTTTTATACCCTTCACCACGAAAAGTATAAAAAGGGTGTAACTAGTTTTGTAATTTCGTTTGCAATTTCAACAATATCAATTTCATTGTGTATTTTGATTGTGTTCTTTTTCTCATTTTTATCCCAAGTAGACATATTTTTTTGGTCTGCACTGTCGCACAACAACATCTAGCTTTTGTTATTCAAAAAATGTTACCGTTATGATACTGTATTTTTTGTTTTGTTTGCTGATTTATATCATTAGTTGAATTTAAGCTGGACAGCAAATTAGCACAACGTGCATAAAAGTGTTGTATGAAAAGTTTTGTTAGCGTATTTTTTCTTACGTTAAATTTGTTTAATTTTGTGGCATTTTACTTAATTTTTACAAAAAAATGGGACGTGGAAAAGATAGCACACCGGAGGAGAAGCGGATTATCACCAACATGTGGAGTGATGGGAAAAAGATAGCTGATATTGCCGACGTTTTGCATCGCTCACGAAAAATGGTTTACAATGTGATCACTTCCTTAAAAGCAAACATAAATAATGCCCTAGTAGACAGAAAACGGAAGCCGCGAGTGAAAAAAACAACTAAAGTCGTGGATCGTGCTATTGTCCGGATGTCAAAAATGGACCCTTTCATGTCGTCACGCGATATTGCGAATGAAATTAACTTAAAATTTGGGTTAAACTTATCAGACAGACTTGTAAGACGACGTCTCAATGACGCAAAACTTTTTGGACGCTCTAGCCGGAAGAAGCCACTTCTGTCAAAAAAATATAGCAAAGCGTTTTTTTTTGCTCGCACCCACAAGAATAAAGACCTCTCATTCTGGAAAAAAAATACTTTGGAGTGATGAAACAAAGGTCAATCGTATGGGACCGGATGGTAGAGTATTTGTTCATCGACCTAAAAACCAGGCATTAAATCCACGTTACACTCGGAAGACAATAAAGCATGGTGCAGGAAGTATCATGGTGTAGGGAGCATTTTCGTGGTACGGTGTGGGTCCACTTGTTAAAATAAATGGAAAAATGGATCGGTATCAGTATTTGGATATCCTAAAGAACAAAATGGAACCATATGCTTTTGAATACATGCCAGTTTCATTCACATTCATGCAGGACAATGACCCCAAACACACGTCTAAGCTTGTAAAGGATTGATTTTTGAAAGAAAAAATTCTTGTTTTAGACTGGCCGGCGCAAAGTCCTAACTTGAACCCGATTGAAAACCTCTGGCACGATGTAAAATGTGCAATTGATAAACAAAAGTTCAAGAACTTGGAAGATTTGTGGACTGGAATACAAAAAGCTTGTACTCGATTCCCAAAGAACGTCGCCAGAATCTGATTCAAAGTATGCCCCGTAGATGCCTAGCAGTGCTTGAAAATAAAGGCTACTCTACTAAATATTAAGCAGTTAAACTAAAAACATTAATATTTTTACTATTTATTAATGTATAATATTTTTATTTCAGAATTTTAAATTTGTGCTATTTTACTGTCCAGCTAAAATCCTGCAAATGATATGTTACAGGCCTTAGTGAGCAGGCAATTGGAAATTTCGTCAAGTATTTAATTTTATTTTAAAGAAAACTATGCGTTTTAAGTTTTAATGTTTAATTTTTTTTTGTTGTCCTATTAAAAGTATAATAAAAAATATGATTGTTTTGTGCTAATTTAATGTCCATGGCTGTATATATTTATATATATTCTAACTTCTTATGCATGTCCGTCCGTGCTCATGTTGAAATCAAGCTTGCCAAGGCACTAGATCAGCAAGGAAAAATTTAAATGTACCAATCAATCAGACATAGTGTCGAAAGAGGTGCTATTGGAAATCAGCAAGATCAGTCCATAAGTAGTGGGCAAAACACCACGCCTCTCTCCGATTTTTCTATATCATTTGGAACAATGAAGTAACTCCAATAAAAAAAAACAAATATATGAGGCGATAGAGAATTTAAAAATGAAAAAAAAAATATCGAGTAAAAAAATTGGCGCTTGCTCCCCAAAAGATAAACTATTGTCAAGGAAAACCCCAAGACATTTAAGTTTATCCAAAACTTCAACATAAGATTGACCCAAAAATATGTTAAGAGAAGGCCAAAGCAGGCTAGTTTTCCCGGGAATCAGCATTTTTGTTTTTGAAGCATTTATGGAAAGTGAGTTTTCATTCAACCAGTAGTAAACTCGTTGAAGGTTTTCATTAATGATTAACTGTAGGGCATTTACATAACATCGCATACCGCTAAAAAGAAGATATATATCGTCAGCAAAAATGTATGACTTGCAATTACTATTATCTATATGAAGTGAAAAATCATTGACTTAGAGAACAAAAAGAATTGGACCTAAAACTAATCCCTGAGGTGGGGCTAACTAAGTTTGAAAAGTTGTTACCTACATCAACAAATTGCTGACGACCACACAAGTAAGAATAATTCAATTTGCATGTAGTTGCATAAAAATTAAAATTCTTCCCCAACTTTCCTATCAAAACACAAAAACTCACAAAATTGAAAGCTTTAGTCAGATCAAGCGAAAAAAATTTTCCTAATACTTTGTTTACTTGCTCAATTAAACAAACACTCTGGACCTCTAAATGTACGGACAGATTAATCAATTTTGGACCAAAAAAGCGTAACCAATATTTTTACAAATGTTTATTCATTATTCAATCTTTCCTGACACGTATTATTACGAAGGACGATGTATAAAATAATAAATGTGATATCTTACCTTTTAGTAGGATCCTTAATTTCTTAGTAAGTATTTGAAGACAAAACTTTTTTTCCATAATTAAGTGGTTAAATCTTTTTGGTCAAATATTGGACTAATCCGACCGTACCTTTATACATATTAAATCTATAAAAAGGTAGTAGCTCGATATCAGATTTATTTTTCGCTGCCTACATTTTAAAAGCGTTTTTTTAATGTAACTCACTCATAAGTGTGGAGAAAATAATGAATGATTCCCAAGTCAAATTTTAATGGCTGGTAAAACAACTTTGAAAAATAGTTTTTAAAAAATATTTGCAAATTGAAATTTTAATTATAATTTAATCGATATCTATAAATGTATTTATATTCACTAACTATTTTACCTCAAATGCTTGACAGTAAATATGTGAATGGTAGGTCCGTAAAATTAAAATACTAAGAATCATCGTTTAGATTAAAATAACAAATTTGCAATTTTTCTTCTTTGATTTTTTGTTGTTTTGTTATTTGTTTATTTTCATTAAATATTACGATAGGATTATTTATTAATGAAGTTTTAGCTATTTTTATTTTATGTTTGCAATATAAGTAAAAAATTTTTTATGACAAGTAATTTTTTTGTTTGTTTTTGTTGTGATATTTTAAAAAAAGGTTAAATCAAAAACGATTTATTGGAACATTAGGATTTTCACGATGTAGGATGTGTGGTTGGTTAATGTGTTATTTATTGTTTTATTTGATGTATTAAATAATATTTTCCTATAATTGAATTTATTTAACATTTTAGTTCTCTTTGTTTGTCGTTTATTTTTTTTTTCTTGTTAATTTTGTGAGCTGTTTAATTTTGTATTGCTTTTTTTCGACAATCTGTTCAAACGTACAATATCAAAATCGATATTTTAAATAATTAATAAATTGAACATAACTATTTCAATGCATTTATTTATTCATATAAATATATCAATAATAACAAAAATAAATAAATCTAATTTTAAATTTGTAAATTTATATTTTTAAATTACTTCACTTTAGATAAATTTTGCTTATTTGTTTATTTGCTTTCATTTGTAACCATGTTATTTGTTCAATATTTGCTTGGATATTTTTTATTAATCAAAAAATAAAAATTTTAAAGAAATAAAGAAAAACGGAAAACAATAGTTTGATAAATACAAAAATCAAATAAAATATTATATAATAAAAAACAATTAATTAATTAACTAAAAAAATAATAATAATAAATTAAAACGTACTACTGTTAAAATAAAATACATATGTACGTAAATATATATCTACACATTCAATACCTTTTGTCTAGTTTTTATTTTATTTAAATTTTAATGCCATTTTTTATTATTCAATCTAATAAATCGTAAGCAAACAGTATGAAGTTAAAAAAAGTGTTAAAAAAATAAAAATTTAATTCTGTTTGCATGTGTGTGTGTGAGTGTGTGTGTATGTATTTATGTATGTAAGTATATATTTATATATTATTTCTATTATAAAATTAATCTTAGGTGGTGTTTTTTTCTTCTTATTTTATATTTTTATATAATAGTAATTAATATATATTTCCGATTTTAAGATAAACTCACACGAATGCTGTATTTATGCATGTTGCTCTCGTTTAACAATACAGCGTTTATTAATTAAATCAAAATTTTTAACTTATTTAATTGAAAGTGATTTAAAACGCCAGAGTGAATTAAACAAGTGAATAAAAATTTCGAGTTAACTGCTAACGCTTGTGGTTCACAAGTGCGATGTGTTTGATTTTCTGTTTATTATCTCAGCAAACGGCAATACGTTTTGCTTTAGGATTTTCACTTTTGCTTGCTTTTGTTTAAAACATTGTGCCATATCTCTCTTTCTCTTAAATGAAATTACAACCAATTAGTTTATGTACTTGGAGTTATAATTCTGTTTTAGTAGGACTTAAGAAACATCATAATTTTTATTAAAATTATTCATGTTTGTTGTTGTTAATGTAGATTGTTTGAGGCCATCATCATCATTTATTTTTTTGGCGGATGTTGCCAATTTGTGTATATGTGGCGAGGAGGGTGATGTCAATATCACTCTATAACAAGAAAATGTTTTCTTTTGGTATTCATAATAAATATTTTAAAAACAGATAGAAGTTAGAAGTAAGCAAGACGTTGTTAGTTAATTGTAAAAAAGCAAACAAGCGAAATTCTGTCCTTCTGTTCTTTTTTTGCTTTGATTTGTTTTTCTTTGTTTTTGTTTTTTGGAAGAAGTAGGAAAGTGTTCAAGCAGAATGTTATTTGCAGAAAGTTTAAAAAATTGTAGAATTTCATTGCAAATATACAAATCGGCTTTTTTTAATTTTCAATGACCTTAAAGTGCTGGCAACTTGCTGCTTTTAAAAAGTTCCAAATAAAGTTGCCCAACACCTACCTGGGACTATTATCTGCTTTTTCGCGGACTAGGGTTGTAGTACTACTGACTGTTCCACCGTTTAACTTCTGTAGCGATGACTTTCGTACTTGTACTGGTTTAAGGCGATCTTCCAGGTCGCTCAGAGAACCATCTGAAGTCTGCGAATCCTCGCTGAAATATTTTAGGCTGTGTTTTATTTAAAAAATATAAAATAAAGAGCAACTGTTTTACCTCTCTGTCAGATCTTCGTCGCCCTCTTCCATTGCTTGCTGTAAATCAGCAATGCGTTGCAAAGCTAATCGTAAATCATTCTTTAAAGCAGATGACTCTGATTCCACCTGCTCGATTTTCTTTTCAAGATCCTTTCGTTTTGTCACAGATTCCTGTTCTCTTCCAGAGACGATATGAAATTCTTCGCGTAATTCTCTTAAGCTCTTCTGACTCTTTTTCAGAGCATCTTGAGCTTGAAGTTCCCGAACTTTTGCTTGTGAAACTTCATTTTGTAGCCGTTCTAGGGATTCTTTATGGCGGCTAACTTGAACCTCTAAGCGAGCTCTGGTAGCCTGCTCTAATTCTAAACGCGATTCTAGTTCTTTGGTACGCAGTTCCAAACTGTAAGCGAAACAAAAATATTTTTTTTCTACTTTCTTTAAAATGCTACAAAAGTTGAATATTTACCGTTTTGACATCATGGCAGCTGAGGGGTCAGTCAAATTTTCAATGTTTTCCAATCTATGCTGTAACTCAGCAACTTGTTCCTTGAGATTATTCCGTTCTGCTTCCAATTCTGATAATTTAAATTCATATTCGGAGGCTGCAATTTGTTCGGCATTTAGCTGTTTAACAGTCGCACTATACTTTTTCATTAGTTCGGCCAGTTCTTCCTCATTTTCTTCTATTTGGGCCTGCAATTCAGTGCGATCACGTTGGGCGGTATTTGCTCGATCTTCAGCTTCAATTCTCGCTCTGTTAGATTCTTCATACATTGCTTGAACTTCTGCTAAATCTGCTTCAGCAGCTTGTCTAGCCTTCATGGCTAAAGTACGAGCTGACTCAGCATCCTCAAGTTGGTTACGAAGTTGACGTATCAAAGTCTTGCCTGGTGTGTCAGCCTTTAGACGTTCCAACTGGGCGTGTGCATCTTTAAGAAGTGCTTTGTATTTACGCAGATCTCGACGTATCTTTTGATTAGCTGCCTCTTCAGCTTGGCGATCAACACGATCTTGGTCTTCCATTGCGGAAACCCGACGTTCTAATTCATGTTTTTCTCGTAATAGTAGAGTTCTTTCTTCGTGCTCGGTTTCCAATTGGCATTCAAGCGCTGTAATTGAAAAGAAAAAACAGTTCATATAATAATTGTTTGTACACACAGCTGAAGTAAAACTCACCTTTTATTTTCTTATATGCGCTACCACGAGCTTCTTCAAGTTCTTCATCTCTTTGTTGAGCCTCTCTTCGTGCTTCCTTGCGCATTGTTTCTAATGTCATCTCTAAACGGAGTTTAGCTTGTTCCAACAGTTGTACTTGACCTGCCATTTCATCTAATTCCTCTTCCTGTTCCTTTACTCGTCTGTCTAATTCATTTTTGGACCGTCTTAACTGTGCAATCTCCTCTTCCGTACCGCCGCCAAATGTCATTTCCTCTAACTCTCGTTGCAACGATGACAATTTCTCTTCCTTAAGATCAAGCTCAAGACGAGTGTCCTAAAAAACAATTTAAGATTCTTATTTTGTTTAAAAAAAAATCTAATGAATCTTAATTTAATGCTGTGCCAAATTTTATCATGTTTCGTTGGTAATAGATGTAAATCTCTCAATGCCTTATCACAAAACAAAGAATAATAACGTGGAAGTTTATATTTTAACAAATAAAAACTGTGAATTTTTCAAGACCTACAAACCGTTATATTTTCTTTAACTAGCTTTCCAGCAGAATTCTGAAACATGGATTTATTCGAATTCGACCTATTTATTTGACGAAATTTTGAATTTAGCTCGAATGCTGGGAAATCAAACTGAAACCGGGCTTAAAAATTTTCTAAAAGAAAAGATTCCTCTGATTATGAATTCCGTGAGAACAAAAAATATAAAAGTGTCATCACCGTAATTTGAAGGGACCTATTTTGCTTTTTTCATATAATTTCTCTTTCATTATTCATAACGCTGTTACGTTTTTTCCTTTTAGGATAAACGTACGGATTTTTATATTCTTTATATTCTTTTAATTGCCAAATATTTGCATTTTCTTTAATGTTACAAGAATCAGATATTTTTTAGGCAAATTATTTTGTAAACAAAAGTAAGAAACAGCTGTTTTGCTCATTATTACAAGTAAAAACTTTATTAGCCAAAACTTGCAACTAATTTATTCTCTCTCACATTCGTACACTCCTTTTGCACTCTCTCCTAGCAAGTTTGTCGAGTACTTAACAATTAGTAACAATTTTAAGTTACTGAATAGACCTAATAACATACAATGACAGCATATTTGAGTTGACACAACATAGCACAACAGCTTTGGAATATTTTTTTTTTAAATGTTGAATTGTTCAGCACTTTACTCGTTATATTTAAGGTTAATCTAGCAAACGTCGATTTGTATTCAGAATTAATATTTCAGGAAAACAGCGTCTTTAATAATATTCTTGTCTGATATTGTAAACTTTCGTTTACAATAAAACTTTCGTTTACAGAAACCTTCATAAATCTTCAGATATCAATTCCATTGAACACATAATATTACACTGAAGCTGCATTTTTTTTGTCACTCAAAAATATTTGCATTACCTTAATTACTTTTTACGTAGTTTTATAAATGTACGAATGTAAGTTTGAAAATTTACGTATTAAAAATAATTGTAAAAACTGGAATAGTGTCGCACATAAAGTAAAGTTAAACTCATATTAAGATGAGTCGGGATGGACAACAATGACAGCTTTATTGAATTCAGTGTTTCTTATTTTTCATGATGACCTCACTAATACACTTAAAGAAGGAGACAATATTTTAATTAATTTAAACAACTTCACTTAACTCATAATTAAAATAAATTAAATTACAATCAAAATATTAACCACATACATATGTGTATCATAAAGTTCTTGTATTTTAAAAATATTTTTTATTCGTTGAAATGTACATATATTTCTTTATTCTTATAATTTTTTAGTATTTAAATAATGCGAAGCGTGTATAAAGCGAAGATTGTTTAAAGAGCAATCAAATAATAAAACTAAAGAAACAATTCACAACCAACAGATAAGAAGAAATTTAAACAAGTAACAGTGCTATATCCGGCTATGCTGAATCTTATTTACCCTTCACATAACATAACAACGAAAGCTTTAAAAATTGTAAGTTTTGCTTAGGATTGTTGCCAGCTAGTGTAATTGTGGTTAACAATAAAGGTTGAAAGATTGCTTTAAAAGCTTTTAAATGAAATCAAATCGTACTTCCCATGACTCAGAAATTATTAGCGAGCGCTTTCACTTAATATTATTTTTATTTATATTTTTTAATTCTCTATCGCCACATATACATACATATTTTTTTTTTTTATTAGAGTTACTTTATTGTACGAAATTATTTGAAAAAATTAGAGACAAGCTATGTGATTTGCCCACTGAATCGAAGGATATGGTCCAATCTTGCTTAATTTAAATATAAAAATTTTCAATATGTCTGATCGATTAGCGTGTTTAAATTTTCTATAGCTCATCTAGTGCCTTGGTAAAGTTGATTTCAACTCAAACACGAACGTACAGACGGACACACGGACAACTCTTAATCGACTTTGCTATGCATAAGAACTCAGGATATATGTTTTTTATGAAATATGAAATGGATATTGTAGAAAGTAAAAACGGAATGACAAACCTAAATATACCATACCATTTCCCAGCTGTGGTGAAGGGTATACAAAAGAAACAGTAGCAGCATAAGCTTTTAAACATACGAGTTGCATGCAAACAAACGAACATAATGTATGAATGTATGTATGCACACAAAAAACATGTGTGCATGCGACACTGAACTCCTCTTCAGACCGTAGTTGAAGATAACACATCCATATCTTAATCTATAGAATCTAGACTTCAGCAAGCACATGTGCCATGTACGAAAATCAGTGCGATAGATCATCATCAGTATTAACGATATTTAACCAAAGAGTGTTTTTTTGGTGCGTAAAAACAAACTAAAATATGCGATTACGCGATTAATCTAATAGGAGCAAAAGTCATGAAAACAAGGTTGTAGATCAACAGTTCTATTTCATAAAATAATAATTAATTTTTAAGTAAATTGTTTTCCGATTAGAGCCCGAAAATATAATGTAGTCTTGTCTCGGTACTGTTGGCATTTGACTTCTAAACGAATAAAACTTTGACATATTTTGTATAATCATCTTAAAATGCGTTAATTCTGTTAGTTAAAATTGCAATTTGGCACATCTTTTAAAGTAGTGTTTTTTTAAATTAAAATTATACTCTTCACACAAAATTGATCTGGAACTAATTTCTTCCTACGCTAACGTCGCATATTATTCCAAATCATACAAACCCTTTTTCTATCAATATTACTGTATAAACCTACTCTACTGAAGCTTTACATACAGTCGGGGAGACGCAACAACACAATATTATGATAATAGAAACTTGGTGACAAACGTAGTCGCTTAAGTTCTATTTAAGTCGTTTTTTCTCATTGGCCCTTAGTGTATTTTTTCAACTACTTCCGATTTTTATTAAACATTGAACACGCATTGAGTTCCCGTTACAATATAAGATTTTAAACATACATTGAGATATGGTGTCAATAAAACTTTATTACAATATCAACTCGGCAGAGAGGATCATCGTCTTAGGACTTTTTAGATTAGAGGTACTTTGATAAGCCGTTAACAGAAGACTTAACTGAAAATTAATGTATTTTGCTATTTAATTTACAAAATTTTGTTAATCCTTTGGCGTGTCCTGACTAAATGTCTTAAAACAAGGTAATTAAAAATTTTATATTAAAATCTTATAACACCGCTGTGTAAATGATTCGCCTTCAAACGTTTTTTAATTGTGTTGAAAGAAACAATAAAAAAATAAATTGGGCTCTGCTTTCAATATAAGAATTTGGAAATGATTTTTTTTTTGCAAAATAGCGGTAGAAGTTATACAATACATTATTTAAGTATATGATTTTATAATTGTTAATACTGAATAAAGAACTAAATCTCTATAAGTAATTAAATCGTAAATGTAAATGAGAATGCAGATGGGCAAAAACTATTCAAAAGATCAAATTGCTGTAAAATTTCTGCAATGTTAAAAATTATCTTTACTTTTGAAACTCAAAATTGAAACTAAGTTACTCGTTGGCGATCTATCCTTTTTGTTATTAGAGATAATACCTTTGCAGCAAATTTCTACCTGTTTTCTCGGAAAGACCACAGATCTTTATAGTAAAGCTTAGCTGGTAAATAGCACATATCTTAGGGATAAAACGGTTAGTTTAACATTTGTATCTTATGCATTAGAATAGAACCAATAAGACGACTACACATACAAACATACATACAAATGATAAAAATTTTTGTTATTTAAATAACTTTAAATTTTCATAGTCGGCGTTTTCTATTTAAATTAAATCATTGAACAAAAACCAACATTGCGAAATTTAATAATTTTTGAAATACTAAAAAGTAAAAAGAGTATAGAATATAAAGTTAAGGTATTAAAGTCAATATATCTTTATAACATAAATAAGATCGTATTTGTCATGTGAATACAATATTACCAAAGAATTACTTTCTTTATCAAGTAGTCATTAAAGTTTAATTTTTTTAATACTTTGAAATTACTCTTCTGCTCTATAATCTTGAAGGACAGGAAAATTATTTGGTCGTTAAAATACAATAAGTATATTTTTAATACCAAATTAAAGAATAACATAAATTTTAGTTGCCAAATAATTAAAAGAGATAAAACAAATTTGCACTTACCGCTAATGATTGTTCCAGTGTAAATTTTTCGGCAACTAGTATATCATTTTCTCGAGACAATCGTTCTTTTGATTGACGCTCTTGACGAGCAGTATCCTGTAAATAACACAATGCGATAAAAGTGAATATATAATCAATTTTGCACCATTTTCTTTTCTCTTTAAAATCGTCTTTCAAAAATATTGATCTTTTTTTTGTAATCTGCAACTGGTTTTAAATTATATATTTAAATATATCAACAAAAAAATAAATAACCTTGTTCTACTTTAAATTTGAGATATAGCATATGGAAGACAAAAACAAAAAAATAAAATTTGTTAAGTTCGCAACTACAAACGTTCATGTAGGTATGTGATGCAGAATTGTTTATTGCAAAAAATACAAGTTTTAAAAAAAAATATTTTAACGCAGAATATTTTACATTCATAAATTTTAGGTGAAAAAAAGCTGTTTTGAAACAGACAGACGGTTAAATATATAAATAAAGTGGTCAGAGCAATACACTCTGTGCACAAGTTTCAAATATCTGCATGTTGAAGTAAAAAAAGAAGCCTTTATACGTTTCTATTATTTGTATTTTTGTGATTTTTTAGTTTACAATATCATTATTTTTTTTCTTGTTGTTATAGCGCCCAATAGATATTTTAGGTGTCTGTCTACTACAGTTCAAAATGTGAGGAAAAGTCAAATTCTCTTCGCCCATGAAATCATCCTTTTTATTTATTTATTTTTTATGAACCAGTCAGTAATCATAACCTTTGAATAGTAAAAATCGGTTCAAAAAAACAGAATTCTGGACTTCTAAATTTTTGGGTTGTGTCTGTTTCAACCCCTTTACGATTCTCAGTGATAAGCCAGAAATACTATTTCCTACACATCACCAAGCTCTTTGACACATAAAAGGCTTTTTTTTAGACTAGGATGTTTGTTTGTCGACAGATGATTGTCGATTCCCTTTTTCATCAAAGAGTCACACTTGAATACCAGCGATGTTGATTTTGCTTTTTACAAACGCACTATTCAAGTCAGCCGGCCTGCAATAAGTTGTCCTCCATCATCTTTTCAGATTAATGGAATTCAACCATTATTTAATTTCTAGAATAAAGTGTCTGCCAGTTTGTAATATTTTTATCAGAAGACTATAAATTTACAATTAAAAAAACAAGTTAATGTTAAAACTAAATGTCCTTAAACAACAAATGAGGAAAAATATACTGATTGATTTTACTAAAAATTTGTAAATCTTTTGCAGTTTAACAAGTGCTCCCTCTAAAAACTATTGATAATTTAACTTAAAAGTTTTGTCATAAAAATTTTACCCTTTATTTCTTTTCAAAAGTAGTTATGATTGCTTGAAAAAGCCACATACGAGTGTTTAATTCTTGTAGTTGCAGACAACAATTAAATTAAATAAAGAAATGAAGAGTTTAAGGAAATTAAATTGAGTGAGAGTGAATAAATTACCTGTAATGCCTGACATTCTGCATCAAATTTTCGTTGTTTTTTCTCTAGCAAATTATTGCGGCCGTTCTGTTCCTCTAAAAGCATTCTTAGATCGTTCATTTCATTGGTCATTTTTTGTGCCTTGCGCTTCCACTGACTTACAACTTGGCGTTGTTCTTCGACCTCTTCATATGCGTCGGATAACTGAATAACAAATTGAATTTAGTTAAAAAAAAAGTAAATCATGACATATATTAAATTAAAATAATTATCATTTGACAATCTCTCATTCTACGAAACAAATACGATTGCTACAAAATTGATTATTTATTTGCGAATGCTCACATGTTTTTTTCACTTTGAATTTATATCGTTAAAAAGAACAGATTTAATTGTAAACCACTGCTAAATATTTGTGTAAAAAACTTATGTATTCCATGGTAATTTTTAATTAATTTTAAAATAATTTGTTTTATTAAAGAGAGCAACCTAAAAAACATAAAGTCGATTTTCCATATCAAAACAGCAAACACACATTTTTTTGAACAAAAAATATTAAAAAGGAATAATTTGCAAATGTATGAAACTTTGATTTTAAGCCGCGTTAAGAATTATATTTTTCAGGTTTTTATTTTTTATATTTTTAATTTTAAGATTAATCGTAAGAAAACGGAAACGATATCTTAAAATTATTTAAAAATTTTTTTATTAAGTACCCGTCCACACTTTGCATTTTTTTTTGTTTTTTGTTGGTGTTTCATGTACTTGCAAATTTTTTTTTTGTCATTTGCAGTTTAAGCAAAATCAAACTATAACAATAAAGGCCGAAATCGCAGAAACAAAACTTGATTGTGTGGACACGAAGACAATAAAAAAATTGCAGAAACAAAAATTGCAAGTCTAAACGAGGACTAATATGTTTCTCTTTAGAAAGAGAAAAAATCTGTTAAAAAAAAAAATAATGTACAAAAATAACACAGTGAGATTATTAATTGACTTTAATGCACCACTAACTTCTACTAATTTATTTTAAATAATCACTCATGTGCCAATGGGAAATAAATATTTACCTCCATAAACACAAAATTATAATAACGTGAGCTTTTAAAATTTAAGTATAAAATTAAGAAATTTTATCTTATTTGTGGTGGAACTCACAATAAAGACGTCTGAAATAAATTGTTCTGAACGGTTATGATCATTTATGATCAACGCAACTGTTTGAATTTGCAAGTGTAAATCAATGGCTGTCAGCATTTTTAAATAATAAATTAAATAAACGAAAACAGTGTAAAAGTATAAATTTACAAAAGTCATACCTTTTTCTCCAATTGTTTTTTAAGGGCAATTAACTGCTCCAGATCATGTTCGTGTTGTGTTTGCAAACGTCTTTTGGTAAATTCTAGTTCTTTAGCAGCACGTTCATATTTCAGCTTGTACAAACCGCCTGCAGAGCCACTGTCTTCATTGTCTACATCTTCTTCTTCTTCCGATATACCATTTAAATCGGATTTAGCACAAATTAATTCAATTTCGAGCTTTTCAGTAGTTTCTTGTAGATTCTTCACTTTACTTTCCTTTTCTGACAATTCTTTTTCTAGACGTAGGCGTTCTGCAGTTTCTGCTTCCAAACGTTCAGTTGCAATGTTAGCCGTAGACCGCTCATCTGCTAAATCTACCGCCATTTCAGATAACTAAAATTAAAAAAAAATGTTTTTAAGTATAAAAATTATTTTCATTTCTTTATTTTGTCACAGTTTTACTCAAATTTTCAATATAACAAATATAAAATAAAATACAGAAAATGGAAAATGGTATATCTAAGTTTGTCATTCCGTTTGTAATTTTCGACCCCATAAACAATATATTTATTCTTAGTTCTTATGCATAGCGAGGTCGATTGAGCGATGATCGTCTGCCCGTCCGTGTTCATGTTGAGATCAACTTTGCCTCCACCATTCCTGCTTCTAATTATCCATATTATTAGAAACAAATCTAGTTTAGTAAAAAAATCCAATAAAAAAAAAAAAAATATGGGAAGACAAAGAATTCAAAAATAAGAAAAAACATCAGTAATCCGAGTTATGGGCCTCTGAACTTTTTATAGAAGAATACGATTGTGCACCATATTTTTTCAAATATGCGTATCATTTGAATGCTTTTGGAGAGATCTTTCAGGAAACTAAAATAAAATGCTTAACCTATTAATTGCTTATGACAATTTTATGGAAAATTATATCAATTTCAATATTTTAAAAAATGTTTTTTTTAAATTCTCTGTCACCCCAATATTTGTCAATTTTTTATGAATTAGAGTTACTTCACTACACTAGATTTATATAAATGGTGAAGGGTATATAAGATTCGGCTTAGCCGAATACAGTAGTTTTCTTTGTTTGTTGATCAAATTTTATTTTTTATTTATAGTTTAGAATTATAATTATATTATAGAAAGAAAATATTGTTCGTACAATTAAAATCTCTCTAATTGTGTAAAGAGCGTAATAATCTTCTTTTTAGATTTTAATTGTCGAACTCTTTTAAAGATTGAGTTTGGTGTTGTTCTAATTTTCTGTTAATTAAGATAACACATTATAGTCTTAAATCATTCTGTCGTTTCTTTAAACAGATTAATAAGTAAAAAGCAACAAGAAAGGGAAGCACAAAATAAAAAATATAAAATATACAATTTAAAATCCAGTGATAAATTCAAAATCATTTATTAAATTATTCGATAGGGTCCACTAAAAAGCATTTCCAGAAAGGAGCGTTATTACAATATTCAATTATATAATTTGTATTAATTAAACAATTTGATTTGAATTATTAAAAAAAATTATTAAAATATGCATGAAATATTTATAAAATACATACACACACACGTAAATTTACGTATACGTATGTACATATTTTTTTAATATTTAAATCTAAACGTTCCATAGAGAACATTAATATTTTCGTTTTTTTTTTATTTTTAGTTAAAATACATAACTTTTCTTTATTCAATGACAAATTTTAATTTTATAAAGATGAATACATTCATGCATACAAACTAATGCCTGTATATGAATAGATATATCTAGACTAAAGTTTTGTATGTATGTAGCAATTTTTTTATGTTTTGTGTTAAAAGAATCATGAACTTGACATACAATACACACAAACTCATATACATATACACATACATATATATATATATATATATATATATATATATATATATATATACATATATGAATATATATACATATATGAATATGTATATTATCAATCCATGTGTTATCTTTCTTCATCTAGATAATTTATAGCATAATCGTATTATTTTTATATGTATCGACACTATTTATTTTTACATGCGTAAGTAAACACATAAATAAATATAAATTAGACTCAAGTTCGTACAATTAGATAAGATTAATTTTAAAAGAAACCAAGAAAAGTGAAATCTTATACAGCAGATTCTTATGCATTTTCTTATTATGAATTGCTTTCATAGCTAATAACAACACAAATACATATGTAAATATAATAATGAATAGGAAGAAAGCTATAATGGCCGAAGAAGTCTTCGTACTAAACAGCTTCATGCTAAGAATGCTAATTGAGTAACAGAAATATAAAAAATAAAATTCACACTTTTTCCGAAGCTTTTCACTGACTCTATATAGATACGAGATAGGAAGAAATCATAAGAAAATAAAGCAATGCAAAAAACTATTCGCATGCTGCTAATAATCGATTCTCTTACCCTGTTCTCTTACAAAACTATTCAGACTAAAATATATATTTAATTTGATTCTATTAAAAAAATATATATTAATTTACTTTTTTTATACTTATTCGGAGCTAAAAAATATATTTTGCACGATTCATTTAATGGCATTAAATTTACATACATAAATCAATATACAAAAAGATTATGTAAAAATAAAAAAATCATTAGAATTGCATGTTGTTGTACTAAAATCTTTAAAAAAATAAAGTTATTTAAAAAGCAATTTGCAATATGTTTCCTTTTAAATATGCTGAGCATCAAACATCAGTTTGTAAAAATTAAAATAAATTGGCAGAAAAGCGTGATAATCATCTAATAATTTTTAACTGATTTTCTTTAATTTTCATTATATTAGCATGATTCAATTTAACTAGCGACTTCCCAATTTTTTTAAAACTTCCGCTTAAGGTGAAATAAGTGTTTGACTAATTCCTCGTGTTTAAACTCTGATCTTTTTCTACCGAATCACTTTTATATTTAAAATGCATCCGAGCGCTATTTAGACGAATGATTAATTATTCATCAAATATAGCGAATAAATTAAAAAATTTTGTAAAATAATAAATACTAATATTTTTCTTTCCTGTTTCCTGATGATGCCACTTAACGGTGTGGCGATATATAGAAAAAGAAAAAAAAAACAACAACAAATTTTAAAATAATAAAAATAAGTTAGAAAAAAAGCAGAAAACTCAATTTAGGTTAATTTAGTTTACGCTCTAAATTTATATCGACGATTTTGGGAATAGCTGGCTGAACTAGGCGTTTCAAACGATTTTGGTTTTTTTATTAAAGTAATACGGACATGTTAAATTTCTTTTGCAAATTGACATATCGGAGAGGCCTATTTTGTTCTCAGTTCACTTCTTTTTTTAATCAAAAAACTACAATTTGGATGCAGATTTTATTTTTATTTAAGAAATTATGATGAGTCCTTTTCTGATAAATAGCACAAGTAGAAGGGTGTTAAACAAAATTTGGATGTTTTCATGTTTTCATACCTCATCTAACTCGTTATCGTTGTCGTCTTGAATAGTGCGATCATCGTCGTTATCATCATCGATGTCAGAAATTTCTCTGGCTAAGGAATTCGATCGCGATGTGGGAGTTTTTGGCAGTGTTTTTGAGATTTGGAAAGCTTTAGTTAAAATGTTTTGTGATGATTTTGAACGTCCGATGAGGGGGCAGCGTTCCATGCTGCTACGTTCTCTTTGCCTTTCGATAAGATTTATTGTATCTGTTAATGGGTCGTTATCGTCATATAAAGAGTTGATGGGCGTTGTTCTACCACTGTTGGTGAGTGATGTTATTGAACGATTTCGAGAACGTCTACCTAAAGCTGTCCATTCTTCTTGAACGTGGTCGGTTCTTTTAAGAAAATTTTGTATTTTTTCACTGAGAAAAGCTGATGCAGTTCGAGGATCTTCAAACGAAGGGGAAGGCCGAAAGGATTGATGTACAGGTTGTTTGCGACAACCCAAAACAAAGGAGAGATTAGCATCAAAAACTACTGGCGATTTTTCCAAGTTTCTCATTTCATAGGCATCGAAATGGTCATACTGAGAACTCGTTTGGGGAAAAACACGCCTTGGGGTTGTTTGTAGTCGAGAATATGTTGAACGTGTGGTATTTGTTGTTGTACTGGAACTAACTGAGGAAGACCTAGATGAACTGCTTTTGATTGTATGACCTGGACTTGGTGAACGGGTTAACAATCTTATACGTTCAGACGAAGATTGCGTAAAGTGTCCATTTGTTACAGCTGCGCTTAACGAATTATCTAATTTGGGAAGAGGCAGCTTTAGTTTAACTTCTACAGGGACTGCTGATGAATTACAGTTAGTGTCATCAACAACAGTCTCTGTCTGATTTAGTGTGTTATTTGAAGTCTTCAACGCACCTCTAGACGAATGTAAGCCATCATCAGAGTCGCAGTTTGACAATCGCATCGGAACACCATTAGGTTTGTTGATTTTTTGGACCGGGCTTCGATCACGTTGTTTTGAAATCAATTTAACTTGTTTTCGTATATGTTTGGGGTCTTTTGGCGGTAAGGGAGGACGTGGAGAGGGAGTGGTTTGAGGCGATTTTAAAGTTGTGAGATTTGTGGCATTTGAAGATAAGGAAGAATTACTTTCATCTTTACGTAATTCCAAAGAATTTAATGCAGAATTTAATTGCACATGCGATCTGTCAGTGATCTTTGTTGGCTGTTGTATCGAAGGTTTCGAACTACGCATCGCTAAGCGGACACGTTCTAAAAATGTTAAATTTGATATCTCGTGTTCATTGTTCAGTGTGTCGTTGTTATTTAGTTTGTTGTTGTTTGTTGGACTGTTCTTATTTGTTTTTGTTTTCTTTAAAAGTTCTACAGATCCGGGGGTATTGTTGTTTGCCTGTGGGTTGGTTTCAGGTGTGTGTGAAGGTGGCATTTGTGTGGATCTCTCACTTTCCCGTGCCACCACCAAATCATTTTGCAGTGGGGACATGGAAAGATTTTTCTGATTTTATTTCTAACTTTAAATTTTTATAAAAACAAATTTACAGTAATGATTATTTGGAATAAAGCCAATTAAGTCGTTTTTTTCTTTTTTTGTTTTTAATTCGGTATTTGTCAAGTCGTCAGTTTAAAATTTTGATTCGTTTTTATCCAATTTTTTTAAATGCAATTTGTTTCATTTATTTTTGTTAGAAAAGTAACAAAAAATAGTTTCATTTTTTGTATTTCTTGTTTTAAATAATAATTATTTGCCACGCATTCGATTCTTTTTTATTCCTTTTTTACACATTCAATCTTATTCTACTTGCAAATATTCTTTGCTTTTTTTAATTTATCACAAATACTTTAGCCTGCGGGCGATAACTAATAATCGTTCACGAAAGCACTTAGAGGTTTTTCTTTCTCTACTGCAATACAATGACTGAACGCGTGTATTTTGGTCCGCTTGATGAAAATTTCAAATTCAGCAATTTTGAATGAGATTTTATGCGTACTCTTACTCTTTTCTGATAACATATTTATATACAGTGAGAGACAAAACAGCTTGCAATATTATTTTTTTACAAATATGACACAATTATTTCAGTTTGTTTATTTTCTTTTAATTTTTTACTTTTTCAGTTGCATCTAATTATAAGTTAAATTTCAATCGAACAATTTACTTCTTTTAATAATTTTAATTAGTTGATTTTCATTATTATGGTCTTTAATATTTTTTTTAATGTGAGCAATTGACATCGTTCGGCTTGCCTCTTATTTTTCTACATCATTTAGAACAAATCTAGTTTTGTAAAGTAACCCAAATCAAAAATGCAATTGCATGAGACGATATAAAAAAAAAATTAAAAATAAGAAAAAACTTGGCGCTCCAGTTTTGACCCCAAAAAATTAACTTCTATATTGAAAACTTTAAAGCTTGATTATCTCGAGCTTAAATAAGCGATATCTGTGATCACCTACAAAATGTATATAAAACAGATTAAAAAAAAAATTAAAAGTTCGATTGTGCACCATATTTTTTAAGATATAAATATTAGAATCAATTGAAAGTTTTTTAAGAGATTTTTTTAAATACTAAAAAAAATTTTAAATGTTAACCCATTTAGAACCGACGACGATTATTTTGATTATTTTTCCAACAAAAATTTTTTTTATTGAAAAAAAAAAAAAAAATAATAATAAAATTTTCTTGCGTTAAATAAGAATCTTTTCCATTTTGATAAGCTTTTGCGTTGCGTATTGGACCGACGACGATATTTGGCCAGAAACAATTTTAGAAATTTCTTATATTTTTTGGCATCATTAGGTTCTCCAAAAGAAGTACTTCTTAAAAAAAGTAACAATGAATATAAGGCGTATAAAGCGGTCACATTCATATATTTTATCATAACTTACGAACGGATACAGGATATAAATTATCTACACACCGTAATTTTTTTTATATTTTTAATTATTTATTTATGTTTATTTTGCTTACAAGTCCAGACACTGTCGAGCAGATGAAAAAATAGTATTTGAATAATTCATCCCGCATATTCTTGTGTTATTTATCCAAATCTGATAAACCGTTATTAAGTTGCAGTAAAATGCTTATTATTTAGCGACCACCTCTTAATACTCTTATGCATCATATTTTTGTTTGAAGGAGAATTTCTTGCACAACTGTATAATTAATGCCTCTTGTATGACACTTGTTATTTGATGAACCAACTGCATAAGTAGGACAAAATGTTCTTTATTTTAATGAAAGCAAAAAGCACACATGTTTACACTTTTTATTTTAAATCTTTAAAACAATCCCTCTTTATTGTTTCTCTTTCGCTTTCTCATTGTAATAGGAGAAAAAACGTTATTGAACATATTTCAATAACATATTTATGAAAATTGCAAAAAAGCTTAACTCATTCAAGTTGTACCGGGTAGTTGTTTAGAAAAAATTAAACATATTTTTAATTAGACGGTAAACAGACAATTGTCTCTTAAATAATAGAAATATTAGAATTTTAATTATTTAAAAATCAAATACATATGAATGTTTGCACGTATGTGTGTATGTGTGTGTGTGTTAAAGTGAATGAATATTGTTTAAATTCTGTTATAACCTTGTTAGATTCAAATTAGTATTTGACATCTGGTAGCTCAGCTTCATAGTGTTTGTGGAAAAAAAATTGGTTTTTCAATATTAATTTAGATTTTGGTATTTGTATCAAATACATTTTAAAGTGTACATTGGCAAGAAATTGACAATCTGATTTTTAAGTTCAATAGCAAATTTGTTCAGTGCAAATAAGATTTGAAGCTTTGATTCGTTTGTAGCTTTCTGTTAAACAAATCTAAATTCTCAATGTACATAAAAATTTACCAGAAAACATTTCTTTTTAGCTGAATTTATTTCATTCAGTAATAATCAATATCATTGAAAAAAATATCTGATTAATTAATATGTATGTACATATTATTATTATTATTATTATTATTATTATTATTATTATTATAAATTTACATATTTTTAAATAGTTGACCTGTGCTTGTGTTAGAAAAATATATTCTTATTCTGGCTCAAGGTCAAGGACTATATTTTTTTATAATATTTTTATTTGAAATTCTCATTTTGTTTTAAAAAGATTTAATGCTTAAGATTTCCTGATGTTATGCCAATTTTGAAAGTATCAGCTTATACGCCAGCAGTAAATTTATAATTTCCAATTAAAGGACATACATATTTTTTATGCAGTAACGATTTGCTTTTTCCATCGTGTGCAGTCATTAAGTCACATCAGATTGACATGTAACTTATGAAATATTAAAAGGAATGTAAGAAAAACAGGAAAGTAGTTTGTTGCTGTCTTTGTTAAAAACCGATTTTTTTGGATTGAGATTTTAGTGGAACTTTAAACAAAGTTGAAATACTTATTAAATACTTATGGTTTTTTAAAAATTTGGGCAAATGTTTCCTCAAGATCTTACTACAGGGCATGAATGACAACTGTGGAATCTTTGTTTAACATTATTGCGTTAATCCTGCTGAACTCTTTAAAAAATTTATTTTCAATTTTATGATATTCTTGCAAAATATCCATTATCAGAATTGAAAAAAATATATTTAATTAATATAATAGTAGATAATCTTTAAAGAAAAATTAAAAATCAATATGAAAAAAGAAGAAGAAGTTTTTTTTTGTTAATTTAATGGACTTTTCGGTATTCGGTTTAATATATAAGTAATAAAAAAATACCTTTGTATGTCAAATTAACTTTTATAAAATTTAACTCACCTTGGATTCCAACTTTTGATTTTCAGTCTTAAGTTCGTTGCGATCATTTTCAATTCTTTCCAATTTAGCACGAAGAATTAAAAGTTCTTCGTTTGCGATTTTAAGTTGTTCCTCGGTGCGATGAACGTTTAATAAGGGCATAACACGCACTAATAGCCTCCACCATGGCCAATCTCTAACAACGAGAAAAGCTTTAACATTACGTTGTATGCAGCGCACCGCAAGTTCCTAAGAAAAGATAAATTTGTATTTAAAAAAAATATATATGTTAGAAATCGTAGTAAAATTTGATTCGCGCAATTTATTTCACTTCTGTCATTTTTTTTTCATTTCCATGAAGTTTTATTGGAAATATTTAAAATACATAAATGCAATGAATGCAAACTTAACTTCCAAATCTTTACAAAGAAATTTGAATTAATATGAAAAGTTATTATTTAGAATTAATTGTACTTGATTTCTTCAAATATAAATATTTTATAATATTGTCATTAACTTAGTTTCTAAAACTAGAAAATTAAATTTATTACTGAGAAAAAATATATTGACTGATGAGCCATTTGGACAGAAGGGAAATGGCCATGTGGAGGTGACCAAATAAATTAGCATTATTTATGATTTAATTTTCAATTAATAAGTCCCATCTGTGACCCATATACATAAAGAGCAAACGAAAAATATGATTTTTGTTTTTAATTTAAAAACAATACTCACTTGTACCCTTCTTTGTGCCATTGCCTTACGCGCTAAATAGCCACGACAATAGGCCTGAAGTTGAATAATGCGATCCGATAGTAATTCATCGCGTTTTGCTTCTAATTCACTTAAAACACCTGAACGAAATAATATCTGAAAATATTTAACGTAAATGTTAGTTAATTCAATATCACAGCATCAATAAATTTCAAGAAATATTTTAAGTTTTGTTTAAAAAAGTTAATTAACATCTGTAGTTTTTAATTATAGGGTCCGCTATCTAACGTTTTTTTTTTCAACTAGTGCCTATTTCCTGAATGGTAACACTTACCTCATGTCTGATTTAACAGATAATTAGTTTTATCCTTCCGCTAAACGAATATGGTCGTGTAAATGCTTGAGCAACGCTGTGAAATTTTGCGACATTACTTTGAAAATCATGGTGTGGAATGTGTGCAAAAATGTCGTAGGGATTTTGGAAAAAGAGAAGCACCGTCAGCTCCGCATGTTCGTTATCTTGTGAAAAAAGTGAAAGAAACTGACATTATCATCGATAAGCCAAAGCGTGAAAAGCCAAAAATAGTGCGTACACCTGCTGTGGCAGAGTGTGCGTGAAGCGCCATCAACATCAATTCACCGTCGTTCTCAACAATTAAACATTTCGGATACATCATTGAGACAAATTTTGCAAATTTTGACAAATTATGGTATGATGCCATACAAAGTCCAATTGGTTCAGGAGTTAAAGCCAACTAACCATCCAATCCGTTTTTTTTTTATAGCATTTTCAAAAAAAAAAGTTATTTTATCTATCTATATTCATTATCTATTATCATTATAGAATTATTATTACTTTTTTTATATATTTTAACAAAATTCATTCCGTGGCAACATTAACAATTTCGTAAACAATATGCCGCCTTTGCCACTGTTATCGCTTTAACTGCCGTTATCTAAAAAAATCTGTATTTAAAATAACTTTTTTTTATTTGAAAACAATAACAAATTTAAACGGTTAAAATTTTGCGCAAAAGCTTTTTGGTGAAAAATGTTTTCCCCAAATTGGATAAGTATTGTAAGATTGTTTCTCTACAATGACTTTTAAATGAGAGAATGATCTGAAATATATTCTCAGGCAAACTCTTGGCGATTTTTTTCTTTTGTCTTTTTCCACTTTTTGAGGTGAGGGGTATCATAAACAAAAATAAAGAAAGTATTTTTAAAGAATTATTGATCTGTCGTGTAATTTTTTTGTCATGCGCCTGGCAATACGATGTAAAGGTGGTGATTTACACCATCGAAGCAATTATATTTCTGATTTTATTAACTACATATTTTGAGAAATTTTAATAGACAAAAAGCAACTCGTCAATTTACGCCAGCGTGATAAGAATTTTGCGTATGGGCACTTTGTTACGTCTTGACAGTCTCATGGATTAAAGAATTTGGTCATGGCTCATTTTCAGCTCAGCCCGTGCCTACAAACAAAAGTGACGCTTCTGAAAACACTCAAGTCATTGTCGAGAAGCTACACACACACACATTCACAGAAATTGAAAATTTGGTGTGGACTTAGGAGTGGTGTCATCATTGGCTCCTTATTTCGAAAATGCTGCTGGAAACTTAATTTTAGTATACAACGAGCGCTACGGTGCCATGATCTCTAATTTTATGTGGCGTAAAATGAAAGATATGAACTTGGACAATTGTGGGTTTTATTTTGATGGTACATCGTGTTACTAAACTTAAGTTAAGTTGTCGTGTTAGAAGCCATCTTTTGTTTGTGCAGTGCCATTAAAGATCGACGATATGCTGGTAAGCTAGGGAAGATACAAACCCTTAAACTTATATTGTTTGATTCTAAAAGGAATTCATCTAGTTCGTATTAATTGTAAATAAAAATTACTTATACTTGGACCACTCGTCATTTATTCAAGTTTTAACTTTTTTTTTAAATAAATTCTTTTTTAGCCACATTAAATTTTAGCTAAAATTTTTGCTAAATTTTGTTGAGTATTTCATATTTGAAACTTAACTCAATGAAAACTAAAGCTAAATCGGTCAAGTGGCAATTGAATGTATGAGCAGTTTTTATTTATGTTTTTTTTTCTTTTTTTTTTAATTTTGTTTGCTTTTTACAATAGTTTTGAATTATGAAATCATAAACACATTTCTTAAACTCTTCACGTACCCATATTTTATTTCACTTTCTTCAAATGTATTCAAAGAAAGACTTTCGTTTTTATAAAGAAAAGAAGAAAAAAAAAAAAAACTACAAAACTACGAGTCTACGTGCAGCGTATACAAATAAATCTTAATTGTTATTTTTGTTTTTCTAGAAATACTAAATAACAGTTTAGTTTTTATATAAAAAATACTGAAAGCAAATCAAATGTAAAATAAACTGCAAAGACCCTTTTTTGATGCCACACCTTTGGTATCACCTATGAAGGCACACATATGTAACAGGTTACAAATAAAAGTGTGTTTGTTAAGTTAGAGGAACTTTATTAACTTAAAAAAAAAAATACGCCAAGTTATAAGGCGCTTGCATACAATTTAAATTTATAAATGTTGGCAACAGGATGGACATAGTTTTGCAAGATCACGTATATGATAGTCACACTACATGATACATGAACTTTTTACAGGTGTTCAAAAACAATTACAATCTTATGTAAAACATGATGCAGCTCGTAATTTGATGACATCTTAATTTTGCTAAATGAGAATAGCAATTGCGTATCTTAAGAGATGTGAATGTGCAGTACTTGCTCATCCATTTTGTAGTTGTTAAACAACTCATTTAGAGAAAGAAAATAATACAAGTCCCGGCACTCACACTTGAACAAGAGATGCGTTCGGTTTTAAGAAATTATTACTTTAAAACTGAAAAAGAAATAAAACGCAAATTGAAAATAGGATTTCCCCAATTTAAAAGTTTTTATTCCCAAAAATCCTCAGAAACAGTTTTGTTACTTCTTAAAGGTCTCAGATTTATGGGTACACATTTCTAGTTTTAAAGAGTGTTATTACCTCTTAAGGTTGATCAAATGCTTAAAAACAAATATAATTATTCATAAAGTATGTGTTAGTTCCCCTTTTTTAAACCGACTTAAAAAAAAGAAGGAGGTTACCAAGTCGACTGAATGTTGCTTTTTGTTCTTTATTTGAAAGGTGATGCTTACAGATTGGTTCCGTTCAAAAAAAGTTTTCAATTTAATTTAATAGAAAAAGAATCTAATAATTAAAGGGTGTCCTTATTTAACCGGTATCAACAGTTGAAATTTAAAAATAACCTGATTGATAAGTCTACTACAATAGCAAGTATAAAATTAGAAAATATAAATTAAAGGGTGCCCCTATAGTTGATTTAATTTGATGTATATAGCCAAACTGTCACAGAACGATGCTTGAAATTTACAAATAATGTGTATTGCTAAGTCCGGTATAACAACAACGTATATATAATCTGGATTTGAAAACTTAATAATTTGGTGTGAACTGTTATAGACAAACAGATAAAATCTGTTCTGAAGTAAATTTTTTATTTGCAAGAATTAAGTCCCTTATTTCAATTTATTTATTTAAAAGAAAGTCCTTCTACACAATAATTGCATGTTTGTACACAATGTAGAAAAAAATTCTGCCATATTTTTGATTTAACGGCATCTTGAAATTTATTAGGATTTTTTTTTCAAATATTTTTGGTCTATTTTTTGTACCAAAAAAAAATTTTTTTGGTTTTGGAAAAAAAATTGGATGACAATAGTTTTAACATTTTTTGCATTAAACTATTTAAAAATGAAAAGCTTGTCTTTTTTACTCTAAATGATAAATGCCTTCTTTATTACATCAGCTTCGAAAGCGATTCGGTTTTTCAAAATCCACAGCAGTTGTCAAAAAAAAAAGAAGAAATTTTGATACTCGTAAATTAAAAGTCTGCATGCCGTTTACGCTAAGCCATTCAACTATTATGAATTTGCCTTATCTGAATTTGCTGCATCTAAATGCAAGGACAGCGAATATTTTTCTTCTACGATTATATTTGCAAGACTCATATTTTTAAGAAATATTTTTCAAGAAATGTCTTTAATATATGTTTTTGAAAAAAAGGAATTTTTGGGGCATTTTCTGGAAATCATTTTTTGTGCAAGTGACTTATTTTAAAAGCACGAAATAGGTGTAAATAGCAATTAATAAAAAAATGTTTTTTTATGTGTGATTTTTATTATGTGTTTGGCTTAGTGCCTGCTGTTTACAAATCACAAGTTATTTTTGCGGAACCTTTTTTTAAGTTTATAATGAATTGCTTCAATTTGTTTTTTAATTTTTTTTAATTATCTTTTCATTTTATTTTATAAAATAATAGTGAAAATTGAACTTTTCATTTAAATACATCTTTAATTTTATGAAACAGATTTTAAATTTTTTAATTTTGTGATTTTATTTTTTTTTTATTAAAAAAAATAATTTTTTTTTTTGTAGTTTTAAAATTTGAAAATACGCCGAACAGGATCAATTCACTCCTATGATAAAAAAAAAAACACGATGTGACTTTAAAAAATGTACGACTGTTTTTAAAAATCATTTAAAAAAAAATTTAACATTCGTTCAATTGTCTCTAATTTGAGAATTTAATTTATAACTGATCCAAAAAGAGAATAATTTAGATGGTTTTTTATTTGTTTACTTGCTTAATTGTACATGTTTTGTTCTCGTTTAGTTTTGTTATGCCATGTTTTACCAGATAAGTAACTAAATAATTTAACAAGACAGAAAGCGACAGAACACACGGCTACTGATGAAGTTTTTGTTTATTGCCAGAAATAATGATCAACAACAGAAATCGTGTTTTAGAAGTGCATATTTAACTAAATAGTTAAGGAAAATTAATTAAATTTATCTTAAAAAAGAAACCCAGGAACCAACTTAAAAATATGAAATAATTAAAATGAAAGTTTAACCGTTAAAGGCGTCATTGTTTGTTTGCAATAAGAATAAATTTATTTATTTACATACATCCGTTCGAAAATGCGCCAATAAAATTAATATAAAATAAATAATAATAGTTCAGCATAATAATAACAATAATTTAATTAATTTCATATATAATATAATAATATGTTTTAAGCTCAACATATTTCTACAATTCTATCAATCACTTCATAAACCCTTCTTTTTTATTATCATTATTTTTATTATCTCCAATCGTGTAATTTAGTTTTCAGTGAAGCCTTATAGTTACCTCTTTAGTGTATTTTGGATAAATTTCGAGTTGCGTCCTAATCACACTAACAGATTCAACCTCTGCTACTTTGCATGTAGTACAAATTCGACAATCGGGTGAAATCTTCGTATTACCATCGAAATGTAATTGCTGGGAGGAGAAGTTTTCTACTTTGGTTTCAACATTAGTGTTGGATTTGGATAATTTTGATTGCGGTAAATGCGTTACATTACGTTCGAATTTTTTTAAGATCTCAAGCATTTTAAGGGATTTTGTAGAGACGCCATTTAAGTTGGATTTGTCAATTACAGACGTAGGGGCTGAAGATGGCAATGGGAATGAATTATCACACAAACTGTTTGATGATGACGCTGAAGATGATAACAGTGATGAATGCGATGTATTGTTATTACAGATTTTCATATTTTCATTTGAAATGTGCCCAGAATCATCAGAGTCCGATTCCTGATTTTTTGTAATAAGATCCTGATCTGACGACCTTTTATGAGCATTCGTCAGTTGACTTTTTGCAGAGATTGTTTGTTGTTTGTTGGCGGTTAGTTGTGTAGCTTTTGTTACTTGCACTAGGAGCTCTGCATGTTTATCAGATGTTTCTCCTAAAATTGGCGGTATAATTTTGCAGGATTCTAAGAGCGGTGAAACAATCTTTTCCTCGTTTGCATAATTTAGTTTCCGCAGCCATTGTTTAT
The DNA here is from genome assembly GCA_937654795.1 of Cistogaster globosa. NCBI lineage: Eukaryota > Metazoa > Arthropoda > Insecta > Diptera > Tachinidae > Cistogaster > Cistogaster globosa. The sequence goes on from OW569403.1 coordinate 174,805,077, forward strand.
GTTTTATTAGCAAATTCTCTTTTGAAATTTTATTAAATGAATTTGATTTGGTTCGTGTTGCAGATTTTCTTGAATTTGTAACAATTTGAGTTCTTTGCGGTTTGAGAGATTCAACTTTTTGAAGAATCTGTTGTCCCTTTTCTAAACATTTATCTAACAACTCATCACCTGGTTTGGTACAGCGTGTGGCAGTTAGATTAGGGACAGATATTGTTTTTTTAGACTTAGAAAGGTTTGGTGTTATTTTACTTTGGGATTTGGTGACAACATTCACAGTTTTTGTTTCATTCGATATGTTTTGTTTATTTCTATCATCTCTAGATCTTTGGCTTTTGTTTATCGGAGACAATGAAGGAACAGGTTTTGCTTGACCAGTTATTAACGGCTTTGAGGTGTTTAATGATTTTAAATTGATTGATAATTTTTCAGAATTATTATAACAAAAACTTTTGCTTCTTGTCTTCAAAGGCATTGCTTTCAGTATTGGTATTTTTGTCGTATTCGAAAGTTCCCAAATAGATTTGGATTTCTGTTGTTGGGAAAAGGCATGTCGCATCTGCTTAAGACAAGGTGAATCAGGTGATTGATAACATTTTTTTCGAGTCAGAGAAAGTGTTGATGACGACTTCTTTAATTGTCTGTCTTTATTCACAAGCATATTACACTCTAATTGGAAAGGGCTGTCAGTGTCTTCCGGTTTTGATAATTTTGAATTGGGATAACTATCCGGCTTAATTATTTTTTTGTCATTTTCATCTGTTAAAACTAAAGCATTTCCTAAATCACGTTCATTATCAGTTGAAAGTTTTTTGTCGTCATCATTGTCTGTTTTCAGTTGAATGAGATTTGACATCGATTTTGTTTGAATCTGTGGTTCGTTAAAATCATATAATATTTTGTCAAAAGTTTCTAAAGCGGAAATCAGTTTATTTTCATCGTGAGCAACCTTTTCTAGTTCCTTAAAAATTTCATCTTCCAATGATGTATTTGCTATTTTTAAACTCAATTGGGTTTCATCTTCGTCGCTGTCCAAATATGAATTTTGCCCCGATTCTGCAAAATACAATGTATCCTTTGATGTGTTGTAGCATTCTGCGTATGGATTTTGTCTCCGGTTAGAACAGACAGTGCTACTATCACTGGCATTTTGTTTCAATTTGAATTTTCGACATTCTGTGGAGGGTATATCTTTTTCTGCTGGATTTTCGTTCGAAAGCGTATATTTTCCTGTGGATAATCCGATCGAGCTTAATGCATTTAAGGACTTCGAGTTATATAGTTTTCCGCTTATTTTTGGTGTCAAATTATCTTCAATCTTATGACGGATTCTTGAATAAATATTACCAACTCCCAATCGCCTGACACTTGTGGATGTTTGAAAAATCTCCGAAGAAGTTCTGGAAGTAATAGTTGTATTTTTACTTGAGGATAGATTGCCTGCAGCTAAATCTCTTTTGGGTTTAACGTAAAATTTGTCCATTTTTTCTTTCAAAAAAATATTTTTGGAAAACTTTCATTTCATTTTAGTTTTCTTTCTATAAATTTGTTTCAATAATCTCATAAAACGAGGAATCTATATCGGAAGAGTTTTAGCTGTTAGTCAGGACTGCACAATTAAATTGGAAGTTAATTATTCCAAAAACAAATTTCACTGAGCGAAACTGTAAATTGTTTATTTTTATTTTTACGCGTTTAAACTCCGTAATTTGTTAATCGATTGTATTAAGATCGCGTCTTGTGTCCGACTGAGTTAGAGTTTCTTCAATGTTTGAAATGTTTGTCCAACAATTATTTATTATTAATAAACATGAGCAGCCAAATGCAATGTAATGTGTATTGACACAGCGTAGCTAAAGGGGCTTTCAACACAGGTGAGCAAACAAAAAAACTTAATAAAACAAGTTGCCTGTAAGATCTTAAAGAAAGTAAGAAGATTAAAATTGAAACTTTGTGTGGAATATAAATTGATTTAAATGGCTGCCAGCCAAGGCTTTGCTGGACATTCTAGTGTTTTAATGTTTGCTGACTCTCTTTTCTTTCTCACTTCTTTCTTTCATTAATTTCACTTGCTACGGCAATCATGAACTTGCTTTTGCACCACATACAATAGAGAAAAATTAAAATCTTGTAAAATCTGCCTGTCTCTATTGGGAAATACTTTAAAAGTACTTGAAAAAAACGCACAAAAACACAGACACAGACGCCACACAGTTAATAACGTGTGCGAACAGCTACGTAAAATTATAAACCTGCATTTGACTGAAGAAATTTAAGTCAAACCAACCAAACAGTCAAATAACAATCGTTTTGTTTCAATTTTTTTTGCTAATTTTTACAGTGTCTAATCGTTGCTGCGTTAAGATTTAAATTATCAAAGATTGAAAAGGATCTTTGTAGGGCAAAGACACTTGAAAACTAATAAATATCCTAGGGCTAAAAGCAGTTGAAAGAAAAATCAGTGGCATTCTCTATGTAGTAAGTTCATTTTTTATAGGAAAAAATATCGCTGCAAAAACATAAATCTGCGATTTTTACCAAAGGCGACATATTTTACAAGCCGCTGAAAATGTACTAAAACTATTAAAAATAATCACGCTTTTAAAGAAAATTGGAAAATTTTTAATAAATAGTTGTCCACACATACGCAGGAAGCTTAATTAATCTTTTATTTGAGCCCGCTTAAATTTTAAAAATTCGAGTAGAAATGGTTTATCGATTATTTTCGATTAAAATGCCGCATCGGAATTTCGAAAATCTCGGTAATTATTAAACTGGATTCACCCATTGTTTCGGAACAAAAATTTTGTTCGGAAACAATGGGTGAATCCAGCTTTATTGTTATTATTTTACTAACTTAATTTTAAATAATATTAACTGCGCAACATTATTTTTTCTACTATTGTGTAGAAAGAGTAATAACTGGAAATAAATTGCTTGATGATCTGGCACCCTTAATACGTTTATTATTATATTTTATCCATGATGCAAGTTTTGTTCAGAATATTTTTTTTTTTTGGTAGACACTGTTGATCATGAATATACAGATATTGTTTGGCATCAAAAACGTTACATGTTTTTCAAAAAAATTATTGAAATGAAATTCACGGCTTTAAATGAAAGTTTAACTTTTTGTTTAATAATGATGGTACGTACTTGTTGGATGTACATACATACACTTACACGTATGTATGTATATTAATATGTACGAATAGTATAGAAAAGTATGTTGGTGTGAATCTTTTTAAATTTATTTTTCGGTCACTTACAACTATTTACTTTTATTTAATTTAATATTTTCATTTTACTTTGAAGAATTTGATATTTAAACATGTTGCTCGGTTTTTTTATTTATTTTTTCTATTTCCCACACTATTTGATTTTTGACAGATTTCGTTTGAAACGAAGCTTTTTACATCTTTTGATGTACTTTCCCTTACTTAAAAGTTTCAAGAACTCCCTTAAAAATGTAAAAAAATACAAATTATAAAGAAAAGTAAACTTCAATTGAATAGGAACAAATTTAGCTATAGTATCTTGTTTTACATATTAAATATAAAACCTGAGGCAAATTTAAATTATTCTTTTCCATTAAAATGACTAATAAAAATTTTATTTTTTAATTCTTTGTGAAATTTTATTTTGAATTTTTACTTTTTTTGCAATGTTACCGTTTGGGCCTTTTATATTATAAAATAAAATTAATCTTTTACTCGCTTAGTATAAAAAAAAAACAATTCGAGCATACTACTCTCATGAAAAATTAATTAATAAATTGGCACTCTAAAGAATTTGAACATTGAAAAAGAATCATAAAATATTTGGGCATATAAAACATTATTATATTTTTCCTTTTTTTATTACAGATAAATATGAAATTTTTCTAGTTAAACATTAAATCTAATTAATGGTAAAAAACACAATCTGTACTGATGTAAAAACGATGAAGAGCATCTATAAGAAAGTTATATGCGAATTATTGTATTTAAATAAACTTTTCAAATTTATTATTATTTAGCTTTCAAAAGGTCAATAACTTTTTACACCATAATTGTAAAAAATTGTGTTAAAAGACAAATTGATTTTATATTTATATTTGTTTTTTTTTTTTTTTTTTGTATTTCACACCAGTCACTTTGTTTAATAAAATGGTTTTTCATTACACAAAAAAAAAAAAAAATAATAATAATAAGTATTTAATTGTCAATCACACAAATAAATGGCTACGACAAAGTGCAAGAAGTGAAAATATCATGTAACATATTCACACATACTGTTACTTTTATATATTTGCAAATGCGCAATAAAAAAATAAAAAAATAAAAAAACTTTCAAATTACTATTTATAGAAAAACATTAAAAAGACATAACGCCTGCGTGAAAGCACCAAGAATAATTTTAACATTTCTGCACATATTATTGAAAGTTATTAAGAAAAAGTAGCACTTTTACACGAAAAGAAAATATTTTAACAGATGCAAATCACAGAACATTTCAAAAATTTATAGGGAGTTTTCTTTGTAAACGAAAACTCAGATTAAAGTCACAAGCATCTTCATTAATTTTGTTTGGGTAATTTAACATGACTCCACTCAAAGCTTCTAGCAATCTTGAACAGACCATATTTTTTTTTTTGCAATATTTTTGTTTGACCAAACAAAGCTTTTCTTAATTAAATATGAAATTTTTTTCTTACGACTACAGCTTTATAATTATAATTTAAATTTTTTTACACTTCAAACAAACAAACAAATTAAAAAAAAAATATATCAATCATTTCAAAAAAGAAATAAAATTTTTTTTTTGTTTTTGGAGTAGCAGAATTAATCTAATTAAAGTATGGTCTAAAACAACTTTGATTGGCAACTCATTTCCACGATCAATTTATAAAGCATGCTAGAGAAGCACGATTTACCAAAGATAGATTAATACTATTTGATACAAAAACTTTTTCTATTTGCACAACGATAAAGTTCCATCAACTTATTAATAAAATGTCATTAAAAATAATTGCACTCCTGTAATTTAAAAATCTAACATCATACATACACACTTGCTAACAAGAAAAACACTTGCTAATCCATAGAAGAAAACAAATATTCGCCACAATTCTTGTGCAACATTTCGTTGGGAGCTGAATTGTAGCAACATGTTGATATAATCGTACTGCGTTATAGGCACATTTATTGTTATGTTCCAATTTTGTTCATTCTTATTTAATAATGCGGAAACTGATGGTGAATAACTCGTTGAACATGTTGCTTCATTACTGTCGATGGCTTTATTATTCATAAAATATTAACACTTTGAAGCTGTTGTTGTTTATAATATACAAACAAACATACAATTATTTTTTTATATGTTTGTATTTGCATCACAAACTATATGTTTTATTGGAAAAGCCATCTTGAGGATGCCGATACATCTTAACTGCGGAAAAAATTCTACTTGACTGGTCTGAAATCAAAGTAAGAACAACTTAAGACGCAATTCATGCATCCATATCTTCTATTATATTGAAATACATATGTTCATGTATGTACCTTTATGCATTTAGAAAATATATAAAGATACATCTAGTTTTCATTTTCAATTTAAAAATATCATACAGCGCACACTGGACTCGATTGCAAACTAAGTTGAGATATTACTTCAAGCTAGCTTGAAAATTGCATACAAAAAAGTGCAAGAAGAGATTTTATAAGTTCGCCTCAGCTGACTGAAACCGGAGTTTATCAAGGCAGCATCTTAGAACCCTTATTAAATATGTTGTATACATCTGATATGGCAACCAGCACTCTTGTTTAAACATCGACTTTTGTTCATGACACAGTTTTTGTGAGCAAAACTGAAAGCCATGCACAATGTATTAATTGGAAAATTGTTTGGAAAATTTAAGAATTAGGGTAAATGAGCAAATGTACATATATAAAATATACTTTGCGCTGAGGATCATGGCCACCCATTCAAATTTATAGCCAATTAATAGCCTAACACACGAAGGTTAACTATTTCGGTATACATGTTGATAAGCGCTAAACTTAAAAAACTGTTAAAGGGCGGTTTACATGGTCATAGAAGTCTTGCGACATGTCATATTTTTTCCAGAATATTACCAATGGGATCGTCTAAACCAAATATGTAATGAATCTGCACAAATTGAGAGAAATTATGGATAAAAATTTGACAGTCGTATGGCTCTATAAGTTTTCTGAAAATGTTCAAAAGACAATTACGAATCATTAGATCAGGGATGCATTTTTCTGCAAACCGCCTAAAAACCTGTGTATACCAATTGTGTAAACGCGAAAAAATCTGTCGTAAGTTTTCTACTCTCATTTTTTAAAATACGGATGGATTTTAATATTATTTTCTCTTGGATTTTACGAACGTGAAGTCGTACCGTCTAAACCCCCCTTAAGACGCTAAGCTGACACAGATAAAATTAGAAGCAGTACAAATGTACTTACTTATTGACAGAAACTCTACACTTAGCCTAAATTCCAACCTTCTACTTTATAGTGTCATTCTAAAAAATATATGTCGCTCATTAAATAGAACAACGTCATAACTAAAAAATAAAATTTTTAAGAAAATCATGCAAAATTATTCGCTATACAGTAATTCATATTGTAAATTAAATTCAGATTAATATCTCTTATAATCTCCGCATACGAACGAAAATACTGCCATATCGTGCATAGGACCTCAATATAAATTAAAAACTTTAAACTCGTTTTTCTCTGAAACATTTTTTTGAGCTGTGACGGTGTTCTAGTAAATGAGCGATATGGTGTTCTGGAGTTAAGTTATGGGGAACTGGCTCTTTCTTAAAATTAAAAGAAATTCAAAGACGCCAAAGCAAAATTCTACAATTGATTGCTGCAGTACCCTGGTATATAATAAATACTTGCCTGACAAGAAGGCCTTTATGTTCCACTAACTAAAGCCGAACATGCAACAAATCATCTAAAGAATCTTGAAAAAAATGCGATCCTTGTTTTACTTGGCTAAGATGAAAAAGGCATTGTTTTTTTTCATCAAATACCATGAAAATGAAAACTAATTATTAAAACCACTACAATAAATGATTTTTTGATCCAGCACTGGCTCAACTAAACACTCGTATAATAAAAGATTTAAAATTTAAAAACTTATTGCAAGTTCAATTATATTGAAGATTCAATAAAAATAACTTAAAAAAACAACTTTTTAATTATTTTATTAATAATTTTATTTTCTATTATTTATATCAAATTTTCGTGTTAATAAAATTTCATATTTTTTTATATAATTTTTTTAATATCTTTTTTAAATATTTAGCCACTGTAAAGCCAGTTCATGCATCTTTGCTACATTCGCTTTTAGTACAACTACTTTAATAAAAACCTATTCAGACATATTAATCTGAATGTGTCTGTGTGTTAAATAGCTGAATATAAAGTTTATATCTGCGATATCATATTGTATGAGATTGAACTTGACCATGAAAAGAAGATGGAAAACTTCCACAATGGCTTGTAAAAAAAAGAAATGACGTCAGAAATCAAAACAAAACGAGATAAAATGCACAACAATTTATAAAAATGATCCCTACAAACATTTCTTTATCATAATTGTTATTAAAGCGTAACTTCATGTAGTGACTGACAGGTTCAGTTGCTGTGAAGCCAGCCGCGATATTCACATGAAATAAGTCGTGTTCATTTTGTTGCTTTTTTCTTTAATTAACCCGTTGCAGGAATTTTTATTTAGTGAAATAAGAAAAATTTTAAAATACAAAATACAGAACACTTTTAAATAAAGGTCTTTAGCACCCTCAAACAAAATCGAATTAATTTTTAATTACAACAGCAACGCCGTACAATGGGGATTTTCTTATGGAGGTTAGAAAAAAAGTCAAATGTGATATCATTGGCTCCGATGTTACCATTATTTGGCGCATTGAGTCGAAAGTTTTTATTACGACTTCTAAGCCTTTTCGAACAGGAAAAATACACTGTTCAATTACATATTTTCCTTGAATGGAGTGTAGGTGACATTTTGTATCGCTTATACATATCGATGGTTATAAGCTTTGTAAACATACCCAATGTTTTTATTTTTCTTTTTAAAAATTTTTGCTTGGTTTTTCAAATACTAAAGGAAAAACCAATTACTCCTTAAGGAAATATATCACGAACTCTATCTTTTTCGTATCGTTTGCAACAATTAGTAGAACGTTCCCCTCATCAACGTGCCATCAACTCAATCTACACACTTTTTTTAAATCCCGGCTTCTAACGACTAGAATAAAACAGTAACGGGATCATTTCTGTAGATTGTAATCGTATAGAATATAAAACAGCTATTTTTGGAATTTTTTTCTGTCTGTCTGTGTTCGCATCACGAAAAAACTGCTGGATGGATTTGAATAAAAATTTGTGAGGAGGTCGCTTGGTTTAAATGTAGAATACTTTTTATTGTATAAAAATTTATCATCTTTTAGAGACAGTAGAGGTACAAGAGTGAAAGCTCCCAATTTTACCGGTATAATGGTGCTGGAATAGTTGTCAGTACATTTTATTTTTGTAGATATAAAATTTTTAACAATGTTTACAGAACTCTACAATAAACGTTTAAAGACGCATTTTTTGAATTTTAAGAAAAATAGAAATGATACGCGGACGAAATCGTAAAGTAAATAATAAAAGCATATGGGAACAAATTATTTTTTTGATAAGTTCAGATTTTCTATTATAAATAATTCAAATAGTCTACACATTTTAGTTACTGACAAATCGGCCGTAAACTGTATGCAAACTTGATGAAAATATATTTATGGTCTAGTTTATAAAAAGTTAATGTTTTAAGTTTAAAGCTCAAAATAGTTATTAAACAAAATTTGTTTAATAAATCATTTCTAAAAATTTGTATTCAAAAACACACAATAACTGGTCAATATCAAATTTACACTTTAAGCAATTTACCATTTTAAGCTGGCAACTCCTATTATCATTTAATACTCAGTGCTTTTAAAATATTGTTTTTAAATAAACCCAAAGACCGAATACTCATATTTATTTTACTCAAATAAGAAACCTTTTTTAGTAGTTTTTTGGTCACTACAAAATACTCGACCAAGAATGCTAAAATAACAAACTTAAAAATAAATATGTTTTGTTCATTTTGGTCATAGACAACTAGTTCTATAACGAGCTTTTTTAATTTATACACATCACTATTCAAATAAATTTGTTTTAATTTATATTTATTTAATGGAACGAATATTTAGCCTGATAGCTCCATATGAAATAAACAGTTGACCGGGGTTCAGGAGAAGTAACGTTAAAAATCCTGCCAAACCTCACGTTTTGAACATCTTAAATATTTCTTGGCAGAATGGGCTAATATATACGTAAGTATCATAGGAAAACTTTTTAAAGCCCATTGCAAACCGGTGGCAACATTTTTATCTTTTTTCTTGAGAAGCTTCATAACAGGTTAACAATTCGTTTGTGATATGTAACGCACTTAGTTCTATTACAAAATCCAAGTTGACCCATTCTACCACAAAGTTCATTTTATCAATTATCCGTTTTTGGTTTCGACTTTTCGGAAAATTTTCTGTCTTTAATTTTTATTTAAAGTAACAACAATAAATTATCGGACAGTTGTAACTTTGAATTTAATCTCACTTCTATTTTAAGCAGTTTTCACATTCCAAGATTATTCGTTAAAGTATGTACAAATTGTCAGAGTTAAACAATATTAAAACATTTATTATATTCATCTTATAAATGTACTTTAATAGTTTATTAGACTTTAATAAGCAAAAATCGACAAAAGAACCTTTTATAAACCTTTAACAAATATCCGTTTTTCATTGTAGCCTCTACCAGCTCGTTAAAGAACTCGTTATTTGAAATATATTTTTTAATTTGTTTATTACATTTCTTGGTCGTGTAACTGGCTGTAACCAGAACATAAATTTTTACTAAAAAGCTTCAATTTTTTGCATAAAATAAATATAAATAGAAAATCATATTCGGTTTAATAGAAATTTATTCTTAAAAGCGCTAAGTATTGAATAATAACAGGTGTTGCCAGATAAAAAAAAGCTTAAAGTGTGGATTTGATGTTGAACTGTTATTGTTTGTTTTGAATATAAATTTTTTAAAAATTTGAAAGGTGATACTTACAGATTGGTCCCGTTTTAAAAACATAATCTTAAAAATTAAAGGGTGTCCCCATCGTGTAATATAAAACGCAAAGGGCACTTAAAGTTTTAAATAACTGAGTACCACTTTAGCTCCCAATGCCAAAAGTAATAGAAAAATAAATCTAACAATTAAAGGGTAGCCCCATAGGTGACGAAAATTTACCAATATGGGCCTACCTTTTGACCCCTATAGAAAATTTGACAGAATGTCGATTTCTATTACCATTATAATAACAATTATTACTATTTAAAGGGGTCCCCAATAGTTAATTAAATTTTGTGTATTTGACCATACTTTAGAACAGTTGCAGACAGACGGTTGAAGTTTACAAAGAACCTGCATTGCTAACTCCTCTATAACAACAGGTATAAAATTTAGATTTGGAAATGAAAGGGTGTTCCAATAATTGATGTAATTTAAGGTGTGTTGCAAAACTTTTAAACCGTTATATCGTCGCAAGAATTAGAGAACGCTGTAACTGATAAAACAACCAGTATGAAAAGTAAAAAAAAAAATCATACCACAAAAACTTTACTTTTCTCTTATTACATATTGGCTGTAGACAGACGGTTGAAATTAACAAGGAGCTGTAGTGCTAAGTCCGCTATAACAAGTGTAAAGTTTGGAAATGAAACATAATAGGTTTCAATACTGACCATACTTTTAAACTGATTAAGACAGTAACATGTTTCGAGGCTTTTTTTTGCAAGGATATTTATGACCTTTAATTTTTAGGAGTTATAAAATAAAAATAAATGAATACATAAATGTTAAATTAAAATAAACCTCGGGAATATTGAATTAAACTAATTAATTTTTGAAAGATATCGTGCTATTTTTTATCCCGACAATAATCAATATCGGGGTTTAATAATTTAATCGGGATAAAAAATAGCTCGATATTTTTAAAAATTGAATACATAAATGTTTTATTCTCTTTCTTTTAACATCTATAAAAACATTTTATTAACTCAAGTCACATTAAAGAGTATTACTTTCTTACCTAAGCAACAGTAATTATTGTTAAAAAAAAAAAAAACTTTATTAGCATCGTTTATCTTAAAGTTTAAAATTAAGCAGTTTTTTTTTAAACGATTAAATAAATAATTAGATATCATTAAAATTCTTTATGCATTATGCTCGTAGCAAGTATAAACAGAGAGAATATTTAAAAATTCAAATGAATGTATTTATTCTGATCAACTTACTAATGTAGATCTGTACCAAGTGAATGATTTAATGAAATGATTCAGATTTGCTTTTTGTGTTTATTTTTTAATTTAATAAAAGTGAGTTGACGACCTTTTTGCAATGATCTTAAAAAAATTTTAAATGGTAATTATAACAAAGATTTTCATCTCTATTAAAATAAACAGTTTAAACTTTAACAAGTAAGATTGATATATTCGGCTATGCCGAATCTTATATACCCTTCACCATATATGAAAATCTAGTTTAATGAAGTAAGTCCAATCAAAAAAAAACAAATATTGGAATGACAGAGAGTTAACAAGTAAGAAAAAAATTAAGAACTGTAAATTTTACATAAAAATGTCATCAGCTCTTAATGGGTTAAGCATTTAAAAAAAATCTGAAAGATCTCTGCATAAGCTTTTAAATGATATTTGAAAATATTATGCACAATCGTATTTTCTATCAAAAGTTCCAATTTCTGCATTTGATGTTTTTTTTTTTATTAATTTGTGTTACTTTATTTAATTAGATTTTTTCCAAATGATATGGAAAATTTAGAGGCAGGCGTGTTGTTTGTTTTTATCAAAAGATAACACTATAATCGTAAAAATCACGTCAATTTTGCAACACCCTTTAACTTTTCTATAGCGTTTATCATGCCCGATATAACACCCGTTAACTTTTCTGCAGCTTATGTCATGGCCGACGTAGTAAAACACACACTGTATAATTTTCAACTTAAAAGAATAATTGTAAAAAAAAATGAATTCCTTCAATATATTTTTCCTTCCAATAATTGCATTCAAATTCTAATTCATTTAATTCGATCACGACGTTTAAAATCATAATACATCCATTCAGATTCTAATTCATTTTTTGGCTGATGAAAGGAATGCATTCATAAAAAGTAATTTCATGATGAAATTCAAATTCTTATTCATTCATTTCGTGTGGGTAAGTGAATGGCGATCAAGAATTTTAATTCATTGTGAATGCATTCAAATTTTAATTCAATTCTTTTTTGTGTGGAATGAATGCATTAAAAAAATCACAATTCAATGCGGGAATGATTCGCAGGAATGATTCAATAAAGAATCATTCGTTTGCAGCTCTGGAACATAGAAAGTCTACATTCGCCGAATTCATGTGCGACATAATATGCATACGAAGCTGACGGCTAGTAGAGACGTAGGGTGTTTAATTTTGCAACAAAAAACCTAAATAGCAATAAATTACAGTTCGGTGAAAGTGAGAATTCCAATCATATCACCAATATGCCTGTTCGACAGTCGTAAAAGAGATAAATGCCCCAAAGAAAAGTATTGAGCACGAAGGGCGACTTTAGTTGCATGAGCACAAAATGTGTCTGATGATCCTTCGCTTATGAAATAATTAATTTTTGTACCACCTAATCTTATGAAAATACCTTTAAGGAAAAACTTTGTAACAGTAATAAGCCGTAAGAGTAAATTCCTCTACATTTAGGACACACCTCCTAAAAATAGAATTTTTTAGGTCAACAGAAAAAAGAACTACGTTACCTTTAAAATGATGCTGGGCAGAGCAGTTGATAGAGCATGGTCAGCTTTTGTAAATGTGTGTTACAGTTTGTTTGAAAACAAAAAAGCCGAAAACTACAAGGAAAACGTTTAAGAAATTTTTCTGCTTACTTTGACATTTTTGATGTAAAAAGGTGACATATTAGTAAATTGTCAGACAACAATAACAAAACACAAACTCAGCCTGACTGACTGCAAACTAAAAATGATTTCTTTCCAGCGTAAGGAGCACTGACAATTCATTTCGTTTAGCGTTCTGTACTATTTCTAAACCGGAAAAACTGAACAGAAACTAAAGCAATAATAGTGCAAAATGTTAATCAAAGTATAGCATAGCATGCAAGGAAAAAAACGAAAAACCCGAGAATTTCAACGTTTATTTGTGCAAAAAAAAATTTTGTTTGGATTGAAGAGATAAAAACTTTCAATTGTGCAAATGTACAAGCGTCCTAATTATTGGAGTTGTGCTGTATTTCATTTCATTCATTGTAGACGTTAACTAAGTTTTTTTTTTTTTTGATCGTTAATGCATTTCCTTTTTAACAGAGTACCGAAATGCTTTCTCTCTTCTCACACATGAGAGAGCAGTGAGACATTTTAGTTTTTGTTGCTTCTTTTCATAAATGCGTGAGAGGCTAGAAAATATTTTGGCTTTTTCATTCATGACAAGGATGATCTATTTTTTTTTCTATTCAAAAGTGAAAAAATAAGAAAATAATTTTTTTCAGGCAAGTGCTCATTTATGAGAATTTAAAAATTTTGAAAAAATTTTTCATTAAGCATTTACTTCTCAATATGTTTGATTATGTACATTTTAAATTGTTTTACATGCAACTGCGAGCGTATGCAATAACAAAGTGTTTGTTACTTGTATATATGTTTGTATGTATTTTTCTCATATTATTTATATATTTCCGATCAGAGCTGATGACCATCGTAGCAAGTGCTCTTTAATTTAATTTAATCTTTGAATTTATTTCTTTAGATTAAATAAACTAATATAAATAATATTATTATCAAGTAATATCTGCCAAAAATATATAAAAGAAGTTCAATTTATAAACACACTTATTTTAAGCTGGGTTAATAATTTAGGTGATTAGATTATACTTCCTCATGAGTTTTAATTTAAGCAGGGAAGAAAAACAATTTTGCAGAACAGTTTTTCTAAAGCAGCTTATTTTCTTATGATAAGATTTTTTTTTTTAATTTCCAGAGGATTAAGTTAGTTAATTAATTTAAAATTTAATAATTTTAAAATTTAATTTAAAAACAAATTTGAAAATCATTTTTTTTCTAAAAGATCGGGGAAGAGTGTTTTATTTGGCCGTTATTGCAAAAAAATTTAAATTTTACGAAAATAACAACAGTATTAAAACGAATTAAAAATATTTTTGTTTTGTTTTTTGTAAAAGGTCAGAGGCAAGATTTATTTAAGCATCATTGCAAAAAATTGTCAATTTTAAGAATATAACTAAAAAGTATTTTCAGTAAATACAAAAACGGGCAGTTAAGAGAAGTAAAACATAAATATGAACAATTATTCTTAGTAGACTGTATAATTTAAAATATTTAGTATATTCTTTTAAGAACAAATTAAACCAGTTTGAAAACCATTAACGAAAATCAAGTATATTTTGATGCAAATAAATGTGTGTGTGCAAATTTGTAGAAAAAAATTATGGTGCAGTAAAGTTCAAAGTGATTTGAAAGATTTTGCAACAAAAACTGTTCAGCGTCATGTTCTTCAACAAAATGTTGTCATGGCTTTTTTTTTCAATTAATTTTTAATTGCAGTAAATGACCGTAGCTGAGTACTCAATTTTTTTTTACCGATAACAGGCAATGACCACAAAACTAATAAATAAAGTAGCGTTTCAATGAAATCCAATATTATTTTGTTGTTGTTTTTGTTTTTTGTTTAGACAAATCTTAAAAAATTTATGTTTAGGTTTATTGTGTGCTGCATGCACATCAATATAACGACGCACTAAAGAATTGGTATTTGTTTTTTTGTTTTTGTTGTTGTTGTTGTTAAATGCATCTGTGTGATCAGTGTTAAGCATGGTAAAGGAGCTATTCTAGCTCAAGTTAAATGCCTTGTTAAACACTTCAATACTTGTTCAAGTTGCAGAATTTGTTCTTTAGTGAACTGTAAATGAACATACGCGTATGTTAGTATGTGTGAGTATGCATATGTAGTTTTGTGAGTCGGTGATTTTTTTCTTTTTTTCTTATTGTTTTAAAGAATTAACTAAAATCGAACAATCGCATTTACAACTTTTTATATTGTTTTTTGCTATAAAAGTGAATTTTTATTTGCTACAAAGTCTCCACAATATTCTTTTAACTAATGTTGGCTTGAGAATTAAATGCATTTGTTGTCAGAACGCACAACGCGAAGGTTGTTTAATTTGTCGCAATAAATTCTAATAGTGCAAGCGGAAAATTTTTCAAAGTTGGTTGGATTTGGAAGCTTTGCTATTTTTGTGTTTTTTGAATTCGAAATCAAGTCAGAACCATGAAATTTTTATTTGTTTATGCATTTTTATTAGGGGCGTATGTCAGTGGTACGTTTGCAATAACGACTAGAAAAATGGCAAAAAGCCAGCAATGTTCTTTATAGTCTTATTTGTTGTTGTTGTTGCAATAATTAAACTTTTTGTAATAAAAAAACTGGTAACTTGTTTTTGATTTTGTGTTTTTTTTTTCTAATGTAGAGTTATTGGCTGGGGAATTATCGTATAGACGGGGACACTGTGATGTTTCAATATTTAGTGTTGTACAAGAAATGTTTCGGAGGGAGATTAAAGCCCTGCTAAATCCAAGTTTGCGTTATTCCAGCAACAAAAGCATTTATTATGATCTTTATACTCCCGAGAATATATATGAAAGACAAATATTGCGTACCGGAGATGTAAGGACTTTACGCAAATCAAACTTCAATCCAAAATGGCCAGTCAGGTAAAGTAGTCTGTCGTTTAGTTTTATACACATTAACGCTAAATATTTGCAATAAATTACAAGATTTTCTATACATGGCTGGGCTGGAAAAAGTACATCCTGTTCAAATGCCGCTATAAAAGATGCCTACTTGGGTGTTGGAAAATTTAATGTCATTTTAGTGGATTGGAGTGATATTGCTCTCGATATCAGCTATCCAAGAATATCGCAACAATTTTCGGAAATAGCTGCTCAAATAGCCAAGTTTATACGCTTTTTACAAAAAGAAACTAATGTCGAGATGAGAAGTATATATTTAATTGGACATAGCGCTGGAAGCCACATTTCGGGATTAACCGGAAAACTCTTAAAACCGGAAAGGTTAGGAGCCATAGTGGCTTTAGATCCTGCAGGCTTGGCACAACTTGGATTATCTGCAGATTTTCGATTGGCTCCTGATGATGCATTGTACGTTGAATCGATACATACTGATATATCTCATTTAGGAAATCCTAGTCTTGAACTAAGTCATGCGTCATTTTTACCCAATTGGGGCCAAGGCCAACCACATTGCCCAAATTCAACAGCAGCTGAATTTGATTTTGCATGTGATCATTTTTCGTCTTTGTATTATTTTGCTGAATCTATACGCGAACCAAACTTGTTTGGTGCTATAGAATGTCCAAATGCATTTAGCTTGAAATACAATAATTGTACATGTAGCTCATGGCCAACCGAATGTGATGCTGATGTGTACATGGGCGGAGAACCAGTGACGCCAAAAAGAGGATTTTTTTACTTAAGCACAAAACGTAATCCACCATATGGTTTGAAAGACGTGGTACAAATACGTAAAGTAAAACCACCAAATTTCTTGAAAAGCAGTTATTTTTCAACTCAACTTTTGGGAGGATTATATCAGGGTACCAACCGTTTACTTTGAAAAAGAATAACATTATCGTATTTACATTTATATATTTTTGTTTAATCAATATTACAATAAATCAACATTTGTGTAAATAACATTTGCGAAATAATTCGTCTGCTTTCTTGGTCACTCTCAGGAATTATTATTCATCTGTTTTTAATTTTAACTCACCTGACTTGGTCCAATACGATATGTGGCCGGATCAACTTCGTTGCAAGACAATATTTGTTCAATTGTAATGTCCTTATTTGATTCAGCCGCCAGTAACCCAAAACGTCTTACGAATTCTGCTAGTGGTACAGATTCTGGAAAGCCTAAGCGATGTAATCTGGCAGCATCCAAAACTTGGGAACCTCTTAACTAAAAAAAAGCAAAAGCGGAAAAAGTCTTAAAACTTTATTTCTTAAATGTATAAGTTTTACTTTAAGAATCATACCTGACTGCGCAATAGGGGTACATTGACTAAATCATCTTTGGAATTTGGAACACATAATGCATTAGGGGAGCCATTGGAGGTAAATGCAGAATGTTGTCCAGCGTTATGTTGCAATAGATAACAATGAACAAAATGTGTTCCAGTTCTTCTTAAAGTATCAATTATCCCATCAACTGTAAACTTAACTTGTAACATAATTGAGTTCCGTTTTACTCCTGCCGAAGTAAATGATCTTCTAATACTTGATACTCTTCTAAGTGATTGGGTTCCTTCAAGACCCGCAAATGAACCACAGAATACAATACCGCCTGAACTTCGGGTAAGGGATCCAATATAAAGACGGCTGATTTCATCTCTAGATGAATCTTGAAGCAAAGATCCAGCGTTACGAATGGCGGGGTGTTCTCGACTGTTACGTACCCAACCATTTACACTGTACAATACGGGATTCGTTCCCTGTAGGTGCTGTAGAACAAATTGTTTTGGACCTGTACATTTGCGTAAAAGTGCTTGGTGTTCTCGATCACCATAATGGGAAAATAATCGCTCAAGGAATGTATCATCATTTGAATTCGGATATATGGATTCTTCATCCAATAGCCACAGCAAACCACGTCGATCTTGCTCTCGCAGATCTCTTTGAGATGAACGCACCACATGATTTTGTGGAGCCTTATCTATAAGTGAAACTAAAGGTCCAGGATTTGAATCACCCACACATTCAGTATCAATTTCAACTAATTCCTGTGCATACCGGTCTCTAGGAGCAACTAAAGAATTGTGGTGGAACAATAATTGTAGCCTTTCTTGCAGATAATTGTGTTTCAAGTCCGATAAAGTTGCTCCAATTTGAGAACCACAGCTTGCAGGATTTTGGAAACCTGGCGTATCTACCAAAACTATAGACGCTATTGTATGTGCAGACGTACATATAGCTTTGTTTATCAGAGCTACAACAGCAGCCAGAGCTTCAGAATATAAGCCGGTAACCAATGCATCTAAACTTTCCCATGCACATTCAACACTATCCCCAGTTGCTTTCGATGGACTTGTGCTACCAGATGTATTAACATTGAAAACAGCTCCTGATAAATCTTCCAACGACACTCCCAATAATGAAGCGGCCTTTCTTGCTGCAGAAGGATTTGCAAATTGAGTTCTTGCGGTGGGGCCTGAGCCCGCAACAGTCACACCAGCTAATCCTAGATGATATATCGAAGCCAAAATACTCCATATACCCTTAACAGCTTTGGAATCAATATTCAATGTGTCGAATGCTTGAACGACTCTCAAAAATTCGGCAGCAGAACGCTGTCTGTCTTCAAGTTTCTGTGACAACGACACAAATGGATGATTATCTTCGGCGGGTAGGCTATCAATTAGCAACTCCTTTTGCAATGTTCCAGTAGCACCAGCCAACAAACGGGACATAATATGGAAACAATGCTCATTGTTAAGTCGGCGTGCAGCTCTTTGCCGTTCCGGCAATAAAACCTGTTAACAATCTATTAATTATTTTGATTAAATTTTTTAAAATTGTTTCCTACCTGTAATGACGCTGACGCTATTTGTCCTGACTGATCAAAATCTACGCTCAATAACTGTGTTAAACGCGTAGCATTTGCATTCAAACATGTTTTTGCATTTCCAAATGCTTCCACAACAATATTGACCGAATTCACTTTTTCAGCATTTAGAAAATTATTAACGGAACCTAAACAAAAATAAAAGAATACAAAGCAAAATTTAAATGTTCATTCGAAAATATAAACATAAATATTAAAATTAATAATTGAGGTTAATCCCATTTTCTTTTAAGCTTTACACTTTTATGTCTAACTAGAGTAGCCCTGCTCGCATTGCTGCAAAATACAAAAATGTAATCAATACGATTTTTAAAGTTTAAAGTAAGTTAACGTCTTTGTATTAAAAATAAAATCTTCTAAAAATAATTGACATTCTCAGAAAACCACAGATAATGGGGACATGCTAGTATTTTAGGGATAACGAATGTCAATCTTGATCTCGTAAATTATTGAATCTCAGAACCCTCCTTTAAAAGATTTCTCTAAAATTTGATGGAAAAACACTCTCCTCTATGTAAAAAACTCGGTCTATACGGATGGTTTCAAGAGGGTGAGGAGTTGAAAGACAGATCTTTAAAGAGAAATTGGGGATAAAAATTAGCTTATATCGACTCCCAAAAACGGAGAAAGACGGAGAACTGGCAGGGATATTTGTCACTGCACCGACAGTAAAGAAGCAAGGACGATCGTGAAAGGTGGCTTACTACACGAATCTCGTCTTTGAATGCTGGGAATCTTTGAATGTGATAGCGGAGGATGCATCTCCTATACAATGACTTTCGCAGAAGCTGTCAGGACGAGGAAGAATAAGCGACGATCAAAAAAATTTTCTATCAATACACCGCACTGGAATACCGACGACTGAGGTGCCATTGTAATCGGGCACCATCGGTTACCTTTTCTGATTAATTCGTATCCCGGCCACCGGACCTATTTCTGCAGCTTCACTTTTGCATTTATCGCTCGCCCTTTCTTTTGGCCTTCTTTGGCCTGACTTTCTTCTTTGTCTTATTCTACTTTGCATGTGACAGAAAAGGATCAGCAAATAGAACCAAGAATGCTTTTGAAACAGAGCTACCTGCTACAAACAAAACTAATGTTTTAAAGTGGTAACAAACAAAACAAAAAACACTTTCTGCAGGTGGCAAGCGTCATCTTTAGTTATGCCACTTTTACATGAAATGAATAAAGACGGCTTCCTGAACATGCAATACAGAGATGATAAAATTTATTTTTTATAAGAAAAATTTAAAAAAAAATCAAATACACTTTATATGAGAAGACAGATTTTTAGTCTTCAGTGAAAGCTCATTGGTGACGAACATAGGAAGTAATTAATTTTTTTGTTTTCAATTTTTTTCCAATATAATTAAAATTAAAATAAGTGTTTTAGTCCAAAAATTGCTCAACAAAATTCAGTTTTTTTCATAATAATGGTTCGATACCGATAAAACACTGCAAAGGAGCTTAAATAAATATTTTTATTTGATATTTAAAATTTAATTTTCTTTTCTTATTTTAACAGTTTAAAAAGTCGCATGAAAGTGCTAATTTAGCTCTTTTATTATTTCTTAAGTCGCTTAGGATGGATATTATTATTATTTTTTTTTTTAATTGATGAAGTTTCTTTAGAAAAATTTTTTGGCAGTGAAACACAATTTTTTTAATATCAAAGTGCATAATCTTGTGGGGTTGTTGTTGCTTTTGAAATTTTTTACTAATTATTATTGTTAGCGCTGTGATATTAAATGAACTTTATTAATTTCTTATTCATTAATTTACATTTTGACAATTTTAAAATGTATCTATCGTACGTAGTGTTCGTCCTGTTGTTATTAAAAAAAAGTGCAAAAATAAAAAAATTTGAAAAAAAATATTTAAAAAAATTATCATTAATAAAATAGTTAAAGAGTTTCCAAGGTAACTCGAGGCCATAAAACTTTAAAACCTAATGGCAAAACATCAAATTTTTATTGATCATTATTTTTACTATTCGAATTTTTTTTTTATTATTTATTTGTTTTTGCTTTTTACTTTAATTTTGTGAATATTAGCTACTTATTTGTGTTTCTTGACTTTGCTACAACTTTAAGAGAATTTATTTTTTTTTTTTCTTTAATTTTTTTTAAACCTTTTATTTAGCTAAGGAGCGAGCCATTTGGGTGTCGTTGGGTATTATTTTCAATTTTATTTATTAGGTTAATAAATATTTTTTATTGGTCTACAGATGCTTGTATACATTAGAGCTATAAATGAATCATTCTTTTTTGATTTTAATTCGTTACGAATTAACTAAATTCATTCTTTTCACAACAAAAAAGAATTAAATGAAATTTGAATTAATTCAAACAAATTTGTAAAAAGAATTGCATTTTGTTTTTGATTCAAATGGATTTTCCAAAATGAATTTCAATTCATTTCCAACTCATTTGAATTGAATTGACTTTGAATTAATTCAAATGAGTTAGAACAAGAAATTGCAATTCAAATGAATCAAATCAAAAATGAGTTGCAATCAATCGAATTCAAGAGCCGATTTAGGAATAATTAAAAATTGAAATTTCTCATATTCAATGATCGAGGGTCAAAGGTGAAAGAACATACAAAATCAATTCAAATTTTAATCAATGAGTTGGTAATGAATTGCTTTTTTTAATTTATTCGAATTAATTCAAAATTAAGTTAATTCAATTAAATTGGAAATGAATTGCAATTCTTTTTACAAATTCATATTAATTGGAAACGATTTGAAATTCATTTCTACGAATTTAATTAAATTGGTAAAGAATTGAAATTCATTTCTACTAAATTCGTTTCAATTGACTCAAATTTCATTCAATTCAATTTTTTTTTTTTTTGTGAAAAAAATTAATTCAAAAATTGCTAATTCAGT
Organism: Cistogaster globosa; assembly: GCA_937654795.1. Lineage (NCBI taxonomy): Eukaryota > Metazoa > Arthropoda > Insecta > Diptera > Tachinidae > Cistogaster > Cistogaster globosa. The sequence continues at coordinate 174,826,815 of OW569403.1, forward strand.
GCATTAATGATTCGCGAATTAATTCAAAAATTACTTGAATTAAATAAACTAATTAAAATATTTAAGCTATCGGAGAGATTATTGTATCGTCTTTGTTAATAGAGATCACCCTTGAATTTATTCTAAGTAGAGGAATAGAGCGGGAAATTTAATAAAAATCATTGATAAGGCAGCATAAATTTTAAACGTTTGGCTGTTAAAGAAAGAAAATTTTAAGCATTTTGACATTAGCATTCGTCCATTTATCTTATTTTTCATGTACAAATGGATATAAATTTATTGATCGTTCAATAGACTTCTCTATGTGTTAATGGAAATTCACGATATTATAAGATTTCTTTTTCACACTTTTTTTGCTTTGAAAATATAAAACAATCATTTATTAGAAAGCCTGACGTTTCAATGCCAACTATACCTCAAGGTCAGATCCAAAAACTGCTAATAATGAATTTAATTTTTGCTGTAGATCTCACAAAAGAGGTTCTCCTAAAAGAGGTTCACCCATACTTTTCGAACAACTTTTTTACATCTACTTTGTCAGCTCTTTCTGCTCAAACCAAATTTATGTTGAACATTGCACTTGAGTATTGGTGGCATGTCATTAGGCCACAGCCATAACCATAATCATTTCCGTAGACGTTAATTGAATTTTGATTTTCTAGCATAACCATATGAAATTGACTATTGAAGGGAAGATTATTTGTATATGTTTATTATTGTTTTCTAATTTTTCACGACCGCTTTATTGTATTGAAAAGTTTTAATTAATATTTTTTTTCGTTGTGCGTTTTTTTTTCAACCAAAAGACTTTCTTATGGTTATGGCACAACTATTCGATATCAGTGGCCATATTTATGTCTATTGCTCGCCGGGCAATACTTGAATCCTTAATCCGCCTTTAGCTACTTTGCAGACAAAAACGACTAATAATTGGGGCTTAATTTTTACAATCATCCTAGATAATTATATGGGATCCAGAACTATTACCTGATTATCATGTTGGGAATTTGATAATAAAAAAAAGTTTAATTAGATTTGGCTCGACTTTCCATCAAATTTTAAACTTAAACAGCTTTTACTACACAATTTCGAATGTCTTAACTCATTTGCATGCAAAAAGGAGGCGATGTAATTGTTGTGAACAAAAGCGATAGAAATATGTGAATCAAACAACGAAATTGGAAGTGGGCCATTCTCGAGTTCCTTAGCAACAATATACGAATAAAGGTAACAAGCTATTGATATTTTGAAATGCTTTATTTGTGAAACTAACACACAATTTATAGTTATCGTAAATTACTACTGTAGATATCCGTACATTCAATAATAACAAAAACTAAACTTGAGAAAATCAACTGAAACAACATGTCAAAAATTAATATCTTGAACTTTGAACTTGAATAAACTGTTATCAGGTGTTGCAATGTTATAACCGCTATTTGCCTTGTGAAGAAGAATATATCAAGTTATATATGTTTTTGACGTAATGACTTACGTAAAACATGTACAAGTGTGAGGTTAAATATGTTTGACGTAACAACATACAAAGAAAAACACGAATTGTTTAAAATAAATTTTTAACAAATAAAATAATAACATTTAATAATTAAATTTAAAATTGCGCCGAAAACAAAAATAACTCGACATATTTATCTTCACACATGTCCTATTGAATATAAAGATCTGAGGTTAATAGAAAATATAAATAATATTTTTGTTTGTTTTTTTTCGAACTTTGTCAAGCGCTTTAAGATAAAAAAATTAAAATTAATGTTTTATTTTTATTTTCTATCAAATTGACTTGGGTATTACAAGTTGTTGAAATTCTTGAAAAGGCGGTTGCTTCATGTATCAAGTCTAATTAAAGTGACCAATTGGGCAAATAGCAATTTCATTGTATTTGTAATCATATTGCAACAATACTTACAAATGTAAGTAAAATGTTTTTGAAGACAAAATTAAAAAAAAAAATCAGAAAACAAAAGAACAAAACAGATATGACAACTTACCAGCTGCCAACGCCAAATAATAAAGTGCGTGTTTGAAACTGGTTGTTTTGCCAGAACCAGAACGACCCATGAATATTAAACTTTGATCACGACGAGATTCCAGCATTGCCCTGTAGGCGGTTTGAGCTAATGAATATATATGCGGAGGCATATCTTCTGTTTTACATCCGCGAAACATTGACACCACCTAAAGGAAAAAGCAAATATTAAAAAAAAGAAAAACATTACACAACACCACATGCTTAGATAAGCAAAAATTAAAAATAAAAATACCTTTTCAGAATACAATGATAAAGGTGCCATTGGGTTGACTACTAACAGAGTCGGTCCTGCTTTGGTGTGAATAAGATTGCTAGCAAAACGTTGGCGTAAGCAATGCAATACTGACGCTTCATTTAAATGTTTCAATTCACAGATATCTTCCACCAAATCCAATGATGGAGAATTTTGTTTCTCTACATCGTCTTCGTCTACGGTCATCTCTTCGCCATTGTGTAACAACTGTATGACAACCTTGTGATTATCCATATGAGCTTTGGTCTGAGGCAAACGTAAAGCGGCACAAAACCCACCACGGTGTACCAACCATACAGGGTCACCTTGACTATTTCCATTATTTGTTGCACAGTTAGAGTTTTCCTCTTGTGAACTTTGCTGTTGCAATTGATTTGCATTGTGAGACTTAAAGAAAAAAAAAAAAAAAGAAACAAAAATAAATTAAAGATAAAAATATTAATTTTTAATGCACATATATTTTTTGATGAGTTACAGAAAAAGTGAATATCTAATACTCTTTTTCGAAAATGTAAGCGTTCATTACAAATGGTATAAAATAATTTCAAATCAAAGTTATAATTTATTTGAATTTAAGCACCGATAATGATTATTTCGCTAGATGGATTTTCAAAGTCAAAATAAATTTTTAAAAATGTCTGAAATGTTCAGGCCTTTTCGGATTTACCATTAGGCGGCATCCTAAAGGTAAAATGGAAATTTTCACTGTTATTTCGACTAAAACAATGTGTCTTTTATTATTACAGACAAATGAAAAACAAAAAATCATAAATTGTGGTGTTAATGGATTTTCTAGAAACAGCGTTTAAAATGATATATCAAGTGTTGAGTGGCAAAAGTAAAAAAAAAAAAAAACACACACTGTCTCTAAATGTTTATGAATCTCTAATATAAATCTAGTGCATTAAACTAAAATGATGGAAAAATGAATTTCTATATTTAGACAAAACTTCCATTTGCAAAGCAATTATACTCTACACACACACATGGTAAAAAAGAAAAAAAAATCAGAAAGACCCACAAATGTCTGCAAATGATTTTTTTTACATTTCATATCCTAATTAACGAAATAAATATAAAAAAACGTGCATTAGGATGGCTCAAAAAACGGTTGTGGTACTTTAAAAAGCAACTTCAAATTTCCATACACTTTTTAATTTGGTGAAAAATTTTAAATTATAAATAACGGAATGAAAAGTATTAAAAAACAAACAATTTAACTGAAAGGCAGTATCGTAAAAGCGTTGACAAAGTATCATTTTGGTTCTAAGAATACTTATTTATTTATTCAGTGTCTTACCAATTACCCGAAAGGAGCAATTTGTATCATACTTAAGCAAGGGAACTGAGAAAAGCTCCTTTAAGTCAATCAAAAAACTTCAGCTGGGGAAGTTGCAATTTGCAAAAATTTTACTTTCAAGGTTTCTAGAACCAAAATTAAGCCAGAAAAAGTTAGCGTATATAAAATCGTGAATTTAAATAATTGCAAAAGTGACAACATTAGGGTTCATTATTATTCTGTAACTGAAAAGTTACAGAATCGGAGCAAAAGCCTACAAGATAAGTGGATGTGAACGCTTCAATTCATAGTTAACATTAATTAACAAATGATTAAGAATTTTATTTACGTTATTCCTGTTCGTTTAAAAAACAACATATTTAACGATATTCTCAAAAAATATTTGATCTTGTCGTTGTCTGTCGATCCGATCAAAATTTTTTTTGTATATGATCAAAATTTGGACAATATTTTTAAACTTAAAAACTATACTTTGATCTACAATTTTGAGAGATTAGCATTTATTTTTAATTTTATTGTTTTAATTTTAGAATGTCTTTTTTATACAAAACATAAATATTTAAATAAACAAACAATTACAAAAACAATGTGTGTGTTTGAGTTAAAAAGGATTGTTTTTATTCAACAAAAAAAAGATGAAAATTAAATAATAATAAATTTTATTTAATCATTTTATTCATTCTATTTTATTCGCAATTCAAATTTTCAAGCCAAATTTGAGAATTTCTTGATTTAACTTTTTTTTGTTTTTAATATTTTCTAATTAGTTGTAAAATATTAATAAAATTACTTTTGGACAAACGACTGTATCACCATTATCGGTGCGTGTGTTTAATTACCAAACCAAAACTACTTAATGTATGGGGAAAAGTGCGAGTCAATGACCAGAAGTATGTAAGTCAAATATAGAATACTGTGACAAAGAAGGCAGAAACTAAATAAACATCCACATAAACTAAAACGGTAAATACGTTAGTTTAATAATTATAATGACAATTAAAGCAAATACTTCTATCAAAATCATAAGAAATACTCATTCTACAAATACATTTGCAAACATTAGGGCGGCTCAATTTGCTTGGTTCTTTCGAACTGGCCCTAAGAAATTCAAAATTTTAGTTTTTTGGTTGGTTGGTTGATTCGAATAAGATAAAGAAATAAAGTAAATTAATAAAATGAAGATAGGAAAAATTAAAATAGTTACTGTGTTTTTGTATATATATTTTTTGTGAGTTTTTATTGTCTTTTTAAGACCTTTTAGTTTTGAGTACAACATTTGGGCCGGATTCACTGATGATCTATATGAGCCATAGCGAAATGGCTAAATCGATAAGATTTATGTTTGAAGGAATCAAGCATGGCGAAATAATATACGGTATGAGCGATAGCGAATTTATTGATTTTCGCTTGTATCCTAACCATCAAACTCCATATATAAAAAATCTGTATACTATTTGTTTTATATGTAGTTTTACAAGCAGACTAGCGGCGAAAATTAACGAATTCGCCATCGCTCCCATCGTATATTTATTCGCCTTGGAATCAAGCACAATTAAAAATAATAAATAAACATGAAGCGAGGTTTGCATATGATACCATAACTTAAGAACGACTAGATAGATTTGGTTTTTTTTTAATATTCTGTATGATCCGAGGATGGTTTTTATGTAAGGATAAACGGTTGTTTTTTAAGAATTCATCAATTTGTAGATGTCTTAAAAAAAGAATAATATTTTAATGCCAAATTTTTTTGTCTTCTACTTGATTTAATAACAAATTATAAATTCTTTAATTTCAGATAAAATTTCGATTTTGCCGAAAGCAAAAATATATGTTTTGTTGTTGGCATAAAATTTTGTCATAATATTTACTATTTGAGATCTGATACTATATGTATGTTAAATTGGCTGATCTCTCAGTACCATAGTATTAAGATTTCTTATTTTAATTGCCGCTGCACTGGGCAAAGCGCCAACGTACTTTAAACTCATATTTTTATATGTACATACACACACATTTATACACACAAACACAAATGAAACATTTCTAACACACGTTTTCACGAAACCAGTTTTTGTTAAGTTCTTTTAATTAATATAATGGAAGTATGTTCCACGTACACGCATACGTACGTATGTATGTATTAAATATATTTGTATTAAATATATTCATAAAAATATAAACATATTTTTTTCAATCAGTTAACAACCGTAAGTACTAATTAATTCAAAAATTATTATTATAACCGAAATGTATGTGTTTCCTCTTTTAAAAGTTCTATTTAAACGGTCATATTTAGAAAAAATAAACTTCCTATTTTAGATTTAAAGTTTAAAAAGTATTTTAAGAAATTTTGTTAAATAAATCATGTAAATGAATTATTCATTTTTGAATTAATTCGCGAATCATTCATGCACTGAATTAACAATTTTAGAATTAATTCTTTTCACAAAAAAAAAAAAAAAAAATGAATTGAATGAAATTTGAGTCAATTCAAACGAATTTAGTAAAAATGAATTCAATTCGTTTTCAATTTAATTAAATTTGTAGAAATGAATTTCAAATCGTATCCAATTGAAATGAATTTGTAAAAATAATTGCAATTCATTTCCAATTCAATTGAATTAAATTAATTTTGAATTGGAATTGAAAAAAGCAATTAGCGATTCATTACCAACTCATCGATTAAAATTTGAATTGTTTTTGTAAGTAAATACGCAAAATTCTTCTCCATGTTCTTTCACGTTTGACCTTCGATCATTGAATATGAAAAATTTCCATTTTTCTTTATCCCTAGATCGGCTCTTGAATTTGATTGATTGCAGCTCATTTTTGATTTGATTCATTTGAATTGCAATTCCTTGTTCTAACTCATTTGTATGAATTCTAAATCAATTCAGTTCAAATGAATTGGAAATAAATTGAAATTTACTTTAGAAAATTCATTTTAATTAGAAACGAATTGCAATTCTTTTTACAAATTTATTTCAATTGGAAACGAATTAAAATTCATTTTTAAATAATTTGTTTGAATTGATTCAAATTTTATTCAATTCTTTTTGGTTTTGAAAAGAATTAATTCAAAATTTAGTTAATTCATAACGAATTAAAATCAAAAAAGAATGATTAATTTACAGCTCTTTGTGTAGTTTTTGTATAAATACAACAACTCTGTAGAGAAATAAATGCCTCAAAAATACAATATGAAAAATTAATAAACTCTTTTAAGGTATTTCTTGTAAATAGTTGCATAAATTGACAATTTACAATTAATAGATAACCTGTAGATAGTATATGAAATATGAGTATTTTGGGGAAGCTTTCTTAATAAACTATTAGTTAGATGTTCTATAAAGATACGAGAAAAAATGTTGATCCTTCTGGATTTATATTTTTACTTTTTTCCACTTCTAAATGCTGGGGTTGTGGCGAAATCTGGATTTAAAGGGTATTTTTTCCAATTTTGCTTTTTGGAAAATTATTGCTTAAGTAGGTCTTCAACTTTTGTTTCTGTTATGCAGGACGTTTGATAGAAATTTTTATAAGATTTCCTATAACACCCATACAATAGCAAAATTCCTATAAATCTTGATTTCGTATACATCTTAGTCTTGTAGCAACAGAATTTCATTGCATTGTAATGCAACCAAAAGCCTTTATCTAGTTTTTATCTTTTGACTCTTAACAAAACAAAAGCTTTTCGTAAACATCGAACTGTCAAAAGTGTCATAGAACTGCTTTAATACGTGTTTGTATTTTTGAAAAAAATAATCGAAATATAAAATTATTATTAGCGGAATATGAAGATTGTATTAAATATAAAACTCTATTAAATATACTACGATTTTAAGTATTTAAGTGTGAGCAATATTTGCTTTTGTATTGTTGAGAAATCGATACAACTAAAGACAGCTTGGCGCCAATTATGTATGTCTGCTGTTTCACTTTTATAATAAACGCAGTTACAACATCTACTATTAATTTTAGTATTGCAGATGTTGTAACCACGGTTGATAAAAATATTTGCCACAAAACGTAAAAGATGTATAAAAGCAAACCGTAAATTCGGCTGTTATTAAAAAAAATTAAATTAAATATTTAAAATATATAATAAATTAGATAGATGAAAATTGAAACTACAGAGGAATTCACGGTTCGTATTTAACTTGAAATCCTTTTCATCTAAATTGTAAAAAAAATTGAAAGTGAACTGGCGCCAAATATTGAAGCTGTTTTACACTTGTAAATAAATCTAATTTTAGTACATTAAATATTTATGCATTTTGTTGTTGTCGTATTTGAAATTTATCAAGATTTACTAAAGTTACAAGATATAAAAGGTTTACAATAGCAAACAATGAATTCCGAAAAAATTAAAAAAAAAAAAAATAGAAAAAAAATACATAAAAATCAAACCTTTTTCTTAATAATTTCATCAAAGTTTTTAAAAAATCCGCTGTTCATAGATGAACCCGAACCTCGCATGTGTAGCGATTTTTCCCACATTGTTTGCCACGAAACGGTGTCATTGCGTCGACTTAACGAGGAACGAAATACACGATTATTAAAGTAGGTGTTTGTTAAAGGCGACATGGTTTTTATACCAGCAGCAGCACTATTCCAAGGTGGTCTTACGTTTCTTACTGCAATAGAAACATTTTTACAATGACCATTCATTTTGTGATTTGTTCGAAAGCTTCGATATTTTTGAGTGCGTTCAAATGTGGAAAGATTCGAAGGAACCGGAGATTGGGGATCACATTCGGAATTTTTTTCTCCTTCGCTATGCAAACGGATTCTGGTACTAGAACTACTCGATGATCTTTTAAGAAGAGGTGATAATACGGATTTATTTGCCCTTCTAGGAGGTAATGGCGATCTTTTATCCAGACAACTTTTATTAACTTGTGTCGTAAGTTCTTTAGGGTTTTTTCTCAAAAAACCCTTTTCGCCATTGAGACATGCGGATGAATTATGATGTTCGGATCCACTATCACTTATGTTTTCCGAGCTAACACTGCTTTTTCGCTGATATTTTTCCCCTCGAGGCGGTGGAGTTGGCTTTAAAACTCTTGACTTGATTGTGCCACATGCGTGAGCCTTTCCGGTACAACCTTTGTGAAATGCAGGATTGAGCCCCAAACCTGGCTGAGCAGGGGTCGCTGGAGTAATAGGGGTGCGAAGGTTATGTTCAAAACTTTTTGGCAATAAAAACATATTGACAAATGAACCCCTTTTTTTATTTTAAATCGAAATCTTTATTATTTATTTATAGTCGTTTTTTATTATTTATTTATAGTCTTCATTTCACTGATTATTTTTTTTTACGATTAAAAAAATATCGTTTCTAAACTTATTTAGTATCTAATTAGCATCAATTTTTGATTGAACATGTACATACATATGTCAAATATTTTTACTGTTGTTAATCTCAAGCCAACAGCAATTCATTATTATGAAAAACACAAACGCTTGAGGCATATCAACACAAAGATTTATTTAACTTAGTTTTTCAATTATTTGATCTTCCAAATATTTATTATACGATTATAAGCATGAAAACAATATTTCCCTTTACATTTTAACAATATTCAAACTAAATTAATTTTAAAAATTTGCCTTTAGAAATTTAATTCGGTTCGAATAATTAAAAATATTTGAATTTTAGATTATATTTTGTGCGAAAACAAACAAAAAAATCAGTATAATTTAATTTATATACAAATTTACTTAATAACTTTAAATAAAACTTTGCAATGATCGTAACCTTGAGAAGATTAGAGTTAAACAATTGTGTAATAGAAACAAAAACTATAAGAATTTAAAAAAAAAAAAACCTACTCGCTTGAGGTGCTAAATGCTGGCTGGTTTGCTGGCTATTCATTTGCCTCGATCTTAATAAAAAAAAACACTTACTTAGGTGTATGCATGCATGCCTACGTACCTATACACACACACATTCATATGTACGGATATTGAAGTACGTTCATTAAGCCAGCCCCCAACACAAACAAACAAATTCACATTTATCGTTAACTGCATTAATTTTTTAACTGGTTGGTTGTATTTTGTAACAACAAAGTTCTTTCTTAAATTAATTTCTATCTGGATCGTACCTATTGCTTTCTGTTGTTTTTCCAATAATTATATTTTAAAAAGAAAGAACATTTTTATTTTATGCGTATGCATGTTTTAGACGGTTCGCTCCAAACCTTCTTTATAGAATTTTTGTTTATATCGAAGAACTTGATTACATGATTATGTGTCGATTTTTCGCAAGAATCACAATAAAACTTTGAGTCAATTATTACTGCCTTTTTTAAAAACAGCGATATTCATATTGAGAAAAATTAAGAAATATTGTTTCAATTTTTTATGTTGTTTGTTGATCAATCACGCCTTAAAAGCTCAAACGATTTTTATGAGATCAGGACTAAATCCAAGCGTACTTTCAGACGTTACAAATAAAACTATTTCCCATGTAGAAGTCAACATCAGACAGACAACGCCACGATTTACATAATTACATTGTAGCTTTGTAAAATAAGACGTTTTTACAACAAAACGCACAACTCAGGCAAAGTCGTGGTGAAGTTTTAAGGCGAAATCACATCATAGTTTTAAGGTTAAAAAACAAAAACTGAATTTAAAAAACAAATTTTTCAAAACACAAAATTTAATTAAAATCTTTTTTATTTAATTTCTTTTAAAAAGTTTTTGTCTGCAGTTACAAAAATATCTCGAAGAACTTTTTAATGAAAAACCTATTTTCAAAACCTATTTTTCAATTTCGGTTTAAGAAAAAAGATTTTAAGAGCAGGTCTAATGCACATATGTACGTTTAATAACATAAAAAAATATCACATTTCATGTAGGAATACATATGTATGTGTGAACGTTTCTTTCGTTCAACTCTTGGTCAAGAACTAAGCACAATAGTTAAAAAAATATATATTTGCTCTTCTATAAATATGTAGCTACTAGATTTGAAAAATAAAATTGTAAATATTCACACACATACAAACACATATGTAGCTAGTAGACTAAGTAATGGTACTTGAAAACAATGTCGCTTAAAGAATCAAAAAATTATGATTTCATACTGTTCCTGTTATAATCTTCGTTAAGTCACCAAGTAACCAACCCATGTATTTCCACCTTTTGATTATTTTGGTTGTGTCGAATTTTAAAAATTATTTAAAAGTACAATAATATTTATGTATGTATGTTTGTCCAGAAATTTACATATGTAAATATTTTATTTGTTTGAATAATATTTACAATTGCATTTTATGTTGTTGCGGCGTTCAGTACATATTTATTTGGTATTTAAAAATAGTTGAATACTAAGCCTTGCTTGATGATATAGAAACAAAAGAAAAACCCTGTTTAAATGCAAATTGTATTGTATGCCGTTTATGTTTGTTTTTTCGTAATGCGTTAAATTGCAGTTCAGAAAATATTATTATTTAAAAAAAAAAACACGAAAAATTATTTTAACACGTGATGCAATGTGTTAAAAAATGGTTTAAATTCTATTTTATATATTTATTTATTAAATGTAAAAACACTTGTAGATACAAACATATTTACGGATAGAATAAGTAAATATTTACTTTTTATTAATGCTAATTTAAGTAAATATTTTTTTAATATAAATTATTGAATATGACTTGTACTTCTGGTTTCTTCTTCTAAAATCAAAATATACATACACATGTATGTACATATTTATGTATATAAAGTGTAAACAATATTTAAATAACTTCACGCAGCGGAAAATTGTTTTTTATATTTTAATTTCAGTAAGAACAAAAACGAAATTTGAAAATAACAAAAAAAAAAAGAAAGAAATTTTGTTGACTTTTAACAGTAAAAAACCTAAATATGTATGTAAGTATGCACGAGTTTATGATCGATCAATCATCGATTAATTTAATGAATGATAAATATTTAAAGTTAATAAATGTATGAACGTGATCACCGCGACGACGTTCGTACGTAGAAACGGTTTGAAACATACTGGTGATGTCTAGACAAATGTATTTTTTACAAACGGCCAAATGACTTTAGATGCAACAACAGAAACAACAACAACAACGCCGAACAAGCTTAATACCTAAACAATGACAACAACAGCAAAGTTATATGGGGAGTTGTTCAAAAGATTTGTTCATTTGCCTATTTGTGTATTGTAGGTTAAGTTAGTTTTGTCAGATGTAGGGAAGAATAAATAAATATGTAGATACATACATACATAATGTAGCATATGTATGTACATATGTATGTATTTATTTACATTTCTGCTTGCTAGCTTGCTTGCCTTCTTTAAATTTTCGTTTAAAGTTGTTTTATTTTATTGCAAAGTAAACTGACAAAATAATTCTTAGTTTGTGTGTCTTTATAATATTTCAATTTTTTATGTTATTTACACCAGCGAACGTTGATCGTTCATAATTTTTAGATTACGAAGGCAGTCGGATATTAACATTTTATTATTTTAAACATTAAATTAAAGAAACTTGTTAGGAAGTTTGTTGTGTTGAACTAAAACGATCATTAAGCTTAAAAATTGGAAACGAGCAAGTTTTATTATGTGGAATGTGTGGCTCATCTCTGGCTTTTTGTTTATTAAGGGAACTAGACGAATGATGAATTAAATGAATTCTTAAATAAAAAACCAGTTGTGATTCAAATATAATTATCCAATTTGTTACTTTCATGATTGTTAAATCCATTCTAAATCTTGTTATTCTTTTCATCCATTTGATTTTTTAATTTTAAAACAAATTACGCCAAGAATTATTTTACCACATACAACAACCACTCTGCTTAATGTTTTGCTTAATACTGCCGGTTCTAGCTGCAGTTTTTATTTATAGACGACTTAAAACGTCTAGATTATTTTATTATGGAAAGATCTGGAAGCTTATTTTAAAAAACGAAGTTTTATATTATGCAAACTAGTTGAGAAAAGGATGCCACAATCGAGTCACAATCTGATGAATTTGAGCCCGATATATTAGCAAGAAAAATTAACAGTGGTCAATGGAATTAAATCTACCACACGAAAGCAAGGACTAGGCAAAAAAAAAAAAATTAAAATGCATGAAGCTTTCATTCAGCGTCAATTAAGTAAAAAAAATCAAGAAAACAGCCCTCTTTTAGCGCTCGTAAACACTTGTGCAGCTATTTTGCCTTACAATTTATTCCTTAGATTTCCAGTGACATTTCCATTTCTTCAATTTGAAGAAATAGTTTATCGAAAATGTTTCTAGGTCATGGCTGCAACAAAAAATAAACACTATGAGGAAATGTATCAGATTGCATTCCAATTGTTCATATTTATGTAAAACAAACAATTGGATTGATGCCGTTTATTTTAATTTTTTAAGAAAATAATGTTTTAGTTATATAATTCTCTCTTAACGCAGGCCTCTATTTTGTAAGCCCAAAATCCAACCAATGAAAAATTTGAGTAACTAAGAGCCAGAGTAAGAATATTATACAGCGATCTGTTTACAATAATATGAACGTATTAAGTTCTTTAATAATGTACGCAAGTGCACAGAGTGTCTATTTAAGGTTGTAACAGTCTTGTTTACATGTTCATTCATATAAATACTACAACAGACACATAAATACCAAAAAAGAATTACATACAAACAAGTGTGTGGTACGCTTTACTTTTATTTCGCTGCTTTAACACTTTAAGATTTCGCAGTAATGAATTAAAAAAAGAAGAAATCTTGATAGTGTTGAATTAATTTTAATGTCCTTAGTCATTATGAAAGTATCCGTTCACACATCAAAATTTGGTTTCTTTAAATATCATTTATCAAACAAAAAAAACAAAAACAAATTAAAAAAATTGTTTTTGTTTTCTATATAAATATATAAATGTTCGTTCGCATGTAGAGAAACCGGCAGTAAATAGTTCACATTTATTAATGCATGATTTTTTTTTTCAATCAGTTTAAACGAATTAAAAGGTTAACATTTATTTATACTGGCATTTGGTTTATTAATTTTTCTTTAAGGACCAATTATAATATTATAATTTTTTGACCTTTATAATTAATTTTATTTTCTAATTATTAAAGCTTACAGTTTGGTCGCGTCTTAAAAACAGTTCTTAATTAAAGTGTGTCCCCGTACAACATACATGTTTCTTTACGTGTTTTATGAAACGTAAAAGGCACCACTTTAAAATTAAAAAAAGACTGCGTATCACTACAGCTCCTAATAGCAAAAAGTAATACAAAAATATATCTAAAAATTTAAGGTTGTCACTATAGGTGACGTAAATTGTGGGCACATCTCTGAACCGTTACAGATAAACACTTGATAATTGGACAGAAGGTTAATTACTATGGCCGTTATAATAAGTATAAATATTTAAAATTATAAATTAAAGGCTGCGCCAATAAATGATGTAATGTGATGTATATGGCCATACTTTGGAGCAATTTTAGAAAGACGTTTAAAATTTATTAATGTCTCCCAAAAGATGACGTAATTTTATGGTTGTGCAAACTTTTGAACTGCTAAATTTTAGAAGCACCCGCTATAACATGTAAAAATTTAAATTTAGAAATTAAAGGTGTTGATGTAATATGTCTTAAAAAAAGCATGATTTTAAGTTTGCTGTTTTGAAGTCGGTTTTTTTTTTGCAAGAATTATTATTATTATTAATTAAACGGAATAGACAAAGTAGCATTTAAACTTCTTCAGGTTTTCTTCCCTAAAATTTACAATTGATGTTTAAAATTTTTATTGTCATTACTTTTCATTATGATTTTATTTTTACAACTACATTTATAATCTTCTATTCTTTATACAAATTTATTGAACTTACTTCATATTACTATTTATGACCCAGTTATATTGGAAAATAATAATAACAAATAAATAAAAGAAAAATCAACTGATTCAAGTTTCAAGTTCCTAGTTTTCTTAATTATTAATCTTCTGGAACGGTTCTATAAGTGTACGACAAATTTTCGGCAGAATAGTTTCGATTTTTTATACATGCTTTTATCTGGTATCACAAAGCCGTTAGTTACCAAATTAAGAATATGATCAGAGTTAAAAGCAATTTGGGATTGTCCTGAACATTTTTGTGTTTCCAGTGTAGAGAAGTTTACCTAATGGGCACCAACTCTCAAGAAAAGCTTCAAAATAGTAAATTTAGGCGGGTGAGAATTGCCCCCTAAACTGTTAACAAGAACCTATGTAAAATTAAGATCTCAAGATTCAAACAGCAGGATATTGTTTACTTCTTAAAGAGAACCAAGTGACTAAGTAAATAATAGAGTGTGGGCGTAAAAGTAAGTACTGGAGGGTTTTCAATATTTTTTTTCTTTTGAGGAGAATCAGAGTTGATCCTTTGTGTCTCTAAGTAGACCAACACAGACCTAACTTTTATATTGAAATTAAGATTTAATTCTTCATAATTAAAAGAAAAAATGTTTTATAAAAGATAATGTAAATTAGCTTTAATATAAACATACAACAGAAGAGTCAATATTTCAAATTGCGTTAGTTCAAGACATGATTTTGTTGGACTGATAAATCGCTTTGCATTACGATACCTTTACTTATTATTTTGTATCCATTAAATATTACTATTGTTAATAATAAAAGCAAAAAAAAAATGGAAGTTTTAAAAATGCAAAGCTATTTACCAGGCAGATAAAATCCTACCTTTAACTAACGTCAAGTTGTAATTATAGCCCTAAAATGTTTATCGATTATGTGTTATAAAATCTCTGCTTTGCAATATACACTTACCTTTATTCGTTTACTAGCGCTGCGTTTTAAAGTATTACAATTATTAACGTTGAGAAAAACTCGATCAGTTTCTTCATTTGTATTATTTTGAGGCATACACCGACGACTAAGTTCAACTAGCTCTGGAACAGGTTGAACCTGAGATATATTAGTATGATCAATTGCAAATTTTTGTACGAATTAAACATTTAACTTACTTCGACAGTAACAGATTCACCGCTGTTTCTTATCATTTCAATAATAAGTTCTCGCGATAGATGACAAACTGGGTTTCCATTTACTTTAAGCAAACGATCACCGGGTAATAAGCCAGTAGCACCACCACCAGTACCGGGTTCAGCAAATATTACCGCTCTAAAAACAGGATTTGCTAAAGACTCGGAACGGTCTAAACAAATAGCTTTACGTAAACTAAAGCCAAAATCTTGTCTTGGAGACTTTTTGCGACGTATAGTTAATGATCTTGGCGGCGGTAGTTTAACCAATTTGATTGGAGGGAGTGGTAAATCAGCATCTTCAAATGCCTGTACCCTAGACCAACGTTCTACGCCTTGAGATTCTCCAATTGGGCTCAGTGAAAATGGCGGTGTGGCAAATGAGGAATTTGTAGTATCTGTAAGACTATCAGCGCTGGGGGAAGGTGAGGCCATAACTCTGAGATTTGAATGGGGAAGAACATGAGTTGTATAACGGGCATTAGATGGCAATGTCATAGCGCGTTGAATACCACCTTCATCGCTACGCAAACTTTCTACTGATGTAAAAGAGGTTCCATGCTGACTGGAGCTTGACCCAAGGGAACCAGCACCGCCCATACTTCGATTACCGTCAAAAATTATTTCATTTTGCATTGTGTTACGAATGAGAGCATCTGGAGAGGGAACTGTTATTTCTTCGTGTATATTGCTAATGTTGCTACGTGAGCCCTTGAGTATTCCACGTTTAGGCGGTTTCGGTGGAACAGGAAGCATGAAGCGATTCTATTTCAAAGAAATAAAAGATAATTTAAAATTAACAAACAAAACAAAAAATAAAACCATATTATATTATTTACCTTAGATAAGTCACCAATTCCGCTTAAATAAGTAGCTGAATCTAAAATGGAATGTTTACTCTTGTTGCCATTACCATTATAGCGGCTTTCTATAGTCGTATTTACAGATGCGACAATTTCCTCATTTCCCCGATCTAATTCGTTGCCACCCGATGCGTCAGCATTGAGTGCTGCAAAAAACTCAGCACTATAGTCAGCTGTTATTCCACTAGGCAACTTTTCCTTCTCCTTTCTACGTCCTCGTATTTTTAAAGACCTTCGAACCTGAATGTTAGAAGAAAAACTCTTTAAATAGTCTTAGATTTTCTTGATTTCTTACATGTATTGCCTCATCCAAACGTAGCAATTCCTCCGTGCTCATACTGCCTGGTACTCCCGATACATTTTTACCCTCTTTGCGTTGTTTTTTTTCACGTTTACGTTTCTCCTTTTCTTCCCTTTCAGCTTTTTCCCTATCACTAGCATTTCCAGACGCCACTGATACGCCTTTTTTCATAAAATTAAACATAGTCGAGTTCGTTTCTTGCAAAGATAAATTTATCCGAATCTTTCAGTGATTTTACACAACCCATATATGCTTCTATATTGTCCTTTACCTGAAAATAATGTCAACATCAAATTGAAGTTAGATAGATAATGAAAACTATTTTTAGTTTAGTTGTCTTCATATTGTTAATCGAAGTCACAACATCTATATTTGTGGGTGCGGTTATTATTATTATTTTTTTTTTTAACAAAATATATTTTTTACTAACATGTGTTTCAATACGTTGGTCTGTTTTGTCAGACAAACAGCGAACGTATCAATATTTAACGGCTTATTGTTTTCTCTTACAGCTTTTTCTATATCTCACGTAAAAGAATTAGATTTTTTGTTCGTGGGTTCTTTAAAAACTGTTTTCACTTTTTGTATATGTAAACACATAAGAGCACACAAATACGGATACATAAACATACAAACTTACAACTGTTTGTGCAAAAATTATTACAATTTATTTTCCGTTTTGTAGTGTCAAACATGTTTTTTAAAGAACCAGAGGGGAAGAAAACATTATTTTGTATTGTGTGGATTGGAAATAAAATCTTAATGTGAAATGAATGCAATTGATATTTGTCTAATTTTATCAAATTATGTTCAAAAGAGTTATAATTTTTTTTTTTTTTTTTTTTAACTATACATTTAATGTAAACACCCACTAAAGAAGAAGATATTTCTTACAGTTATTTCAATATATTTATTAACACTGTTGTTATATTCAAGAAAAGGATAACAAAAATCTTTCATTGATTACATCTGGTAACACCAGCTTTTATTTATTTCTTTTCCTTGTTTTCCGGTACGTTAACTGTTTTAAATTTGTTTTATTCAAATTTTTCTAAACATTAAAAAATGTGTTAATGATTAAAAAAAATTAAAAACAGTTATATACAACGAAGACGAACTGTTCATATGAACAGTTATACATTTATAAGTATTTTTAGCATTTTAATTATAAAGGTAAGTTTATAATTAATAAATATGTACATTCTGTCATTTACTATTTTGTAAGTATGTGTGAACACTTTAGTTCGTGCACTAATCTCTTTAACTTTCTTTTTTTTTATAAAAAAAAAAAAATAAAATAAAATCTGTAGAAAAATATTCATATACCTATTTGGTGTGGAAAATAAGTAAAATAAAGAAACCGTGATTCAAATGCAACAATAAGTTTTTAGTGCTGTAAATGAGTTATATAAAAACCGGATATTAAAAAAGTTCATCCCCGTATCCGTAAATCAAAAGGATGGGAGAACATAATTCACGTTATAAAAACTTGTCGTCAATTTAATATCTTAAGTAAATATACATCTTAATATTTTATCTCAAATGCTTTATGTCTTTACTTTTATTAATTTATTTATTGAATTTAAATGACAAAATACAATTAGTGCAATTAAAAAAGATAAATATGTAAAATAATATATTTGCATTTTAAATTAAAATTTTTATTGTAGTTTTAAAAAATTCACACGAATATAAATTTTACAACACTTCAGTCGCAGGATTGCTCTAAAAATTTTGTTTTTTGAGTAATTTTAAATTGTGAATTCATTTAAATTTAATTGTGAATTTATCTAAAAGGAGCAATATTAAGCTGCGTAAAAGTCATTTTAGGTGTTTTTGCTTTGTAAGCTGGGTTTTAAAAAGTAAAGAGTTTTGAAATAAGGTTATAAGTAAACTTGGGTATTCCATTGAAGACAGATCAAAATGAACAAGAAGTTTGTCGTCAGAATAGTCCAAAATCTCAGTGTGATATGAATTTATTTTGTAATTATATACCCATTATTGTGTTTGATTCAAATGCATTTTGAGCAATTCCGTTTTAAATGCTTGTCAACATTAAATTACCTGGTTAATGCTTCCGTTCCTTTATAGACATACCTAAACTAAAGCGGAAAGCGTTTTTTATTGTAAAAAGTTTTCTTGCCGGACATTTTATACGTAGAATTCCGAAATATTACGACGGCAACGCAACCGCAACGCTTTGCGATTGCAAGATCCGATTTTAATAAGGAATTTAAAAATAATAACAAATATAAATAATAATGCAAATAAATATTTTTTTTGTACAATTTTAAATTTACACAACACAAACACCAGAATTATTATTCTTGCTAAAATTATCAGGAAAGTTATATTTATTTTTTTTTATTAACACTTTTATATCGTTTTGACATAACCTTTGCGCTTTTGTATGGGGATGTCATTTTAGCGTAAAAGCTGTGTTGAAGAAAACGTTCAGCTTTTATTTTAGTGCGGTTGTTAAACGTCCACATTCAAAAGTGTTTTTGACATTAAATATTAACACAAAATTTTAAAATCGCGAGGTTATCTTACATATATCTGCTTATTTTATCTTTATATTTATGATCTTATTCCTTGAATTTGCTTTTTCAAAAAACCGAATATTAATTCTGAACATTTTTTAACATCACTGTTGTCCACGTAAATACTGCAGTTATAGGCACATACATATAAACAAACTACATTAAAACAAAAAAAGGAAAACCAATGCAAACAGAAAATACCAACAAATAACCAGTATTACACAAAAATTAGTAAATATTATTTTTCCACCACATTTTAACCTGTTATTTTTTGGAATTAGTTAAAAATCGATAAAACAAATTACGACTTCGGACATTAGATGGTTTTAATAATTATTTTCATATTGATTTTTAGCACAATATTTTCAACAATAACAACAGACAAATTTCATCTTTTTGTTGTTGTCATACCTGCAACACCTTAAAATTTATTAGTTCTGTATACTTTTTCTAAAATGTTTAGAATTTTTTTTATAACAAATGTTACTTTTTCTTGAAAAAACACTACATACAATTTTTCCACTTAATAAAAATTCTATACAACTTTTCTTGTAAATTAAATTAAAAAATAAAATATGCGGAACTAAAACTGAGAATTGATTTCTATGAGTAAATAATGTAGTTTCTATTGCACAGTCGCAAAAAATAGTACTTTTGAATAAAATCATTGCTCCTTATTTTACCCTTTTTCCCATCACTGGTATTTTAAAAATTTTTAAGGGTAAACCGACACGACAAACTTTGCGTATTGAGCATAAAATTATTAATAAATAACTGTGAGCTAGACATCAATACACTAAGCATTATAAATTAAAAATATCATTTTTTTATGTTCTACATTCACAATGTTAATGCATTAGCTCAAAGCGATTAAATAATAAGGTGGCAGCGAAGGCGAATTTACTCATTTTTGCCGTAAACATTACTGTTAAACTCCAAAGCGAATGAATTCCCATTAGCAGCAAAAAATAGTGAATTCGCCTGCGCTGCCACCTGGTTATTTATTCGCCTCGGTTAAACTCCATATATTAAAAATCCGTAATCCGTAATAGCTCCGAGATATTATTTAGTAAATTTCTTTTTCTAATTTATATGTTTTTTTTTGGAAATTTTCATTCTACTTGAAGTCTAATAGTGTAGATACAAAATGTATTTTTTGACAATTACAACAATTCTCATTAAGTTTTTACTTACAAAATCTAATGCAAATCATAAGACTTGTATAATAGTGTGAATGGGCCTTTAACTATGTTATTTTTGTACCCTTCACTACAGAAAGTGGAAAAGGGTATATCTGAGTTTGACATTTCGTTTGTATTTTCTACAACATCCATTTCCGACCTTTTAAAGTCTATATATTCTGAGATGTAGAGAAAATTTTATCAGACATAGTTTTGCTGTTGAAAATCAGCTAGATCGGTCCATGTCCTTAGAGGCAGTGGGCAAAACACCACGCCTTCCTTCAATTTTCCATTTTTTTTTTTTTTTTGTTGTAAATTTCGTTTATGGTGCAGGTGGTTGTGTTATATGATAAAAAATTATTGAATAATGAAAAGGGTAAGAAAAATTGGTAGCTCTTACCTGAAACAGCAATCTTTTCATATACTATGCTGGTACAACAACCGTAAGCAAAACTTGAAATTTTCGGGAAATTTTTTAATAATAATTTTTTTTCTTAACAGAAAAACTTATGCCGATTTTATTTAAAAATCTGCAATATGAAGGGTGTATAAGATTCGGCATAGCTTACCTCTTCCTTGTTTAATACCAAACGAAAATGAAATCTAAAAAGCAAAATACAAAACACAAGTGATTTTAAAATGTAAAATTTAGAGCATTCCTGTGTTCGTCATGTTATTTTAATAAAGAATTTTTAATGCAATTTTTTCTTAAAGGAAACCGTAATTTGAATTAAATAGATGCTTTAACAATAAATATTAGAAATACTACTTTAAGCTTTCCTTTTTGTGTGAATCAGAAATTATTTTTATAAATCTCTACCGTAAGCAATTTTATAGCCGCAGCTGCTTCATGTAAAAACGAGTAAAAATATGATCTTTTTGTTTCGAGCTTGAGAATTGCAATTGAATGTGGATACGGGAGGTCATTGCAGTGTGTTTTTGCGTTAATTTTATTTCGGTGAAGTGACTTTATTTAAAGCAGATACAAATTTTGACAAATGACAATTCTATTAGAATCAGTGTAAATGATTTAATTTGTATTTCAACATGTGAAGACTTTTCATCCCTGTCCTGCTTTTTTGCTTTTATCGTATTTAAGTCAAGGCAACGATTTATCAATCTCACACAATTTTCCTAGGTTAATTAAACTTTAATGGCAGTCTGAGCTTTTAATATAACCGACTGGAGCAAAACTTATGCGAAACTTGTGAACTACTTAAAAAATTTATTGAAAAGCAAGAGCTTTTTCTCCATCGCAATTACTTTTTATAAATGGCGCTTAGGACTTGAATTTTTTTAATAAATTTTAGGCATCACATAAAAGAATATATTGTACAAAAATATTATAAATTTATTCCAGAAATCAAAAGCTCATTTATACATAAACGACAAATGAATACATACATTAGCAAACACTTTTATACATAAGAAAATGATTATACGCATAAGAATTAAACTAATTTTAATTTTTAATTAATTTTTTATTTTAAAAATATTGAATCCATCGGTACATTTTCGAATAAACGGTTTGAAATTTCTCGAAATATAACTCCAAAACTCTTGGCGTAGCCTGATTTTAATTCATCAAATACTGTTTTCCAATTATCGTTTAAAAATTGATTCATTGTCTGCGAGAGAATGGCATCATTAAAGAGACTCTCAAAGTGCATGTAGACACGTTTTGGATCAAACGAAACTTTATAATCGCTTAAGCGCATATACTTCAAGCCATCCTTTTCAAAGGGTTGTCCAATCAAACGATGTTCAATTTTAGAATTTTCAAGTGTTATATTTGCCCGTCCTTTGCCAGTTATTGGCAGTAAAAGTATTCGACCGGTCATCTCATAATCTCCCAACATTTCAATACGGTCAGTTACGCTGTCACAAACAATGAGATAATTATCCAAATCGGTTCTGTAAATTAAACACAAATTAAAAAATTATAATAATTTTCATTGACTTTCTTTGCTCGAATTGGGTAGACGTATTTTTAAAATAATTATTCGAGCTGAAGATCATATAAGTCAGTTCTGTATTATTTTAATTGCAAGGTATTTCTGACATTTAAGTTGTTTTCATTCTGTTCTTGGCCTAAATAAATAATTTAGTTATTTTAAATTGTCAAAGTTATTTTTTTTTTAATGTTATATTGTTTTAAACAATTTTACTTTTTCTCATAATGTTATAAACACATCTGAAATATACGACGAATTTCGCACAGCACTACGTCTCCGTCATGAAAAATTTTTGGGTAAATTTTTCCATTTAAACTTTATTAGGACGACAAAATATTTATAAATTAGTTTGATAATATAATTTTGTTTACATGTTCATGTAAAATTTAAATTTTTAATTAAAATAAAAAGTTAAAAAATAGTTTCCAACAGTTAGTGCGTAATCAATATTTGAATCATTATAAAATCATTATATAAACAGATGATATAGTGTTACAGAAAAACTAATCAAAATAAATAAAAAGCAGAATGTTAAGGAACAGAACAACTAATGAGGCCTTTAACATGTATTTAAGAAAGGAGTAATTTTCATATCGTTGTCTAGTAATACGTTTAAGCGCACGTCTTATTCGCAAATAAAAATATTGTGAATAGAAAATTTTGCTGCATAAACGGTAAATTAATTTTTTATTTACTCACAAAAACAATTCCTAATTAACGGCACTATTTGCAAATTTTAAAAAGTTACATTTAGAGGGAAAAAAATTATGGTTTAAAAATAATTAATTTTTAAATATAAAGAATTGAGCGAAAAGTATTTTAACGGGTATAATTATAAAATGCCGAAAATATTCTTGCCGTATAAACAGTGAGTTAAATAATTAGAAATAATTTTTATTTGCAAATAGGGTACGTATAAACGTAGTATATTTAAACTATTTTTTATAAATGAATATTATTATTATTTTTAATTTACGATTTTAGAATTGCTAATAACAAAAGTGTGATAGAAGAGGATAGTTCATGATAGAGTATGCAATTGATTTGTTGTCAACCAACACTTATAATAAATAACGACTGTATAAACATATTTTAAAATACAATTTAAAAAGAACTAAAATTTATCATATTCTATTTCTTCTAAATAGTTGTATAAATAGTAGATTGATACCAAGAATATTGACCAAGGTTGTAGCGAACTAGAAAGTGCAAGTGTAAATGATGGAGAGATTGTTTGCCATATTTTCTATTGTTGAGCACAACACGATAAACCTTATCTAATCCTGTTGATTAGCTATTTTACTGCCAACCAACAAAAGGTGACCAATTAATTAGCGTCGGTTTGCATGGTATAACCAAGAAACGAGTTGGTCGTGGAATGCGACACATTTGTAATATTCGTTAATCAAACTACATGGTATTTCTTTGAATTAGATTTTACTGAAAGTTGGTGCTGCCGCTTGTGATTTATCAACTTCATTCGACATTCCAGCTTTTGATGTGACTCGATCGTTATAAAGACTATTTTTCCTTATTATAAGCCGGGTAAAGGAGAATACAGTCAATACGCTCATTTTAAGTAAAAAGCAATAACAGACTTAAAAAAATATTAAAAAAAAAAATAAAAACCAGTCGCAGAATTCGTTACGCACGACGAATTTTTACGACGACGACTAATTGTGTGTGTTATTTCATATACGTAAACGAGTTTTACTTCTGACGACGAATACATATATGCAACGAAAAATTCGTCGTTCGTCCCAAATGTGTTTACAGCCCAATGATATCAACTGCAATTGCAAAATATGATTAAGTAAAATAAAAATAAATAAAACATCAAACTCGAATATTATTTTTTTTTTATCGAACATCATTTTATTCGGCTCCAACCTGTATCTTTTTATTTTGCTTGTCGATATCATGTCATTGACTAAAACATTTTTTAATGTTTGTTGCAGGTTGATTGGTGCTGTTCCAGAATTTATAACTATAGATTTTACAGTCAAAGGTTCTAGCGGGGGAATGCCAAATTTTTTGTTTCCTAAATCACGAATAATAACAAAAAATAAATATTCGGTTTAAAATTATAAATATTTTTAAATTTCTTACCGGTTTTTAATACTTGTATTGCCTTATTTACTGCATCTACAAGACATTCGTCAAAGTTTGAATCTCGTTTACATTTTTGAAAACTTTCAGCTGTAAAAAACAAAATGTTATTAAAAAAAAAAAACAATTGATTAGAAACGTATTATTAATTTTCATTAGACCTAAATTTTTTTTATTAATTGTAAATAGAGCAGTCAATTTTTAATAGTAAAACGATGTCATATATTTACTGGCCCTCTTCATCCTTTTTAGCTTTCTATACGTGTTGTTGACAAGGCAGTTTTTTATTTACAAATTCTTAAGCAATAAATCAGCCAGTTTCGCTGATGTATCGTCCACCCTTAATTTTTATATTTGTGTTTTTTATTTGTTGTCGACAATATATGTATTTCAAAACCAGGTGTTTTATATTAACGCGCTTTCAGCTTTAAAAATTTTTTTTAAAACATTTTTTTTAAAACCCTTCAACACAAAAAGTGGAAAAAACGTAGATCTCAGTTTTTCATTCCGACCCCATAAAGTTATATGTATATATTCTGAGTTCTTATGCGTAGCAAAGTCAATCGAGCGATGTCCGTCTATCCGCGTGTCCGTCCGTGTTAGTGTTGAAAACAGCTTCACCAAGGCACTAGATGAACTAGAGAAAATTTAAATACACTCATCGATCAGACATAGCACGATCGGTAGATGTCCTTCGAGGCAGTGGCCAAAACACCACCACTGCCTCTAATTTGTCCATATCTTTAGCAACAATAAAGTTACTCCAATAAAAAAAAACAAATTAAAAAAATAAGAAAAAACATCAACAAAAAAAAATTGCTCTCGCCCATATTTTTCCAGTACGATTTTGCAACTTATTATTTTTTTTTTTTTTTTTTTTGAAAAGATCTTTTAGAAAATAGTAAAATTATTTAAAATGCTTAACCCATTAAGAGCCGATATCATTTTTATGTATTTTTTTTTTTTAATTCTCTGTCACCTCAATATTTGTTTATTTGATTAGAGTTACTTTACTAAACTAAATTTACACTTATGGTGAAGGATATATAAGATTTGACAATACCGAATATAGCACTGTTACTTGTTTTGTTTTAATTTCTAAAAGATTTTAGAAAGAAAAATTATATACAAATTTCTTCCAAAGAAAACAAGAAAAACTAGAAAACAACAAATCCTGCAGCATTAATCTGTAAATCGCTAAAGCTACAAAAATTATATCTAGCGATTTTTGTCTTAAAATTCAATTCTGTAACACTTTTTGTCGAAATTTATTTTAGCTTTTTTTTGGATCAAGAACTACAGATTTAGAATGATTTGATTAAAAAAAAAAACAAAAATTAAATTAAATAATTTTTCATTCAAAATTTTTTCTTAGAAATTAAAATAAAAAAAGTAAACTCAAGCCAAAAATCAATTTAAATTCAATTAACTTATCTGTAATAATTAACTCGGAGGATTTAATCGATATCGAATTTCATAGCTTGGACAATGATTATAGTTGCAAACTTATCAAAAACACAACAACCTGAAGAGTATAATCATGTCGCGTAAGTGATCAAATTCATTAAAATAGTTTTATTCGCATCCTTCACTGGGTAAATAAATTCTTATGTTAAGAGCGAGAATTAATGGAAACATTTCTTAATAAAACGTTTTAAACAGGTTATTTGATCATTAATTAATGATTAAACAAACACAATAAAACGCAAGGAAATCCGCGTATGGGAAGAAAACCATGACTCTAAGTTTAACCAGTTGTGATAAATACGAAATGTGTATGCATGTATGTAATTTGTATATATGAGTGTATGTAAATATATTTCAAGTACCGTCTTCTTTGTTTAAGTTCTCGTATATTCCTACATAAAATTTGCGTATTAATTAAGCAACTAAATGAACAATAATCATGTCAGTTAACTTAGGTCAGTTTTGAACGATGTTAATTATTTTATGCTAATGTGGTATACATATACATAAGCATATACATACATACATATTAAAATGCAAGCATGGGTATTTATTTTCGTGTGTATCAAATATCCCAGTTGACCAAACATTGTCTTCGATTGTAATTTCGCAATGGCACGAGTGCCGTATAGCTCAATTTACTGAAGGCTCTTTTTAGTTCAAAGTTTGAAAAGGAATTAGTTCAAAATTTAGTTCAAAGGGTCTCTTTAGTTCAAAATAACTCTTAGTTCAAATGTTCTGTTGACGTATTGTTCGTATTTTCAACTTTTAGTTCAAACGCTTTGTTTAGTTCAAAAGCTCTTTGAGTTCAAATGTTCTTTTCAAAATATGATGACAGTAACACCGTATCAACGCCATAACGAATGTTAAATAAAATGCGTGGCAGCACTAATTTCATGTCAGAAATAGTCAACAAGGAAACAAAGACTGAATTCCAGTTTATGTTACATATCTGGTAGTTCAGATACAAAGTATAGTTCAAAAATGAACTAGGTGTACTTAAAAGTTTGAACTAGTTCACTTAGTTGAATCCATGGTATTGTTTAAATGAACAAGTTCGTTTATGATTTACATAAGTCTACTGAAGTTTTCTCAAGGCATTTAAAGGAAATCTACGTTCACGAAAATGTCTTCTAACAATATGTCTGAAAGAGTTTGCTCAGGAAAATTGTCGCTCTTTTGGCGTCGTATGTCTCTGTGGCCATTTGTTAAAATATCTCTTTAATGATTTATTTAAGTAGTTCGCAATATTTCATCCGCCATTGTACACGTCTTGTACACGTCGTTTAAAATGTCCTAAAGACATGGCCAACTGGGTTAGTTTCATAAATACATAAATATATACGCGGTTACATTTTAATCTTGTTTGATTAGCATTATTTATTTTTATTTTTGTCAAATCTAAATAAATACCTTATTAACAATATTTGTTAAAATAACGTTTTTAAATTTTTTTATTCTTTTAACTTGACATTGAACTATAGTTTTTATTCGTTTTTTAATTAAAATTATAATAAAAACTTATTAATGAATCATGTCATTGAAAACATTTTATTCAGTTTGTTGAAGGCATTTGGTAAAGTATTTATTTAATAAAGAATAAAATTTTGTAGCATTAACAAAATCTTACAAGTTTTAAAAATTTAACCAAATCAAAGTCAGGTAAGACAAACAAATGAAACACCAACAAGAGAGAGCGCTATATTTGGCTATGCCGAATCTTATATACCAGGGGTTCTCATCAAATTCCTGCTCACGGACCCCTAGTAAAAAATTTTTTTTTTCGCGGACTCCTTTGAAGCCCAAAGTTCAAAATAAAACTTTTATTATTTTTGAAAAAAACTGTTTTTTCGGTTCTTTATGCGGTCCCCTTAGATGGTTACTACGGACCCCCAGGGGTCCACGGACCCCCATTTGAGAACCGTTGTTATATACCTTTCACCATTTATTTATAACCACATGTATCATACTGCAGATCTCCCATTGAAAAGTCTTAATAAAAATCTGCATAAGAAATTCCTTTCTACAATAAAGGTTTTTTATTTTAAAATTTCAAGTTTTTCTTAGGGTTGTTGTCCCGACTTATTCTTTTTTATTATTTTTTATCGTAAACAACAACCACCTGCAGGAATAAAACCAATAATTAAAAGCAGCTAGTAAGTGCTGCCAAGTTTTCTTATCTTTTTACTATAAAACATATCCACCTGCAAGAATACAAACGAAAGTAGAAACACAAAGGGTGCTATATTCGGATATGACGAATTTTACATACCCTTCAACATGCATGTAAATCTAGTTTAGCGAAGTGACACTAATTAAAAAGATATTGGAGTAACAGAAAATTAAAAAATAGAAAGAAAATAATAAGTGCTTTATAAAATTTTACATAAAAATGTCACCGGTTCTTAATGGGTTAAGCATTTAAAAAAATTTTTGCGTTTCCTAAAGATCTTTTCAAAAGCTTTTAAAAGATACCCATATTGCTATCTTAAAAATTACTGTATAAAATTGTACTTTTCTATGAAAAGTTCAGAGGCCAAAACTCAGAAAATATGGGAGAACGCCAATGTTTTTTTTTTCTTTTTTTTAATTCTCTATCGCCCCATATATTTGTTTTTTTTTTATTGGTTACTTCATTGTTCGAAACATGTGAAAAAATTAGAGGCAGGTGCCTAGCTCATCTAGTGCCTTGGAAAAGTTGATTTCAACAGTAACACAGACGGAAAAACGGACAGACAGACATCGCTCAATCGTCTTCTCTTTGCATAAGAACTCAGATTTATAGACTTTCAAACGAAATGACAAACTTTGATACACCCTTTTTCCACCTCTGGTGAAGAGTATAAATATGTATGTCATTTGATTTACCGTTATACTTAGCATCATTTGTAATATTTGTATTTTAAATTGAATTCGGGCTTTCCTTAGCCGAGGAAAATTTTAAATTGTGGAAGAATAAAATCGCAAATATCGTTAATAAATGTAATTTACCATAAATTAAGGAAAAGGAGTAAACGAGTAGAGCCGGCTTTTGAAGGTTGTACTTTGACAAAGAGAACGTCAGACAAAAAGAACAGTCATCCATGTTCGTGTTTCAAATGTAAGTGGCCTCGAATAATTTAAATTCCTTTTTAATAAATTAGTAACCTTTTGTTCTGTTTTATACTTTATTAGAAGTGCCCACATTCTTTCTAATAATCGCGTACCTTTTCTAAGACTCTTAAAATTAAAATTTAGAAAAGCGTGTTTTTTTTTTTTTTGTAGAGCTCTGTAAACAGTGTTAAAAATTAAAATGTACAGACAACTCTTCTAGTACCATTATACCGATGAAATTGGTTGACTTTACATTTGTATCTCTCGTTTCTCTACGAAATGACACATTTTTATGAAAAAAGTATTCTGTATTTGAACCAACTTTCTAAGGGTCCTCCTCACAATATTTTCAGCAGTTCTTACGTGATGCGAACACAGACAGGAAAACGGACAGACAGACAGACAGGCAGAAAAAAATTCTAAAAATAGGTGTTTTGTATTCCATATCGAGTACTATCTACACAACCATTAAAATTTTCAAGAAATATTTCATGTACAGATGTTAGACGTAGAAGAATTCATACGAAACGAGATATTTGAAAATTTTTAAATGTCACAACCAAAAAATTTGAAAAACAATCAGTGTATTTGTTTAAATGTCTAATAATTTTTAAACTTTCTGTTTCCCGGGAATTTAGCCAAAATTTTTCCGGGAATTCCCGTTTCGCAAACCCTATTGCTTAGCCTAAACTATTATAAGCTAGTTTGTAAAATAAAATATACATATGTAATTCTATAATGAATGTAAAAAAATTAATAATTTAATAAAGGACAGCTTGAGAAAGACTATTTCTTCCATCCCTTTTTAAATAAAAAATAACGCTAAGCTCAAAAGACGAGATCTTTCTATAGAAAGCTTGTTTAAACGTTTAAAACTTTAAAAATACTAAACCGTTAGAATAAGAATCGAGACTGTGCCAATCTGCAATTTAGTATTTTTAAAATGTTGATAGCAAATTGCCTGTTAATTATAACGTATGAAGATAGCTAACTAACTGATTTGAAAACCAATCAGTGCTTCTAGTTTGACCCATTAAGAAACCATTTTCATAAAATTTAAAAATCAAGGGTTTTCCCATGAAGCATCCTTAAATTTACTGTATCTTCTGAGCGGTAAGAGACTATACCTCAGAATAACAAAACGTTGAAATTTATATAGAAACTACGTTACTATATCTCGTAAGTAATTAACTTTTAAACCGTTACACGCTTTGCATAGATTATGTATAACCAAGCCCACTATAACAGCAAAAAATAAAACTAAAATTAGCATTCAACGGGCCTGCCTGATTTCTTGAAACTTTACTAACAAAAGTCTTTTTTTTTGGCAAGAGTTAGTTACAGTTGCAGAAAGCTAGCTTTAAGACGAAATAACAGTTTCAAGTTGGCTAAGTTGAAAAAATATAGAAATATGTCTAAATAAAAATCTCCAACAGAAAGAACACCGTGTCACACAACTAAAAGCAACTTAACAAGAGATGCAAGAATCAGCCACAGATGTTTCTAAAAGAATTTTTCAATGTAGTCAGCAATTTAAAGGCCTGACGAAGACTTGCAAAAAGAAAGGTTGACAAATCTAGCTGCTCTTAATGTAGTTGGCGATCTGAAAATTTTCTTTGTTTGTTAAGGCTGTAACTAACTTTTATGGTTTCCAAAGACGTAAAATTTTCTTAAGGTAAGAACCTTAACAATCTGTGGCAGAGATACTGAAGAACAGTTGCACTGTCGAAAATATTCTAAACATTTTTGAGTTTAGAAAATCGACCTGAAACAGGAAGTATAATAGCTTGAATATGTTAAGAAATAAAATTTAAAATGATTTAAATTATAATTTCTTAAAACTGTTTTAAACGAAAATCTTTGTTTACTTTTTGTACAAAACAATTTTTAACTTTTTACCAAATTTGGCGGGTATTTTTTTATATTTTTTTTTTCATAGCAGGTTTTATTGCGCCATGGTCTTTTTTTTAAATTATACAATTTTTCTTTTACTACAAATTAAGAAGTGGGTAAAGACTTTTTTTTTTTAAACACAGTCGCTTGTAATTTGACTCAAAAGAAAACTTACGCAAATCATTTACAGCACAAGTTGCAGCAATTAAAAGCGATAGTGCAACACCCTGGAATATTTTGTTACACATTTTAGATGACAAGTTTTTTATTTAGTTAACTATTATTAATCGCATTCAATCACATCAAAAAAAAAAATAAAAAGATAAATTAACTTCTTTTGTTGTATATTAAAAAATATTAAATTTTAACTACTTTTTAATGATATATTTCAATTTTAAATTTGAAATATGTTTGTAAATAAACAACCACGGCTTAATTCTTTCGGTTTATTACCAACTTAACGCTTAAAATACAATGAACGCGATGCTCACTTGTTGGCAGCTTTTATACAAAATGCTTTTATTAAAAACAAATACATACAAACAGATTGTTTATTGACAATTTGATAAACTGTCGACAAGCAGTGAAGCCAAAAACTTGTCCAAAAAAATTAAATTTACCGTCAGTATAAAAATTTAATTATTATTTTTACTTTTCGATATCAGATTTTTTACATATCGTTCATATCGTTTTGAAATAGGGACAGTGATTTATTCTATTATTTCAAACTTTTTATACCTTTCACTCAAATATTTTAATTTTTTAACTTACACACACACATATATTATTATTTCTGTTACAGATTTTTATTTTGTGTTTTTTTCTTTCAATCGAGAATAAAAAAATCACGTAATTTTTTATTCTAAAATTTTAAGTTGCGAAAAATAGTTTTTTCAATTTTGTGTGTTTGGTTAAATTTTAAGCTTTAGTATAATAACTATATTAAATTTTATCAAAAATGGAATCATAACTAGAAACTCAAAATGTCAAAAAAGAAAAAAAATTAAATTCAAAGATTTACAAAAAATTACGATTTCGCTATAAATTACGGCTTTACAAAAAAAAGACGTATAACGGTTTCAATACATAAATATCGCCATAAAATCAATCACCTGCAAGAAAAAATAAAATAAATAAAAAAAAATAAATAAATAAAATTCACAATCAAAAACACCACAAAAATAAATTTCATTACTTTCTTTCAAACTTCTATGTATCAAAAGTTCCACCTCTGTTAAACCGTGTGATTAGAATCGAAATTATCTGTATACTGTAAAGCTCTAAACACATAGACGACAGCAGACTTCACAACTTCACGGCTTCAAATGCTGCCAACCTCAAATGCTGCTTTGAAGTCGGCTTCATAATTATTTTCAAGACAGCAACAACATAATAATCAGCTAATGTGTCCATACTATTCCTCTGCACAATTTTACAAACGTATTAAAAATAACAACAGAAAATCAAACAAATAGGTACTTTACCATTATCTTAAAACGAAAAATAAAATAAAATATGACAAAAATTAACTCAAACGAAAAACACAATACTATGAAATGAAAAATGAACAGCTGTGTATTTTAGCAATTAAAATTTCAGGGATGCCGCATATATATTTTATAATGAATAAAATTAAATTTTTTGAAAAAAAATGTAATAATATCACGAAAAACTATAAAAACACATAAATTTATTTTCTTATTGCATTTTTGTAATGTTCTTTTATGTTTAGTATTAAAAAAAACTTTTTGTTCTTATTTTTCCAATTTATATATATAATGGCAATACTATATTTGTTTATTGCTGCCCGTCAAAATAGAAAATAGCCTAAAGCTCTAAACACATAGACGACAGCAGACTTCACAACTTCACGGCTTCAAATGCTGCCAACTTCAAACGCTGCTTTGAAGTCAGCTTCATAATTATTTTGAAGACAGCAACTACAGCTGTGTATTTTAGCAATTAAAATTTCAGGGATGCCGCATATATATTTTATAATGAACAAACTTAAAGTTTCAAAAACAAAAAAATGTATTAATATGACGAAAAACTATAAAAACACATAAATTTATTTCCTTCTTGTATTTTTGTAATGTTCTTTTATGTTTAATAATAAAAAAAAGATTTTATTCTTATTTTTCCAATTTACATGTATAATGGCAACACTATATTTGTTTATTGCTGCCCGTCAAAATAGAAAATAGCCTAAGTTGGCAGCAGCAGCAAATGCTGTCGTGAAGTCGTGCTGCTGTGAAGTCGTCAAAATAATCGTGTTCATTTAAACACATGTATTTTATTTTTGACAGTTTGCTGTCTGCTGCCTGCTGTCGTCTATGTGTTTAGAGCTTAAGTTAGCAGCAGCAGCAAATGCTGTCCTGTAGTCGTGCTGCTGTGATGTCGTCAAAATAATCGTTTTCATATAAACACATGTATTGTATTTTTGACAGTTTGCTGTCTGCTGCCTGCTGTCGTCTATGTGCTTAGAGCTTAAGAAATGTTAAGTAAAGTGGAAGAAAGTCCAACACCTCAAAAAATAAAAATAAAATCAGTCTATTTTATAAAATTCTACGTTTTCCGATAAAGTCATGTAAAAATCCATACTCCTTTACAACAGAATTTATTTTTTTTTTACAAATAAAGCTTTGGAGAAAGCAGTTTTTTTTCCACATTGTTTCAAATATACGATTCTATATCGTTTCATAAAATATGTGAGCCAATCACATATTTGTATATTTTATGTGTGAATTCTAAATGGCTTCCTAATACGGTTGAAAAATTAAAGCTATTTACGTTAAAATCACATCACTATTGGTTCACCCTTTAATTTAAAGACTTATTTTCTTATTTTCATTTTTTTTTCTGCATAGAGCACATAGTTTTACTTGCGCTGTGCAAATTTGACATGTCTGCCCATAACCGTTCAAAAAATAACATAAATTATATGAATATCACATCATATTCGGAACACCCTATAGTGAATCTTATTAAAGCGGCTATAATAATAGATCTTCTGTAAAAATTTCAAAAGGCCACCTATTGCGGTTCCAGAGATAGAGGATCAGGTAGATGGACGGACATTGTAATGAAAATAATAGGGTGTGTTTTTACAACGAATCCTAAAAATTCGCACATTCGTAATTAAAATAGTACGTACTACTTGGCGTCTACTGTAATGACTTCAAACAATATATCGTTACCCTAATATAGAAAGGCTCCAACTCGAGTTTTTTTTTTAATTCAACTTTTATAGATATTTCGATAAATGATTCTCTAATGCAACACTAAAAGATTGAAAAAGTTGTAAAAGTATTAAATAAAGTACAAAAAATTTTTAATTTTTAGGAAATTTTTATATAATTCTGATTTAAAAAAACATATAAGTATTTTTAAGGCACTTAGCAGACTTTTAACAATAAGTTTATTGACCCTCACCTACAACCATTAAAATAAAGCTATAAGAACGATTTAGCCTCAATACCTTTAAAACCTTTAAATCATAATTCCAAAGCGAATAAATATGCGATGAGAGCGATGGCGAATTCGTTAATTTTCGCCGTAAGCCCGAATGTCAAACTACATATAAAAAAATGGTATACAGACCAATGCGAATAAATACTAGGTGGTCGCAACGGCGAATTCAATAATCGCTCCCACCGTTTATAAAAAATCAGCGTTAATTTTTTTTACATGAAGTTTAAGATTTCTTACAAGGGCGAAAATGAATAAATTTGC
This sequence comes from Cistogaster globosa, assembly GCA_937654795.1. Classification (NCBI taxonomy): domain Eukaryota; kingdom Metazoa; phylum Arthropoda; class Insecta; order Diptera; family Tachinidae; genus Cistogaster; species Cistogaster globosa. Next base: position 174,861,563 of record OW569403.1, read on the forward strand.
CACTGCCACCACCTGGTACATGATTTCACCATGGTATATTTATTCGCCTTGCATGATCCTTTAAATACGTGTATCAGCTCAAACGCAAAGTGACTTATGCCACTTTCAAAATAAAAGACTCATATCCAGAATTAAAAAAAAAGTGTGCTGAAAGAATGTGTTGTTTTGGATAAAAATAATTTTACTCATAGTGGCAGCTTATGTTAATACGATCAAAAAAAAAATTATATTGAAATTATCAGCCAAATTCCAAATCCCTATCACTGTTCATAAACTCATTTTTAAGCTATCATTCAAAATATTCATTGGCACGGCAATCCTTAGATTCCTTCTGCTTGCACATCAATAAATGTTTGCCTTAGTTTGGTTAATTTTAAAATCAGGTCCACATAAACATTTTTTAGGTTAAAATTTAACTCAGTTATTTTGAGGTAAATGAACTGAACACCATCTGCATAATGTAAAGAAAAATTACCAAGAGCAAGGACCAACCTTTCGGTACTTTACTTTTATTTATTAGAAGTTAATCCGTTACAAGAGACTGACAGACTGACTTCTGTATGAAATATGTTAGTGTAACAATTGAAAAGTTTAAAAGATTTCAGTGACGTCAATGAGCGCTGTTAACCATTTACAAAAAGGGTTTTAAAACACAAGTTCACTATTAAAATGGCTCACACGATACGTCAATATCTTATTTTAAAAATGCTTAAGGCCGTGTCAGATAAAACTTTTGCTTTGCGTTGCGTTGCAAATTCGCTTTGACATTTAAGATAAAATGTATGAACTTATATGAAACATGTCACATAAAGCACTTTTAACGCAAAGCAAAGCGCAAAGTTGGTCAACACTCATCTTTTGGCGCGCTTTGACAATTAGCTGCTATACATTTGTATATTATTTTTTGCAAAATCTAAAGTAAAAGAGGTAAGTATTTTAAAATGTAATTTTTTTATTAAATATTATTCCTTTATTATTTTTGAAAAAGGCTTCTAGTATTAATTTGTAACAAATTATTTTAACTATAGGAAATAGTTTATTTTAATATTCTTATGTATACATGTAGTTATATAAAAATGCTTCATTCATTAAGATTAGGATTAGAACCAATTCCAATATGTCCTCCAATAACATTTTTTAATATTATTTTAATGAAAATATAAAAACTACTATGCACTTTTAACGTAAACAAACAATAATTAAGCGCTGTCAAAGTTTTTATTGTGACATACCTCTTGCGTTTTACACTTTTTTTTCAAAGTTTGAAACGTCACGCAAAGCGAAAAAGTTCTATCTGACACGGCCTTTATGCTTGCCAATCTACAAAAGTTAAGTTGTACTTCTCTCTGATGTTTTGATTTTATGAATTTAAATACATATATTTAAAATTTATTTAAATTTATTTATTGATAAGTGATTTTAAACTTCTAGTTGGACTTAGATCTGACCTAAATGTAGAACATTGTCGACATCAATATTTCCTTATGCCGACTTTAGTCATATTTATTGTTTTTTATACCTTTTATCACAGGTGAAAAAAAGGTGTATCTAAATTTGTCATTCCGTTTGTTATTTCTACAATCTCCATTTCCATTTCCATTCTGAGTCCATAGCACTAAATGAGCTATAGAAAATTTCAATACGCCAGTACAGTTTCGAAAATATTGTTTATAATAATTAGCAATGTCGGTCCATGTCCTTCGAGGCAGTGGTCAAAACACCAAGCCTGCCTCTAATTTTTCCATATCTTTTGGAACAATAAAGTAAATCTAATAAAAAAAAATATATATATGGGGAAATAGAGAATTAAAAAATAAGAAAAAGAAGCATAAAGTAAAAGAATTTGCGCTCGCTCATATTCCCGAGTTATGGGCCTCTGAAATTTTTATAAAAAAGTTCGATTGTCAATATGGGTATCGTTTAAAAGCTTTTGGAAAAATCTTTTGGAAAATAGTAAAATTTTTTCAAAAATGCTTAACCCATTAAGAGCCGAAGACATTTTTATATAATTTTTAATTTATTTAATTTTATAATTCTTTGTCACCTCCATATGGCTGACTACCAAAACGTCAGTTGCTTTGTATTTAAACAATGTATTGTGTTATATAATGCCGTAATACTAAATGTTAACAATGCATACCATTTCGAAATGTGGCTGACAAGAAACGTTGCAACTGAGCAGCTAACGCAACAGTTTCTAAATTGATGATTTATTTCGCAACTTCGTATATATACAAGATCTAAACACCGCAGCAAACTGTATACAAACTTTGTATTAATCCATTTTCGAGTTAAGCTTATTTGTTTTTTTTGATTGGAGTTACTTCACTAAACTAGATTTACATATGTGGTGAAGGGTATATAAGATCGGGCATAGCTGAATATGGCACTCTTACTTGATTTTTTTTTTTTTTTAATTACGCATGTTTATTTACCATCAGCACTACGAAAAAATGAAATTTCTTTGAAAATAAATAATTAATGTGGCTGAGGTTGTTTTTAAGAATTCCTTATATGAAATGTTTTAGGAAACAAATATTAATTATGTAGTCGCTATGATGAGTATCTTTTTGTATGATGGTAGAATCATAGCAGCAGCACCCTTTAAAAATGCTTTATGATTTTACTGCTGATGTGTTGCTTTTGTAAACAAGTTCAATGCACTTTAAACAGAATAAAACGCAGCCAGAAGGACAATATTTCAGGCAGCTGGCCAAACAAGCGGATAAACACTAATGATAAAATAATCGATTAGTTGTGCATTTCGTTTACCCAAGGTAACATCAACGTTTGGCCTGTATGTTGAAAGTCAGTTATCCAATATGAGAATTTGGTCAATTGAGCTGAATATTTTTGTGTATATCATTCCACGATGTTAATATTTTAATCTGTAAACTACTGACAAGCATTTTTTCTGTTCGTATGTTCGCGTTTTTTTTTTTTTTTTTTTTTTTTTTTTTTTGAAAGAAGCATAAAATTTTTGAATATGTTAACGTAAAATGATAAGCATATCCACAACATTATGCTTAAACCTGCATGCTTTATGGTCTTCAACCTAACTTTTGCATCATCATCAGCATTCGGAGCTATTCTAAAACATAAACGACAACATTTTACACAGTATAAAACGTTTTTAATATCCCTCCACTTACTAAAAAATTCATATAGCTAATAGCAGTGCTATTATTTTTTCCGGCACTGTATTAGCTCACTTGAAACAGATTACATTACTTCTTCTTATATTCTTATTTTAAAGTTTCAAATCGTAAATCCATGTAAAATAAGGTATTAATTTATGTTTGTGCATATGGACACTAATTTTGCAATCCTCCCCAAAAAATTTTTTCTTTCATAGTCATACAAAAACACATTGAACAAAATGTTCGTTTCGAACTTATAAGTAACGAACAATTATGCAGTAATGAGTACTAAAAGTTTTAAACAAACAACATAAATCATTTCATGCTTACGAGTTGTTATAAAACTTGTGCTCGTAAGTCTTAAATTGTGTTCCCGAGTCGAATTTTTTGATACCTTGATTTATAATTATTACATTATAGGCACACAAAAATTACATACATACATTCATATGTTCATATTTTTTCTTTGCGATATGTACAAGTTTAAAGGCTTGCAAGATCTGAAATGTCGTTATGTATAATAAATATTTAAAGCATGTGATAGCTACTTTTAAATCGATGTTAAACCATGAGTTAAGCTTTCCCTGTTTTAATAGATTGATAAAAAATTTTTGTTGTCATGGGAAAATTACTATAACAACAAATAAAAAAAAAAAAAAACAGATAATAATGGTTTTTAAATTTTACGATATAAAAATAAGAAATTTTTTTATCTTTTTGTAAAATAAAATGTCCTTAGGTCCTCAATTAAAAAAATCAGCGTATTGCCAAAATCGACATAAAAATCTATGCGCCTTTCAAGAGAAGGACAAAACAAGTACAAACGAATTAAAAAAAGTATCTGGTAAATTAAACCAAAAAAATACACTTAAAAAGCTTTTTCATTGCTCGGAAGAGTCAAATAAAAATTTAAGTCATCACAACTTTGACGTTACAAAGAAATCATCGGCATCGCCAACTCAAGTAGCTGCTATAAACAACAAGACATTAAAAAAATGTAACAATCGCTGCATTCAATCACAACAATCGATGACAATACCACATTCAAAAATCTTCAGCGAAAACTGTCATGCTTACACTAAAAAACGATGCAATTACGAGTTTACCGAACAACGTTTCAATTACGAACGTATGAAACAACAGCTGCATAAACAACAACTAAATTCATTGCCATTAGAAAAAGAATTACGTTGTAGTGTTTCAAATTCAACGATACCAACTTGTTTTGATTATATAAACGAGCACAATCCCCAAAACATAAAAAATGTAGAGTTTGGTGACGCAATGCTGGCAAAGTTCATAGCTTTAAGCAAGTTTCGTATCCAAAACTGCAAAGATTGTTTCTCTAATAGTAATCATCCCATAACAAATTCGGGAGCACAAGCCCCTCATAATCACATTATAAAAACTTCAGCAAAGACTTTAACTACAACAGCTACCAATAAATTGAATTGGTCGATAAAAGAAATTGAAAGTGGCAATAAAAATATTTTATTAACCTCAATGCCATACGCCCTACGTCAACGTTTATTACGGGACCAACTAGCAAACGAATTTCCATATCGAAAATCCAAAATACTGGTTTCAGATAAAAGCTCGGCTCTAAGTTATCATTTAAAATATTGACTTTTGATCAAACCAAAAATACCTTTAAACATTAACATTTATACTTTTATCAGCAACAGTCAAATAATAAATTTTGATTTTCAAAAAAAAAAAAAAAAAAGAACGAATTAAAAATGTTTTTTGTCGTTCTGCAAAAGGATCACCAAAGCAACATACAAACATACATTTTAGGTTTTTTTTCTTTTTTAAATTAGTTTTTTAATTGTAAAGTTGTGGTATAAGTGCCTCTTGTTTTGTAAAGTGTAAATGGAATTATTATTTTTTATATTTTTTTATTTTAGTAATTATTTTTTTATTCATTTCGAAGTATGAATTTTTTTAACGCTTATAATAAATATACAATTACAATACATTTATTTAGTTATTTTATTTTATAATTGTTACATTTCTTGACTGAGATACTGTGTTATTATGTGAGAAGAAAAATGTAATGCAAATTTAAAATTTTTTGAATTGAATAATTTACGTGTGTTAAAAAAATAAACAAAATGCTTACATAAAGTGATTTTGTATTTAATAATTAAAACAAATCAAATATATTATTAAAAATGTTTATTGTTTTTTTTTTTCTTTCTTGCTTACGTTAAATGTTTCTAATGATTACTTCATGTTAAATAAATTTGCTTTTCATTCCTTTCTATTTGGTGTAAAACGATAAATATAATTATGTATAAGGGGAAGGAAGAACAATGAAATACATTTATAACTTAAAATTAAAAAAAAAAGAATCGAAGCTTAAGACAAAGAAAAATATAAAAAATAAACAATAAGTTATCTTAAAATTATTTTTAACAAAATTACTCCCTATACGGAAAGCAAAATGAAGCCAGTAAATAAATACATTCTAAGAAAAATTAATATAATTTACTAAACAAAATTCCATGTCTCAATAATTTTTATGTGATAAAAAAATATATATTATTGTACATCAGAGCTGTAAATGAATCAAAGTAATTAGTTCGCAAGTCATTTATGCACTGAATAAGCAAACTTTGAATTAATTCTTTTTACACAAAAAACTGAATTGAATGAAATTTGAGTCTATTCAAATAAGTTTGACCAAAGTTAACTGCAATTTGTTCAATTTGAAATAAATTTGAAGTATGAATTGCAATTCGTTTCTCAAAATGTATTTTTTTTAAGTAAATTGCAATTTATTGCCAATTCAACTTAAGTAAAATGATTTTGAATAATTACGAAAGAATAATAAAAAATATTTATTACTTCATTAATAACTCATTTTAGTTTGATTGATTGAAATTTGAATTTATTTCTTAGAATGTATTCAGAGTAAGCATTTTCATATTGAATAAATGAATATTTTCAGTTCAGTTCATTTTTTATTTCATTCATTTAAATTTCAATTTATTGTTGTAACTCATTTTAAATGAATTCAAAATTAATTCAATTCAAATGAATTGCATTACTTTAACAATTCATTTGAATTGGGAACGAATTGAAATACATTTCTGTCAAATTCGTTTGAATTGATTCAAATTTCGTTCAACTCTCTAAAAAGTATTAATCCAAAATTTTGCTACTTCATAATGAATTTAAATGAAAAAAATGATTCTTTTACAGCTCTGTTGTACATACTGTATGTTTTAAAATATGTATGGGAGTGTGCATGTGTTAACACATGTTCGTGATTTTTTCAATGGTGTTTTTGTTTTTGTTATTGTTTGTATTAGTTAACCTCACATTTGGGTTTATAATAGTGTTTAAGCATGCTATTTGAACTTTGAACTTATTTCTTTTTGTTTTTATTATTGGCTCCTCTTGGAGGAGTTAAGGGTCGCCCAGAACTTCCAAAATTTGGATAAACAAAACGTCTTTTATCAGCAGGTTTCAATATTTGAAAAGAACACATTAACGTGTCGTCCACAGACATCATTGCACCTAAAGGTTGATACCACAATTTAGAAAGTAAAAAAAAATTAGAAACTACATATGCTTTTTGACTGTTCTTAAAATGTAAATATTTATGTACATACGACTTACCAGCATTGTCAAACTCTCCACAATAATTTGGTGCAGAAAATAATGTGACAAGTTGGCGTTTAGCGAAAAATTCGTAGCCGTCTTCGACAACTTGATGAGCACGACAAATTAAGTCGAATTCGTGTTTTTGTAAAAATTTACCCACAACCTTATAAGAAACAGAACATAAAACATTAACTGAAATCCTTTTTTTTTATTTTTTTATATATCGTATACCTCTGCACCAAAAGTAAAACTAACTCCACGATCATTCTCTCCCCAGCCCATTGTATCTTTGTCAGGATCTGACCACAATAGATCACACAGAAGGCCTTGATCGGGTACATCAGTAGGTCTCATAATACGTCTTATTTGCTCCATTGAAGTAAGATCAGGACTTAGACCACCATGACAGCAAAAAATTTTCTCATCGACTGTAAATGAAAAATTAACGTTCATTTATGAATGCGATCATTTTAATTTCAATGACAATTTTTTTCTTACCAATAGCTGCAACAGGTAAGCAATTGAAACAATCTGTAAACGTTTTCCATAACTTAATAGTATAACGTCTTTTACACTCGTCATAAAAGCTGAAAGAGCAAATGTCTATGAATTAAAAATAATGAATTTAATATTGATTTATCAATTCATTACCCATAAATTCGGTTTATGCTGGCACATTCGTGATTTCCTCGCAGTAAAAAGAAATTTTCCGAATATTTTATTTTGTACGCCAACAATAGGCATATTGTTTCGAGTGACTGTTTGCCACGATCTACATAGTCACCCAAAAATAAATAATTTGATTCTGGTGGGAATCCGCCGTACTCAAAAAGGCGCAATAAATCATAATACTGTCCGTGAATGTCACCTAAAAGTAAAAACAATTATATCTATTATTAATGTTATGTTATACGCTTTATAATATTTTATCAAAATTATTCTTGCTAAATTTACTAATAAAATTGCAACACAATTTTTTATTTAAATAATAAATATCTACTTTAAAAAAATTTTACAAGTATAATAAACCTATGTTTGTTATTAATGACAATACGATTTTTTTTTTGCTCCAAAATTTGCGCTCAAATTATACAATCGATTTTGCACAAAGTTTAAATATTTTAGGATAATTTTTCTTAAAATGTTTACAATTTATTTTCGATTAAAATCAGATCAGTATTTTGGAAATTATAAGAGGTTTAAAGTAGACACTAAACCTTTAACAAACAAAAGAATGCACATAGCTACCCAGCGAACATTTGAAATATCATTTCGAAAAATTACATTTTTATAAAAAAAAGACTGGGGCTTACATTTGGTCGGAGAACATACCCCAGGCGTACTAGCAGAAATCAATTGAGTAAAAGCATTAAAACGATTATTACAATTTTGTGCTAACAATAAAATATAAAGTTAACAAAAATTACAAACGTAAAGTTTAAAAATAAAAGAAGAACAGATCTAATGAAAATAAAAAATAAACTGACACAAAGCGAAATTTTATCATATATGTTTTTACAACATCCAATTAATTATCTAATCCACGAGTATTTTTGAATAATTAATTTTATCTGTTTTCCACATAACATTAATCTTAATGCAGATATTAATCATATCGTACACAACCATAGATATATTTTAAACGATTTTCTTCAACTTTTAACATTTTATTTTTTATTTGCTGGAGTTTTAAAATCTAAAAGGCTGTTCACTTGCCTACAATTATAGCCATTTTATTTGCTAATTTAATTATCTCGCTTGAAAACACACGAGAAAATTGATTACCGCTTCGAAATCTTACATCTCTTTTTAAAAAACGTTTATTAAACTCGTGACTTTTTAAGATGTTTCTATCCTGCATTATGGGTACCAATTAAACAAATTAATTTTTGTTCATCTTTTCTATAAACTTCGCATAGTTTTTTTAACACCCTTCGGATCACACTTGTGACTAACTGCCGTCACTATTAGGGGAATTTTTAAAACTTTCGAAAGATAGTCGCATAGTCAACGCTGTTTTTAATGACTTCAAAAGTTCTTGCTTGACCAATTAAATTGAAAAGTAGTATGGAAAGGGAGGTACCTATATATCATAAAAGTCATAATCACTTACCGCATATCTTCAGTGGGGCTTCCAATTCCAAAAGAATCGGCTGTGAAAGAAAAATTTCCCTTGACTTTAAACATAATCCTCGTATTTCACTTTCTGATAATTGAACATTTTTTCCTGGCCTGGCACCACGAACTGCAAAGAGTAAACAGGTATTTAATGCAAAAGTTATTAATTGTCGAAATATATGTATGTAATACCTTCCAATAATCTTGATATAATGCTGTCAATATTCATGTCGGACATGTTTTCCTTTAGACTTCTCTTTTTAAGATCTTCTTAATCGACAGAATTTCTTTTAATATTATTTTCGTTTAAATCTAAGATTAATTCTACTTTTTTCAGATTAAATTAACTGCATCGATTTCTTTTATTTTCTGATTTCAAAATTTGTATCACTTCACTTTTTGGTATACTTACTACGCACAAATTGTCTTCCGAAGGGTGGGGGACTGAAAAGGAAGAGTTTTAGATGGCTCTACCACTAAAGGTATTTACTGATGGTAAATATAGTTTACCAAACTATCACTTTACTCCCACTAACTCACGATTGATTGGTTATCCTACAAATTGTGCGTATATAACTAATTAATTTTGCACTAACTGTGCATTTAAGTTAAATATTTATACAATAACTCTTAAGTTGTAAAGGAGATTTCCTAGCACGACACGAAGACAAATGGAAACAGAGAATGTAAATTAGTGTTGAAAAAATTTTCTTGGCTATAAAATAATTTAAAAAACAAGTAACCAGTACTCTTCTTTTACCCAATACATATAATATGGCAACGATAAATTCAAAACAATTTAAAATGTTCATATAATTGTAACACGAATCAATTTTTCTAACGCTTTTAGTTTTTTTTAATATCTTATGGATTATGTACTTAGCCCTATTATCAATGTAAGTCCATTGCAAACTAGTGCCACCGGGCATCTTTTGTTAAACTAACCACAAAAACATGTACGTTTATTTTTCATGTGTAGTTATGAACATAATTTCATATGCTGCATTGTGAATCGTTTGAGTCAATTCGTAGAGATATGGCAGGATACATACCGATGTATGTACTGATGATTAAAATAGAATTGGTACCAAAATGATAGCTTGAAATGCTCAGAGTTAAAACGATCAACAGGGCTTTAACAAATATTCTTTAAAAAGGTTTCTAATAGCTTATATTTATTTTTAGGTAATTTTGCTTTTATGCATTGTCTTTACTAGAAGCTTGTTAGTCATGGGTTCTTCATATGATATTGTTATATTCTAAATTGAAATTTTGTGTCCCCATATAGTTTAAATTATACAAAAACTATTTACCAGCGCTTTCGCTTCGGAGATATTTAGACAAAGAAGTTTTTTTTTGTAAAAAAACAGTTCAGGGATGTCGTCTATTTCATTTAAATTTCCAGTAAAGTACTTTTAAAATTAGTTTCAAATTGTTTTGTTCTGAATGCAGTAAAAGGGCTAAGCATAAAAAAGAGTCTGAGAGCTCATTTTGTTTTTTGACTTCTTTTCTTAGAGCCACTGTTGCCAGAATTATATATTAGTCTGCATTCTTATATTGGCGACAAAACAATACTAGGTGGTCGCGATGGCGAATTCATAAATTTTCGCCGAAACGCTAATTATCAAATTCCATATTATGTAAAAAAAATTCATAATTTTGGGTGAAATGCCATAGCCATAACAGTAACCATATAAATAAATTAAAATTTTATTATTGCTTTCAGGGGTTTCGTCCAATAATCCCATCAAGTTTTCAAAGATTATTGTTGACATCGCCATCTTAAAAAAAACTGGTTGCAAAGAAGTGTTTCTAAATGTAAAAAATTTGCAGTTTTTTTTTACAAAGTAAACAACATAGTTGGTTACTTTGTATTAAAACAGTAGCAAAACCGCATCACTGCAATGTGTTTTGACGTTTTGGAACTCACCCTAAATTTTGATTTTTTACCATAGCCATATGCAGTTGATTGCTGAACTTATGTATTAATAATGTTTCTTGTTTTATTATTTTTTACGCTATCTGCATTGTATTGCTAAGCTCTAATTGAGTGTAATTGAACATTTATAAGGAAAATCAGGTAATGAAATAATGTAACCAATAACTTTAAGATAAATAAAAATTTATAAACAGAGACTTTTACATTACCAATAATTTTAAGATAAAAAAATTTATAAACAGACACATCGTTAAAAGGATTAAATCAATAAGGATTCAGAATCTTGTAAAAATCGTCGGTTAATAAAATATGAAAAGTATATATTATTTTGAACATGTTTCAAATTAAGATGCAGGGTAAGATTTTTTTAAAACGATATAAAGGATCTGGCAACACTTTTTACGACCAACATTTTTTGATTTGTCCCTCTCCGAGACATTAAATAATAATCTCTGCTCATGAATTTATTTACATATTAGGAAGTCAGTGCTTAATTCATTGAATTTTCTTTGGAAGAGTGATAAATGTTGTTGGACATGGTGCGTTGATGTTTAAAATAAATTATAAAAATTTATAGACAATTTAAAAAAGCTACAAAACTAAGGAACATTTAACAAGTTATTCCATTTTGACAAATGATAAAAAAAAACAATCTTAAATCTAGTTTAGTGGAACTTCTCCAATTATAAAATCTACGTGAAGTGATGAAAATTTAAAAAAAAAAGTTCAAAATACCGAATTGTGTGCCTCGTAAGCTATCATATAAAAGTGTAATTGTTTACTATACATATTTCTGAGCGTATTAAATCAATATTAATATCAGTAAAAAGTTGATGACTATGTCTTTCAAAAATGTTAAAAAAGTTTTGTACGTTATTAACTTATTAAGAAGCGAAACATGACTTAATGATCCATTACTCTTACGTAAATCTTGTGGATTCCTAAATTTTGCGGACGGCTTCAACGTTAGGTAGTTACCATTTATATGTAAACGTTCCTTCCATATCCATGTTTTTCAATTTGGAGAAAATAAACAAAAAAAACTATCACCAAGTGATTGCTATAATTCAAAAAAGGACTTTATTAATTTTGAGTTGTGGTTAATTGGGTGTTTCGTAAAAAAACATGATTAACTTTTCCCAAAAAGGAAGGAAATATTACTTAACACAATTATTTTACGTGAAAGGATTTAAAATAAGTTGTTTTGATTTTTTAAGCACGTCGCTTCAAACATTGTTGTCAACCGATGTACTACGATAAAAACGCTAATTTAAAAAGTAGGCTAAATTAACATAATAGTTAGATAACAATTATATACTTCTATATAAGACCTGGGGGATGTCAATTATATTTTGTAATAAATTACATATGAAATTATTTGATTACTTGTTCTTATAGGAACAAATTGTCTAAATATATTAAACAAAAAATATATTTTAAATTTTATTGTTAATAGGTGCCGGCTTAGTCGACTTTGAGCCGCCGCTGAACTGATATTAACTGAGCCGCCGCCGCCGAAAATTTTTCGACTTTAGTCGACTCTTAGCCGCCGCCGGTTGCAATTTGATATCGGCTTCGTTCCCTGGGAAGTATTCGAAGCCTTTCAGATGTTCATGTTTAGAATTTTTACTTACACTTAATACATATTTTTAAGAATATTTTTGAATTTTGTTTAATTACAAGTTATGATTATCGCCTAATTACAATAACTTTTATCAGACCTAGAAGGATTCAAGTACAGTTAAGAATTAAGGATTTTCAATTATAAATTACAAATAATTGAAAGCAAGGACTGAAGTCAATTATAATTACATGAAATGTGTAATTGAAAACGTTGAATTACAAATTACAAGTAATTGTAATTGAAATTTTTTCAATTACAATTACATATAATTATAATTGACTTTTAATTGAAAATACTTAATTACACATTACATGACATTGTTATTGTAATTGAATCCTCTAAGGTCTAATAAAATCAAAAAAGGTTCGTCCGCAACGGTGGTAACGTTTACGAAAGAGTACCTATTTTCTGTGCAGAAAATCTTAAGATAATCTCAAAAGCACTTAAGTAGTGTCCTGATATAAAACGTGTTTTGCCCTGAAAGGGTTAACAAATTTTAGCGTCTCTTGAAAGATGTTATCAAAAGCTTTTAAATGATTACCTTTGAGAGGCTGCTATGTCTAAATTATCGAAAAATGAATTTTGAAACAAGTATTAAGGCTGAACAAGTAATGGCTTATAAGAATAAAACTGAAATTAAAAAAAAAACGAGCTTAAAACTTATGCACTTAAATACATATGAATGGAAACTCCTGTAAATTTAAACAATTTAAGCAGAATAGAATAAAAAAATAAATGATTGCTTTGTTTCACTGAAAAATACATTTCCAAGTAGGTATTTAATATATATTGAGCTTTCTTTATCAACAGTAAGAGGAACAAAACAAAAACAACAGTACAAAAGAATATCTGAAGACTGTAATGCTCTGAAAAAACAGTTGTTCGATACAATTTTGATGATGTTTTTGTATTATAAATAATTGTAAAACAAATTTTGTAAGCTTTACTTTCTCCATGCAGGCAAAAACAAAAATATATCAAACAACAATAATGAAACAGTAAAAGTAAACAAGTCAAACCAGTGAGAAGATTTATTCGTTCATACGTATTGATATAAGGGTGGTCCTCTGTTACATTAAAAAAAACTGATTTTTGGTCTCTTCTAGAATTGTTGACACACAAAATCAATTTATAGGTTATTTATGGTTGATTGATGATAAATAAGAAATCCAAAAAGTGCATTATACGAGGGCTGCTCTATATATTTCTGGCCTAATAGTGAAAATGCGAATATTTATAATCAGAAATGGTTTTATTGTTTTTCAAAGTATTCTCCAGCATGATTTATACACTTTTGCATGAGCTCAAACCAGTTGTCGAAGCACTTTTTCCACTCCGATTGAGACACCTCTAAAACATGGTTTTTGAACACTTCAACAGCTTCTTCTGGCGACGAAAATCGTTGGACACGCATTTATTTCTTGATGTGCGGAAACAAGAAAAAGCCATTAGGTGCCAAGTCAGGGCTGTACGGCGGATGACCCATTAATTCGACGTTTTGGCCGGTCAAAAACGCTCTGATTTGAGCCGATGTGTGAGAGCTCGCATTGTCATGGTGAACAATGATTCGTCTTCTCTTGTTGGCTTTTAGAATTTCTCCGATTAATTCAGGCAAACAAATTGTAGTGTACCACTCAGAAGTGACCGTCCTACGTTGCTCAAGCGGAACAGTCGCCACATGACCAGTTTTGTCGAAGAAACAGGCGACCATTTGCTTCGAAGTGCTTCTTCCACAACTAACTTTCGTTGGATTTTGCTCGTCTTTGAAGACCCACACGGTCGATTGTTGTTTCGTTTCGGGCTCATACGCATAGATCCATGATTCGTCACCTGTGACGATCTTATAAACGTCTTTTGCACCGCAATCGTATTTTTGCAACATTTCTTTGCACCAATCGACACGAGCCTTTTTTTGAGCGACTTTAAAATTGTGCGGGATCCAACGAGAACAAACCTTTTTTACGGCCAGGTGTTCATGCAGTATCGAATGTATGCTGGTGGAAGAAGTGTCCAAGGATGTCTCTATCTCTCGGTATGTCGCATGTCGATCTTGCATTATGAGTTCACGCACAGCATCAATGTTCTCTGGCACAACAGCCGTTTTTGGACGACCTTCACGGAATTCGTCTTTGAGCGAGCTTCGGCCACGATTAAATTCATTATACCAATTTTTCACAGTGCTATAGGATGGTGCTTCATCGACATACAAAGATTTAAGTTCATCAATGCACTCTTGACGTGATAATCCACGTCGAAAGTCGTGAAAAATGATGGCACGAAAATGTTCACGAGTTAATTCCATTTTTTTCTATAATAATTTTTTCAAGTCACTGTAAACAACACAAATAATGGTCGTAGGTCAAAACGTTTTTCCAATGGAAATGTCAGATTGCACTTGGCAGCACTCAGTGTTGCCAGGCCAGAAATATATATAGCAGCCTTCGTATATTGTAGATTAAAAAACTTAAGTATAAGGGAAAAAATATAATTCAGTTTTTATTAAAATAAATGGAATACAAATATAAGAATTATGGATGCATCCGATACCTATACAAACATGATGTATTGTCGACATATCTTTATGGACAATATTTTAATTGTCGAAATAATAAAATACAAATAGTTTAAGCTTTTTCATAAAGAAACGTTAACAATTTAGTTTTAAAATTTATTTTACTAAATAAAATTATTTAGTTTAGCAAAAAGTTAGCTAAATTTTAAATTAATTGAATCAAATAAAACAAGTTAGACCGAAATAAACTTCAATTCATTTCCAATTCAGATTATTTTGTGGAATTAAGTTGGTTTTGAATTAATTCAAATGTCAAATATCAAAGAAGTCATGGAGATGCTTATTGCATATTTAAATTGTTAATTATTTTTATAATTAAATTGAATTAATTAAAACCCAATTTAATTCAAACAAATTGGATATGAACTGCAATTTACTTTGAAAAATTCAATTGAATTAGAAACGAATTGCAATTTATTTTACAAATTCATTTGAATTGACTCGAATTTCATTTAATTCAAATTATATTAAACAACGGGAATTTTTTATTAAATTAATTTTGATAAAACCTTTTTGTGTTGTGCTATTTTTTATTATCCCGATTTTATAATTAAAATTGTTCATTTTCGATTTTGTATTTTTATTAATACAATAAATCATTATTTGTTTCTTTTTTAATGCAGAGATTATGATAAATTTATTTCTTGTTTTTACAAATTTTAATTTTAGGTTTAAAAAATATTTTTTGTATTCCCTGATTTAAATTTACATTTCATATTTGTATTACCAGTATCGGTATAGTATCGGCCAAAAATCGTATCGATGCATTCCTAGTTTTACCCTTTTTATGTCTGTTCAATTGAGATTAATGGACTAATCTTAAAAATGACAAAACCTCTCGAAACTTTAGGTGAGAAAAGGGCATAAATTATGAAGTATAGAATAAGAGAATTTGTGAAAATTAACATGCTGAAATAAAAAACTTACAATGAACTTTATAAAATTAAGTTTTAACACAAAATGCATCTTTTAGGGCCACCTTAATATACTGCACTACATGCACTATTTTAATATATTTATTTAACTCAACATCTTCATGTTGTTAAATGGATTTTATGCGTGTGTTTAATATCTTACTCTGAGATAAAACATATGTATATACATACGTGTTTGGTTTTATCTAACTTTACAACTAGTTTTACTGTTACAATTTATTGTACTAAAGAAAACATTCAGCGTTAAACTTGCTCCTCCAGTTAATACAACCATTCACAGCCAACTATTCAACTAACAAAGTAACCATGCTCCAACTGGTCTATGATCACAGAAGACTTTAATTCAGTAAACATAGCTAAAACCTAAACAGTTTTGTTTTAACATTCAATAGTGTCGCATTTAACTCTGAAAATTATATTTTATACTCGTTAACTTATAAAATATAAATATATTAATTAAGCAACAGATTTTATTTTATCAATAAACAAACGACTTATTATCTATGGAATAATATTTTTACATATAAACATTTGTACTAACATATGTACGTACATACATATTTATATCATGTCAAAGACAAACATAAGAAAGAAAACAATTTAACCACATTCCTCAACAACGATGTCATAAAAACTGCAAGCTTTCCATGTATTTAGAAAACAATATGTATTGCCAATAAATAAATAAATAACGTGTTCTTATTGAAAATAAAAATTTATAGTTACTAATTGAATAATTAAAAAAAAAAATAAAAAAAAAAAAGTGTTTTTAAACAATTTATGCTCCAAGTTTGAAAAAAAATAGACTGGTTTTTATTCAATTTGTTTTTTTTTTTTTTTTATTTTGTCTACGTTTTGTTCAAAGAAACCACAATATCTTTTTTTAGGTATTAAAAATTTATATAATTTAAAGAATCGTTGTTGTAGTGTGAATGAATGACAACATTCACATTTCTATTCTCTCATTTATTCAATTATTTATTTTGAATTTTTGTTTTTACATTTAAGATAGCATTTTGTTTGATGAAGAAATTACTTTCTTAACAAAATGACTCAAAGTAATTCTCTGCCTTCGATTGAACAAAAATTACTCAACGTTTTAGCCGGGCAAGACTTGGGTGATATAACGCAAGAGTTGTGTGACTTCTCATTGGAAGAACAAAATGCTACAGCCGAAGCTCAGGGTATACAACCAAGCGCATCTTCCGATTTTACACCTGTTGTGGGCAAAACTGTCACCTACATAGTCGCCTGTGTGTTATTTAATGAAGATAATGAGGTGTTGGCCATGCAAGAAGCTAAAGAGTCCTGTGCGGGTATGTTTTTATTTTTTGCAATACATTTGTCTATACAATAGATATTAAAAAGTAATTTGTACACTGCAATCACTTGGCAATTAGATATTGATTGTATTTTTTTTATTTTAAACTAAAAAATTCATACTTTTCATATATTTTTATGTAAATATTTGTGTTTTTATTTTTTTTTTTAATTCGTTATTGTTGATTATTAAAACGCTGGATTAGGAGATCTAAGTTTAGTAAAATCGATCACTGATGCTGATGTGTACCAGAAGCTTATCAAATAAAAGTGAAATAGGACCTTCAGCAGCGCAGTGATCCATTTACGAACAGGGCCAACCTTACGAAATTCGCCATACAAAAAATAATAGAAAAATTCCTTATTTAACAACCAATTTTCATTTTTTGAACAAAATTGATGGTATTTATTGCTAATCTTTGCTGAATATTAAGCCACTGCAGAGTGTCAATTATTATTTGTATATGTGTGCATCGCAAACATTTCAGTAAAGAACGCACGGCTTTATTTTGTAGTTCTGTAGCCTATCTTCAATTTTGCAATGATTTTAATTTGAAATATAAATTCTTCCTTGTCTGTTGTTGTTAATTTACCATAAATTACTCAAGATAGAAATTTTTAACAGTACTTCTTAAATTTGAACAGACCAATTATAAATAAAAGCTGTTTTTTCTCCCATTATAAATTTGTTCTCCTTTTTATTGACTGCAAACAGAGAAAAAACGGTAGATAAAAGTAACTGTTATGAAGGAAAAATGAAATGTAAATAAACAAAACAGCGCTGCCTTAAAATTACGATGATGCCACTTTTTTATTATTTTGTTCCCACGGAATTCATAATTGGAGAAATCTTTTATCGAGAATTTTTTTCCCGTGGGAATATAAATGATTGGGCTGGACATGTATTGGTTCAAAAAATAGTTAACTAGTGCCCTAAACATAGTAAAGTAGTCAAATACATATGCAAACATAATAGAAGAGGACGCGTATGTAACTCATAATTAACTTAGTTTTTATAAAATAATCTGTGTTGCTTAAGTTAGTTATACACTTTTCAACTACATATACACAAGCGTATGTGGATAAAAAATAATGGTGGCGGCAACTTTTAAATTATACTCAGCTCTTTAAATTAACTAAATTTCTTTTAGGTAAATGGTATCTACCTGCTGGTCGAATGGAGAAAAATGAAACAATTTCCGAAGCAGCCGTTAGAGAGGTCTATGAAGAAACTGGTCTTAATTGTGAGATATCCACACTGTTGGCAATTGAAGCAGCGGGCGGTTCATGGTTTCGATTTGTTCTAACGGGTCGGATTACGGGTGGATCATTAAAAACTATTGCACAAGCTGATAAAGAATCACTGCAAGCTAAGTGGGTGTCGAATATTAAGGAATTACCATTAAGAGCTAACGATATTCTCAATATTATCGATATTGGAAAAGCTTACATTAATCGTAACAAGTTAACACAACCGGTTTTGTGGCATAGTGAAATAATTCCTACTAAATATTCGCATCATAAGAATTACTTACGCGTTGTGGCTGTCATTCGTAAAAGAGCAACAAATGCCTTGAATGTATTGGTGAGCGAAAAGAACGTTCATCATTTTCCGACAGTCGAAGTTCACCCACAAAGAAGTTTGCACTCCACATTACGCAAATTTATGATTGAACTGTTTGGTGCAGAGCTACCCCAACATCGTCCTCATGGCATTTTAAGTGTAGAACACAGTCCATCACCACCACCTCATACTACCGATGGCATTTGCTTAAACATCTTGGTTGTTTTTAGGCCACCTTTAGAAGAAGTTTCCTTAATTGGAAAATGTACATGGCATGAGCTGAGTAAGACGCTAGAAGAAAAATTAGGACGCATCCTTTCCAGTAAACATTCAACAATTCCTCTTAATGTTATCCGATAGACACAGACATTTCAAAAAAAAAAAAACATTTTGTAAATAGATTTCTACTTTTCAATCTAGTTTTATACTAACACAACACGTGCAACATAACACTTTGTGTGTGTGCTTTGAATTCAAAAATTTTATTGACAATTAACTTAGAAAACGGTACTTTTCATTTACGGTATTCTTTGAGCAAATAGAGAAAGAATGCTAAAATCTTAATTGACTTAAGGTAGTTAATTAAAAAAGCTTTAATTAAAAAACAAATCAACCATTACATAAAAAATAAATGTATTTATTACAATTAGTTTTATAAATATTATATTATTGTAGAATATTTTGTTTGCTGAAATTTTGAAAATTGTAAAGTTTTATGTAAAAATAAAGACTTGTTTGTATAATTACATGATTTATTTAAATAAATATTTCAAAAATATGTTTTTAGTCCAAACTAGGTAAGATCTCATATACAATCATAATCCACAGGCACCAACATTATAGGAATGCAATCAGTTCAACTTACAATTTATAACTAGCAACATGTTAATAAATAAATAAACCGGCTACTGACTACTGTAGTCAGCGAAAGATTTACTAAAACAAATAAAATACATCTTCATGTACCATATTGCGTAAAGTTTTTTTTAGTCTTTCCACAAATTGTTAAATAAATCCATAAATGAGTCATAAATCATGAATGTAATGGCAACATCAAGG
Organism: Cistogaster globosa; assembly: GCA_937654795.1. NCBI lineage: Eukaryota > Metazoa > Arthropoda > Insecta > Diptera > Tachinidae > Cistogaster > Cistogaster globosa. The sequence goes on from OW569403.1 coordinate 174,881,446, forward strand.
CAGACACGACCTAGGCGAGGCACGGTACCCTTGTAAAAGGCAGTGACACCTTCATTTTTCAAAATTTTCATTGCACAATCGGCGGTATTTTTATATTTGGAGGCTTCTAATCCTTGCATACGTGTCTTGACCACATCTAATGGAGTGTTTCCAAAAACGGAAGCGGCACCGGCTATCGCACCGAATGCACCAACCAATACTTTTGGAACATGCTTATTTTTATCATCTCCCTTATAAAGGTCCTTGAGGGATTCCATAACAAAGAAACGAATTGCTTGATTGGAACCTTGTTTTAGGATGGTGGGTGTTAAGCCCTTGTAAATTCCGGAAATACCTGCGAAAAAAAAACAACCGAATAAAACACAGCAAAATAAAGATTAAAGAGGTACCTTCTGTTTTTATTATACACCCTACGCCATGTGCAAATCCCTTGTACTGTGGCTTAGTGCTGCGTTGATCATTTATGAATTTGACTTTTATTGTCTCCATTGGAGTTACAGCCAACACCGCTTCACATACACCAGCTCCTAAGCCAGCCAACAACTTTCCAGAGGTACTTAACTGGCCATTCGAATCAACCATATGACCTCTTAATGTTTCAAATGCACCGAATCTATGTTATACATATATATTTGGAAATATGACTATTTTGCCTCTTTTTAATTTTTGATATAATTTTTTTTTTTACCTTGCTGCTGATTTGGGTATACTTCCATATAATAAGACACTTAGGCCTCTATACAGGCCAAAGAAACCTCGTTGTTTGATCGTTTTTTTCACGCAGTCAGCAATGCCGTTGTATTTTTTATTGACGCCCTTTTCGTCCAGCTGCAGCTGTGTTTTGACATATTCGGTGGGGTATGTTATGCAAATTTCTATGCCTCCGGTAATACCTCCAGCAATAATTCCTTTCACACCTTTATTACCACCACTAGAAGCAGCAGCACCATTGTTAGCCATCCAGGGACGCTGACCGAAGGGGTTGATGAAAGCACCAACAGGGTGACTCATTGTTCTTTATTAGCTGAGTTTATGTAAATACAGAATGGGAGCTGTGAGTATACATGCATCATATGTACATAAGAAATAATATAATAATAACAAATTCGAAAATGTTACAAGAATAATTTTTGTAGTTTAAAAATTCATCTTCTTCATCTTCATTCTGTGTAAATTAGATTTAATTAAAAGCCCTCAATAGTGTAGTTTGATCTGCTGCTTGTGCATCACTCCTAATGAAAACTTAAAAAACCTTTTTTCAGACCGTCAAGAAGTTACTTGCTCCAACGCCGTCAGATAATTTCTTTCTTTATCATTTAGTTGGAATGGGTGTATAAATATTGTTTCAAAAAAGAAAGCACATTTATTTTCGCTTAAATTTTTCTAACTTGGAATAAGAACGTATAAATTTATATCGTCATTTGTTTCAGCATAGTTCTAAATTTTTGGCATAAACTGAACACCTCAAGTCTCACAAATTTTAATAAAAAACTAAAAAAAAAATTTGTTTTGAAAGGGGAACATAAGTCAGTTAATATCGAATAAATTTATAGTCCGCAAATTAATGCAAAAAAACGTTTAGGAGAAACCTGAAATTTTTTAATAACAGTTTGACTGATGTAATGCTTACAGTTGGGAAATAGCTGTTCATAGAGAAACTGGCTTTTTAAGGGCGTCTAATAACACTTATAATTTTTGACTCAAAAAGAAAATAAACTTCGATGAATTCTTTTCGAACTATTAGGGGGAGTCCCCTGAGTGCAAAAGTATTTTGGAAGTGTCAGATTGGCTTCAGTTTTTGAGAAATCGGTATATATGCATTTTTCATGAATATAGATACTGTCAACCAAGTGTTTTTAAAAGTGTTGTTGCAGACAAGTGGATGCTTCATCTTGACAATGCTCCGTGTCAAACGGGCACTTCTGTTCGTGAGTTTTTGACCTCTTAACTCATATTCCCCAACCCCCTATTCAAATGATTTAAGTCCTTGCGACTTTTTCCTCTTCCCGAAATTGAATCATGTCCTAAAAGGACGTCATTTTGGAACTCTAGAGTACATTCAAAAGACTGTGATCGACCATTTAAAAGCCACTCCAGGTGAAGACTTCCAGCGCTGCTATCAAGAGTGGGAACGACGCCAGCGGAGTCGTCGTTCCCACTCTCTGTATAGCTACCTAAGGGAACTACTTGAAAGGATAACAAAAAAAACTTAGGTTAGTATCTCACACACCTCGTAAGTCTGCGCTATTTAAATAAAAATTATTTGACTGTATTAGTTTTTTTGCCTTCTTAACTTTCTGCTGCAGAATGTTTTGACTTTTTTTTTCAAAATTTCATGTAATTTAAACCAAAAATGTCGATCAAAAGTAATGATTTTTGTCTATATTTATGTTCCAGCGACGTTGTTTTTAGTAAACAATTTAAAAATAAATTCGTGTTGCTTGAAAGTAAACTTTGATTTTTAACAACTCTAAGTTTTTTAATTTTTATGGATTTATGTCTCCTTTAAGTTTAATTTTTAAAATAAATATGCCCTACATTTACTAGCAAATTATTCCGTGCTGCTACACCAACATTTTTCTATCAAACTATACTAAATTTTATGCATCTATGAAATGTCGTGATCCTTTCGATTATTAGTTATGAAGTTTAATCTTAAACTCGTGGAATTTAATAACAGGCCAGTTCCGTTTAAATAAAATCTTGAAAACTTTACATACTTCAACGTTCCGACAAACGCTCATTTTTAAATCGAATCTTTCGCCTTAAGGTTAAATGACAGGATTGACTATCATATTCAGTCGTATGATCTGTCAAAAATTGCATGTGTGCTCAAAAAGCAAGATAGTGTGGATTAAAAGTGTATGTGTGTAACAGACTTTTTAACAGATCTATACGACTTTATAAATTTTTTAAATAATTCATAAAATGATTTTTTCTATGCGATCAGAGTTAATTTTTTTTTTCAAGATGATCAGAAAGCAACAACAAAATATTAAAAGCATCTGTTTTTCGCATACGACGCCATTTTAAAATGATTTTTAAAGTAGGACAGAATTCTGTCAGATTTTTGTGCGATTAAATCGCACGATTGTATATGATAGTGAATTCTGGCCTTAAGTTGTAACAAGTTGTATTAATTCGTCTTTGTATACAATTGAGTTTTAAAGCCGCCAGACTTCCAGTGATTGCGTAGTCGCCAATTATAAGCAACAAGAGATTATTAGAATATAAACGATTATATTAAAGACATTTGGTAACGTCTTAAAGCGACAAGACTTTGATAGTTAACACTATTCTAATAGTTAACACTATTTTAATTCTAGTCAGAAGTGAATGTTGAGCCCGTTAATGGTAAAAAGCATAATTTCTTAAATCAACAAGTTCTGAACTTTGGAACTGATAAGTATTTACATACGAGTACATAAAAATATATAAAAATATGTTGCATAATATAAGACAAGAATATCTACTTTTGAAAAGAAAATATGTTTGGGCCGGCGCTTTGATTCCAATTTCGAAATTTATAGATTTATCAAAAATGAAGGAAGTTGCGTTACTAATTTGTAAGCACAACTAAAATAAGAACGGGGGTCCTAGTCGGTCGACATTTTCTAGGTTGTTGAAAAAATTGAAAAGGTTTTTTTTAACACAAAACTAAAAAGTAAAACAAAAAATTTTTCGTTCCTTTTTGCAAGCATGTTGAAAGTTCTACACGAAACGAAGCGTATTTTATCAAAATTAATGACCAAAAAACAAAAACAAAAAAAAAATACAAAAATTATGAAATGAATACATTTGAAGTACGGATTTCATTTAAAAAAATCGTACCATGCAAAGAACCCTAATTTCCTATTTTCCCAAATAGGACAAATCATGCTCGAGTTATGCTGATACACATCCCTACATATGTATGTATGTCGTGCAACTTTTTTTATTTTGGACACCACGATATTTGTAGCTCGAAAACTATAGCTGGTTGAAATGAGTTTGTCAATTTTTGTTTATTAAATCAACCGGAATTTTATACAATCAATAAATACTGCTTTATAACCGACATGTAATAATTTGTAGAAAATTGCACTTTTTTAGTTGGTTAATGTTTTTATCAAATTTAATTAAAATCATGTGTTGGAATAAGAAATAGCAAAACACTAATCGAATTGATTTTTCTTTATATGTATTTATGCGTATATATATATTTATATGCACCTTTTAAACTAAAAATTACCATTTCTTATCATTAAAATTTAACACTAATAACACTAATATTCTAACGAAATTGTTTGAAAATCTGAAACAAAAATAAAATAAATAACTTTTAGAGTATTTTTATACTCTCAACTTGTTTTCAAACCCTAATTGAGAACGAGTTTGGTTAGAAGTCATTCTCTTTTTGTGATCAACTTGTATTTAATATTGCTGTATAAACAGATTCAATACATACACATACATACATACATACGCAGATATAAAAGTTTAAAAATTAATGTTTGCAGTGCAAACTTTGCACAGTGCTTTTTTATTTGTTTTTGTTTTACGTTTTATATAATTTTGCATAAAAAATAATATTCTTATTAAAATTAAAAAAAAATGTGATACAGTGATCGTTTATTTTTGTTTGTTTTTTGCAAAGAACGAACGAACGTTATATTAATAAAAACAGTGTCTAATTAAAAAAGTGCATACATATGTATGTGTTACAACTCATTGTGTTGTGATCTTTGACAACACTTTCCCGTACTATGTCATCGTTTCGTTTTTGTTTTTTATTCAGTTATCAAACTTTGAATAATTGTTAAACGTGTTACACATGAGCGATATCTTTCAAAATGAAAACGAAAACATTTTTTATTACACAAATTTGTCACCTGCAGAAACTGTTTGGAGTTGGTTTTTTATAAAAAACGTTATTCTCGTAGCAAGCCAATTTATTAGTTGTCCAGAGAAAAAGTTTAGGCAAACAATCGCGCGATATGGTGCCAATCAAGCAACTACTGCGATGGCTAAACGAATTCCAATTTCCAACCTACATTTTTTATTGTTTGTACTCATCTTTTGGAGAGCGGACAAAACACAAACTACAATAACATTAATTTCGCATTTTGTAAACGTAGATATGTACGTATGTACGTTTCTATACACATAAATAAGTAGACTTTTCGTATACTTACGAACATACAAGTGAACAAGAATTTTATTTAGGTCTATCAAAGCATACAGTTCTCTACTCTCTTTAACTGAACTAAACATTTTGCAAAACCGAGAAAAACAAGCAGCTAAACCCTCAACCCGAAAGCTATCCAACCTAGAAAAAGTATGGAATACAGTGATGTTCAAATATTTCTTATGGTCTATCGTGAAAAGAATACAATGCTCGTAATGACATGAGCTACATAGTATGGTTAAGAGCCTCAACTTTATGGTACATAAACAAAATAGCCACACAAAATTAATATTAAATCGCTAAATTACGTATAACCCCGTCAAAATCGTAAAAACTGCAAAAAATCGTCAATAAAATTATAAAACACAATTTAAGTTTGAATTTTATTCACTTTTATTGAATCTTAAATGAGTTTAGTTTGGAATAATTTGGAACCAATTCTATATAAAATTTATAAATAAATCTTTATGATAATAAAAAAAAATTCAAACGCCAAAAATGAAAAAAACGAGTCTTTGTTGCAAAGGAGTCACATCTCAAACTGAGATATTTCTTTATTTATTTAATGAATAACTAAGAAATAATAAATTATTAAAAAGTTATTAGGTCCTACGAGCACTAGCTGCTAGGGCCATCGGCTCTTTGTTAAAAAAAAAATTAAATATGAATACATACAGAGGATTAACATATACTATATACTAAAGGCGATAAATACATATATTAGATCTTGTCATAAATATTTAAAGTTTTTATATAAAATTTATAAATAAATCTTTATGATAATAAAAAAAAATTCAAACGCCGAAAATTAAAAAAAACGAGTCTTTGTTGCAAAGAAGTCACACCTCAAACTGTGATAACTGCGGTTAAAGCATAAAATATTGCTTGAACTTTTTGGAGGTCAAATGGAAAATTTTTCTAATAAAAATTTGAAATCATGGAAATATTTATTAATTTTACTTTAAACTTTGAAAAATCGTGCTGATTATCCCGACCGAATTATTAAAATCACCGATATTGACTATTAAAGGTAAAAGCACGAAAAAAAATTTTATTGGTAGAATTTACAACATTGGCGGCATATCACTGAAGAACTTTATTTCTTGGAGTAAAGACTGATATGATGGTAGAAGAGGAATAATGAATAATTCTCTACAAATACAAGACAACATTTAATTAATTTCGATTTACTGAATGTCTAAAAGTTTTAGATCATAATTATAAAACAAGGGACTTTAGGAAGCAATAAGACCTGCATTCATTTATTAAAGGGCTTTTACTATTTTCTTGTTTTTTCTTTACTTGACTAGATTTTATTGCATTGCGTTCCTGTTAATAATGAGATTACGAATGAAACTCTAACTGATAGTTTGATTTATTTGACAGTAGCAAAACTGATCATTTAACATTTTTTTTTTTAATTACGACCAGCACTCATGGGATGACCCCTACTTATGCAATGCATTGTGCCAGAACTAGGAAATTAGGTTTTGAGATGGGGGATAGAGGGAGTAGTGCTTGTGAACATTTGATTTGAATCTTTGCACATTAAAAGTGGCAGGAAAGACCTCTGCAGGGAGTTTATTCCACATACGAACTGTTCGACTAAAAAAACCAATTTTCTCTGTAATGCGTTGTGCGATTCACTGGCCAATCGACCACAAAGGAATGCGCTCTTGATGCAGATCGCATTGCGCGTATGAAATTACGGTTTTCAGGAACAAGTTCCTGATTTCATAAGAGCACATTTCGTTGTAGTAACGATAAAACAGTGAAAAACACCCCACATTGCGTCGATGCTCCAGTGAGTCAATAGAGCTGGATATCCTACTGTCACCGATGAGTTTCTTCGCTCTCTCCTGTACGCGGTCGAGTAAAAAAAATAGACTTTGAAGCACCGGCCCATACATGAGAGTTGTATTCCATTTTTATTTATAGTACTTTGGTACGAAGACATCTTTCTTCAGGAAAATTAATTTCAGAAATGTTCCTCCTTTAATTTAACCAAAAACAAAACTACAAAAATGTGCAATTACCGTCTTTCACTGAATAAATGAACGAACATCGTTAGTATTTGCTTTAGGTGTCTATGTTTTTCTCTTAATAATAATGCCGACCCCTTTCCGCGAAAATGATGTAACCCGCAGAAAGCAAAATTACAGAATATTTTTTTTGTTTTAATTTTTTTTTTTTATAAAATAATAATACAAACGGCCTTGAAGAGGTTATAAATTACTTCTAGGTTAATTTATTATATTTTTTAAAGTTTTTTTTTAACAATTAAAAACTAACTTGAAATTTATTTTAACCCAAGTCTTCAAAGTATTCTCTTTTCAGTTTTAAAATAAAAGCGATTATAAAAAACACAAAGTTTAAAAAGTCACGTCTAACTTAGCGTAGAGCAAGGAATGTAAAAAAAAAATATAAAAGTAAAGATAAGCACCGCTTAAGTGATTTGCATGAATCATGCACAATAATGCATGATCACGTTTAACTTACGGTTGCTATCCGACTGATCTAGTCTGTCTGGTATGACAAAACAAGTCTGGTGATAAAACTGCTAAAAGTAATACAAAAAAAATTTTTTTTTTAATTTCGAACATAATTCTTATAAATAAAATTTAAAATAATTTTTTCTAAAAATAATACAAAAATAAAATAATTTCACATAAAAAATCTCAGTACAAAAGCTTTATTCGTTTAGTCACAAAAAATATATTGCAATTTCCAAACCTCTTAAAACCTAAAATAAGTCAATAAAAACTTATACAATTGACTCAATTCAAGCCTGATTTTAACAATTTCCCAAAATGGCAAATCTACAGCAAAAGTCTTGAAAACTGGCTACACGATGTGGAATTTTGCAATCTATCGAGCTGAGTACTAAAATTTTTACATATTTTAAATTTAATTTTTGGTCTAATGTCCTGCTAAATTAGAAAAAATATCCCTCTGTGCGTCTAAATTTGAAAAAAAAAGAAATTTACTAAGCAATCATTAAGAATTTTTGGAAAGAAAGAATCTATGCTGGTGATTGGTTAAACAAATTTTCATTACTTACACTTTCTTACATTTAATTAAGTAATTTGTAATTGTTGTAGTTCTTTTAAGAAAATTTTCATACTATTTTATATTTTATACTTTAAGTTGATATTCAATAAATTTTCATCGAAACATATAGGAAAACTGTAACGGGGTCATTTCTGTACATGAAATATTTTTAAAAAATTTTGTTGTTGGTGCAGATAGTAATCGATATAGAATACAAAACAACTATTTTTGGAATTTTTGTCTGTCTGTGTTCGCACCATGTAAAAACTGCTAAATGGATTTGAATAAAATTTTTTGAGGAGGTCCCTTAGTACCTTGATTTAAATACAGAATACTTTTTTTTGGTAAAAATATATGTATCATTTCGTACAGAAAATAAAAATACAAATATGAAACCATCTAATTTTACTGGTACAATGGTACTTAAACAGTTGTCAGAACATTTTATTTTTGTAAATGGAACATTTTTAACACTGTTTACAGAACTCTGCAACAAATATTTAAACACACATTTTTCTTAATTTGAATTTAATAAAATTAGAAATTACACGCACATAAAGTCGTGCGCAATCCTAATTAATAATATAATCGAAAATAATATTCATCTTTTTTTTTAAATATTTAATGTTTTTTTATTTTCCTTAAAATAAAATTTAAGCTTACGCTCAAATCTTTAATTAAAAGTAAAATATTAACATTTAAAAAAAAATTATCTTTAGCTTATTTTATTTTATTTATTTTCCAATTTTATATATTTTTTTTTTTCTTTTTATTGACAAATTTGTAGCCTCGATAACGATGGAAATATTTTTCCATTTCTAGGAAAATTGGACGAAAAGCAAAAGCTTTTAAGAATTTTTGTTTTGTTGGAGTACACAATTTTAAACAAAAATTTTAATGCATAATTAATTATTTGTTTATTTTTTACTTGACCTTTTAAGTTGTAAAAGTTTAATCTTATATTTTGGCTCAAGGTCAACAATTTTTAATTTTAAGCACTTTTTTTATATTTTCTATATTTTCATTTTAAATAAAATATAAAAAAATGTTTTATTTAAAATCAAAGCTTGTTGACCTTGAGCCCAAATTAAATATTAAACAAATTATAATTATTACTAAATTAAATAGTGCCGGTCAAAACGATAACGCTAATCAGTCAGAACTTTTTGCGTATGACATAAAAAGTGTTCTATGGACAAACGAGTCCTTCTTGGCGGTAAGGAATGACTCAAATACAACATCAAAATGGTAAATGGAGTGGTCTACACAATCACCGGATTGATTTTCTATCAAAAATCTGTGGGCGGATATAAAAAAGTAAGCATTTGTTGTTGTTGAGTTTTAGAAAACCCGAGACAGATTCATTTTTTTACTTCATATTTAAAAACTCTCTAAACGTCTGTTTTGAGTTCGTTTTTCCTTGCAATTATTATTTAAAAACTATATTTTCTAAAAATTCGTCGATGTGCACTGATTTTGATACTCGTTTTTTAATTTTATTTTCTTTTAGTTTGCTTGGCATAACAGAATAATCATGATGTGAACAATGTTACATTATATTAAAAACATAAATAATAAAATATATTATTGGAAGTTATGCGCGTTATTTGGTTTTCTGTGTTACAAGCGACAAACTAAACTGAAAAGATTGTATAGAAATAATTTAGAAAATTTATTGCTTTATACACACATTTTTGTAAACACGTTAATCACTTGGCATACAGCAACAGCACATTCGCTTATTTACGTAAGACGGGCAAAGAGGCTCATAAATGAATCATAGATCATAAAAGTAATTCCAACATCTAAGCAGACGCGACATAATCTGGGAATAGTGCCCTTATAGAAAGCAAATAGGCCTTCACTTTTCAACACTTGCATGATACAATCACCAATATTTCGATACTTTGAAGCTTCTAGACCTTGCATGCGAGTTTTGACGACATCCAGTGGAGTATTGCCAAACACTGAGCAAGCACCAGCTACTGCTCCAAAAACTCCCACTATTGGTTTAGGAATTTGTTTATCACGATCTTTTCCTTTATATAGATCCCTTAATGTTTCCATAACGAAAAAACGTATTGCCTGATTTGATCCCTGCTTTAAAACAGTTGGAGTAACACCTTTATAAATCCCGCCAAATCCTACAACATGGCATTATTACAAAGCTTCTTGTTGTAACAGCCTTGTGTGTTTACATTTTTAGTTAACTACTTACCTTCTGCTCGAATAATTGTTTTGACGCCGTGAATAAATCCTTTAAATTGTGGGTTTGCACTGCGCTGATCATGTACAAATCTTACTTTTATTGTTTCCATTGGGGTTACTATAAAAATAGCTTCACATACTCCTGCACCCAAGCCCGATAACAACTTTTGTCCAGCACCCAGATGACCATTACTATCAATCATAAGCCCTTTTAATGTCTCAAATGATCCAAATCTATTGAAAAAGAAAAGAATTCATAGTTGTGTACGCGATTGAAAGACGATATGCATTTTCTGAGAAGGTTATCATTCGTGTTTAAATATTACTTTTCTGTAATGTTAATTCAAAATTCCGTTATTTTTTAATCGATTTTGATAACTATTGAAAACAAAAGTTGAAAGCCTAATGGTGTCCACATACGAGATAAGTAGTTGAAGGATGTTTGACGTGTATGACTTTTTCTTTTGAATCGTTGTCAGTTACTTGACAGCTACATAGTGTGTTTCTACACCCGCTATAACAACAATTATAGAGAATAAACTTTAAAGAAGTTAAATAAACATGTTTTTTCTTAATTATGAAAAATTAAAAGTGAAAAAAGAAGTAAAAGAACATTTAACGTTATTAAACTAATAATACGTCAAGGCAGACTGAATATGTACGAGCATGTTTTTTGTTGCTAGGAAATAAGTCTTACATGTAGACAAAAATTTAGATTGAAACAGAAATGGAATTTAAGGTCCATATAAAAATATGACAGCAAAAACATATAAATAAAAAAATAAAATAAAAAAATATAAATATAAATAAGTTAAAAACGAATGCAGTAACAAGATGTAAAAGTTTAAAAAAGCAAACCGTGAATTTCAATTTTTTTTTCCATCTGAGCTAACGATATAAGTTAATGTATAGATACATATATGTATGTATGTACATTGTGTACTATGACGGTCCCATGACGGCAACAAACAAATTTTATAGTCATTTTATGTGTTAAATGTCTCACTCGTCAAAGACATTGAAAAAAAAACAAAAATAAAAATAGATATATGATTTTGCTGTTTATTTTTGTGTACAATATTTTACTTTCTAAGCACAAACATTAAAAAATTTTGTTTAATAAATTAATATCAGTTCTTTTTAGTTTTCTGTTTTTTTTTTCTCTATTTTTATCAAAATAGTTCGTCAGCAATTCTTTTTAACTGACTTCAAACAAAGAAGAAGGTTGTCAATTCGACTGAATGTTACTCTTTTATGTTTGTGCCTGCAGAAGTCAGTCCTTTCTAAACCGATTTTGAAAGTTTTTTGTTTGTAATTTGATAGATTATGCTTTCATATTGGTCCCGTTTTAAAAACAGTTCATGATCTTAAAAATTAAATGGTGTCCCAATACAACCTACATGTTTTTTATGTGTATTATGAACCCTAAAGCGCACTTCTTTACAATTTAAAAATTTGTGTATTACTTTAGCTGCCAATACAAAAAAAAAAAAACAAATAATAATAATAAATAAATAAAAAATAAATCTAAAAATTAATGGGTTTCCCCATACGTGATGTAAATTGACATATATGCGTCTATCTTTTAACCCTTTTCAGACAAACGCTTGAAAATTGGACAGGATGTCGATTACTATGACCGTATAAACATTCAAAATTATAAATTAAAAGATGTCCCAATAGCCAATGTACTTTGATGTATGTGGCCAAACTTTTGAAATGTTATAGACAGATAGTTGACAGACAGCTAAAATCGGTTTTGTAGTCGGTTTTGTTTGCAAAAATGATTGTCTTTTTTATTGCACTGCGTTTAAATTCGTTCGTGTCAATATTGCTTCAATGTAACTTTTTACCGTTAAGCGTCGATTAAGATGAATGGCAACTCTATTTTAATACTGGCGGGTTTGATAAGTGATTTGACAATCATTGATGATGAATATAGAAATTATTACGCAGAACAGTCTTATTAAATTATTAAAAAAAAAAAAAAAATATGTGGCAAACAGTGTTACCATTGGGGAAAAATATAATGGAAACTTTTTCTGATCTTTGATGCAGAACCCGCAATTTGCCCTTTGCAAAACACAAGCCAAACCTTAGATTTAATCTACAAAACCAATCATTTCAATTTAACGCCAAAGCGGTACAAACAACGGTAACGACGTTCAGTGTTTTCGTTGCAAAATTTCCAACAAAAGGAAAATCTTAAATTCCCTTTTAAACATGTTAGTAACATTTAGTTTTGTTTTCTATCTTACTAGCAGTGCCCACGACTTCGTTCGCGCATCATTTCTGAATATCATAAAATTTAAATTTAGAAAACGTTTTTTTAAACATTTGTTGTAGAGTAACAGTATTAAAAATTTTTAATCTACAAAAATAAAATGCACTAACAACTGTTCTAGTACCATTGTACCGGTAAAATTAGGTGCTTTCATATTTGTATCTCTAGTTTCTATGCAAAATAACATTTATGTATGAAAAAAGTATTCTATATTTGAACCAACGTTCTAAGGGTCCTCCTCACAAAATTTTATTCAAATCCATCTAGCAATTTTTTACGTGATGCGAACAAGCAGAAAGAAGGACAAAAATTCTAAAAATAGGTGTTTTGTATTCCATGTCGATTACTATTTACGCCAACAACAAAATTTTCAAAACATATCTCATGTATAGATGTAATAGAATTCACACGAAACGAAATATTTGAAAATTTTTAAATGTCACAACCAAAATATTGTTTATGTGATAGAAATCGATTTTGAAATCAAAATGATCTTCAACCGAAAATGGTGCTGATATTGGTGCTACTATTTTCGTGTTTTAAATATCTTCAATATAGCTTTTTAAACCTTTTCATTCAATTTCAAAACGACTCGTTTTCCAATCGATCGATTTCCATCACATATCTGATTGTATTTTATTTTTAGTGCTAATGTTTTTAAACTTCCCGTTTCCCAGGAATTTAGCCAAAATTTTCCCTATTCACAGCACAAAAGTTTTGTTAACTATCGAAAAAGTTAGCCATTGCGCTAATTTTTTTGAACATTACTTCGTTAGGTAACGGTTTCTAATCCAAATGATATTTTAAGTATCAATAAAGATATTTTGTTCTTAATATCGATGAATGCCTCGTAAGCATTGTGATTGTGATTCAAATTTTAAATGTTGATTGACGAATTTGGTGTACAGCGTAACGACACCCAATAAGTATCAATAAAGATACCATTCGTTGTGCTTTTTATTTACCTTATTGCCGATTTCGGAATACTTCCATAAATTAAGACACTAAGTCCTCTATATAGACCAAAGAATCCTTTTTGTTGAATTGTCTTTTTCACGCAATCAATAATGCCGCTATATTTTTTTCGATCGCCTAAAATTTGGTGTTTGAACAAGAACTATCTGATTTTATCTCATTATTGCTTTATGATGTACCTTTTTCGTCCAATTGCAATTGGGTTTTTACATATTCAGTGGGATATGTTATACAAACCTCGATACCTCCAGTAATTCCCCCAGCAACAACACCTTTGAGACCTTTTCCATTTCCAGCTGCTGCTGCAGCTCCCTTGTTCGATAACCATGGCCTTTGTAAAAATGGATTGTGGAATTGGCTCATAATATTAATTCTAATTTAGGCGTTCAAAATGACAACGGAATAGGAAATTAAAAAAGACAAACTTGTTTAAATGTACACACATGTGTATGTGGGTATTTACAGTCCCCGAAATATTTTCAAAAACAAAATTGTTCTTATGTATTTTACCAGCGTACACTGATAAAAAATTTGTTAAGCGTGACATCTAACATAAGTAGATGTTTAAAAAATATAACAGTTATTTGACAATAAAAATACATGTTTAAGATGGACACATATACAAACAAACTTGTTTAATACTTGCATAAGCTTTCATCTCCTTAATCACACTAAAAGGTTTAATTAAATGTCCTTAATCTTGATACATAATGCTGAAGCAGAAAATTATATTTATAAATTCACATTTATGTATCTACACATACAAAACATATATTTTATACAAAAGAAAAATCGATAGCATACTTTTAGGCACTCATTTATTAGCGGACTGAATATTTATTGCAAAATGTGTAAACGAAGAAAGTTGATTTTTTAAATTTATTATTAAATTGCAAAAGTCTAAGTTTTAAAATTATTACCTGTATAAACAGTTAAACTTAACCGGTATTTATTTGTGAAAATGAAGAAGACTATTATGCCTGTTGAAAAAAATTGAAAATTTTGTGGTGCGCATGTTGAATGAAACAAAAAATATAAAACATGCATTAATATGATACCTTTGGGTACGTATGTATGTATAAAGTAACACTGAAATGGTTATACATACAAATATTATATACACTTAACCTTGCAATAGGAAAGCTTAACCGGCGAAATTTATATTTGCAACAGTTTACTTTGTTAACATTCTTAAAGTATTAAATAGACATTATTAACGCAGCAAATGCAGTTTATTAATTTCAAACGCAATGCTTAAAATATCAATCCTAAAAATCCCATGTAAAGTTTGTGATGTCTTCCAAACCAGGATGAAGGCAAAGAAAATGAAGTAATATTTTATATTCCTTGTTATTGTATCAATTCTATTCCAAAAGAGCGGCGAAACTGTAATGTCTAGACATACATAAACGCAGTATCTCTTTTTAAAAATTTGCCTTATTAAGGCATTCATCGAGCCACAGAATCAGTAGATTTCGGTGTCCTAAAACAGTGGCAGCTCATTTTTGACAATGGAACATAGTCAGTTTACCGTATTTGTCTTACTACTGATTTTTTGTTGCTCAAGCATTTTTGTTTATTGAGCAGTGACTGTAGAAAAAAACTTCTGAAAGAGTATGACTGAAAACGAACTTTAATCCAAATAATATTAGATTATTCCTTCCTAAAAACGCATGTAGTCGATTCGCCATATTAAGTTAAGCACAACAAAAAATTTTGGTTTTTTTAAGTATTTAAAAAAGTTCTCATGCAGCCAACAATGTGGTTGTATTGTGCCACTGGTAGGCTCTCGATTTACTTCGGACCATTGATTTCATGACCGATTTCTATATTTTTAAAAGAAATGAGTTTTCTTTTTAATAAATTCTACTTAAAGAAATTTGAATTAAAGTTTTTACATAAACTGTACTGTAAACTGTACTTCGCTTTGTACAATTATAGGAATAATTTCATTTAATTTCTTAGGTAACCCTCAAAAGATCCAAATAACACCCAATTATTGCAACAACAAAAATAATAATAAAGTTAATGCTTAAAAATATCACACAAAACCATAAAAATTATCCTAAACATGTTGGCTTCTTCTAAAGACCAACTTTATTAAGATGAAAATTTCTATATTTTATGCCGAATACTTATTACATTAAAAAAATATATAAATAAAAACTTCAAAGGTTGTTGTAAATTATCTTTTTTTCCGGAAATCCATATATCTATACACGATACAGTTATGAAATGATGCTTTTTATTTTCACATTACAAAGGCGTTATATATGTACATACAACTTGTTTTTCATAAACAATATAAAAGAAAATATTATTGTTATTTAATAACAAATTCCATAATATAAATATAAAATATTGTATAAAACGGAGTATCAGTTAATCATCTTTGGACAATGTAACGAAGAGTAGAAAACTTCTTAATGGAGAAATATTCAGTTGATAATTGAGTAAAAATCAGCTATAAAATGAATTTAAATAGCTTTGTAAACACGAACAGATTTAACATCACCAATGTTAAGGGTCTATAAAATAGAAAAAAAAATTGATTATAAACAAATTATTTAACGATATTTAAATGTAACTTACGGTTATCAATTCGGAATCTGTGAATTCACGGATGATAGTTGATGGCTTATCACCTTTTTGTTCTTGAATTAGCTTGTTCCCTTCCATGGTACAAACAGACTTAACTTTACGCCCATCCAAAGTTTCTTCATCAAATTCTTCTCCCAATTTAAATGTTATACTAGAAGTCTTAAAAGTGGATGATGTAGTAAAAGTGTATACATCACCATCTTTCTTCAGTTCAACAGTGGGAGATACAGAATTACCCATCTTGCGGAGGACCATGCCAACACCTTGTTAATTATAATAAATATTTATAAAACTGTTTAAATTTCAAATAAATTTTTTACAACAACTAAACCACAAATCTGATCAAATTTCATTTTTTTTACATAAAAAACAACAAGCTTTTTTACCTTTTAAGCGTAAATAAGTGGGTAAGTTGTGAAGTCTATGATAGGCATAAATCATATTTAAAAAAATTTTTCTTTTATAAAAAGTTTACACTGCATACAAACATACTTTACTCATGTAACCTTTCTTTAATGTTATTTATTAAAGAGATCAATTAAATTTTTAAAGTTCAACGTCGTTATTTAATAAATAAAATTGAGTTTAATTTCAATAACTGGCATATATCAGTGCAAATCGTGCAAGAAGTGTAAGTAACTACATTTGTATGTTTGTACATTGCATATTGTATAAAATATTTTTCTTTGGAGATATAAAATCAACATTTTAAGCTCAAAGTATTTAAATTAAGTATTAAATACTTGAAGAATAATGAACATAACTAAGAATTTCTCATAACTTTTTTTTTTTTGCTTTATTACTTTAATAATTGAAACTACTTAAAATGTACTTTTTGTCGTGACTGCAAGACGGCGTACCTATGTAGAATGCGGATAAATTAATGAATAATTGGTCTGTCATCAATTTATTTAATAAATTAAGTAGGGTTTTGTCCGTCATGACGATCAACTATATAATAAAGAAAATTACTTACACAAAATATGTGTACGTATGTATGAGTGCTATACAGCACGATCTAGTTCTTCCAACTGTATGAATGTACAGCATGTGCACATACACAATTATAATATAAATGTCCCCTCCTATCCATAAAGGTGGGAAAATATTTGAAACTTAATTTAATTAAGTTTTGATAGAAATTTTTATATGTATGTAGTACATATGTATGTGTGTACGTAAATGAATTTAAAATTTACCATAATTATTTTCATAAATGTTTGCCTACTTCATCTTTATGTTTGTCATAAGGAATATAATTTTGTATTTATTGCATTGTAAAACGTTTATAAATCGTCTAGCTTATAATTAACACAATTATTGTGTATCATCCAGCTTTAAAAAGAAATGTCAATAAAACTGTTTGATCAATAACACAATTCTTAATTAGAGGACACGATTTTAGGAAAAAAAAAATGTGTTATGTTATTGCTATTTTATTAATTTGTTCCTCCTTTTTTTTGCATTGGTTTAAATAACATTCTTTTATTAATCATAATCAATAGCAGGCCGTAAAGTCAAAAGTTTACTCAAAATTTGATAAGAAACCTACAAAACACGCATACATACTTACAAACTGAAAGTAAATATGCAAATGTGCATTATTACATTAAAGTGAAAACCGATTAGCGTACAAAAATATATGTATCAGATCTGTTGATGAAAATAATAAAACAAATTTAATAATAACGGTATAACTGTGTCCACTACTTAAGGTGTTTACCCATTTCTTTTATACAAATATTTTATTATTTCTAATTAAATAACACAAACTTTTTAATATGTACGTCTATGTGTATACAGTAAACGAAGTCTTAATGAAATTATTTACATCTTGTTTTGCGTTTAAAGTTCATACATATAGGTATGTATGTACTTTTATAAGGTATAAAATCTACACAGTGTCCAAAAACTATTGTTTGTTTTGCTTTTCATTTTAAAAGCTCTTCAACGGCTGTATACAAACAACGATTGGATATTTATTTCGCTTATCAAAAGATCCTGTTGTTAATACTTTAAAAGATTGGTACCTAAAATTTTTTTTCTACAGGTATTATATTAGAAAGCCTGGGTGTGTACCGCTTATTAAATATATATAAGTATGTACTATCTACACTCTGTTGGAAACATTTCAATACTTGTTGGTAATTTGCAAACATTTTTGCTTATCAATAATTTAAAGTCAACTGTACATGTTTGTTCATTATGTTCTTGATAAAAGACATTTTTAATATGTTTGCTTTCTGGACATTTGCAATTGATTAGAGATTTTAAACAATTTTTTGCTTTCTGGACAATGAAAATAAATGGCTGGGCAGTTAAAACATTTTTTGAACCCCTGCAATTAACTCATATTAAAATTTTTGCATGCGTACGTGGGTACAAAAGCATTTTTTTACTGTATCAAGCGATATTTGTATAGAAAGACTTACAATAAAAAATTTAACTTTTATAAGGAGAGAAATGTAATTTTTATATGTCAATTATCTTAATAAATTGCCCAGTGTCAACCTCTGTTTAAATGTTTCTTATCCGCAACCCTTAAAGTAAATACATATGTATGTACATACTTGAAAGCGATGAAATAATAATATGTATGTACGTATTATGCCAGCCGGTGTTTTTGATGTATATATGTATATTTATATAATAAACATATATTATTATATTTATTACTACGACAGATGATTTCGTTTAATTTCTTTTGGTTAAGAGAACAGAACAAAAAGTATTAGAGACAGCATAAACTTACCTAATTCTTTCATGTATTCATCAAAATTTTCACTTTTGTCCAATTTGTATTTTTTCCCTTCCCAGCAACTCATTTTAGAAATTATATACTACTCTATTTAGTCAACGTCCAACAAACAATACTAAACGACGAGTACCGAATGAAGATGTGCTGATAAAATAGAGTGCTTTTATATCAGAATTTTAAGTCTCTTTAAAATAACTTTTAAAACATTCAGAAATATAATCGTTGCAAACAGCCAGAGCAAATTAAACTCTAAACTTCCCCTTTTTTATTCAGTTAGTTAGCACGTATCGCCTCTCAGAGAAATTATTGTAATAAAAACAAATTCAACTTAAGATACATTTATTTTTTATCAGGTCTCTACAACAAATACCACGTTGCAAAAACAACATAGATTTTATTACGGCTTTGTTGTTCAAATTGTCAAAACACAAATATAAGAGAAAATAAGATATTTTATAAAAAAGAAAAACTTATTTTTCCCCATCATATTCTATTAAAATAGAGAGGAAAAAACAGCAGGGTGGAGGACATACCATGACTTAGCTCTTCAAAGAAAATGTGGACAATAAAAACAAGAGCATTCTTACACGCCGTCTTGACGATCCGTTGATTTGTTTAACAATTAAAATTGTGCACACTTTTAAAATACTTATGTAGACCATCGTTGTTGATGTCGTGCTCATGTCTGCCATCAAACGTTATTTTGTTTTTGAAAATTCTGCCTAATATTGAACTGAGGCGATATTTAATCCAAAAGACCTCTAAATTATCCCTATTATATATTATTGTATGTGAATTAACAAATAAATAAAAATATATTAAATCTTATTAGCATACAAAACATAACCATCGTCACGTTTTCTCTACAAAAAAAAACTCGAACAAATGTTTGTTCCCTGACTGAAATTATTTATTGCTTACTTAGTGTCTTTAAATCTGAGTAACATTATCTGGGTCTGCCTTAAAATTAATTCACTATATTAGTGTATTACTTATTTATGAGATTTCTAACGAAACATATTCAAAATTGGAATAGCGATTTAACCTAACACGGTGATGTGATAATGCAGTTTTTTATGAATTATTGTTTTTATATTTTATTTTATTTATTTTTATTTATTTTATTTATTTATTCATTGAAGTAATACAAAGCCTTAAGGCCAAAGTTATATATCACTTAGTTGTAAACATACCTAAGCATAAAAATCCAAACACAACTTAAAAAATTATAAAAACTAATAAATTTTACAATATTACATATATTTACTTTAATTTTAATTGGTCCCCCAACCATAACGTTCAAGAAAGGATTATATGTATATATAAGAAAATGAAAAAAAGCAGTAAAAAGAGAATTAAGAGATCCAAATTAATAGCACGCTAAGCCAAACGATAATGTATATTATATTTCGCATAAAATATGACAAAGCACAAAGTCAACAGAAAAAACCAGTAATAAAAATAATGGTTCAAAATAAGAAAGATATGTTGCTTGGTTTACAAAACGTTTTTTGATATTATTTTTATACGAAAATTATTTTACAAACCAAAATATTGAAATTGCATTAAATTGAAATCACTGAATATAGTTTGAAAAAAAACTTAAAAGTTTGAGTCGGAAAGCATTATTAGAGTGTGAAAAAATACGCAATTCAATCGGTAAGTGGTTCCAGCACCGAGCCACACTTATAAGGAATGATTTCTCGAAAAATGAATTCACGATCCTAGGGATCAAGATCTGAGGATTTCTTGTCGAACGACTGAAGGCAAATCTCCTATATATTGATACTGGTCTACCAGTTTTAATAACCTTAAAAAAAAGAATTAGACGACGTAATTTCAGAAAATCATGAAAAGTACATCCCAAAAAATGTTTTACATAATTTGAAATATGCTCTCTCCGTCGCACATTGTAAACAAAACGAACAATAGCATTCACAATACGATTAATTCTGGATACAATCATAGAAGTGGTTCCAGATGTAATCTCAAGTCCGTATAAAACCTGCGACATCATTAGAGCATAAGCCAATCGATCTCTTACATTAAATGGAAAAAAAGCATTAATGGAATATAATCTGCGCAATATTTGTAGTATTCTGCCTGCAATTAAATCAATATGAGATTCGAAATTAAGTCGTCTGTCCAAGATAATTCCTAAAAATTTTATCCGATCCACGAATTCAATCCTTACACCTTTAATAAAAAATTCTAGATCTATATGAAACCGATCATAAGGGCTAAAAACAATTGCTTTAGTCTTTGTGGCATTTATTGAAAAATGATTATATGAAGTCCAGTCAGACATAATCTTAAGACAATATTCAACATTGTTCTGCAAAACATCAGGAAAATCTCGATCACAACTAAAAAGTAAAGCAACGTCATCTGCGAATAAAAATGACTTACATATAGGCGAGTTAATAAGGAAAGGAAGTTCATTAATATAAAGTGTAAATAACAATGGACCAAGTACTGAACCTTGAGGAACACCTGAATGAAGATTCAGTAAGTCTGAATTCACGCCATTTAGAGTAGTAAACTGGGATCTTCCATGAAGATATGACAAAATAAGTCTACAGGCTGACATAGAAAAACCAAATTCATCCCGAAGTTTATCAATCATTCTTCTATAATTAATTGAATTAAATGCTTTAGAGAGGTCAAACGAAACAAGCACACTAAATCTATCTTTATTTACATCTTCTCTGATTGAATCAGTTAAGTCCAGGAGAAGTGAAGTAGTACTGTGGCCTTTACGAAAAGCATATTGAGCATCATAAATAATAATTTTTGATCAGATTTATATTTAGTATTTCTAAATGTTAGTTTATTTTTCGTCGTACCTATATATACTTTATTACAAAACTCAACAAATTTGACAATTCTAGATTCTCCGCAACTAAATAACCTATTTAATGTATTGTGTGTTTTATATTCCATTCCATATTTATTATAACGAAAAATTTTGGTTTTATCTAAACGCTCTGATATTTTACACTCAATAATTAAAGACCTATAAATCCTTGGTTCAATTATATCTCTTATATCAATGTTTCTTCCAGATATGATTTTTGGTACTAACCTAATAAAAATATTTCCACTTCTAATAAATAGGGTACTGTATATGAAAGTTCTGAATCAGATTCTATCTCTATTGTACACCTAACGCAAGGATTAAAATCATTAAATTTTTTTTAGTAAATTTTCAATAGCATTTTTAAATATAATAAAAGACAAATCACTGACATATTTGGTCAATAATATTGGCTTAATACTAAGCCTTCCCAAGCATGTGCCCAATAGTTGCTTCATAACAATATCAGCCACAATTGGAGAGGCAGGAGATCCCATCGCTTGTTTATATAATTAGCTTTACAAGCACTTTTATATATTTGTATGTCTCTTTACAATATTCCATTTTTCTTAAATACAAATATTTTATTTAAATTAAAACTATTTTACAACTAACACGTGTGCGTCTGCTCAATATTATTTATGAAAATTTAAACACTGCTAAACGGACTTTGTTCTTTTGTTAACGATTATAACTGAATATAGTTAAGATAATATTTTGATAAAATAAAGAACAATTATTTCTTTATATGCACATACGTACATATGTATGTGTATTATGTCCAGCAGTAAAGAAAGTTCTTATGAGCACTTTTTAAATAAATTCATTTGCAAGAAGTTATACAACTTCGAGAATGCCATCGATAGTTTCTAATCCATTTCATTGGACTTTTGTATGTTTGATATCTAACCTAAGAATTCACTATATTTTTAAAATTAAAACTTAAAAATAGTATTTTTTTATATGGGAAATGCTAGTGGCGAAATTTCCCAACTTATTAACTCCTTGTGATATAAGTGCAGAAGTACAAACTAAGGACATAATAATTATCACGAATGTTGCTTAAAGATAACATCAGAAATAAGTTGCTTTTTTAAAAACAGCAAAATACGTTACTGCCTTAAGTCAAATCTTGAAAAATTTGGCAAATATCTGACTAGTTATTATTTTTCTATAAAGTTTTTACCTTCCCTTTAAGGTTACAGTTATGTGAATTAGGTCACTTCTAAACATTTTAAGGAATACTTTTTCCTAAAATTTATTTACAATCTATTTTATAAATTACCCTTAAGCAAACCCTACTGGGACCAAAACAACCAACATGGATGATGGATTTGTCTGATATATCAAATATTGCAGCATCAAGAAGATATCTCAAAACCAATCACCAGCATAGATTCTTTCTTTTAAAAAAAGTCTTAGTAAATTTCTTATAGCTTAAAAATTTGACGGTCTGCATTTTTCATTAAATGACAGCGTCAAGTCAATTACTAATGAACTAATCATTCTATGTTCAAAATTTGAATGTAGCAAGTCAGTGAAAGGTTGAAATCACAAGAAAATTTTATTTATAACAAACTTAAGCCAAAAACTAAAAGTTAATATTCATTCATTAAAAACCTAAAAATCGTATGTTAACATAAACCTAAAATCATATTTTAATACTCAGGTATAAATATATATATTGTTTTCAAATTCTATTATTGTTTAGGTTAACAGCGCATTGTTTTGTAATTTTTGCGTAAAATCTGCGAATTTTTTACTGGTGGCAACGCTAGAATAATCTTCTCTGCAGTGTACAACATTGATAACACAGTGTAAACTATACGCACATTTTGACACTGCATTTGTGTGCCAAAATAAAAAAATATCTGTATAGAAGCTGTATTAATAAAAAATAGAAATCTCAAGTTTCTATTTGTGCTGCACGAAATGGCAGATGATACAAATGAAGATAGCTGGCTGTATGGTACTTCTAACCCAGACTCTACCACGAATGAGGAGGAACGTCTAGGTGCTGAAAATTCTACTGATGAGGCCGGTATTGACAAAGCAAACTCTCAGGAATTAATTAAAGCAGAAAATGAAGCTTTAGCGGCTGTAACTCAAGGAGATGGAGTAAAAGATTTGCATGAAAAGGAAGATGACCCGCCTGGTGATGAATTGGCGGAGTTTGAAGATCCGGCTCACGAAATGGAAGAAGACGAAGAAGCAACGGCCGCAGCTACTGTAGCTGATACAACGGATGGTGATGATGAGGAAACTAAAAAAAAGGACCAGTGCACTGGCGGTGACGACGAAGATGTTGAAGATGATGACGATGATGATGACTCCGATGACGATATTAATGTTGTAATAGGCGATATTAAAGCTGCACCCAGTACTTACAATATAAATAAACGTTCAAATTTGTTGGCTGGTGCAAATAGTCAAGAAAAGTCAAAGTCTGCACAGGTTGGAAAATTTTCAATGGAAGACTTTGAAGGTGTAGGTACCATTAATGGGGTAGCCGCTCATGAGTTTAGTATAGATTCTCTCGAAGATAAGCCGTGGCGAAAACCAGGTGCAGATATTACTGATTATTTTAATTATGGTTTTAATGAGGAAACTTGGAGATCATACTGTGAACGTCAAAAGAGATTTCGCGTCGCTGAGAGTGGCGTCGGTTTGGCTAGTTTAACCCAAAATTTAAATCCGCAACCAGAAAGACAAACAGAAGGTAACATTCCGTCAGGTGTACCACCCGGTGTTTTGCAATCTGGTCCGATGCCTATTGGACCATTAGGAGAACAAATACAAATGCCTCCTCCTGGTATGATACCACCATCTGGTTTACATCAGGCAACTCATCAAGGTATTCCTTCAAGATTTACTTCTATGCCAAGGGGTCCAAGACCTATTAGTCAACCTGGAACAAAAGAAAATGCTATTCAAGTAATGACGGCTGAGTGTCGCGAGTATTCACGGCCTGGACAAATGCCTCCAAATTTTGGTGTTCAAGGACCTGGAGAAGAAGCGTTCTTTCATGAGCCAGAACCATTTGATTATGGATATGAGCCAACTCAAGATTCGCAATGGGGAGGAGACAACCCAAATTGGGTACCTAGTGGCATTAAAGAACTGACACCAGGCCCAAACTCAGGACCGCCTCAGCAAATATCGGGCCCACCTGGCATTTTACCTACACCAATGGGAGTACCACCACCTCAGATGGGTGGGCCGCCACCTCAAATGCGACTACCACTCTCACAACCACCGTTGATGGGTGGTATGCCTCCTCCAAATATGGGCATGGGTCCTCCTATGGGAATGATGATGGGATCAAGTGGTCCTGGCGGTCCATCAATTCATATGCCAATGGGACCTCCACGAATGATGGGTCCTAATGGTCCTCCTGAGCGAACTGAAGATGATCGTGAAAGAAGGCGCAGGGAAAGAGAATGGGATCGTGAAAGAGACAGAGATAGGGAAAGGTAATATAAGCATTAAAAAATTGTATTATTCATTCTTTTTTATCCTAAAATAGAGTGAGACGTGAACGATCTAGAAGTCGAGAGAAATCTCGCAGAAGATCAAAGTCTCGTGAGAAAGAGCGGGATAAGGACAGAGACAAGGACCGTGATAAAGAAAGAGATCGGGATAGAGATCGAGAGAGAGATCGTGATAGAGACAGAAACGATAAAGTAGAGGTAAGATTTTATATGACATTACGTACTTAGATTTAATCTCTTGTTCGCCTCTGAAATAGGACAGTGAACGTTCTGATGACGAACGTGAACGCAGAAGAAGAGATCGAGACCGGGAGCGTGAACGTGATAGGGATCGTGAGCGGTAACTTAAAAAAAAATTAAAAAAAAAAATACATATAACTAAACTCAACATTCCAGTTCTAGGCGTGAACGATCAAGAAGTCGTGAAAAATCTCGTAGACGGTCGAAATCTCGAGATAAAGAACGCGAGCGTGCAAGCAAAATAGTAACATCATCTTCTTCATCATCATCCAGCCGCAGTGACAAGAAAAAGTCGCACCGCAAAGAAGATGAAGAATAAATCTTAAAGGCACAAAATAAGGGAAAATAGGTATTAACTCATGCATATTTTAACTAAATGAAGATAATAAACGAAAAAGTGGCAAGTGTACAGATTAAAACTAAATGCTTATACAAATTTTCACTGCAAAATCCTTTTTCGTGTCTTATTATATTAAGTTTATATTGTTAAATTAAAGCGTTTGGAATAAAAAATTTATGTGCACTCCTTTTGCGTTAATGTTTATTTCCAAAATATTAACGCAGCATATCCATGTTTATAAATGAGTTTGTGTACCTACATAAGATTTCTTATAACTTTAAAATTTTTTTATTCAAGAGATTTTCTGGAATGGCACAATTCCAATGCAAATACATATGTACATTAATCTCCCGTGTCTAATGATAAAAAATCGTAATAAGGAATTCTTTTCTACCATTAGGTTTTCTTTTCGAAAATTTTAAATTTTGCGTAGGGTTATTGCCTAAGGTTGTCTACTGCTTAGTATGCTAGCAGTTTGTTTTTAATACCTTTTAAGGAATAATTACAGTAGCTGGCAACATCCTAAGTAATACTTAGTTTTAAGTAATAAAGATAATTACCTGCAGGAATAAAAAAGGAAGTTGAAAAAAATTAAAGGCAGGCTTGGTGTTTTGTCCAGTGTTTTGAAGGACATGGGGCGATCTTGCTTCACCACAAAAAGTGAAAAAAGGCTATAATTAATTGTCATTTCGATTTTAATTTCTACTATATCCATTTCCGAACCCATAAAGTATATATATTCTGTTAATACGCCAATCGCTCAGACATAGTGTCGAAAGAGGTGCTATTGGAAATCTGCTAGATCAGTCCATGTCCTTCGACGCAACGGGCAAAACACCACGTCTACTTTTTTATATCGTTGGAAAAATGAAATAACTTGAATAAAAATAAAAAAATATGGGACGATAGAGACATAAAAATAAGAGAAAATATAAAATGAATAAATTGGCTCTCGCCCATATTTCCCGAATTACTGGCCTCTGAACTTTTAAAATTTTTTTTTATTATATCATTTAAATGCTTTTGAAGTGACATTTACGGAAATACTAATTTTCTTTTAAAGGTTAACCCATTAAGAGCCGATTACATTTTTAAATAAAATTTTTACTTAAAATATATATATATATATATATATATATATATATATATATATATATATATATATATATATATATATATATATATATATATGCCGAATATAGCACCTACTTGATTTTTACGGTGTTTAACATTAGCGCTTCAGGACCATCTTTTATCAAGGCGAATCAATACTAGGTGGTCGCAATGGCGAATTCAATAATTTTGCCCAAAACCTGAAGTGTAAACTCCATATATAAAAAACCATGGCGAAATAATTTACCAGGTGGTGGCAGTAGCGAATTTCATTCATTTTCGCCGTTGCAGAAAATGTCAAACTCCATATATAAAAAATCAGCGAAAATTTTTTTTATATGAAGTTTGAAATTTTCTGCAACGGCGAAAATGAATGAAATTCGCTACTGCCACCACCTGGTAAATTATTTCGCCATGTAAAAAAC
Source organism: Cistogaster globosa (assembly GCA_937654795.1). Lineage (NCBI taxonomy): Eukaryota > Metazoa > Arthropoda > Insecta > Diptera > Tachinidae > Cistogaster > Cistogaster globosa. Next base: position 174,908,956 of record OW569403.1, read on the forward strand.
TGTATACAATTTTTTTTATATGGTGCATGGCGAAATAATACCAGGTGGTCTCGATAGCGAAATCACTGATTTTCGCCGAAACGTTAATTGTCAGACACCATATAAAAAAAAATTGTATACAATTTTTTATATATGGAGTTTGACATTTCAGGCTTTGGGCAAAATTATTGAATTCGCCATTGCGACCACCTAGTATTGATTCGCCTTGATATGGTGTCTGACACTTAACGTTTCGGCGAAAATCAGTGAATTCGCTATCGAGACCACCTGGTATTATTTCGCCATGATCCATGGCGAAATAATTTACCAGGTGGTGGCAGTGGCGAATTTATTCATTTTCGCCGTTGCAGAAAATGTCAAACTCCATACATAAAAAATCAGCGAACATTTTTTTATATGAAGTTTGATATTTTCTGCAACGGCGAAAATGAATGAAATTCGCCACTGCCACCACCTGGTACATGATTTCGCCATGCCATGATCTTTTATTATTTCGCCTTTTCGTATTTGATTTACCCAAGGCAAATTGAATACTGATTTACCTTGGTGTAAAGCAAGCGAATCAATACTAGGTGGTCGCGATGGCGAATTTATTAATTTTCACCATAACGCCGTTGCAGAATGTCAAACTTAATGCAACAACACAAATAACAACAAGAAATTTTTTGCTACAAAATGTAGGCATGTTGTAAAAAAAAAATAAATAAAAAAACAAACATAAGAAATTGGTAAAAATTTAGACAAAATGCAAGCCATACACGTTGTGACTTGTTGTACAACTTGAGAAGGTTGTACAACAGATTGCAATATTTGTGGTGTGATTTTTCAATAAGCAGACATGTACGAGACAAAGATAAAATGAACAAAATGTTCCCCAGTGTATTATGTGCTAGGAAACACGTAACAATACTAGTCTAACGCCATGTGTTTCGTTGGAACTGTATTTTAGATTGGTTAGACGAAAGCGATGAATGCCCTTTGCGTAGGGAGAAAGAAATCCCAAATTGTGCAACTACAAAATTATTTATGACTTGCCCACGACTTCGTCCGCATTCCATTTCTAATTTTCTTAAAACTAAGATAAATGTGATTCTGTTTTGTACAAATTTTTTGAGGAATTTAGTACTTCATTTTTTATTAAAAATCAAAAAGCATTAAAATTTTGTTTAACAAATAATTTATTTTTTGACAGTATTCATCAATTGATTCGCCTTGATGTAATTATTAGTAATTATTTCGCCATGGTTTCGCATAAATAAATGCAAGGCACAAGGCGAATAAATACCAGGTGGTCGCAAAGGCGAATTCATTAATTGTGCTCAAAACCTGAAATGTCAAACTTCATATATAAAAAATTGAGTATAATTTTTTTATATGGTGTCAGACACTTAAGGCCGTGTCAGATAAAACTTTTGCTTTGCGTTGCGTTGCAAATTCGCTTTGACATTTAAGATAAAATGTATGAACTTATATGAAACATGTCACATAAAGCACTTTTAACGCAAAGCAAAGCGCAAAGTTGGTCAACACTCATCTTTTGGCGCGCTTTGACAATTAGCTGCTATACATTTGTATATTATTTTTTTGCAAAATCTAAAGTAAAAGAGGTAAGTATTTTAAAATGTAATTTTTTTATTAAATATTATTCCTTCATTATTTTTGAAAAAGGCTTCTAGTATTAATTTGTAACAAATTATTTTAACTATAGGAAATAGTTTATTTTAATATTCTTATGTATACATGTAGTTATATAAAAATGCTTCATTCATTAAGATTAGGATTAGAACCAATTCCAATATGTCCTCCAATAACATTTTTTAATATTATTTTAATGAAAATATAAAAACTACTATGCACTTTTAACGTAAACAAACAATAATTAAGCGCTGTCAAAGTTTTTATTGTGACATACCTCTTGCGTTTTACACTTTTTTTTTCAAAGTTTGAAACGTCACGCAAAACGAAAAAGTTCTATCTGACACGGCCTTTAATGTTTCGGCGAAAATCAATGAATTCGCTATCGAGACCACCTAGTATTATTTCGCCATGGCAAGGCAAATCAATTAATTAATTCGCCTTGTTTGTTCGCTTACAACTGGTTATTAATGCGCATTGATTGTTTAGTTCGCCGGTAAAGATGTGGCAACGTCAAGAAACGAAAAAATAAAATAATTTTCCAAGTCAAATTAACTAGAGAATAAAACACTGGAACTGTTTAGAAGGACTTCCCGATATGCCTGAAATATAAATTCGAAATGTCTTTGGCAAACAATTCTAAATTCTCTGAGGCGTAAATATATAATAAATATATATATTATTGTTGTTACATTAATTTATTTTTAGCACTTTAAAAATTCCCTTCGACTCACCACTACACGCCAATATTGCGTACCGTGTTCTAAGTGTTGATCTGGAGCCTAACAGTTTTGCAAGTAAAGATTTACGCTTAGAAGAAGAATTTATAGAAGTCCATTTCGCTGCTGATCAAATTAAAAACTTAAGGACAGCTATTACATCATTTTTCGAGAGTTTGCTTCTTTGCAGAGACACAATTAATTCTTTTGATTTACCTGCAACAAAAAATGCCAGAGCACTCCCCGGCTCCAACACCACATAGAGCAATATACGGTTATGCCTTTTACTTGCTAGTTATAACATTGTTCGCATTTTACTTTCTATGGGCTCTTCTACCAACGAAAGAATGGGGTTTAACATATTTGCCGGATAAATATTTCGCCATATTACTGCCCATGCTGGTGCTAGTGGGACTGTCCTTTTTTGCGTTTTTGATCTATCCTGCCATAAATATGACGCTTACGGCGGAAGTAGATGAAATGGCAACAGTAGCTGATGTTAAACTTATGTTGAAAGGCAAATCAAGAAAATGTGTTCAGTGTTGGAGCGAATTGCAGCAAGAAATGGTGTTATCTAGTTCATCTTGTCGAAATGACTTTATTGAAAAATGTTCATATTGCTTAGGAAATCATACTAATCCAACAGGATCTGATCAAATTGGTACACTTCGATTTATGGATTTAGCAGAAGTTAATCAAAAATTGTTTGAATAAAATTTAAATTAAATACAATTGACCCATATCAACTTATTTTATTTCCTTCTACTTCTCACTGTAGTCCAGCCGTCTACTGACTGTACGTTGTCGTCCGAGTGCTTTTCAGTTTGGGATCTAGTAGTTGAGCTGCTGGAAGCTTCAACGTCATCAAATTCGACTTCCATCATCTCGTTTTCACTATCTGCTGAGTCACTGCTTTCCCCGGACGAAGAATCGCTTACCACAGTAGTGATTTTTACGTCTGGTCTTAGCCACTCCTTAGCTTGTGGTAATTTACTTAATTCTTGTTCGATTTCGTGGTATTGATTCTGCATGCTCATTTGCTTATATCGTAGTAAATGCCTGCATATCTCTGATACTGATCCATCTTCACATATAGTGTTGAATTCTTGGTCCATTAACTCTTCAATTACGTCCTGAAGTTCCGCCTGTGTTATTTTATCGTTACCAACACAATACTCATAAGTATAGTTCATAATATCTACAGCAACCTATGTATATGCATATGTAAATAGATACATCATCAGAAAAGCTGAGGGCTAGAGCTTTTCTCGCTCAAACTTACTTTTTGTCCATTTCGACCTCCCATTCCATGCTCAACAGCTAAGCGAAGATTTTGCCAATTATTAAATATTCGTTCAACGATAGTGCGATAGTTTTGTTCAAATTCTGTATCCATTTCAAAAATGTAACACAAGCATTTAATTTAAAGCACAGATGAATAGTTATCTGTGATTAAAAGAACGTGCATATTTATATTGAAAGTGTTACCATACCATTCCAAGTTTAATGTAGTTAATTACAGTGAATGTTTGGAAGTATGAAGAATAGTTTGTTTACTTTTGAGTTATAGTAAATTCCCGCTTTTATTTTTAATAGTAAAATAAAGAAATTTTATATAATAACAATATTTGAGAATCAATCTGGGCAAATGTCTCAAAATGATGGTTCAACAAAATTTAATAGCATTAACGAAAGTGATTTGACTTTAAATCTGGCATCGGGCACACACTATGATGAAGATGATGATGGTGAAGAAATTACGGCACAAAAAGTGCTGGAGTTTTTGGAAACTGCTTGGACCAACGAGATCTGTGCACCCGAGATATTGCCTCACCAAAGTGATATGTTAGAATTAATGATAGGACAAGTATCACACATGGAGGAAAACATGAAAGATTTAGATAAAAATGATTTTCGCTACGTTATCCATCAAATGGAATTGGAGCGTATCCGTTACATTATGTCTAGTTACTTAAGGTGTCGTTTGCAAAAAATTGAAGCATATAGCAAACATATACTAAATGAAGAATCACAAAGAGAACTGGACGAAAAGCGTTTATCGCCAGAAGAACTAAAGTTTGCTCAAGAATATAACGAAAATATTGAAGAATATTTTCAGCAAGTGGCCCTGCAATACATGCCTAATATGCAGAGGTCTGAATCTGACCAAAGGATAGTTAGGCCAAATCTCATGAGTCATGTGTTTATTAAGGCGAAGGTCTCGGGTAAGTTTTTCGTACACAGTCTTTGTTGTAGAACTTTTTATGATCGTGAATTAATACTAAAAAAATTTATTAACGCAGTTTAGGATATCTTCATTATTCTGTTCAAATATTGATTAATAAAAATACATACAGGAATATGCTTAAAAAATATATTTTTCTTAAACCTTAAATAATTCCGATTAGGATTTTCTCTTCCTGTACGAAGATATAGGTCGATACGTAGTTACCTGGAGAGATGTTAACAAATATCTAATAACTAGTGGGATATCCTAGAGTTTTGGTTTTGTTCCCTTGCCACTAAAAAAATTTAGATTAACAAAAAAAAAAAAAAAAAAAAAAAAAATTTAAAATATTCGTTAAGGCATTTAAAAGTGATCTTCAAATGCAGATGTTGCGCTTGAGTAGTTCATAAACAAACTAGTTAAATTGATTTTTCATTGCTTAAACTTATACCACCACGCCTGCCTCTAATGTTTTCATATCATTTCATATCAACAATTTTCTTGCTAATTTTATTTATTTATTTATTTGCAATACATAGAAAGCCTCCAAGGCCAAAAATGCATGTATTTATAGTTTAATTTATCAACTTACAAGATAAGATTATTTAATTTTTAAAATTTTAAAAAATAATTTTGAAATTTTCGGTTTTACTCTCTCGTTGCTAGTTTTTACTAGTTAAAATAATTGAACAGAGCTAGAATTTAAGAAAACTGCTTTTATTAAAATAAAATTCACACATTTAGTTATGCTGTTCAGTAAATTAGATAAGTTTTGCAATAAATTAAAATATAATGATGAGAAGTCTGATGATACCGGAGAATTTTTTTGAAAAATTTTTATCCTATACGAATCGATTCTATAAATATTTAAATTTTTTAAGTACTGTAATGTCTCCCATTTAATAGAAATAAAAATATAACTATTAATATAAATTAATTTTACTTTTAGTTCCCGCTGTTGTTGTTGGAGTAGATGATGAAGAGGTTGATTTGGCGGCTGGTTCCCAACACATTATTCCATACCAATTAATTGCTGATTTAATACAAAAGAATCTGATCCAACTGATATGAAAAATACACTTTTTTAATATAAGATTTATATTCTAATTTTACTGCGATTTTTAGATTAAATTATTTAAATCAAACTGATGTGTGATCAAATAAAAAATATAAATAATAATCATACTTTTCAAATTAATAAACTACCTTCACAACTTGTGCAGATTACTTTTATGATATTTGTTCCTGATAACACTTAAGGCATTGCGAATAATCAATATCAGCTGAATTTAAAGAATCTCACACTTCCGGTTGATTAAACATAACTCGTTTACGTAACATCGGCACTGGTTTTTGATTTTTATACTCTTGATGAACTGCGGTTTTTAAAATATGATCGTCAGGTTTTCTTATGGGTGAAGTTAAAATACGCTGCAATCTTTGTTTAAAAATTTCGGTGTCCGTTGTATATTTTTCGTTTAAAGGCGTTGAGGCTTTCAAAAATTCAGCATCCTCTTCTCCAGAAGAAGAATATTCATCCCTGTTAACATTTTGTCGGACAGTGGGCTTGATACTCTTTGTTGCTTTAAGTAAGGCTTGGGCACTCGAAGGCATTTGCGTTGAACACAGTTTGTCTACAAATTTTTTTATTTCAACTCTTGTAGCATGAAACTGAGGATATTTCTAAGGGTTGTGATTTAATTATTGTATAAATTTATTTTTAAAAATTTCTAACTACCAGTTTCAATTTGTTTCTCTTTTCGTTAAGATCGTCAAGTAATCGCTTTTTCGAAAATGGTGTTAGCCTTTTAGCCTTAACATTAATACCCAGTAAAGAAAGACGATGATTTGTAAGTTTAATTGCATCCTTCTTTGACATAATATTTGACTTGGCAGAAGGTTGCTTACTAAAATATCAATAATCTTTAAAAATCCATAAAAATAAATATTCTACTTACTGGAGGTTTCTCTTTTTCCTTGAGACGTGTTTCTTCTTTATGTTAATTATCTTAGTCTCGTAAGGCTTTTCCAAATTATCTTCATCTAGAAGGCTGGCTGAAAGATCCGTACAGTCGTCTCCAGACATATCAGAAGAGGATTCTGATTTTATTGGACAGATTAGATTATTTTATTATAATTAAATTTAGTAACATACATACACATACATACATACACACATACATGCAAAAGTGGTATGTAATTTAACTACATACTTACCTTTTTCTGGTTGGCTATCATTGGTGTATTTCACGAACGTAATGTTGCTTTCAGAAATTGAAATATCCTTAGGCAGATGTGTATCTCCCTGTTGCTTTTCTGGGCCGTTTATTACTTTAGTCTTACCATCTGGCGCATTTGATTTTACATCAAAAAATTTAAAATTGCCATTTATATTATTTTTTACATCAGAGTTTTTTTGGGGTGGGTTTTCAAATTGAGTAGGATTCTCGTCAGACTTTGAATCTTTTTGTAATAAGCATTGTTTGCATAACATATTTAATTCTTTTTCTAAATGGTTCAGCTTATTTTTGTAGTTCGTTTCCATTTTGTTAACAATGTATTCAAGATTAGCTGTTGTTGTTTTACCCATTTCTTCCACTTTTTTGGTCATCAGCATCTTTAATTCTTCAACAGTTGATGTTGACATTTGTATTTCATCGTTCACTGGCACGTCTCTTTGATTTCTGGTCATTTCTAATGCCGTGCAAATGTCTTTCATTTTATTATTAACTTCGATTAAGAATTCTGAGTTTTGACGATCTTGTTCTTCCCTCCACTTTTCAAGCTCCAGCAATTTCTCTTGTAAAATGTATTGCTGGTGTCGATTTGGCGAGGGAGTGCTTAGGTTACCTTCGCTGCTATCATCTTTTTCTTTTATTTCTGATAAATTGCTTTGAATACCAATGCTGTGTACTGAAATTATTTCAGATTTTTCAAGTTCTGCTGGCGCATTTTCTTGCACTTTTTTAACGTCTGATGCCACACTCTTCTCTTTAATTTCCCTTTCTGCATTGTTTAGTCTCTCTTTTAGCTGTTTTATTTCAAGCTCAAGCTTAATAGTATGTATTAGAGTTAAATCGTTTTTTTGGTCTTTGCTTATAGGCTGTGATGCTTCAGATTTTTTTTCGGTCTTCGATAAACTCCCGTCGTGTTTTCGAGAAATGTGCAAATTAAGAGCATCATTGCTAACAAAATTTTTAGTGCACAAATGACAGGGATAAATAACTTCATGTATAGCTTCCATTTGCGTTATTTTTTTATGAAGCTGCAATATTTCATTGTTGGCCTCTGACAAAGATCTTTTTAGAGTCGCAAGTTCCATTTGGGAAATACTATGGGACTCCCTTAAATCAGTAACGGTTTCTTCCAAAAATTTGCGACAAAATATAAGATATTGCACCGAAAATTGCGACAGTATAAAATACTTGGCAATACCGCTGTCTAATATATTTGACTCTAAAATTGACCCTAAAGGCGCCTCAGAAAGATGATTCAAAGCAGCATCAATTTGTTCAAAACTTTGATCTCTTAAAATTCGTTCTACTTCCATTGAACCTACAATCACAATCAAACGTAAATATGTTTTATTTATAAAAATATTTGTATGTGATATTTCTTCTCTTTACCAATTAAACGCCAGTCCAAGGGCCCATCTTTGTAATTACGCAGCTTAAATCCAGAGTCCCTCGCCACCTGGGGATAATTATACGTAAACTGGAATGTCATTTTCGTTAAAAATTAATAAATTTTGTCATAAATTTACATACATAAGTATGTATGTAAGAATAAACAAGTTCAGGTAGACTAATATTTAGAATTTATTTTTGTTTGTTTTTATTATTCAAGTTAACCGTTGCTTCGCAACCAAATACCGTATATTCTTTTCAAAAGTAAAATCAGTGTTAACAATGGAGCGATATAAAAATTGTATCAGAATTTAAAATTAACAAAAGATATCTTAAGACATTAAGAAAATGTGTTTTTATTTTACTATTTCCATTAAATTTCTATTCTGGACTTGGTAAATTAAAAGACTATTTGTTTATTTTATTGAGTTTGTTGGAATCGCGATTATGTTTCGTAAGTTTTCTGTAGGTATGAACAAATATTTAAGAAATATCAGTAACAATTTTCTCTTTCTAGCATAAACAATACTTTGTGACATTGTTTTTCAACGGTTACTTTGAATGCAGCATCTCCTATTGATTTGGTTAGTAGCAATAGTCACCTTTGGGAAACAGCATCGTCATTGCAGCATCTTAGAAAAATTTCTGTAAAAAATTATGTAAAAAAATCATTGTTTAACATTTTCTTAAAAATGTCAAAATTATCAATTCTATTAACTTTTTTTTTAGTTTCACATACATATTCCATGGGTAAGTCGTTAATATATTTTTGTTTAAAGGTTTTAATTAAAGTTAGTTTTACAAATTTTTTTGATGTCTATTCTTTGCAAAACCACCCACCCTTGCAGTGCGCATGGCTTTACTCAAAAAAGAAAAGAAATTAAAATAAAAAACGAGAGAGTTATATTTGTTTACAAACATTTGATTTTAATAATAAACGACCTGTAGCTCTTGCTTTTGACAGAAATTTATTTTTCTTTACGTTTAGCTCCTTTAAGTTTCGAGGCTAATCCAGATACGAAACGTTTATATGATGATCTTTTAAGCAATTACAATCGCCTTATACGACCAGTTGTAAACAATACGGAGACATTAACCGTCTGGCTGGGCCTCAAATTGTCGCAATTAATTGAAGTCAATTTACGAAATCAAGTTATGACAACCAATTTATGGGTTAAGCAGGTATTTTGTACTGATGACACTTTAAATTTGCTTTTAGTGACTGACAATGTTTATTTTAGCGATGGTTCGATTATAAACTTCGTTGGGATCCTGAAGAATATGGCGGAGTAGAACAACTTTATGTACCGTCTGAGCATATTTGGGTTCCAGACATTGTATTATATAACAACTGGGATGGTAACTATGAGGTATGTCGAAAACTTTAAAATTTCAATTACAATCAACTTAATATTTAGTAACACATAAATTACGCGTTGTACGGATAGTGAATATTTTTTATGTTTAATAATTTAGACGATTTTTCACATCAAGTAACCGGCTATGCCGAATATAGCCCTTCATCATTTATGTAAATTTAGTTTAGTGAAGTAACTGTAATAAAAAAACAAATATTGGGGTGATATAAAAATGTCATTGGCTCTTGATGGGTTAATAATTTTTAAAAAATTTAAGCATTTCCTAAAAGATCTGTTCAAAAGCTTTCAAATAATACCCATACTGATATCTTCAAAAATATGGTGCACGTTCGAACTTTTCTAATAAAAGTTCAGGGCCCATAACTGGGAGCACCAATTTTTTTATTTAATGTTTTTTTCTTATTTCTTAATTCTGCAACGATTGATTGATTGGAGTCACTTCACCTAACTGGATTTGTTCCAAATGATATGAAAAAGTTAGAGGCAGGTCTGGTGTTTTGCTCGCTGCTATGAAGGACATTGACCGATCGTGCAACTATGTCTGATCGATTAGCGTACTTTAATTTTCTCTATCTCATCTAGTGCCTTGGCATAGTTGATTTCGAGACGAACACAGACGGACTGACGGACATCGTTCAGTCATACTTCATGGGGTCGGTAATGAATATTGTGGAAATTACAAACGAAATGATAAACTTAGATATTCGGCTTTGCGGATTTTAAGTTTTTTTTTTTTTGCAAAAGTGGATTTTTCTGAAAATATTTTTTTTGGAGTTTTAACTTAATTTTTGTGCATTTTCGAATGAAATTTCCTTTTTTTTGAAAATATTAAATTTTTTGATCCAAATTTCTTTCTAATCTAGGGTTTTTGTTTAATGAATTTTCGGTTTTAAATTTTTATTGCAAAATAATTTCTATGCAAAGTTTAATATTTTTGGTAAAAAGTTGGTGAAAACGATTTATTTTGGTGGAATTTAGACGGTTTAGCTATATTCCTATAACCTGCTAATTTATAGCTTTTTTTTCAAATACAACAAAGTATAAAACAACAATAACCAAAAAAAAAAAACATGTTAATATCTAAAAACGTAAGGAAACTGTACAGACCGATGTGGCTAAATTTCTATAGCACCTTTTTCGAAACTATGTGTGAGAGGATGGTGTTCATAAGTTTTCTGTAACTCATCTAGAGACTTCATAAAACTGATTTCAACCCGATTAAGGATAGACGGACGTTATTAAATCGACTGCCATATGTATAAGGATCAAGAAGATGTAGAAATTATTAAGAATTTTTTATGTAAAAACTAATATACATATTATCATTTCCAACATTTCTAGGTTACTTTAATGACAAAAGCAACTTTAAAATATACGGGCGAGGTCTTTTGGGAGCCACCAGCCATTTACAAGTCATCATGCGAAATGAATGTAGAATATTTTCCTTACGATGAACAAATCTGTTTTATGAAATTTGGTTCATGGACATATAACGGAGCACAAGTGGATTTGAAACATTTAGATCAGGTAAATATAATAAAAAGCATTGATGCGTGCAGTGAATATATTAATCTAATGAAATTTTTAACACTGCTTATAGAACTCTAAAACAAATGTTTAAAATTTTTTTTTTAAATTTTAGTTAATTAGAAATTATACGCGGACAAAGTCGAGGACACTGATAGTACATAATAAGAAAACAAATGCTTATCGTATTTATGCGTGCTTACATCAGTATGCGCTGATGCTGCATTAGTAAATTAAGACATGTAATAAAAAACCGGTAACAGTGCTCTATTCGGCTATGCCCTTCAACATATATCGGTGTCCACAAGGAATAACAGCTTAAGTCGAGTTAAGAACAAATTGAGTTATTGTTAATATTATACTTCTAACATTTGCATCTGTAATGCAATTAAAATTTTATCTTTGTAGCTTAAAAATTGAGCATTTTTTTACCTTCAAATAAAGTGCTGAGAAAACTTCCAAAAAAACGAGTTAAGCTGGTGACCACAGATATATAACTTTAGTCAAGTGAAGTAACTCAAATAAAAATAAAAAAAAACAAATTTTGAGGTCACAAAAATTTGAAAATATAAAAAAAAAATCCATAAAAATATCATCGGTTCTTAAATTTTAGTAGGCGTTTTTGCCTATAATTGGGAATAATTTTTGCTTAATCTCATTTTACGAAACTTTAACTAAAAAGTAAGAGAACACACCTATTAATTGTAATTAAACAGTACTCCAGAGGAAATAACCGTTATAAATTAAATGTGTTTAGATCTTTTAAAACTAAAAGAAAGTAATTCGCTTCGACGGTTAAATCGGTTGATGGCTTATCGCCAAGGGTTGATAGGAAATACCTGGAGTTATCTTATTTAATTACTTCATCTTATTGAGGATATAAGGGCAGCTCAGGAAAATTGGAGAATTTCTGAATTTTTGTTTAAAAAAAAATATCGATTTGTTACAAAATATGTAAATTCGTTAAACTTATTTAGCAATAATTTTTTTTTTAATTTAATTTAAGGTTCCTGGTAGTAATTTGGTGCAAATTGGAATTGATTTAAGTGAATTTTACTTGTCTGTCGAATGGGACATTTTAGAAGTTCCTGCAACGAAAAATGAAGAATATTATCCCGACACTTTAGAGCCATTTTCAGGTAGATTTAATTAAATTTATTGTAGCAAATTATTTTATTATAAATGTATTAATTCCATGCAGACATAACATTTAAACTGACAATGCGTCGTAAGACGTTGTTTTATACAGTCAATCTTATAATACCTTGCGTGGCATTAACATTCTTAACGGTGTTGGTATTTTACTTGCCGAGTGATTCCGGTGAAAAGGTAAGATCACCAAATTTTCGATACTGGCTTTTTTTTATTTGTTTGTTTGTTTGGTTTTTGTTGAAAGTGATAAAAAAATTTGTTTTTTGCCTTTTTATAAATTGTTAATAATTTGGTCACACGTTTATGTTTATTCGTTTCAAAATAAAATACATTAATGTATGGAAATTTAGTAAAATTATGTTAATGATTGCATGTTCTGTTAGAAATTATTTAAATTCATTATGTTTTCATCCTGATCATTTTAAAATTCGGCTGTTGTTAAGTTTTTCTTATACTTTTTCCTTTTATGATTTATGAAGATTTATTTTTTTGTTTTTTTTTTTTTTCAAAAAATGTTTTCGAATTAACACAACTAATACATATACACATCAATTTATATTTAAGTGTTAAGAGATTTCATCATTTGGTTGTGTTAATTCAAGAGTAGTGAAATTTCATAACGTAAATCTCATCGAATGTAATTTGTGAATCAATATTATACTTGCATAATTCTAAAGCTAATATTATAGTATCAATCATTTTATTGAGTTGTGTGTGCACTTAACGAAACCAAAAAAAAAAAAAAAAACTGGAACAATTTTTGTATGTAAATGGTAGAAAGAAAACGTTTGATTCAAATACAAAATAAGTGTCATTAATAACTATAAATAATATTCTAATTCATTGTAGTGTTTTATTTTGTGTGTGTGTGTATATGTGTGGATTTGTTAGTGTGTTTAAACATGTATGTATGTGCTCACTTAATATTTTATGCCGAATTCGTATCCGTCTTCGTTTAGAAAACGTAGCGGATACCATGTGCATGGTTAACATGAAAGCAAGACGAAATTTTTGAGGAAATTCTAAGGTCTATTTAGATTGTATTGCAGAATTGTGTTCCAAACAATTTCTGTGCAGATTTTAAAATTCTTCAGACTGTTCTGTTAAATGTTTTATAAAATTTTCGACAAATTCGAATGATTATATCTGACATCAAACAATTCGGCAAAGAATGTTCAGTGATATGGTAAATATGTATGTATGTATGTATGATGTGTTTATGTATGTATACATTTAAGTGTGCATTTATTTGCGTGTGTGTTTGAAAGTATAAATCCGGACTGTTACCTATTCAATGATCTGCTTTTAAATCTCCATATTTGTTGTGCTGAGAAAAATATTAATACAAAATTTATAATTTTTTTATGCTTCCTTTGGTACAAAGCTGTATATCGTCGGTCTCACGTGAAAGCTTAAGGCAATAGTATCAAAAATAATAAAATGCATTTGCATTTTAGAACTTACATTTGTAGTTTCTATTATGTTATTACGATTATGCTCTAACCTTTCTACATTGGACCATTGATATGTATTTTCAAAGCTTCAGATAAGATGGAAGTTTATAGAGGGACTTTAATGTTTTCTCATTGGTAACATAGTTAGTTTTTTAACCTTCCGAAATATTTTTCTTCTCAACATAAGCATAATAATATGTGACAATTATCAACAATGAAAATGAGAAGTATTGAAAATTCGTTAGGGTACAAATTGACTTTTAAGCAAGCGTCGTGTCAGCAACGTATGGATAGGTTATTGAAACTTTCGTAATAATAGAGCTAAAAAAATATAATGACCCTTTAAGAGAAGTATATACCAACAAAAAAAAAAAAAAAAAAAAAAAACACACACAAATGTTCTGGTTGGTGGCAAAAATTAAAATAATATTTTTTTCAGATCATCACCAGCTAATTTATCTAGAAAAATGCATTTGAAAACTTAAATATTTTCGGTGTAACCCAGTGTAGTTTTCTTTTTGCCAATTGGATTTTTGGCCAGTGGTGTTACTTCAATTATTTAAAATATTTATAAATCCCCTTGAAGTTAGTATCTATTCGAAGCGAATGAAAGATAAATATTGTCTTTTTATAAACGGACCAGTATACCAGTAGCCCTCAACTACCGTATCATGTGGAATTGTTGCACCGATGCCGTCAATTAAGGTTTTTTCCAACAGCATGATCGTTATGATATTTAGTTTTTTTATGAATTCGTAGTAGATGCATTAAAAAAATTAAAATCCACTGCGAAAATGGTGGTTCTCTTAAAGACACATTTTGTAAAATTTGTGATAATTTCGGACAAAATAAAAGTCTTTCTGAGACCTCTATTATTGTTGTTTAATTTTAATCGACGTGTCGTTTAACTGAAAACATCGCTAAAAACATTCTTAGCAAAACGAATTTAGACAAAACAATATGGTCGCAAGAATTAAAGAATGCTATAATTGACAAAAAATCAAAAATACGTTTTTTGCATCATTTTTATTAGAAAAAAATACTGCGTCAATGGTCCCGGTCCCACATTTGTATGATGAAAAAAAAAATTTATTAAGCCGCCTGCGTTTTAAAAATACCAGTGTCTTCTTTGTCGTAAGCTTTACAAAAACTAGTATTTTTTTACATTACATCCACTGACACCTACACGGTGACATGAATAGCAAATAAACATTTTTCGGGAATTCACCCCATATTATCTAATCAGGGGCAATTTATACAATTTAGGGGATTACCCGCACATTCTTTAAATATTTTTCTGCAATAAGTGACACAGTTTTTTAATAATAATAATATATTTTTTAATAATTCTTTTAGTTTTTACTGTTTGTAAAAATGCCACGGAGTTGCTGGTGGGTGATATGAAAATTTGTGTGGAGTGCAAAAGGTGAAAGCGTTTTAAAATTCTAAAATTTTGTTAAAAAAATAATTGTAGTTACAGCATTTTATAGGTCTGTGGAAGAAAAATCGTTTACTGTAAGCCGCAAAATCACCGGGAATAATAGACCTGAGAGAAAATGTCTACAGTCAATATATAAAGCAAGAAAAAAAAAAAAAAATAAAAACCCCTTTTTAAAATCATGTTCCTAAGTTTTATAGTTTTGGTGATACGATTTTTTTACTTTTATATTGGTTCTTTGGCTCTGGTGAACATTTCATGTTTTGTCAGTTCCAGCGTTCTTCAATTCTTGCGACGATATGTTTTTTTAATTTTTTTAACCCCTACAATGCGGATGAGTTAAATATTTCTTTAATAGTTTTTTTTCAATTTAACGAATTGAACTCCTAAATTGGATATTGAACAAAGTTTATTGTTTGAAGAAATCAATCATTTTTATAGATCAATTGCGAAGAATATTGAAGGAAGAAAAAAGTCGTGTTAATTTAATCACATCGAAGAATACAGAAAAGAAGAGCGAAATCCATCAAGAAAGTGGTTGGATAATAATGATTAAATGGAATCGCTTTACTAGGAAACGTCTAAACAATTTTTCAATATAATTTCCACTAACAATAACAGTACCCGCTAAAAACAGCAATTATGCATCAACAATAATATATGTATGTAATTATTTTTTCACAATTCTATATCTACGTATGGTGCAGTCGGTATAAGTGTAAAATATTTAAACCCTTTTATATCCAGTTTATGAGCTTGGAAAACTCATTAAAAATTAAAACAACTCAGTTTCAGTTAATTTTGTTATTTTTAAGGTTTGATTTCTTACATTTGTCAAGGTATGACAGACCCAAAGAAAAGGTTTTAAATTTCGGTAGCAGTATATACTAAAACAAAAACATTTCTGCAGAATGTTGCTAGTAATACCAGAACCGTTATTCGTTTCAGTTGCCAAAATTGTAAAACATTTAGCTTTGTTATGTTTGTCGCTGTGAGTAGAATTGTTTGAGTGTGTGTTCATTTAAATTTTATAAAAAACTGTATTATAAATAATAATGTAATAATGAAATTAATGTGCATTTACATAAGTAGAAAAAAGAACATTCAAATAAAACAGTATGTTGCCCTCACTACCTCTCTTTCTTCTGTTGAAATTGATGCAATGCAATGCGATTCGACAAAATTTTATTGGCATATGTACATCAAACATCGTATCGATTTACATACATATCGTTGACAGGTTACGTTATGTATTTCAATTCTTGTGTCTTTGACTGTATTCTTTCTTCTGTTGGCTGAAATTATACCGCCAACATCATTGGCAGTACCGTTACTAGGCAAATATCTCCTGTTCACAATGATATTGGTATCCTTGTCTGTGTGGACAACTGTGTGTGTATTAAACATACATTTTCGGTAAGTAAATAAAATGCTTAAATTCTATAATACACATACGCAAACATACATACCTATCAGTATTGCAGCCGATTTCGTTTGAAAGTATTTTAATCCAATGTTATTTCATTACAGGTCACCTTCAACGCACAAGATGTCACCATGGGTGCGTACGGTATTCATAAGTTTTATGCCTAAAATAATGTTTATGCAGCGATCTCCCGTCGATATGCCTGATTTTGCTAACTATTATCCGGAATATAATGGTTATACCAACGAAATTGATGTGCGGTAATGAAAGTTTTAATTATTTTTCATCTTTTTTTAATGGCAGTTTTCGTACATCCTTTGAACTAGGAACTCTAAGGGCACAAAATATTCAATTCTAAAATATAACAATTTTAGTTATCATTGTCTAAAAAATGAAATTTCTTTTTTTTTCATTATTTTTCAGAGACAGCATCAGTGATTATCCGTGTGACTTTAAAGACAGTCAAGACGCGGTATATGATAATGGGGTACAACCGTCAATAGGTAAATACATAACGAATAAAAAAACTATTTTACTGGATGCTACAAACTAGGGATGCAACCGATACCGATATGTCGGCAATAATTCTGGTTTTCCGATATAAAGGTATCGGCTTATCGACAGTAAAATATCGCCGATACATTTTATATATTTTTTTAAGAGTTTTTTGAACAAAATATTCAATTTTCAACTCTTTTTTTACACGACAACTATGAGGAATAGAAGCAGAATATAAAATCAAAACAGAAAACATAATAAAATTGTTTCTTCTATTTTGCTTTGCACCATAGCAATAAAATGATCTCTCAATGCTAAATCTTGTATGTGTAGATAGAACTTAGTAGGAAGAACTAACAACCGACGAATGGATAATGAGAGAGAGGTTGTAAAAATTTCGGCTTACTTTTAACAGCCTACAAAATCTATAAGTAAAGTCACTGCTACATTGTCTGACGCTATTCCGCTAGTTAACAGTCTTCGAACAATATTAGAAAACATAATACATAAATCAACGGAGATGGAGAGTAGTTCAGAGTCCCAAAAATTTGCGACTAACTTAGCACCAGCTCTGAATGAAAGATTTGAGGGTTTAGAGGATAAAATCTATTATTTATCTACAATTCTTGACCCTAGATACAAAGCTCAAATATTTTAAAGACAATCGACTTCAATCCTATCGCAAAAACGTCTTATTGAGCTGCTTAATATGACTCTACATTCCGAAAGTGTTGAAGACACAGTCCTCCCTACACCTCGCAAAATTTCTGATAAGTCAACAAGAAGTACTCGCCTTTGTAAAAAATTATAAGAGAATCCGAGAAGGATGAGCCTCTATCCATTCTAATATGTGGTTCAGCTAACTAAGAAGTCGAGAGAAACCTTAGATCTCCTAATATTCCTAGAGTCGCAGACCCTCGCTTACTGACGCAATGACATATCCTACACAAACTAAAAGAAAATGGCGCAGAAATACTAAAGTTTTCAAATGAGTTCTATCGTATTTGAGAGACTATTTTTCACTGCAGGTCTGCCTCAAACGAATTTGAGAAATCGTCTATCTCCGCAAAACTTGAGAACCCTTTGTTAAAAAAAAAATCTTTTTAATATCAATTTTAAATAATGAACTTCTGCAATGTTGTTTTTATTTAAATATTGAGCCAATGTAAACTGAATGGCATCGTTTACTTTGTAAAATCATAAATATTGCAGACGTTTTTTAGTTTGAAAATTTGTATTTTAGAAACCGAAATGTATTGAAAATTTTAATAATTTGAATGACTTATTAATAAACACTGTTATTTTTTATAACAGAAGAATTACTCTACTTGAGTTTTGTTAATTTTTACTTGAGCTTAATTTCAATATGTGTATCGGTATCGGAATCGGTATCGGCGATATTTATTTTGGAGTATCGGTATCGGATGGGCGAAATGGCGTATGGTTACATCCCTACTACAATCATATGAATTTACAATTTATTTATTTCGAAATTGTGGTATAAAAAGAAATTAGAATATTTTGTCCAAATAATGCTAAATCATGTCGCACAATATATTTGAGTTTAGACAAAAATCAATCATTTGTAATTATTTGTTGTTCAAGTATTTTTATTTTATTTAAAGTTATCGTTCGCCATAATTAAACAACTTCATTATCGTAACAATTAGCAAAAATTTATCGAAAAGCACTCATCGTCTATTAAACTTTTATTTTTTAATTTTTTTCATTAATATAAACAACAGATTGAATTTACTAATAACGTACACTTATTTGACAGATTCTGATAACGTAATACCACGACGTTTGACACCAGAAGTCCTGCAAGCGTTACGTGCTGTCAGATTCATTGCACAGCACATCAAAGATGCTGACAAAGATAACGAGGTTTGTACTCATACATGTTTCAATTCAATTTTCTGTTTTGTTAATCGCTAGATTTTGTTAGAAACAAAAATATCTAATAATTACAAAATTAGTTATAATAAAATAAAATAAACAAAGATATGAAATCACGAGGTTTTATAATTTTTGCCGAACTTTGATACTCGATTTTAGGATGCGAATAACTCTTAAGAGGATTGCGTTAGCTAAACTTTACCCGATGTTTAAAATTGATATTTTTAGGGTTCCATACACAAAGTGTAAAATTGAAAGCCTTTTATCTCTGGAAAAGTAATAGGTAGAGTTTTGAAATTTTTATAGCTGGTATAAAAACAAATACCTTAAATTTATTATTGTTACTTTCTTTAAACTGTTATAGGCAGACAAACTAAAATTTTAAAATAAAGATTTTCGTTTATATGGCTTTAGTTTGTCAGCCGTAGTGGGCAACCATTTAGAATTCACATGGAGTGTGTACAAATGTGTCAATATGACGTTTATACGCACGACTTGTTTGCAAATAATTCTTGCAAAAAAAAAAAAAGAAATCAAATTCTAAATAGATTTTAGATATCTGTCTATAACGGTTCAAAAGCTTAGCCAGATAAATTAGATTTAACTAACGTTTGGGACACCCATTAATTTCCAAAGTTATAGTGGAATTAGCAATACAGCTCTTCGTAAATTTCAACCGTCTGTCTGCAACTGTTTAATAGTTTGGCCACATACATCAACTATAGAGGCACCATTTAAATTACAATTCAAATTTTGTATTTGCTGTCTATAACGGTTCCACCATTGTAACTCCTTTTAATTTATAATTTTGAATATTTATACTTTTTATTATAAAGATCCCTATCCTATTTGAAAGTGGTGTCCTATACGGTTTACAATAAACTTAAAAAAACATGTATGTTTTATGGGGACATCCTATAATTTTTTAAATTATAAGCTGTTTTTAAAACGGGATCAATTTGTGAACATAACCTTTCAAATAAATAAAAACATTTCAAAATCGGCTTTGAAATGACTGAGTTCTGCAGACACAAACTGAAAAAGAGCAACTTTCAGAGGGAACTGAAATTTTACCATATAAAATCTAAATTAATTTTTTTTTGCGAAAACAATTTCTGATTTACGAAATTAAAATTTTTAAAAGCAAAACTGCTAATTGCTTTCTATTGAAATATTACCAATTAAATATAAAATTGCTTTCCGGTGTCACCAAATGTCGAAAATATTTTTGCGTGCAACTTGCCTTATTACCAGCGAATTAAGTAACTAGAAATAATTTTTGACGAATTTAACCTTAAACTGTTAAAAAGCAGTTATAATCAGATAATCTGCTATAAGAATAAAATCAAATGAAGAGTTTGCGAAGAATAACGTGATTTTTACATGTATGGCTTTATTTTTTAACCGTAACTATTATATACGTAGGGCATGTATTGCTAAGTTGCTATAAAAATAAAAATTAAAGGGTAAACTAATAGTAATGTCATTTTCATATGGCCTTATTTTAAATTATGTAATTATATAATTTAGGTATACGAGTATGTTTTACTTTGCCCGCTTTAACAAGTTTAAAAAATAAAATAAAAAATTTAAAGGTGACTCACCACACATGGAATATAAGTCAACCTCGCACTTGGCGAATTGATTTCCATATCTTGAAAGATAAAATGCCAAGCTAAGCGTAGGTATTATTTCTCACCTTCTAAGTCATTTTTGCAAGTAAAAATCATTTGTTTTATATAATTAAAAAATTATTTTTTTCAAGAAATTTTGTAAAGGCCTTGTGTCTGCAATATGGCCTTTTAGAAGCTTACGTTTTTCATATTCAGTTTGCGATTCTAATATTAGTTTTTTAAACAGGCATTTATACAATATTAAGAGTATTAGTTACAACTCAAGATTTAAAAAAGCATCAAATCATTTATTGTCTTTTATCATTATTTAAAGAAAAATGGTTTTTGAGGTTCATCCTCATATACCCTCCGATTTATATATTTGTTGTTGTCATTTTTTTCCTCCTTTTTTCCATCCTTTGGCTTTTCAAACCTCAACATCAGCAGCTGTTAAAAGCCGCGTTGATAAGCAAACAGTTTTCTTTCTGTGGAGGGGGCAACATTACGGAAATTAATAAGCAAAGTAGCAAAATAGAAAAGAGAGTCAAATTAATTGTACAATTTATGCATAAAGTGATGAGTTTTTAGTGGTTTGTTTTCATTAGTCTAAATTAAAAATCTGCTTTAACTTTTTTTTTTTGTTAATTCACAAAAAAGCACATTTAAACACAAACACATTGCGCTTCTGCAATAAATTGTTGTTTGTTGTAAACAGACGTAATATTTATGTTGTTTTAATTTTTGTCTTCTTATTTCTCTAGATCATAGAGGATTGGAAATTTGTTTCAATGGTTTTGGATCGTTTCTTTTTATGGACTTTTACGTTGTCGTGTATTTTTGGTACATTTGCTATTATCTGCCAATCACCATCCCTATACGATACACGGTTACCAGTGGACCGCCAGTTAAGTGAAATACCGTTAAGAAAAAATTTTATGTTGCCGCCGGATATTGTGCGTCAAATTGTTAATTAATTTAAAAACCACAAAGACTCTCACGCACTTCATTATAATGAAAATACCAACCAAATGCTATTGACCATAATGAAGATAATTGTGTTACTAAAAATGGAATATTATGACTTTTGAATTGAAATTGAATGCAAAAACAAACTTTGCACAGGCACAATGTAATTAATATTGAAGTCCAAAGATTTATTAATTAAAAAAGCAACAAAATAGAAAAATTATTATCTGCCTTTGAAAAACTAACAATTTAATAAAAAAACGATAGACACTAAAGGAAATTGCTTTTTTCTTCACTTAGAATTATTTTAGAAAATATTACGAATGAAATGTACGAAATCAAAATAAAAATAAAAATAAAATAAAACAGTATTTATGGCAAACATTTAAAGTTAATGTGTTTTTACTAATATTTTTTTAATCTTTTATGGTGAAGACAGGCATCAAACTCGATCCAAAATTTTTACCTCGAAAGCACATCGCTAAAAGAGCCATTTAGTGGGACCATTTTAGTTCAAACAGTATATTGCTGTTGGGTCTGAAATTTATTTTTTTATTTTATTGTATTTTATTTGTTGCATAGTGTTATTTAATTGTGTTCAAACGTGTTGGTAATAAATAAAAAAACTAAAGAAGATTTGATGTTCATTAATTTTTATAGCTGTAAGAATAGGAGGACATATAAAATACGAATATACGTATGTATGTATGTATGTATGTATGTATGTATGTATGTATGTATGTATTTTTGTATGGCTTTATGTGATTGAATGCACGTGTACAAGTGGAGAACAAACAGTTATATTTAATTTCATAAAACTAAACCAAATCATTGCAATAGTTTGTCAGACTATTGTTAGTTACCACTTCTCAACTCCCTTACACATATTCCCTACTATTCAAAGTCCTAAAGATTCGGTCCTAAATATTCGGTATTTATATTAAAGTAAGCCATATTCGACTGCATTTTTATATAAATTTAGTGGTGTTTAGCCCACTGCTTCGAGGGATATGGACCAATCTAGCTGATTTTCAGTAGCAACTCTTAAAAACAAGTTAAGATTTAGTGGATTAAAAAAAAAACAGTTTTTAAAAACCTTAATATTTTTTAAAAAAAATATCGACTAAATATTATAATAAACGGCTAAAGGGAATCGTCGAAATTTTTTAAAATAAATGTTACGAAAATTACGTTTAAAGAGCTTATTTTAATCTTGTTGCTTGAGAACGGTAAATTGGCCCTATGTTCCACATTGGAACGTTGGGAATAAATAATTATTTTCAATGAATTTGCAAAAGTATGCCACGCTTTCAATCTGAGAGTTTAAAGTCGTAATCTTAAAAAACAATGGGTCAAGCCCGACGAGGCCGGAGATTCAAGATTTGGTGGAATAGTTAAATTTTTTACGCGGTAATTATCTCTATAAAGGTGTTTTTCAGATAAGCGGGGAAAATTTAGATGTTCATGAAAAAATTCCCTTTCATGCGGGAAGCATTAATGGTGTCTCGTTGACAAGAGAAAATGTAAAGATTTGACAGTTTTACCAGTTTGCTGGATAGCTAAATAGGAGATAACGGAAAATTTTTTAAATTCCATACCATATCTGGAAAAAGCTGGACTAAGTTCTTCAAAATAAATAAAGTTTATAACTTGGAGGTGTAAGCTCGGTTTTAAGGAATTATTAACGGACTATTAATAAAATTTTCTTATTAGTTTAACTGTTAAAAAACTTGATAGTTTGTTTCTGTCCT
This sequence comes from Cistogaster globosa, assembly GCA_937654795.1. Lineage (NCBI taxonomy): Eukaryota > Metazoa > Arthropoda > Insecta > Diptera > Tachinidae > Cistogaster > Cistogaster globosa. Next base: position 174,932,266 of record OW569403.1, read on the forward strand.
ACTGTGCAGCGTGAGATTTTATATTTAAATAACTTCACGGGAAATAATTACTGTTAAGAAAATTATCCTAACCCTTCAACTCTTAAATGAATATTTACCCAAATTTTAAATACGCCTTTCCTGTTTAAAATTTAAAATACCCATTTGCGAAAATAAAAGTATAGATGTTGTTGCTATGCTTACAGTTTTAAAATTTATCGAAAAGTATTGTTTAGATCAGTGAATTAATGATAATTTGGTTTCCTTTTAACTGATCGACTATAAAACGTGCACTTCAAAGAAAATCTAAAATCTTTGGGAAATATGTATATGAGACTGCGCATAAATTCGGCTGTTGTCATACGTCACAAAATGATGTGGGTGTGAAGGACATGTCAATTGTGCAAAGCAAGGTAACCAATTAAGCTTTTATCCAGCTTAATCTAGCAATTCTTCTTTGATTTAGTTATAAACAAATAGCAAAATGCTATTATTTTTTAATTCATTCATAATTCATTCAGAAATTTTTAATTTTTGTCCGTCTATCTGTTTTCGCATCACATAAAAACTGCTAAATGGATTTTATTAAAATTTTGTGAGGAGGTCCCTAAGAAGCTTGATTTAAATATGGGGCACTTTTTTTCAGAAAATATGCAATTTTGTAGAAGAACTAGAGATCCAAATGTAAAAGCACCCAATTTAACGTTATAATGGTACTAAAACAGTTGTCAGTACATTTTATTTTTGCCAACGAAAAATTTTTAAAAGTGTTTACGGAACTCCATAACAAATGTTTGAAACATATTTTTCAGGATTTCAATTTATTTTTAATTAGAAATGAAACGCGGACGAAGTCGCGTATATTGTAGAAACGCTGGAAATTCGGAGTGAAGACTTTGAATATACGAATGCGACCCGTCTAATAAAGTGTCGAGTTTTCAATTGAATTTTTATTTTTATCATTTGTAGACGCTGAAAGATTTCAATATATGAGTACCAAATCATAATACCTATTTAACACAAATGGTCTTATGGATTCATACGATAAGTTGGAACCAAACGGGAAAGACTGGGGTGATGCACTTTTATGCAAAGATTGCAAATAGTTTGTTTTATATATTATTAAAAATTATTATTATTCGGAGCTCACTTTTGATTTTTTTATTTTCAATTTTACATTAATATTTCTTTGAAAATATTGCTGACAGATTCAGGTTTATTTGAAATTTTATAGATTCAGCGATTTCCCATTTTTAGGCGTTTTTAAATCCATTTCACCACCTGAACCTTGGGCGCAAGTAGAATGTACAAGAAACACTTGCAACATCTAATTTTTCACTAACTTGTTACAAAAAACCTTTTGATTTATGTATTGTCATCATTTCTTCTTTTTTTATTTTTTCTTAACTCTTGATAGTCGACAGACATAGTAACTGAAAAATTAATCTTTACAGATACAAAACACAGTGACGGGCATAAAAGAATGTTTTCGCTTTGCATTATTTAACTGAACATTTAAAGTTATTTTTTGATTTAATTTTGTATCTTTTTCTTCAACATGAAATATTTTTAACTTTAACTGTTTAGTTTTTTTTCCAACGAACCGTCTTAGAAAAAGCAGCAATAGTAGAAAAATACAAGAAACAATTTTTAAAATGCCACTTCAGAAATAGAATAGAAATTAATTGCTTGACGGAAGACGAAAATCTAGTGAAAGGAAAAAATAATTAAAAGCAACTGAGCAACAAGCTATTGGCTGCAGCTACAAATAATTAAGCATTTAATTAATTTTCTTTGAACTAAAATAATTTTAAAATTTAATGTTTTTTCTTTTTTTCCTGTCTCTTTAAATATCATCTTGAAAACATTAAGCACGAAAAAATAGGTGCGTTCCCGTACTCAACTTTGGGAACTGCGGATTCTCAATGTTACCAAAAACTGTGCCCGTACTACAAGTTTGGGTAAAAATGAGAGATTTTAAAAGATTAAAATTCTTCTTCGTTCTATACAAAACAGACCTTTTCTTTGGGCAGATTGTGTAAACTGCAAGACAGTCAGCTGGTTTAAATGTAAACAGTAGCAACAACAAAAATTCTATGTTTCATGCACGAAAATGTCTTCCAGACTTGTAATTTACAAGTTTTAGCTCAAAAAATAATAAAATAAATTTAAGAACATAAAAAATATTTGTGTTTTTATGTTTACTATGAATAACTGCATGTATTTTTCGTTTGACATCTTGTTTTGGGATAGAAGTTTGGTTGCTTTTAATTGAGAATAATTTATATTTACTTTCATTTTACGAACTTTACCCAAAAGGTACGGGAACGAAGCAAATATAAAAAGCATAAAAAATGAATAGAAATTCTGTTGAATAGAAGGCAAATTAAAACCAGCTGACTCCATTAAATTTTACGTGTATTTTGTTTTTGTAAAATCTTGTTGAGCTGTTAAAAACATCTGGCAATTCTTGTGTATGTATTTCTGAAATTTAAAAATATTTATATCAAGGCGAGCGCCTTGCGTATTAGCAAACTTAAGCAATAACTTTGACAATTCGCCTGAGCTAAAGCAGTCACCTGTTTAATTCGCCTTGGATGAGGATTTGTTTGTAACTATTGGTATGTTTAATGTGTGCGTGTGCGTGACTAGAAATGTAGGCCCTGATCGTGAATGCATCACTACGCAGTATCTATAAACTTAAATTTTTTTAAAAGTATCATTGAAGTAGATGTTTGTATACGATTACCAACGACAATTTAAATATGCGTTTAAAAAAAATTCTGTTTAAGAACAACTTCAGATTCACATCGACATTGTAAAGTCATATGTTTTTCTTCTCCTTTGTTAAATAAAAATTAAATAGTAAAAAAAAATAATAAACTCGAATTATTTTGTTATCATACTTTCCCATAAAGATTGTCATCACTGGCTGTTTGTTGAGCGCGTTCGATGTAAAAATTATTATGATGAATCAATAGTACTCCAGTGTAGTACAGCATTATTTTATTCAGATGTTTGCCCTAAACATAATATTTTAAATGTCATTCATACCTGCAAAAAAAAAAATGAATACTTTATTAGCTGCCTGTAACTAATTCCACCAGTCACTCATTTTATCTACGCTTAATACCTTTTGTCTTATAATTATGTTTAATTTTATTTTTTTGTATACCGTTACGCCGTTAACTTTTGTTTAGAAAAAGTTTACTTAAAAGTTTCCCGACAGTCAAACTTCCCTTGGTTTTTTATCTGAGGCACATTAGCATTTTATTTATTGTTGAAGTTTAGTGAAACAGTTAAAGTCATAGTGTATAACAAAACAGGAATTATTCAAACAAGATCGATTAATATTAATATTAAAATTAAATAAAATATTTAATAAAAATATTTGATCTCTATGAGTTGAAAGTAGCTTTTTTAAATCATCGCTCTCCTTGATGCAGTCAGAGCGAGTAATTGATTGAATTTTAATAACCTTTTCAGGTGGACACGTTTTCTTAATAACTGTAAATGGAACGTAAAAATACATATGAACAGTTTAAGTATGAATGTATGCATGTGTGTGTATTTGGCTGTTTCAACATTAAGGAACATCTAAGATTGAAAGTAGCGTTGCTTTAATAACTTGGAACTGCAAAACGTTTTAGGGAAATGGTTTCCCTTTTACTCTTGGCTTAATGCAAAAGAAAGTTTTGTCTGTAAATTTTCGACATCATTTGGATAATATTCGTAGTTTGGGAGAGAAACTAAAAAAAAAAAACTATTTGCAAGGTAAGCAAAGGGATATAATGAGAAAATACATTTTGTGTTCTAATGATGACAAAAATTTATTTTAATGTCTTTTCGCAAAAGTTTCTCAAGAATTTTTACTTCTGTCGAAATATATTCTCAAGTGTGTGTATTACTGTTGCTGTTCGTTTGTTTTTCCTACCTTTTTTCCTACCACTTGTGTGACGCAAATAATCACAAACATGTGTGTTCGCTGTGGTTGCTTTTTCATTCTCATTTTGAAGTTGAGTAGAGCGTTAAACGACATTTCATCCAAATTTCCTTATGGTTACATATCAATGTATGTATGTATGCATGTTAATTTAAGTGTATAAGTATTAAGTATATAGAAATGTAATTTATGTAAAAAAATGTAAGTAAAATGTAGTAACTATTAATACGTTATTTAAATGCCAGCCTATTAAGTTTCAGAAAATGTTTACTCAAATGAAAACCGCTAAAAACATTTAATGCTGCAAATACTTTAATGGAAATGCTTAGAATAGACAGTCAAGGCAGCTGTATTTCTGTGTATAAAATAAACAACATTCTGCCACAAGATGTCTTATTAAGGTTTTTGTTTTTGTGGGAATGTGTTTTTCTTGTGTTTAAGTGTCAGATAATCTTCAATTAAATTAATAGAATTAAAATATCTTAGAGCGACTATGGTTACAATTTATATCCTTTAACAAAAAAAAAAAAAAAAAAAAAAAAAAATAAACATATTTAGCCGTTCCCAAAGTGTTTTATTTTGCCTATTTTTTATGTTTAAATAAATGTCTTTTGTTCACTTGAGATGTTTGCTTTAACTTTGAGAAAACCACGTAATTGTATCTACAAACATCTTTATAGACAAAACAATTTTAAATCCCTTTCGAGAAAAACACACAAACAGGCGTACGTATGGATTTGTGTTTAAGACAAATAAAAAATTGTATGTCAGTTGTTTTCTAAGAACAGGGTCGGTTATGAATCGGTGAGAGCTTTCTTACAAATATTTATAAATCCTGCTTAAGTCGTCAATACTTCCCAAAATCATGGAAAACAGATAAGGTAATTTCTATCCCCAAACCAGGCAAAATACTTAAGAAGCCACAAAAATACCGACCAATAAGTCTATTGAGTAGCCTGGGAAAAATTTTGGAGATGATTATATATCTTAAAGTTTCAGTAGTTTTCTCTAATAATCATATTTTTCGGCTTTAGAACATCACACTCTGCTATCCACCAGGTTAAAAGAATCTGTATTAACGTCGAAAAGGGCCTATCTTTAGGCCAATCGATAGAACTTGTGTTACTAGTTGTTGAAAAAGCATTTGAGTCTGTGTGGCATAACGTCCTACTTTATAAACTTATCAAAATTAATTTTCCGATGTTTCTTGTAGAGATTATTAAAAGCTTTTTGTTTAATAGATACTTTTGTATTTTTATTGGAAATTGCTTTTCAGATTTAACCCAAATTCCTGCAGGCGTACCGCAAGGGTTTGTTCTCAGTCCAATGTTGCACAACCTGTATTGTGCTGACATGCCCCCAATCTCTCCAAGTAAATTTGCAGCCTATGCAGACGATCTTGCAATTTATTTTACGCATGAACTCAGTCAGAATAAACTGACCGAAATTCAATGCTCATTAGATCGGTTGGAAGAGTACTATAACAAATGGAGAATTAAAATTAATTCCGAAAAAAAATATTGTATCCTCTCATCAATAGAAACTCTCTTTTTAGCAACTTAAATAAAATTTTAATAGTAAAAATAATTTTCCAGGCCGTAATTCTTAATGGTTTTCCACTTTGGGGCAACTGTGCTAAAGCCCATGTCAAACGTCTGCCAATAGTACAGAATAAAATTTTAAAAATGGCTCTAAAATTACCATGACATTTTTCTACCTCTAGAATTGAAGGTTTTTGTTAATAGTTTTCCTTCAGTTTTATTAGGATATTAATAAAACTGAAGAAATGTTTACGTTACTTTCTTTAAAGAATCCATTAATATCTAAGATATAAGGCAAAGCCAATTCAATATTCAAAAGCTTTTTCTCTAGTGTGTAAGATTTTTGTTAATTTTTCTATTAAATAAAAAATAAAAGATTTTTATATAAATTTTTTTCTATTAAAAATATATAATATGAAAATATGCGCGGTGCTATATATCGTCATGTGTTAATTATTTTGAAGATTAAAAAAATCATATTCGGATTGTCTTTAATAGTTATTTAATGGAACATTTAAGTTTGTACTTATAAAGTCCATCTAATTAAGTAAGTGTTATTAAAGCTAGTAAAACTTAAATGAACTTTTTAATAAAATTATAAGTTATTAGAAATTCGCCTGGAATTATTAAAGCATATTTCGATGGAATTATTTGCTCTTTATTTGTGTTGAAATGTACGAAAAAAAAAGAGTCATGCACGTACGTGTCATAGTTATTTAAAAGAATGTTGCCCATTTTACTATTTTAATAGGTTTTTTATGAGATTTTCTCTTAATCTTTATTATTATAAGTCAGGAGTTCATATTAAAAACCACTTCTTGTACCCTTTTTCTTTTTCCAACTTCTTTAAATGGAAATGGATATCGTTATATCTGTAAGACAGTTAATTGGTGTATATAAGGTGGGGTTTTCTTTTTCAAAGAGTTCTTTATGAAAGTTACTGTTTAAAAGTCTGTGGAAAAGCTATTACATCAACCAGACTGTGAGTGAATAATAATAAAACTGTTTCTATTATTTTCTTCTTTTGGTTTAGAGATTCACGTATTTAAACCATTAATAACAACAAAAAAAGCTTTTATTTGGTGACTGTGCGAATTGTAAGAAAGTAATTTTACTACTTAAGAGAAAAAGTGGGAGTGTGACACACGTAGTTTTGATTACCTATCTAAGACTTTTATTTATTTATTTTTTTTGTAGTTAAATAAACACAAGTATATAAAATTTATTAAAGTTTAGTTAAAAAATTATAAAAATAATTTTGTCAAATTTAATTATTAATAAAAAATAGACAAAGGAATCTCTTAAAAATGAAAAACTACAAGTTTAACAAGAACTTATCGTTAAGACGTTAGCTTATTTTACTAAATCAAATTATACTTAAGGTGTCCCCTTTAACCCTCTGTATGAAGATTTAAAATTAACCACTTAATTTTATTTCCAAATCCCTCAAGGTCTTTGGTGTTATTGTTTTTAGTTTGCTTTGTTATATCCGTTTTCGTTTTCCTTTTCTTCCCACTTTACTTCAGTTCTTTTTTTTTTTTTTTGTTAAAATGTTCAACACAAGCAATTCTGGATGTTCAAGTAATTTTTACTCATGGGAATGTTTGTGTGATTGTCTGAAATAATTTCCATTTAAATTACTTTTTAGTTGTTACTTTCAAAGAGGCGTGATTTCTTCCAACTTTATGTTTGTGTTTTTTTTTATTTCTTTTCCTACACATTCTTTTTTTAATTATTTTGCATACACGTTAAAAAAACACACTTATTCTTCCCTTAATTTGTGTCGTGTATTTAAAGCTGGTCAGTTAGCGTTTGCCGGGAATGTGACTTAAACCTTTTAGTGATGGTGGTCGCAAACAAAGGCTTAATTGGTTATTTTTCTGATAGAGGTGCTGGCAAGATTAGACTGGTGAAGGAAAGTAGACTATTTAAAATAACACTCTAATTCACGGGGCAACAACGAACGATATTACTAACGTGAAATCGCGTAAACGGTGAAGTAGTTCATGGGTACTTATACTGGAATTTTCCAGGAAATGGAAGTTGTAGTCATATAATTGCCGTGCAGTCTGGCAGACAACCAGAATAAAATGTCCTTCCGGGAGCAATAGTTGCTGGTGGTAAGTCTGGTAGACATTGTATTTTAAAGGTCAGCCAAGGCAAGCCAAGGCAAAATAAAATTGATGTGTGCCATTTTTTAATATTTAATTTAATTTAATTTTTTTTACCATTCCTTTTGCACCGTTTTAGAAAGATAAACTAGCAAAGCATTATTTTATACCTTTTTATACCCTTCGCCACAGGTAGAAAAAGGGTTTATCTAAGTTTGTCATTCCGTTTGCAGTATCTACAATATTAATTTCCGACCTCATAAAGATTCTGAGTCCTTATGCAACGCGAAGTCGGTTGAGCGATGTCCATCTGTGAACTTTGCCAAGGCACTAGATGAGCTACAGAATATTTAAAGATGCCAATTGATCAGACATAGTTTTTATATTAAAAATCAAAACACCACACCTGCCTCTAATTTTTCCATATTATTGGGAACAAATTTAGTGTAGTGAAGTAACTCCATTAAAAAAAACAGAGACCTTTCAACAAATGCCTGAATTTTTTAAAAATGATTAGCATACTAAGAGCAAATGACATTTTCACGCAGTTTCAGCCAAATATTTTTTTGTTTGATTGGAGTTTCTTCACTAAAGAGCACTTTTACTTTTTCTAATTAATTTTAATTATTTTTAATTTTTGTTATTTGTTTAATTTGTCGAACAACCACAATTCTCAAAGCCTTTTTCTTTCAGACTTATGTTTTCAAGGAAGATTTTTTTAATATATTTCTTTGTATCGGAGAAAGTGTTTACTTGCGGATTTCTAAAACTTTAGGTTTTAAACAGTTTAATAAATATTAGTCTAGAAGGTTCCCTTCTTTATTTTTATGCTTTTACATTCACAACTTAGAAGCAATAAATAAATCTATTTTAAAAATATTTAAAATAATCTGATTTTTTTAATGCTGATTTGATTGACTAAATGGGAATTATATTCGATAAAGGTAAAAAAATAAAAACAATAACATCTATTAGTTTTAAACAAAATATATACAATGCTACTGTTTTCTATTAAAATTAAATTAACTTCAACATCCAAAGTTTTAGTACAAAACGCTTTCTACACGTTTTCTTCTCTCTTTGTTTCGATGAACTACGAAAAATATTATTAAAATGACATAAAAGTTGTGAAACATTTAATAAAAATAAAACAACTTTTTAGTTGCAACAGATTTTTTTTAATTTACTTAAACACAATTTTAAATAAAATTTATTTTAATTTATTATCCTGCGTTAAAAATTCGTTTTTGCAAGGCAATGAAATTACAAGAAAAAATTGCATATAAAACGTATAAATCTTAAAGAGCCATGACAACTGGCGTTTTCGTTAGTGAAACATGCATTGATATTTAAGATTTGACAATTTATCTTATGTCCAAATTTAAGAATCATTGGTTAATACATTCAACATTTCTTGTTACATACGTGTGTACTTTGAGTGGAAGTATACGCCCTGTTTGATGGTTTAATTAGAAAATTCTCCTTTATTTTTCCAAACGAACTCTAAATGAGTATTTATCGTTTTTAATTGATGATCACACATTTTTCGCCAACGTTGTAGTCGCTTTGGGATTGTAAGCATTCCACCGACTGTTCGTAAGTTAAATAAGTAAGTTTTTAACACAGACATCTACAACAATTGTATAAGAAAGAGCATAATATTTAGATTTATTTAATTGTTTGCATTAGAAAATTTTCGATTATCTTAATGGTGTTGTGCTCAAAGTCTAAAAAACTATGGCAATTGCTTTTGCTCCAATGCCTGGCCAAACAGCTAAAATTTACGAAAGTACAAAAAAAAAAAGGATTAAGGGTTATGCTCATGTCAAAGCGAAACGGTGATCCTATGCATCACCTGATTTTGACGAATATTGTTTTATAATTTGAGCCATAAAAGGCAGATAACAAATACTGCGAAAATTTTATGGAACTCTCAAACAATTATCGTATCAAATATCATTTCACAGATCAGGACATTTTTTTGAAATCAAAAAAGTATTTAATTTGAATTCCTTTTTGTTAAAGCTGTAAAAATTAATAAATCTAATTAAATTAAACATTTAAGCAAGTTGTCTGATATTTTGTAGAGCTACAAGCAGGGATTGCAATAAAATATTTCTAGTGCACATTGAACAGTAAGAAACTTTCAACTTTCAAGTTCGTAAAACTCGCTGACTTTCAGATGTGATCCCGTGGTATCACGCAGAACAGGAAAAGAAATCTCCGTTTGGATAGTAAAACCGAGCAGAATATTTCCAAATTTGTTAAAAGAAATTAGAAAAATAGTACAGAAAATTTAATTTTAAATATTCTGTAGACCGCACATAAACTTTTGCTAGCAGCGGGCAAGTTTAATTTCTAAATACAATAAATACATCCCTAATCAATCTTTCTATACGGAAATAACTAAATGTAATAATTAAGAAAACAAATAATAATAATTTCCATCTAAATTAAGTTATTCAAGCAACTGCAATATTATAACTATAATTAAGTCAAGTTAAGAATGTATGAAGATCCAATCAAGATATTTTAAAACTTAAATACAAAAGAAAAACACATAGAAACCCCAACAAACTTTAATTGTCTTTGAGTTTTAATGTAAAAAGTAACTTATAATATGACATTATTTTTATATTGAAATTAAACACAAATTCTCTTTTGTCCTTGTGTTTCAAATAATTGCTAATCAAAAATTTAAAAAAAAAAAAAAAAAAATAACAAAATTTAAGTTTATTGACGATATACGAGGACAAGGCAGTTTAATTTATCCTTATAAAATTAAAATTCATAGAGTAGTTGGAACTGAACCGAGTCGGAAATTTACGTACTCACTTTGACTTTTTTTTCAATACGTAAATTAATGACGGCCATAACTTTAGCATTTTTCAATTATAAATTCAGTTGTCAGGGCTGGTAAGATGCTGTCTTTATTTGAATGTTTAGAAAAGTCAAAAATATTTCATTAGTATTAAAAACAGAATGAGAATTATGTTCGAGTCCCAATACAAAAACTTTATTAATTATTTTTTGTATTTCTAAAAAGGATTGCTAAGCATATTTTTTTTATTAAATATGGCAATAAATAAAACAAAAATGAAATTTCAGTTTTCTTACAATCCTTCCTTTATTTGGTCTTCATTTGATAAGTTACACGGCAACTTTGAATGCCAAAGCAAAGTGTGACAAAATAAAGGAAACTCAACTAAACAAACGGAAGATAAATTAGACGAGCTTGAGCACTTCTACATCTGATCTAAGGACTTATTGAAACTGGTAAAAACATTTTAATGTCAGGCGAGAAACATCGTTCTCTAAATTCCACTTTGCATGAAAAATTTGGCGGAAGAAACATCTCATCGAGATGGCTGCTGTGCTTGATCGCAATCGAGAATAACAACAGTTCCAAAAATACATTCTTTATTTTGTGAATTGTTACTTCGGATAAGTTCGACTCTTCAAGAGAAAATTTTGGAAAAAAAGTAACGAACTCAAAGATATTAGTTTTTGTTCGCTTTTGCTAAGACTGGTCTGAGCCTCGTACATTGCCTAAAATTTCTTTTGTTATACATATTTTCCATGTCAAGCGCACGGTGGATTGCATCATGTTTTCATTAATAATAAGAATGTTAAGAGGAACCTGCAATTAAAAAAGTGCTAAGGATCTCTAGGGTGTCCCATAATTGATTTGTGTGTAAAACTTTTCGTAAAATGTTCGTCAAAGTGACGTGTGTGTTTTAAACTTCAAGAGTAATATATTTAATGTAAAATTCAAACGGGTATAAGTCCCGTAAGTCAGTGATCTCAACGATTTTTGGGTCAGATTTGCTTATGTCTATCTCTAAATTATTTAACTGTTTTGTGTTTCAGCAATAAAAGTTGGTTACATGAAAAATGTGCTTCTTCCCACTGTAGCAATTGTTTTTGCTTGAAATACGGACTTGGTTCTTATCTGAATTCGAGACTTTGGGACACCCGTAAAGTCTCTTCAACGGCGTGTAGCTAAACGTATGTTGGTGTATGTGAAAGGATAAAAGTAGAATATTTGTTCTCGTAAAATTGAGTAGCTTTGTCAATATTGCTGCTGGCATTTATATTTTTGTCTTACAATGTTTTATTCTTACTGTTAGTTTTAGAAATACACGAATTTTCTGCTTCATACAAAGTTCTTTGTTTTCTTGGTAATTTACCAAAGAATGACAAACATACAGTGGTTGTGCAATCATTGCAACAGTCATAGTGAGTGGTAAGTTGTTGTAAAATATTTAACATTTTATATTCTTGCAACATGTTTACGAAAAAAGAAAAGAAACTATTTTAGAAAGTAACATTCTTAACATTATGAATACGTAATATGGTCTCTTGTTGGTGTCTTAGTTAGTTTTTCGTAATTGCTGTATGTCGGTTTTTGTGTCACTTTTTCACCCGGTAAAAGTTTTATGTAAATTACGGATGCTTTTTTAAGAGGTATAATGATGTAAACTAAGCGTTATTTATTTTTTTAATTAAATTTAATATTTTAATTTTAACTTAAATGCTTTAATTCAAAATACCTAAATTGGTTTGAGATTTTGAATAGAGCTGCAAACCTGAGTCGCGATTTTATATTCAATTGAGTTTTTTTAATTTGCATTAATTTTTCCCAAAGGCAGTGTTATGTATTGAAATGAAGTTTTTACCTTTAATACCAAGACTCCCACTCCAATTAAATTTGGAAAAAGTTTTATAAGACTAACTAGTAAAGAAACTTTTTTATTAACCACCTCTATCGTGAATAGGAAGTGAAATTTCTGTTCCCATGAAATTTTCATTTCCTTCAAAATGAAAATTGCTATCCCATGAAATATTTGCTCAATTCATTGAACAGCTCTTGAAAATTAATAAGCTATCAGTTGACATCGAATGTAAGTAAGAAGAATAAGCAAAAACGTAACTCAAAAGAAGCGTATAACCTCTTAAAGTTACCCGAGACATTGCTGACCTATTTACACAAAAAAAAATGGATTAAATTTTTTTAAACCTCCATTTTTCATTTAATGACATTTTTAATAAAAAATTAAAAAAAAAAATATACAAGCAGTAGATCTCTTTGTTTTGCATCTTGTCGAGTATAATGTCAGTCTGCGCAGCAGAAACTGATCTTGAATTAAAAAATGTATTAATAATTATAATATTCTAATTATAAGTGATAAAAACTTGCATAATGTATGCAGTTCTCTAGTAAAATTTAAGTAAACAAATCCAAAGGAAAAGTAAAAAAAAAATCGAGGAAAAAAATCAATCACGTTGAGGGAAGTTTTTGTTTACATGAAAAATCGCTTATGTGTCTTATTCACGAATGTATTGTGGGAGAAGGGAAAACATTTCAAGTGAAAAGATATTCATGATAGGGGTGAATGTTTTAAGGGTCAATAATACAAAGTTTTTTTTTTAGGTTGCGTCGTTACAGTCAAATCATTTTGTTATTTGATTACAGAACTTAATTTAAAAGATAATACAATTACCAATGAATTCTTTTAATCCAGTAGTATAAAACTTTGTACCGGAAATAGGTATTAGTTTTTACAAATACATGTATTAAATAATCGTCAATATGATTTACATATTTATCCATTAGCGGCAGTGATATGTTTTTTTTTTTAATTTTTTAGTATTAATTTACAATTAATTTTAACAAGAAATTGCAATATTAGTTGTCAAATAACTAAATTAAAAAAAACCTTAATTTTGGAAAAAAGATCTACAAATCTTAATATGATTAAAAATTTTTTAAAATTAAGGTAAAATTTTCATTCTGGCATGGTTGTGGTACTCTATTCGAATGTCTGAAAGGTTGTTGAGCAACATTGATCATTTCATGTGGAAAATTTGACAATTAAAATGTGGTGTTTCTCTCGCGATTTGGAAGAATTTAACATTTTATTGTTTTTGCACATATTACATTGTTTTAGAAATTTAAGCAAAATGTTTATGATCAGCTGTTGTTTAAAAAATTCCGCATGAAATAATGCCTCTTTGCTTTATTTCACAGCTTTGATAAAATGTTGCCCGAAACATTTCATATGTTTTTCTACAGTAGACACAGAATAGAACTTCTACAACATTTTTCCATGACTTTTTCATATAAATTTTTAATGTATGCATTCCGCTTGAAAAACTATACAGAGTACCAGGCTCTACGTTAAAAAAAACTTATAAAACAAATTTGTTAAAAAAAGCAAGGTCAATCAATGTGTAGGATCTAAGTTATTTTTACAATTAAAACTTTAGGCACGATATCTAGTGGGATAATAAAATATTTTTATTTTTGTTAAAAATAGAGAAATTAATTTACCAACTTTCATACACATTTTGTTCAATATTATTATTGTCATTTGTATCCTTACTGCGGTACATTCCATTGGTCATTAAGTCTACTCAACATATCTTCCGTAGAAGTTTATGTGTTACATCAAACATAAGTACGTTATTTACATTCATGTATGATGATACTATCGGTAAAGAATAGTGAAGTTCATATTGCATTTTATTTCTCAATTTAGTTTTCATAGAATTTATTGCAGAAAAGTCCTTTCGACACAAGAATTCTTTGTGGGAACAATCAATATGTCACAATCAATATGCCACAGTAACTCCAGTTTATAAAACGAAGTTCTCTCTGCTGTGTCTCATAATTATCAAGTGCGTAAAAAGAGTCTTCAAATCTTTCAAAAACATTTTGCACTGTAGAAAATTAAATTTGAGATAAACTTTCAAAATAGACATGACTTTTTCTTAAAGCACCTTTACTATTTGACATTTAATTCAAAAATTAATAAAAAAAAATAATATTTGTATTTACAAGACAGATAGAAAAATAAAATTCTGCCGTGTATTTAAAAAACCGCCAAGTTTCTCGCCTCTAACTATTTTAAAATTTTTATCGCCACTTTTGGCGAGAAATCGCCGTAACTGACAACACTGCTGAAAGTGGATAGTAACATTTCAAATATTTGTTGTTGTTTAGTGTCATTTTTACGTAACTAAATTCGTAATTGTTTTTTCACAACAAGTTTAAGTTTGTGAGAAAATACTCAAAGTTCTTGTATTTCTTGGTAACGAAGTCATTAAAATTTAGGGAAAATATTGTAAACAAATTTTAAAATTTTAACCTTCAACGTTTTAAAACACTTTTTCATATTTTAAAACGTCTTTATCGGATCATTCTTGCATAAATTGAGTTCATTATACTTTTTGTTTTGCACTGGCTAAATGGATTTTTAATGTTTCTAAGTACGCAAATTAAATGTTTTTTGTGTTCTTATTAATTCCGTGGCAATGTCTTCGTCAATGATAATGATGTTTTAAATGTCAAACCGAATAACTCCATTCAAATTTTGTTGAAAATAAGTACTCGTAGAATATGGTATGTATGTATGTGTATATATGTATACCGTTAGTAGAATATACTATGTATGTATGTTTATATAAACCGTTTTAAATAATTAATTGAAATGAACGATAATGTCACTTCGAAGTATTAATTCTCAATTATGTGGAACAAACAAGAGATTAATATGTGTTTGGAGATAAACGGAAAGTAATTAGAGTTAATCGATTTGTGCATATGAAGCATTAATAATCTGATTAAATGCTTTAGTGTTTGACTGAAAATATGTTTCCTTAATACAAAAAAAAAGAAATGATCATACCTTTAGACCTTCATTTATTTCTAGAGTAAAATATGAGAATGTGTGACTGTCACTCATGTCTTAAGAACTTGTTTCACTAAAGATATGAAAAGTAAAGTGTTTAATCTGTATGAAGTTATGCAAGTGATTGTGGAATAATACGTATACGTACACAACTCCAAACTTTTATTTGATGCTGATTGAAGCGAAAGCAGTTATAACGGAGTGTTTTTAATAAAATTTTCCTTTTCAATTTTGAGAAAAACGACGAGGAAGGTTACTTCTCATGTTCTTAAGTCACGCATAAAAACTTAGTTTGATTTAAACAAAAATTTATTAGGTTTTAGTTTTTATAGAAATATTATCCAGAAGGTATAGGAATTGATTAGTTTTTAA
Organism: Cistogaster globosa; assembly: GCA_937654795.1. Lineage (NCBI taxonomy): Eukaryota > Metazoa > Arthropoda > Insecta > Diptera > Tachinidae > Cistogaster > Cistogaster globosa. The sequence continues at coordinate 174,947,906 of OW569403.1, forward strand.
ATTAATTTTTTATTCGAGAGTATAACTGTTTTTGAGGTAGCTCAAGGGCCAAGTTTCCTTGCAGTTGGCTCCCAGAAAAATCATTGGCGTTATCTTCGGGATACTCACCAGCAATTAGTGGCTACGTATCGAGTAGAAATATCAAATTTGCTGCTGAACATTCAATCCTTACTCCACGACGTCTCTAAAAGGCCTTCCTTTTAAATTTCGTTTAGCGGCTGTGCAAGAAACGGTGTATAAAATTTCGAGCCCGTTAGCCTAAAACATTTTTAATAATCGCGGTTACATTCGACTAAGAGGGAGACGTAAACAAGAACTTTTAGTGATGTCGTTTTCTGCGCCTTTGATGTTTTGTTGTTTGAAGTTCTCCTTTTTTTCTAAAATAGCAACTCTCGGTTGAAGTTCTAAAGTAAAAAGGTATGTAAAGCGCTTTCTACGATAGTAAAAAAAGGCCCTTAAAAGATAAGTCTAATTAAGATTCCAAAAAAACTATTCCAATTCTGTTTTTTAGATTCTAATTTAAGAAATTTTTGGAAATTAATTTTTCTTAAATTTATTTTAAGATAAAATTTACAATTTTTGAAATATAAAATAGCAACAGATATAAAGTCTTCAGAAAAAAGTGTATTTTTGCCAATTAGCCATAATAACTGTAACCAGCATATGGATTGTAATACGGATTATATTGATTGTAGGGATCATATGGATTTAACTGATTGTAGGGATCATAAGGATTGTACGAATATGGATTGTAATAATTATAAGGATCGTAATAAGGATAAGAAGGAGCTGGAACATAGTAGTACGAAGGTGCAGGAGCAGCTACGGTAATATTTCCCGCCGAAGCACCAGTATTCAGTGAAAAATTATAAGACAAGGAAAAGTTTGATCCCAACAAACCAAAAATTCGAGGTTTCCTAAAACTTGTACCAAATAATTTAAAACCTGTTTGGTTGTTGTTGCTGAGGTAATAGCTGTCAGTGTACTTAACATCATTTGAATAATCAAATGGTTTCCCGTTGTACTTTTGCAAATTTCTAAATCGTTTGTAATGCGTAATGTGTTTATCAGTGCTTTTTAAAAGCTTTCCAAAATTATTTGTTTCCTTGAGCAAGGTTTCCCCTTCAGAGATTAATGCTACGTTGCTGCCGCCGATGCTTTCGGTGCTGTTACATTTTTTATTCTGTTGTGGGACAGAGTTAATTTGTTCAGTATTAACGCCATAATTCACAATTAGTAACGTCATGCCAACAAACGTAATTAAAATATGACGACTACTAAAATAGCAAAAATAAAACGTAGACGTTGTTGGTACTTTGGTTTTTTTCATTTTTCTCTTTATTTCCATTATATCTGTAGGTGGGTGTACGTTGTTGTTATTTTTTAGCTGTTGTCATCTGCAAATTAAAATGTACTCAAGTTTTATTATAAAGTTAATTAGCTGTTTTACTGTCATGAAATTAAAACGACAATCATATCGTTATATTTATAAAATAACTTTATATTTACATATGCAACGAATACTTATGACAACACCAACTGCTTGCTTCAACTACCAGCTCTAATTACTTGAAGTTTGTTAAATAAACCTTAAATACAAACTGCTGCTACTTTCAAGTTCGAGCAGTTATTTATAGAAGTGATAAAAAATTACTTATTTACAAAGCAGTAAAAACAGAACATCAATCAAATTTATGAAATTGTAAAAAAAGCATGCAAAGGCTAATTTCAAATTGCACAAAAGTATTTATTAACTTCATCATGTTTAAACGTTTGTTAACTTGATCCACTTCTGTAAAGTTGTCAAGGTTAAATTTTATCTTAAATAAAATAAATGTTGTTTAAAAAATACATTAATTTCGATGAAGGTCTATGCAAAGAAGAAGATTAAAGGAAAGACAAAAAATATCTACAACAAAGTCAATTATAAAATTTTATTGTTAATTCTTAACATTTTCTTTTGTTTTTTAAAACGCAAACAGTGCTGTAGATTTACAAGAGTCTAGATGTTTAAATACAAAGTTTAAATTGCGACGCAAAATAGAAAAACGATTCTTGTATTTTAGACAGCGAAAATGCAGAGGGCACAATAAATGCTCTTGCAAAATCAAAAAGTGTTCAATTTTCAAAATAAGTTTAGTGGGCTAAAAATGTTTCAACTAACTTACATTAAGGTAGCTTGAGCTCACAGAAATGACTTAAGATGTATCATTTATTTAACTGAAAACGACCTAAAACTTCATACTAAAAGTATAAGCCCGCTTTTTGACACTGGCGATCAACTCTTTGTTCTGGCCATTCACAGAAAATTCATTGCTTAAACTCTAATGGATATTTTCATTTGATTTTATAACTGATGGGTTTACTGATTATATGGAACTTAAAGTTTCTTCTTAATAATTTCACATATCGCTAAGAGTCAAATCCTAAGACAACAATAAAATTATTTAATTTTTCAAATAAAAATTACAAAAACTTTGGTGTCTTGGCTTTTCGCCTTTTGTAAAGTGCTTGAGCAATGAGTGAAAAAATGTACACTTCCTTTTGAAATGTTTCTGGAAATTACTTTAAGCGACAACATAATTTAACACTTAAATAAACATATTATACTTCTATAAAATTTATGAAACATTTGATGAATATTCAACCCGCTTCGGTTGATTAAATCAGAGGAAGGGGATGGGCAAAGGAGAAAGAAAATAAATAAAAATTTACATCACTTCAACATTTGTCGATGTTGAACAACAAATGAATAAATAAATGAATGATTGAATGTATAAATGTATGTGTTCGTTCGTTTATTTTAAAATGGAGTATTATTCTGCACAAGCAAGACACAACCACAACAACAATAATAGTAATATACACATAAACAACAAGAGCAACAAATACCATCACAAATTACATTGTATTGTGGCATAAAGAAGTTAAACATGCAATAGCGTTGGATGGGAAGAATGGGTCTTATTCGAGTACGTATGACGGCTGGGACAATGCATGAGCTCCTACAGGTCTGTCTGTCTGACTGTCTGTTTGTGTACAATTGTTTTGTTAAATTTTTGTTACTCGTTTAATTTGAAATAGTTTATTTGTTGCAAAAATTCATTGGAGTGTAATTAATGCGACTGTCTGTTGACAACGGACCTTAGAGAAAATGGACAATAACTTGCCTCAAGTGTGATTTTGTTCTTGTTGTTAAATTTTTGCTTTCTTTTGCTCAAACTCTCATATCTCCCCTTCTGTATCTGTGTAGCTTCCAATGAATAAATAATAACCCTAAAAAAGTATTTTTGTACTGAAATAAAATTGTCACTTTAAGAGATTTTACAGTCGTACTTTAATAAACGTTCAGTCATTAATATAAATATTAAAAAAAGTTAAGTTCAAAAAATAAAATAAAAGATGTTAAGAAAATATTAATTAAGTAATTAAATATTTCTTAAAAAAAATTGAATGGTCAAGAGGATTTTCAATTGTCTCTTACAAAGGTAAGCTTATGTAATCAATAGACAGCTGGAAATAATCCAAATTCATACATAACACAAAATTATATCTTCACGAGTGCAAGTCATTGTGCAGAATATCTAGTAAAGACAAGTCCCGATCGTTCGCAATGGACAATAGCTGCAATCGTGTGACTTATTCAGTAGCTTAGGAAAGCTTTCCCGTCGAGCCGCGAAAAAAACAAAAACCGACTGGTAGAGTTAAGGTTACGGCTTAATGAAAGAGCTTAACAAACTCTATTTTTCAACATTTAATCAAAAATTTATTTAATTAATTTCTTATGAGTGACTAGGATATGATGACACTATTCTAGAGCACTGAAATTATTTTATACAGCTGATAAAAATTAGAAAAATAAATTTAAATACCGTAAACCTAATTATTTTAAAATATTTGTTTTTTAAATTTAGAAAATAACATTTTTCTCTGACATGTTTTTTTTTTTGTATTAGTTGTTGTTGCAGTTTTGCCTGTGTGTTTACTTCTTTTTTATGTATTGCATACCTCCCTTCAAACATTTGCAATCGCCGAATCTTCGCCCGCGAATCGTCGGCAAGTTGTCTACAATCGCGGCGATTAATCGCGTGCGATTCTTCAGGCAATTCGCTAAAACGCTCGCCTGTGTGTCTGTTGCGATTCGCTAACAGCGATTTGCCGGCGTTTCGCAAATAGAGATCCGCCGGCGATTCACCATTAACGATTCGCCAGCGCTTCGCAAATAGAGATCCACACCTTTCACTGAACACTACTTATTTATTTATTTATTTATTTTTTTTTTTTTTTTTTGATAATTTATATTTCCGATTAATGCACTAATGGTATAAATGATCACTTGCTCAACTGAAATGAAAATTTTGCTAATTGCACTTGAAACCAAATATTTATTTTTCCTTTACCTCTAGGAAAGAAATAAAAAATTCCATCGAAAGTTATGAAAAAACACAGATGACTCAACTCAAATGGATAAAGAATGCAAAAATACTTTGACTCTTGTGAGGAATATTTCCCGTTACTTGTGTGCGCTCTCGCATTCATCGCTTAGATGTAAGGCATAGGCGACGGTTAGCGATTCGTATTTCCTCAGAATAATTACGTAATCATCGCCAAACAAACCATCGCCAAAAAAAATCAAAAATGTTTGCAGGGATATAAACATTCATTGTTATGGTCTTTTAGGTCTACAAGTGTGAAATTCGTAATGAGCCTATTGGAAAAAAAGGCTACTTTTAATGCAAGATTTGTGCAGGATTTGTGAGGCTGCACTAAAACACTGCTTAGAAAACAAAGGCCGCAATAAGACTCTTGCGTATGAAGTCCATGATTTAAGCCGAAAGTTTAAGACGCTGTTATGGACATAAAAAACAAATAGGTACAGCTGAGAGTGAAAGGAAGGCGGATTCAGACGTCAACTGTTAATAATATTTCTTAACTTGGAATTAAACACCATGTTTTGCACAGAAGGTTAAACAATTGTTTAAATTCTTCTAAATCATATATGTATGTATGCGTATGTACATATTATTTTGAACTAATTCATTGGTTATTTAAGATTCTGCTCTATTTTTTTGTTACGATGCCATAGTTTTTTTCTTTTTTTGGCCTGGATGGATGGCTTTGATATAAAAAATGAATTCAATAAAATAAATAAATAGGCGTCTTAGTGAGGTATAAAATAAGTTCTGAAACTTTTAATGTGGCCAATGTTGACAACCGGTGGGATGCCATGTTATCGTTCATATGTGTTATATATTTATTGTTATTGAAAACAGATCACTGTCTATTAAAGTTGATAGTTACGCAATCAAGCAATACAAATAAAAATTAATATATTTATTTAGTTTTAAGGGAATATTGTTTGTTTTATAACTTAAAGGGCTGCCTAAAGTCACTTAACGTGCATTAAAGTTATTTTCTTTTAGTGTAAAATTTATTGGCTTAAGTTAAAAACATTAAAATTATTATAAAAATTTAATAAAAATGATTAATGAATTTTGAAACCTTAAACATACTTTCTAGGCTTTAAGAATATTTTATTTATACATAAATGTGTTACATTTAAAATGAATATGTGTTTGCAACGAAGCATTCCCTACAGCTTGGAATATTAAAGCAATATATTCTTATACATTTTACACTTTAAATTTCTAACGACAGCATATCGAATTTAATATTAATAACTTTTTATGTCAAAGTTTGCTGATTCAACATCATTTTTCTTAACGAAACTTCTTATTTCGACATATTGCTGTTATCGTCTGCTGCCAAAAATTGTTCACATTATCAAGACATGAAAATAAACAGTTTTCCCTAATGTTTAAACATTTCAAAGAAGTCGACAGCAAAAACATTCATATGCAACTCAAACATACCTGCAGTTTTATGTGTGCACAAGTTAGTTGCATACAAATTTACATAGTTTTTGCACATATTTAAATCTATACTTAAAAATGAATTGTAAATTATTTTGTTTGTTTGTTTGTTTTTGAAGTCTTTAAAAATTTTTTTTAAATGTCTAAAGCTAATTTTTTTAAGAATTTTGTTGCAGGTCGCTGAAAGAATAGGTTAAATTATTTTCCCATATTTTAAACCAACGGTTCTCAAATGGGGGTCCGTGGACCCCTCGGGGTCCGTAGCAACCATCCAAGGGGTCCGCATGAAGAACCGATAAAACAATGTTTTTTCAAAAATAATAAAAGTTTTATTTTGAACTTGGGCTTCAGAGGGGTCCGCAAAAAAAAAAAAATTAGTTAACTAGAGGTCCGTGAGCAGGAATTTGATGAGAACCCCTTTTTTAAACCATAAAAGTTTTTTATATATCTTTTGGCGAATCCAATCATTAAATGAATAACCAACAACAGAAGGTATCTATAGATTTTCTTATTTTCGTTTTATTATTTTTTAAATATAAATAACTCTGGTGCAATAATATCACATTAAAAGGGATAGAGTAGGAGGGACTGGTGGTTAAGAAGCGTGGTAAATGAATTACTTCCATTTTCACAACCCTGAAATTGCATGTTGTGTTTATTTGTAGAACAGTCTGATGTTAGTAAGTGCAATATACTTTTGAAGCTGTTTTTTAGTGCTGTAGAGTAAAGCTGACGAAGGTTAACGCCGTGTTATATATGTGGGATCTTAATAAACACGCTACATTAGCATCATACGTAAACTTACAGACAGACAATAGCAATAAAGAAGAGACGATAACTACAGTAGAACAAAAAAACATAAGCACACTAGATTAGCAAGAAAATGACATGTTTTTAATATAAGAATGAGTTAAGAGTTTGCATTGAACGGCCAAGGTCTTGTGAAGTGTGCTAAGGCCATTAAGCTTAAAATTAATATAAACGTGCTATAATGAATTAATATTTAACTTTTTCGGCTTAAGGTTCATTTTTAATTTAATTTCTAAACATTTTTTAGAAAGAAAAATTATTTACAAATGTATGCGGACTTTTTCCAAAAAACAAGAAAAATAAGACGCTGGCAAAATGTAATGCCGCATTTTCATAACCGCCAAATCCCTCATCAATATTCTTCGCATCTATCTACATTCATACAACACATTCATACCTAACTCATCAACAGTTAATATGATACTGGAACAGCATCTATAATGTTGTGAGAAAACAAGTATGAATGATTAAAAATAAAAATTTTCATTTGTGGCTATACCGATGGTGTAGTACAAAAGCAACAAATGTACAAGACGTGTTGTAGAGAAAACAACAAAGAAATGCTTTGAGTTGTGTGTGAATTTCGTCCAACCAAATTAATATTGATTAGTTGGTTAAATGGATGATATTTACAATATACGCAAGTCAAGGTGATGGATGCAAAGAATGCTGATGATGGATTTGGCGGTCCTGAAAATGCGGCATTACATTCTGCCAGCATCTAATTTTTCTTGCTTCCTTTGGAAAACGTCCGCGTACATTTGAAAAATAGTTTTTCTTAATAAAAGTTAAATTAAAATATGAACTAAAGCCTAAAAAGTAAATTAAAATTGATTAATTAAGATCACTGGTTCAACCCCTGGCTGGGAAATAAATTTAAAAAATAATGTATTCAAATAATTTAATAAAGTCATCAAACCACAACCGAAATACATATCTATTATTTAATTTTCAATATCATTTTATATTAATTTAATCAGAAAATTAAACTTTTAAAATTGGTGGCTGCTGTGATATGAATTCGCGACACTAAACCAGTTACAGCAATTATTAGTTTATTAATTTTTCATAATAGTTACAAAAGTGATTTTAAAGTAAATTGTTAGCCTTGCTATTGAATACAAACACTTTTCTCCAACATTATTAATATACTAAGGAATTTAAGCCGAACTAAATAAAAAAAAATCATTTCTTACTTCAGACTTTTGCTAAATTTAAATAAACGCATTTATTTTAAAGCAACTGTCGGTCGTACAGCGCCGGGTAAAAGAAATTAATATACGATTTTCTTAACAAAGATGTAAAAATAAAGAAAACTTAATTTTAAGTAAATTTGCTTAAGCCAAATTGACAAAAAAAAAAAAATACATAAACACTCGTACATATCTGTAGACAAAAAAGGGAGAATAATAAAAAGGCATACAATTTTTGTTGCGGATGTAAGGAGCCAAAAGTGAAATGTCTTTGATAAACTTAATTGGGGATGCTTCTCCTTCTTTGTAGTTAAAACTATCTTCCATCGCACAGTGGCTTGAAAACTATTTATTTTGACCATAATTCGGTATCTTATGAACCGCTGAAGATATCTCAATGAAATTTCACAGAGGCAAGGCAGAAGTATTTTTAAGTAGAGCTTCATTGGTCCCCTAGGCCAAAGAGGGCTTCCGGGTAGGCCTCCAAAATTGGGTACCTCGGGCATATAACTTCTTGCAAATGTTATAAAAAGTTTTTTTTTTAACTAACATGTTAGTTAGTTAGTTAGGAGTGGCAGCTTCTCGCGCCGAAGCTCAATTGAGCACAATCGAATGGCCCGTTGTGATACCACAAGGAAGGCGGCTCGACTCCCCTTACCCAGCCGAGAACCATGAGGATTCACGGTTGAACTTCGCTATGTCCCCTATAGAGTGAGATGATAGCTCCGTAAGAGTTCCAAAGAAAGGAGAGCCCAGAATTCTAACTGACATGTTAAGATTTTAAAAATTTAGTTAGACATTAAAAAGTTGTGTTTGCATGTGTGGGTTAAGTCTTTTAGTTGGCTTAAATATTTCTTTTAATACTGGCCGACTTTCACTTAGTATTTTTGGCGTGATGTACTTATTATTGTTGTCAAACTACTGTGCATCGAAAAATTCCCATAACAATCAATAATATGTTTTTTCTTTAAAAAATTTCTCAAATTAACAAATATAATTTTGAAATAGTTTGTAGATTAGTATTTTATCTGAGATATTATCTAAAGGAATTATAATTTTTCAGCTTTTTGAAGCTCAGTCCAGCACTCAGGGATTATCCCCTACTGAAGCCATGATTTGTGGCAGAACTAGAAAATTATGTAGGTTATAAAAAGGAGGATAGGGGAATTACTCTTTGTGGACATTCGATTTGAGCTTATCTACAATTTAAGAAACAGGAAAGACTTTTGCAGGAGAATGATTTGACATACAAACTGTTCGGCTAAAAAAAAGATCCCGCTTAAATGCATAGTGTACAGATATCGGGAAATAGTTTCCTAATCTAATTAGAGCAATAATCATTTTAGTATTGATAAAACAGCGAAACTTAAACCACGTTGCATCAATGTCCAAGAAAGTCAATCGAGTTGGATACCCTACCTTTTTGAGACATCTGTTTAGTCCATCGAAAATCACACTAAATTTTCTTGCCAAGAACATCAAGAGCTTATTCCACCCATAATCACAGATGAAGCATCAAGCAAGGAATATTAGGTCGAGCATTAAAATCGTCTCTATTTGTCTGGCCCCAATCAGATATTTTTACGAGACCATGATTGCGCACCATTCTGAAAAAGGTTTGATCGTTTACTTAACGAACATGAAGAGCAAAAGATGCTGTCATCTGTAAAAGAGTACATATTGTTGTAAGTTGAACAACGAAGGTCTTATGGAAAAAGGATAGGAGAGAGAACAAATCTTTGTGGTAGCCCTGAATTTATCTTGAACTCGTTTGATGATGACAACTCGTATAGGGCGAGCCCTAAGTAACCTGATATAAAATAAAAAATTGTCAGCGACACCAAAAGAAATAAGTTTTGCCAGAATCGCACTATGCCACAATCTATCAAACGGCTTAGGTATACTTTACTTTCGCTGAAATGGTGTGTGCAGTGAAATATTTTTCCTAAAGGAAATGAAGCTTAAGTTCGCTGTTTACGATAATTATTATTAAGAGAACAGTAAAACTAGTCTAAAAGACAATAATATTATTATGCAACGCTCAGGGTCGGACTCTTAATATTCACTTTAAAGCATTTTTCCTTCCATCATAATGAAGAGTATAAGGCGCGTCGTTTTAAATTTAAGGTTTTTTTGAGGGTACAAACGCACATACAAGAACCCCTATAATTAAAAGTAAATAAATGTTCACAAGTTGATTTGAATGGACTTAAGTATGTGTATGTGTATAAGTGTACCTACCTTTTCAACAAATAACCACATGTCTTGACCATGTAAACATTTTGTTTCTTAGAGTTAAAATAATACATTTCTACTTGCTGACTTATTTTCATGTTTAAGAACACAACCAAATGTAACTAGAATATATTTATACATACATACATACTTCCACACACACATAGATACGTAGATACTTATATGTATGTCATCATAAGAGAAAAAATTTCTAAAATAAAACTCTATTTCTTTCTACTCGTCTAGATTCAATTTGCACATAGAAAAGTCAAATTTAAATACTGAAACCACAACATATTCCACTTCTCCTAAGCCTTAGTGAAGGAAACATTGACATAATATGGCAAACACTTTCAAATTAAATAGAGTATTTTACCAAGAAATATAAATGAATTGAAAAGCAAAAGTCGATTTGATTAAACACTAACAAGACGAAATTATGGGTTGACAGGATTAGGAGTGAAATTATTACTTTCATTCATACTGAAAATAAAACTTTCGTACTAAAGTCTGAATGAATAAGATGCAATTTAGCAATGCTACTTAAAGAAACTATAATTTTGTTTCATTTAAAAACGACAAAGAAGAGAGAGGATGCGTATAAATAAAAAGCAGCAGTTAAAACTTTAGGAAGACTAGATTGTGAAAAAGCCGACAATTATTGTATCAAGCGGCAGGAGATGAGAGTGGCAGCTAAAAAATTAATGGTCACAATGTTGGCAAGGTGGATGAGTAAGAAAAGGCGCCTGTATTTAAGATGGTCAAGGCAATAGAAGAAGAAGTATTAGCACAACGACTAGTGTGTCGCTGGCGGTTGCAGTTGAGTTCGTTGCGAAGGACTAGAGATATCGAGTATTGGAGCTTCTGCCATAGACACAGCGTAGTGTTGTCTTAATGATTAACTGCGCGGTTTAAATTCGCATCTTTGCGAGTAGTTCTAGTCCCGCAGCTTGCAAAAGCTTGTTTTGAGTAAACAGAAGATCGTGAAAACAATTTTATCCACCGCCAACGAGTTAAAAATAGTAGAAGCAAAACATAAATAAAAATGCCACAGAAGAGTTAAATAAAACAATTATGCTCTGGTATTTACGAAAAATTTTACATTAAATCGTTTTAAGTGTTATCAGTCGCCTATACTGTGGTGTAGGGTGAATATTGACGTTTTAAATGTTGAAATTCTTCATATGGCTTTTATACTCAGATGCTGCAAATGGGTCAATGAGAAATATCATGTGTAAACTACTGTTTATATTCACAAATAAATTATATATTCAACAAAGGCTTGGGAGAGTTATCGTTATTGTTACTTTTCTTGCCACAATATTCATTTGGAAAATTTGATGATGACAAAGTTAAGTGGAATTGAATATGAATAGCGTTGTGCATGACCACGTAATATTGTATGTCACTTTAAGAATTTGTACAGGAAATTAAGTAATTTATCAGACGGAGGAGGGAAATTAAAGAATTCTATTTGAGAACAGAGCTGAAGTATAAATTGCAACAGAAAATACTTCCGGCTTACAATGCTCTCAGTATTTTAAAGAAAACCTTATGAAGTGATTTTGCTAATTTTAAAAATGCTTTGAACTGATACCAATACGAGTACTGGCTGTGAATATTTGTTTTTGTTGTTTCTTGTTAATAACATTTTTAATCTGCTGTTTGATATTTTGAGACATCAAGGAATCCTAATTCAGTGCCTGAAACACACGTTTCATTTTATTGGGTAAAAGTTGCCGTAGAAGTGATTTAAACATTGATGAGTGTGTAATGTCAATGTGTGTGTGTGTGTAGTTAAAAAAGTAAATTTTTTTGTTTTCTTTTAATGACGAACTGCAGTTGAGCTGTTTAAATATTTTTGTGCTTTACTCGCAAAGTAAATCCACCTTCGGAAACAGATGATGTTCATTTTAATTTAATATTAATTTCATTTAAAATGCTAATTGCATGTGATTCACTCACTCACTATTCCTCCTTCTGCCAGCATCAGAAAAAAAATGCAAAATATTTTTGTTGTAACGTAATTTAATGGAAACATCAAAAACTAAAGCAGCAAAAGAAGAAAACAAATCACTACAAAGAAGCAGATGATATTGAATTAAATGCAAAATGACAATGAAGAGAATTTTTGATTTTGACGTTGTAAAGGAGTTTATTTGTTAAAGGAAATAACAAAATGTTAAGTAAGAAAAAGAGGTCATAACACTGAAACACTGTAGTTCAGAGAATGTAATCAATTGTTTTATTATTCAGATTCGATGATATGATTATTCAAAAATGTAAAACACGAGGGAAATGTTTAAGAAAATCACATGAATATCTTTAAAATTTAACAATAAAACAAAGTAAATTTTTAACTGCTGGAAGGATGATTCATTAATTTTAAACACAAAAAATGAAAACAGTCATTTTGTTGAAAAGTCGGGTTGGTTTCAACCCAGACGGAAATATATATATACTTTATGGGGTCGGAGATGGATGTTATAGAAATTAAAAATGGAATGATGAACTCAGATGTACCCCCTTTTCAATTTTTGCGGTGAAGGGTATAACAAAAAATAATTCGTGAACGAATTTTGCTTGTGATAATAAATTAAAACATCCTGCAACGGAAAAACTTGCGTAAACTTTGAATACATTCATATTTTCAGAAAGTCTATTTATTAGTTCCTTTAAAAGCATCCAAAAATATGAAAAAAAAAAATTTCTCGTATAGTTTTAATGGATTCACCATGCATTTTACCGCTATTTTATTCGGTTTCTTTGATGCATACTGCCTGCGTCTACATTGTCTGATTGAAATTGTAAGTTTATTTATTTCATTAACTATAGAACTTAAAAATACCAAAAAAGTCTTGTTATTTCATCACACAGTTCATCGTTAATGTTTGGCGCTGTTTTATCACTTTCCACTGTTGAAATTAAAGAAAAATGATACTTCAGCTTCAACCGCTTATTTTATATCGACATTTGCTCATAAAGCCATGTAAAAGTCGACAAGAAAAGTGGCAAATGCTTTGTAAGACTCCAAAAAATCGACATAAAAATCACCAAATATTTTATAAGTCTCCAAAAAATTGTCACGTAGCCAAATTCAAAAATTAATTTAAAATCTCTACGTTTAACGAGAAATCGCCATATGTGACACCCCAGCAAAATAATTAAACGGCTGACTGTTTTCTAATAAAGTTGTTATACTGGCCACTTTTTTAATTATGTTTCCATCCTGCAGCATTTTTCATTTTTTCATTTTTATTTTTCTTCGTGTGACATTTTTATCATTTCGCATTAAAACATTTTAAAAGAAGATAAAATTTGAGTTGCTTTCTTTTGTTGTTTTATTGGTATCGAAAAGCTATTTGAAAATATAGACAACATTTTTTCAGGTGGTAACAGTTCTTTACAAAAGCCTCTAAAGCCTCTAAATAAAGTTCAGTGGTTCTTTTATCATAATGATAATGTGACTTCAGGTCAAAAGATTGTTCGCAGATGATATGAAGCAAAAAAGTCCGAAATTGTAAAGCATTCATTATAGATATTGCTTAAGCAATTGTACTATTTTATTAAAAGACTAAAATCAAAGGCCATTTATTAGCATTAAGAAAATTACGTAGAAATTAAATTATTGTAAATCCAAATTTAAAGTTTAACTTTTTGAAGTTTTTCATTTGTTGCCCACTTGTTTTAATGCCACAGGAGCTCATATGCTTAATTGCTAAACACATACACGCCTATTTTTGCAAGCATCCAAATTAAATAAAGGAACAATAACTTGAGAGTGGCGATGATAATGATGACGATGATTATGATTATTGTGTTGCTTTCAAGAGTGTGCAATATTGTTAATGGTATTCGTAATTTAAAAAAATGTGTCACAAATACCATATAAAATAAACACGCACACATACATATATATACACACACACAGTTACACAAAAGAATGTATGTCAATAAGTACTATGATCCTGAGTTGTTGTTGTTGTTATACTTCCATCTACAATATGCTCTTTAGTTCTTTGCATATTTTAGTCTAAAGGAACTTCAGTTTTATTCTTGGCCGTGTTTTCTCCAAATGGTTACCTTGGTTATGAAATCATTCTCAAAAATTTTAACATACTTTCTAAACTTTTCATTTTTTCGTTGTTGTTGCTGCTGTAGTTGTTATTAAATATTCATGTTAAATTCTTGTTGATAACAAGAGCATTTTTGTCATTTTCCGCATGCAAGTTCGTGGGTGCTCAGTTGTAGTAAACGACCGAAAGAATTGCTTAAAAAATTTCCAACAATTTGTTTTGTTTAACCAAAATGAAAAATGAGAAATTATATTTTTTTTAAAACATTTTTTATTGAAATTTTCTTATGTTTTGTTCTTGTTGTTGTTTTTGTTGTGTAAGTTAATATTAAATATTTAAGTTGTTTTAAGATTTATTTTATTTTTATTTAGCTGTTTTTTTGCAATAAAATATTTGTTTGTGGTTGCTGTTGCTGTTGTTAACATTTGGCTGTCCTTTAACTGTTTGAATTTTAAATAAATATTTGCTTCTATATTTAGTTGTTTGTTAAAATTTAGGATTTCTTTTCTGTCAAATTGTATATTTGTTGAGCAATTACGGATAGTTCCACATCAATGGGTTTGGTGTCATCGTATAGAGAAGGTGCCTCACCTAAAATCATAAAAGTGCCCACTAGAGAAGCGATGGCAAAAATCCATAAAAACAATCGATCTAAAACCATGGCCACAAATCCCCAATCTTGATCTTCCTAAAAATATAGGAAATTAAACAAATAAAACAAAATTATTTAGTTGAATAACAAGCTGTTGGAAGCATTAAAAGCTTTTATATAAAATCTAGGCATTTAAACTTCAAATTTTTATTTTTAACATAAAATGATGAAAATGAATTTAACGCTTCATAATTCCTCTTCAGAAGACTAAAATAATAAACAATATTTAAGCAAAATTTCTCTATGATTTTCTGTTTACAATTCTTTTTATATTTTTTTTTTTTTTTCAAAAAACTTTTGTTTTTGTACATTTCAGATTTTTCTTCCCGCTAAAAGGCCAAAATAAGAGTGTTTGCTCAAAAGGTAACTAGGGAATATTGGCAAAATGAAGAACTGCAGCTAAGAAATGGCAAACAAGTAACAGTAAAAGTGGGTAAGTCATGCAGTATTTGGATTTTGAACAAGTGGCTATTTAAGTGTGATAATTGTAGTGCCATTATTATTGTGACATAAAGTTACACTTAAAGAAATTTTATGTTAATTGTTTGTTGTTTTCTTTAAGTTGTTTTTTTTTAAATAAAATAATAAAACGAAAATTAATAATAAAAAAGGCCTTTGCTAACAATGTAAAATAATTAAAAAAAATGTTTCCACATTTAAAATGTCAAATTTTACAAGTGTGATGATGAATGTTGCTTAACATTTCCCACAAATTCGAACAGATTACCAGGCTTTACTCGCCTTTCTGTTGCGAATCTTAAATGACCTTCAAATTCCGTTAGTCCATCATAGTTTATTAATTTAAACAAACAAAAATTCATACTCACATATGTGTGTGTGTGTGGGTAAATAAATACTGCATACGAACCCACAAACTAGTGTTTGCGATTTTAATTTTAAGCTTCAGTAAAAGTAAAATGACGACGATGATGGCTGGCACAAACAAACAGAAGTTTGTTTACATTTTCAGTTTGTGTTGTTATTGTTTTTGCCTTTTTTTTAATATTTATCGATTTGAGTTTAAATATCTCTACTACATTTGTATGCTTGTGGTATTAAGTCCCGTTTTAATCCGCTTTTAATTGCTTGTGTTTCACTTGATTGGCTAACGATTTATTTGCCTTCGACAAAGAACATTTTTGATAAATTTGATAGTAGGGAAGTACGTTCATGTTAAGCATTTTTAGGCGCTATTCAAAAATATAAAAAATTGAAAGTAAAAAATAATTACGCGAAAAATAAAAACTTCATACGAAAAGTTAACCTGCAAATGAAATATGCAATGAAATGCATATAATTGATTTGTAACTTCTTGCTTTTAATAAAGTTAACGTGAAAATTTGGACGTTAAGCTTTTGACATAAACTCAAATATGGGAAAAACAAATAAATAAATATTTGTTCCATGATGGCAGTAAAGGTTATTTAATTAAATGATTTCCTTTGGATTTCATCATCCTTCGAACCAAAACAGAAAACATATTTTGTGATGCATAAAAATTTTGGTTTTTCATCAAGTAATTTGTTGTACTTTTGAACAAGATGAAACTTAAAGACTTTGACCTTTCTGAGTTAAAACACTTGGGCTATTAGCAATGAAAAAACTTAAACTTAAAACTTTAGATATTGTAGCGGCTTAAAGAAAATATACTCACTGCATTAAATTCATCCTGTCGCTGCATGTGGTTCTGTATGAACATGACATTGTGTATTGCTTTTTCCAATTCGAAGGGATATTTTTTGCGCGGTGCCACGTCACTTAGTGAATCATCCAGACCAGAAAGAACAGAAGGCAAGCCATTGTAACCACTAAGAGTGCTAAGACCGCCACCTAGCACTCCCATCATGCCGCTAAATCTAATTTTTAACAGAAGCGAAAATAAAAAATTTTAAAGTTAATTTTTAAATAACAGCTACAATTAATGAAAATTAATTAGAAACAAGTCATAGTGCTTTAGTCGACAATGCCAAACCTTTATACGCTTATACGACAACAATGTATTTATACAAAAATATATGTACACATTTAAAATTTTTCCCTTTATTTTTACGAAATTCTATAAAAATAACCAAATATTTTCAATTCTTACCTATTTGTGGCCGATGCAGTACTTAGACCATTTCCAACTCTGCCCTGCATACGTCGTATTGAATCAGGACTTGAATTGCCAGAATTAATGTTCATCTCATCCATTAAGGCCTTTCCGAATTTCGTTTTGTTAAAGTTCATGCCATAATTTACTTTGCTGGCTGCCAAATCTCTTAACAAGTCACTTGGCACCCTCATCAGCAGCAGCTTGGGCAATCGTTTTATAAAGAATGATCGCACCCAGGGTGCCATTCTGTGAGTACTGGGCTTACGATAGTGAATATTCAGTATAATGATTGTTATCACAACACTCAGCCCTACCAGCAGCATGGTGAACAGTAAATATTTACCTAAGAGCGGCAGGGCCAATGATGTGGAGGGTATAATTTCCGATATAAGTAAAAAGAACATGGTCTGCGAAAGTAGAATACTTATGCACAAGGCAATTTTCTCTCCCGAATCGGCTGGCAAATAGAAGACCAAAACCGATAGATATGAAATACCAACAGTTGGTATGATCAGGTTAACTGTGTAAAAGAGTGTTTTACGTCGTAGTGTTATGTTAAAGAAAATATCTGAAAATAAATATGTTTAAAAATATAACAGAGTTTAGAAATAATTAAAATAGTTATCGTTTGTGCATAAGCCTTTGTTTAACAATAAAAGACACAAGAACTCGTTTAGTACTGATTTTGTTATGAAAAGAATTTGGAAGCAGCTATCTTGGGCTAAGAATTCAACAACAAAAAACAATATATAAAGACGTATAGAGTTCTGTTGACAGATTGGTAACACAATTGACATCAGAAGTGTTCACGTATATGTGTACGCCTGCACTCACTCAACCTTTCTCATTCAAACATTTACTTGCACTTGGAAACTTAAATTGAAATTCTGTTTGAAAAATAGTTTTAATCTACATAAATATTTTTATTTATTTACGTACATACATATTTATATCTAACTTGTATGCCTACATTCGTACACATTCATATACATACATACTCATACATGCAATTATCTTCATATAAATATAACTTTCTTGCAACTCATACAAAACCATATCGTCAGATATTTTTAAGATTTCTCTGCTTGAATGAATTTTGAATCTGTTTTCTTCTATATCGTTTACACATGTTGTTTAGTATTTGTACGAGTGTATTGGTATGCGTGACTATGTATTTATGCTGTGGTGTAAAATCTAAGAACCAAAGCACGAGTCTATTTCAATAAAATTTTAAATCCTATAGGATTTAAGTCATCATGTGATGACAATGCAAATGAAATTGTTTACCACAACTTTAATTGTGTTTCCTTTTTACTTTTTATTTAACATCACATACATTCATTTGGCGCATAATGTTACAAACAAGAAAATATATTTACATATGTACATGTACATATGCATGTAAATGTTTACATGAAGGGTTGTTAGATAAAATTTAGAATAAATTTTACTTTCATTTCAATTTGCAATTTAATTTCTATAAATCATCCAATGATAAACTAAGGCTGGTTACTGTCAACTAGTGTCTGCAACTCAGACCAAAGATTTCCCTACAAACGCTTTTAGGGATTTTAATTCTGTTCACAGTGTTTTTTTTTTAATTTTTAAAAATGGAAGAAAACATAATAGATCAATAGATTATGTAACCGCGATTTGCGACAAATTCTAACGTCATGTTAATGTTCCGCGTTAGGGAATGTTAAACAATAGTAATTTTTACGGCGATGTGTCAAGTTGATAGTTGCTTCATCTAAATATATATTTTTTGTTTAGTGTCTTAACTTATTTTGCATTTAAATAACAAGTCTGGTGTAAGTGTGTTATAACTTGACGTAGATGAAGCAAAACCTTACCAGGATATGGTTCAGCACAACAGGGATAATATTTTTCATGACGCTCTGCCGGAACACCCAGAATATCCCATTCCACACTGGGGTAATATTCGCGCAAGTCGATACCAATTTCAACTTTATTATCCTTGTCATTTTTCTGGTTAATGTGTTTTAAATCAATCTTTTAAAGGTAAGAAACAAAATAAATATTTCATTTTATTAAATTCTAAATTTTCAATTTTTGCAAATGGTGTGTCTGTCCCATGGTTTCTTACTTGATCGCCATCATAGGTCCAGGAACCAAATTTCATAAAGCAGGTTTGCTGATCAAATGGAAAATAACGCACATCAATTTCACAGGATGACTTAAAAATAGCAGGTGGCGTCCAGACTACTTTGCCCGTGTAATGTAAAATAGCTTTTGTCATTGTTGTAACAACATATTCTCCATCGGCACTACAAAATGATTAAAACGTTAAGCTGATTAAGATAATGGAGTTGAAAAAAATAATAATAATTTACTTGTTATACAATACAATATCCGGCAACCAAATATGTTCTGATGGCACATACAATTCGGTGACCCCACCGTATTCAGAGGGGTCCCATTTGAACTTGTGATCCTGCCACTCATGTTCTAACCAAACATTTGTTGTTAAAATTTGGTCTTTTAAGTTCTGTGGGACAGAAAAAAAACAACATCAAAATGTATTTAATGTAGATGTTAATTAATTTAATTAAAAATTATTTATAAATAAACTTTCTTTAATAATATTTAATTTTAATATATATTTTTAAACTCTAGCTCAAGGTCGTAATTTTCTTTAAAATTTCAATAAACTACAGAAAATTTTAAATTGTTTATTTTTTTTAATCCTCAAAAAGCTAGAAGTTATAAAAAACTGTTGCTATAAAAATGTAAATGCTGTGAAAGGAGGAGGAGTTTAGTGTTTTGATTTTTAATTTTTTATTTTCAATAAGTTTTATCTTTTTGCACACAAATATTTGAACTACTTCTTGGTTTTAATTATTTTTTTATATATTTTATTAAAGTGTTTTTTAATTCTTTCTTTCAAAGAAAGCCTAAATTAAAAATTTACTTCAATTATTATATAGTTTTTTTTGTAGATAAAAAATTTGAAAAATACGTTATAAGACTCAACTGTTGTGATTCCTGCTTATTAAAGACCAAACTAATAACTTTTTTATTTTAATTATTTTGTTAAACTTGACACCTTAAAAATTCTCTTTCCTATTAAAAAATTGATTGCAATTTAGGAATAATTTATCTTTCGGCATTATTGGACTCAAAGAAGGGATGGTAAATGAAATGTGTTTATTTTTTCAATAATATATGTAGTAATTTTGTGTGTCTGTGTATACCAAACATATTTAAGGAGCCATTAAGTTTTAAACAAAGAAAAAAAATAATCATCCCCCTCATTTTTAATAACATTTAATGAAGCACATTCTCGTGGATGTACTTGCCTTTAAGAGTAAATTTAAAAAGTCAATATAATCAGTAAATGCTTATTTTTTTATTTGATGATGATTTTATGTTCGGTTTTTTTTTTAACTTTTAAAACAGCAAAACGCTATTTGTAAGTTGAGTTTTTGAAAAATGAAAAATAAAATTTTGATAGCGTTGTGAAAGTAGTTTTTTCATGTGAGTTAGCTGGTTTTGAATGTATTTTTAAATGAGAAATTTTGTATATAAATGCAAGAAGAACCCCTCAAAGCTTGCTACCGAGTCACTTAATACAAATTGAATTTTAAATATTTTAACTTTTCGTCGTTTAGTTTATTTTTACTATTTTAATCTTTTCTTCATTTTTACAATTTGTCGGATACAAAATACATACATATACATGTATGTATGTACGTACATTTACTTTTTTACAAACAAATTCACACATACACTGGAGGTCGCTGTACATACATACATATAAACATATATTTATTTAGTATTCAATAATATGTGTAGTACTTGGAATAAGTTTGACGCATTAATTCCAAGTTTTACTGCTACTGAGATTCTTTTACTTAAAAAATGTAATTCCATCTACGAGTACCGAGAAATTTTTTTACTGCAGCTTAAAATTTTTGTTGTTGCTTATTTGGATTTTGAAATTAGGGAGTTGCCTTAGTGAAGGACTAAAGTACTTAAACTTTATCAATTGAGTAGCACAGATTTAATGTGCAGCTCTTTTTCCTGTTTATAGAAGCAAAAAAGCTTCAAAATAAAAATGACTTTAACAGGGGCTTATTTTTTTTTTCAAAAAAAAAAAAAACTCATTAAAATAATCTCTGTCTTCTTATCTTTATGATTTAACTGAATTTAACATTATTTTTTCGTTCTTTAACGGTACAAGAAAAGATGAATTCTCCAGAGTTAACCGATATGCGATTTGTATATTTAAATATTAGATAAAGTTTTTAATTTTAAAAAGCCAAATAGATTTGAAAATATAAAGAAAATATTATAAATTTTTTTTCATAACATAAAATAAAAAAAGCATAGCGCGCTTAATGTAAAATAATCTTATCTGTCTCTTGTACAATGCAGCACAAATCACGTTCTGTCAATATGTATGAAAAGATATTAGAATCATTTGGATTATTTGGTCAAGCGAATAATTTTATTTATACAAATTTCTAACAATGGAACAACATTAAAGTTTGTAAATTGATACACTGATCAGAAATATTTATACAAATATAAAAATATGTCAAATTAACGAGATTTTTTTTGTTTTGTTAATTTGACTATTTTATTTAAAGAAACTAGAGGTCGCCCTGTGGTTCAAAATTTATTTTGGAAATTTTTTTATATTTGAACTTCTTGTACATGGTTTAAATATATAAATGATAATGTATTTTTCACATGTGTAGTGGCAGCAATTTAAGGATTTATTTATTCCCCAAATATTGAAATAATTTAAATAGAAAACAAACAACGAAACCAAATCGTTTGAAAATCAGAGGAAAGAAGAGGCTTCGAAATTTTGTATTGTTTCTGCGTGTGACAATGGGGCTTTTTTATATTTTGTTAAAAAATCCTTAATTCCTTAATTGCTGCTTCGTGTTGCGGATAAACTTTAAATTTTTAATAAATCAACAAATTGTGTTTGAAAATGTATCAGTCAAAATTCGCTACATCCGTTGGTGAAGTGAAACTTTAAACGAAAGGCAAAAACATATACAAATATTATAAAGATCTACAAAGAGAAAAACTAAAAAAGCTTTGGGGTTTTTCAGAATTCGTCTGATCAAATTATTATTGAATTAAATAAATATGAAAATTTCTCATATTATTATTATACGTTTCACCACAAAAAGTAGAAAAAGAGTATATCTTAGTTTGTCATTCCACTTGTAGTTTCTACAATATCCATTTCCGATCCCATTAGGTATATATATTCAGAGTCCTTATGTATAGCTTTAACTTTCTCATATCATTTGAAACAATGAAGTAACTCCTATCAACAAAACAAAGATATGGGTCGATAAAGAATTAAAAAATAAGAAAAAAACATCAAATGAAAAAATTTGAGCTCGCCCATATTTTTCGAGTTATGGGCCTCTGAACTTTTCACAGAAAAGTACGATCATGCACCATATTTTTTAAGACATCAATATGGGTATCATTTAATAGCTCTTGAAAAGTTATTTCCAGAAATACTTAAATTTAAAAAAAATGCTTAGCCTATTAAGCGCCGATGGCATTTTTATGTAATTTTTTTTAATTTCTTATTTTGTCACCACCAGATTAAATCATGGTGTAGGGTATATAAGATTTGGCATAGCCGAATATAGCACTCTAATTTCTTAAATTAATTGGTTAAATAGATAAAGTTTATAACCTGAGACAGATAGAGGCTTAGAATGCTGCATTTATTTAATTTTATCTTTTAATTAAATTAGCAAAAAAAAGTTTTATTCTTTCTTAAAAATATTTAAAAAATTGAAATATTCGTGAACTTAAGCTGCATGAAATTTATCTATTTGTTATTATACTAAAATTATTCGTCTATTAATTACAAAAATTAAAAACTAAATTATTATTATTACAAAAGCACTTTGTAAATAAATTAATTAGATAAAACGTAAAAACTTTTTCATCAGATAATTTAATAAGTTATAAAAAAAATACAGTTAAACCTCAGTTTTTGGACATCTTTTATAAGACAAAAAATTTATTTTGCTCAAAAGAAAATTTAGATTAGAACTTATAAAGAATTAAATTATACCCAGTTCACACGTCAAGTTTTATTGCAGCAATTTTGAAATCTATAGATGAGAAAATGAGAAATAAAATGATCCTGCAATCCTTTCTCTTCCACAAAATTCAGAACTGCTGCAAGAAAACTTGACATGTGTGAACTGGATGTAACCAAAACCATTACATATACAATTTCCCACTTATATATTTGCAACTACTTAAGTTGCTGTTGTAGCGCTTTTAGTATTTAATTTCAATAAAATTGTATTAGCAGTCTGAACAGATTTTTGGTTTGTGCTTATAGACATTCGCTCAGAAGAGTTTAAAATACAGCTTTAAAATGTTTTGTAACTAAATCTGTTCCAAAGTTCAGGGTTAATTTGTTTTAAACCTTTCGAAAAAATAGCTGCTTGCTACGTAGATCACATGTACGTAAAACATTAAGTTATTTTAGATTTTACAAGAAATTGCAAAAATAGTGTGTTACTTTAAAAAAAAAGATCTCTTAAACAATATTTCATAAAGTTCTAGTGATAATGCAAAAGTGATAGTGAATTACTTGTCATAAACGCTGGTGGTGGAAAAATACTTTTGCTTTATTTTGTATTGCAAAAAGAGTTCATAAAAAAACTCCTATTTTTAAAGTTGCCGGTTATTAAAAAAAATCTTAGTTAAATGAAAAAGAAGACAAAAACTTCTTGCTTTAATTTTGTCTAAACTTGATGAGGTTTTTCTTTTCGATATGGTCATTTAACGAGGGTCTAATTTGTGAGTTTGCTCTAAAGTGGAATACTTCAGATTATTAAAAACAACTAAAAGCAACTGCCTTGTATTTCAAACAAGAGCTTTTTGCTTCTTCAAATGGTTCTTGTTTCTATCAATATAAAACTGTGCTTCTTTCAACCCTGTTACTTTGAAAACAATTGTGATTTCTCTAAAATTATATTCGCAACAATTTTACTTACCAGATCAATTAGTTGTGATAATCTTAAACCTAATTTTACAAGAACTGTGTCCGTATTATTACTGACGGGTCTTATTAGACGATTGTAATTGCTGAGTAAATCGTCGTATAAGCGTTTTGCATCGGGATTGGCTTGAACACTTTCGCACAGCAGTATTAGCACAACCAGCAGACACAACCATTTAAAATGGCACCAAAGTGTTGACTTGTAATGTAAAACAGACATTGTGCCTGTTTATACAACATCCATTCGCAGACAGGGGCATATGTATGTATACACACACACTAACATTTATTTATGCCTGCTTCTAATCACAATTTCATTTGATATTTGATTTGTTGTTTTTACTTCTTTTATTTTTTATTTTTATCACAGCTCGAAATTTTTGTAGAAGTTTTAATTCACTTAAGGTTTGTGAGATGAAGTTTATTTTTCCTTTTTAAAAATTTTTAAGTGTCCTTTAAGTATGTTGACGTCATTAGAATTTAATGAAGGATTTTGAAATTTACCGTGTGACGTCACTTTTTTCTT
Source organism: Cistogaster globosa (assembly GCA_937654795.1). Classification (NCBI taxonomy): domain Eukaryota; kingdom Metazoa; phylum Arthropoda; class Insecta; order Diptera; family Tachinidae; genus Cistogaster; species Cistogaster globosa. The sequence continues at coordinate 174,972,390 of OW569403.1, forward strand.
GATTGAATGAACAGGTGAGTGTTTTTATTCTTGTGTCCGGTTTTTCATTCATTTATTGTGTCACATAAATATATTAAAATAAATATGTAATTAAGAGTAAAATCTTAGCGATTTATAGAAGAAATAAACTTTTTAATTTCTTTTAGTAAATTTGACCTTTCTTTAGCCGGGCTTTATTTCAAAAGCTACACGGTAACACCATCAAATATTTTTTTTATGTTTGTGTGTTTAATATATGACACTATATTTTTTTTAATTTGTTGTTGTATTTATTCTTAGCTTATTGTTTGTTTATCATTTTGGCTCTTCTTTCTTCTGTTTTTATTTTTATTTCTATTTTTTGGGTGTTGCTTTGTGTTGAGAAGGATTTTAGTCTTCTTCTTTTATGTACAATGACGTCTACGAAAATTTAGTACAATTTGAGAAAACCAACATCTCTATTAAGCCGAAACAACTCTCCAATTTTAAAATGTCAAATGGTTAAACTGTCAAACATGACTATTAGGATTTGCCAAACCTATTGTTCATAATTTTTATTTTAAATTTAAGTATAAACAGGATGTCAAGACAATTTTTATTTCATATTATGAATCTTAAAATAATTAATTTCTTGATTTTCTTTCTTTTCTGCTCTTAATAGCATTTGAATTCGCACAAACAAATTAAAAATTATATTAAGAATATTTTATCAAAATATTTAAATTGTAATTTTTCGTCTGTTTTTCGTATTTTGTTGTTAAACTACACTCTCCGCTGTCCTGTACTGAAAAATCACAGAAGCTACACTGATTTGATTTCAACGTTTGTAACAGTTTGTTTAATAATATTTCCGATACCATAATAATCGCATGGAAGAATTTTTTGGAGAGATTTATTAAATGTATTATCAGTCTCTTGCAGCATGCAAAATGTAGTTTTGTGGGTCGCAGCATCCGGCACATTAAAGCACAAGCGCATTAAAAGTCCTGAAATAAAAATCATAAGAAGAGAGCTGTGTGTAAAGGAGACACATTTATTAAAGAGTTACAGAGAGTGAGAGGTGAAAATGAAGTGTGTTGGAGTTTTCAACTAAAAATTACTTGCAGACGCACATATAAACTTTCTTTAAAAATATGTTTGTTAACCAAATAATAAATAAAATGATTAATTAATAACAAATAGTTATTAATATTTGAGGTTGGGCTTTGCTGCAACAAATTCTTGTTGCTCTTTATGCGCACTGAATTATATTTTATTGTTGCTCCTTTTCAAATAAAAGGACAAGAATAAAAAAAAAAAAAAAAACTCAATAATTATTTCTCTCGGGCCACAGCCCAATTTTATGTTTGTATGTGTACGCGGGTTTTTATTCCATTTACTTATCGTTGTCATCTCTTTAAAACTTAAAAAAGTATAACAATTTTATCATCCAAGCAAAATAAAAAAAGGAAAAAAAAAATAATAATAATTGGTGACAGTTCTGAGCATAATTTGGTAGCCTACATTACAAATAAACAAAACAGAAACTACAATAAATAAGTTTTGCATAAATACATCTTACAATCATAACGTGAAAGAAAACAACAAAAAGGTTTAATTCCGTGAGACACAAAAATGTTCAACATCTTTAAAAATAATTTTTTATTTGATATTTGGACAAAATAAATAAATGTTAAATTTTACTCCCCTATCCAGGCATTCAACATGTTTCTTTGATATTTTTCCTTTTTATTTCTGCTTTTCACACACACACAGACACACATACTTATACATGAGACATGTGCGTATTCATTCACTGTTCGAAATGCATACAAACATACACAGGATGTGAGTATATAAACACTTCCGCAGCATGAATGTAGTCGATTGACTGACTGCTCTTAACCCAACGAGTTGGTGCATGAAGTTGTTTCTTGCTTCAATGTCAGTTAATTTTTGTTTTCGATATTGTTGGTTTTGTTGTCATACGATATTATATAATTGTTTATGCAATCCATTTTAAATTTAATTGTTCATTTAAAACTTAATTTCTTCACTTCCAATTACAACCAACAAAAAAAGTAGTTTTAGTAGTTTTGGACAACTTCAAAGGAAGAAGATATTTAATTAAAATCGTCTATTAGATGGGAATAGTTGGCAGTCAAAAGAGAAGAAATCAGTTTTTGCGTGTGCGAACAAGCGAATTTTATTTCAATAAAATTTCTGTTATTTTCGATTCCCTTCACATGTGACTGCTCACACATGCATGCACATGTATTCGCATTTTCAAGAGGTTTTTGATCAAAATCACAAATAACCATAATCAGTGATTTTTGTGGTATTCTTAACACAGATCATGCAAAAAATAAAGGACAAATTCCATCAAATAAACTTTGATTGCCAATTAGATATAATAAATTTTTTTTTATACGAAAGGTCAGAACATGGCATTAATATTTAAACATTATTTTGGGCATATGGCCACCGCGGCTGCTTATGACGAAGGGCATTCTAGACGTCCAATTTTGGCTTACTTTTTCGAGTAATGCTGGCCGTATGTCACGAATAACACAAACATTGTTGGCCTTTAAAGCGTCAATTGTTGGTGGTTTATCAGCATAAACCAGTGAATTCTCGTGGCACCACAGGAGAATATCGAAAGGTGTCAAATCGCACGACATTGGAGGCCAATAGACTGGTCAATTTCTCGAAATCAACTTATCGCCAAATTTTGTTGAAACCACATCATTGTCATCCATATTATCAAGCAAAAAATCATTAATCATGGTGCGGTAATGATCTCCATTGACTGTAACGTGAGATCCGGCGTCATTTTTGAAGAAATAAGGTCCGATGATGCCACCAGCGTGTAAACCACACCAAACGGTCTGTATAGTATGTTGGGATTGATCTCACTCCGTATGCAGCAAGTTTGCTTATTAACAAACCCAAAAATGAGCCTCATCGCTGAACACAATTTGGCGATAAAACAACGGGTCAGATACTAACCGCTCTAGACCCCAATCGGCGAAAGATCGACGCATATAATAGTCTTGTGGCTTTAATTCCTGCACTAGCTACATCCTATACGGGTGTAGGTCAAGATATTTGCGAAAAAATTTTCACCTAGTGGACGGACAAAGCCCCAATTCCTGCGACCGACGATGAATCGATATATTTCTATCTTCGTTTACAGCAGCGATATTCTCTTCAGTACGCACATTCTTTCGACGTGTTGGTGTTATTGAGAGGACGGATGGCTTCCTCAGACGGACGATTATGTGCACCATAAAAATCAAAAAGTCGTCTATAAGTTGTTCGAATTGATGAACGATTTTGAAAGTAAACTTGGATGATTTGATAACGTTGTTCAAGCTTGAGTCTCTTCATAATGATTTGCCAGAGTTTACTGAAAGTAAAAAAATTGTTTTCTTCAAAATTTAATTTTTAGAGTTACTTTTTAAATTTAGAGTTTTATCGTGCTTCAAAAATACGCAGATATTCAAATAAGTTAAAGATAAAGCCGAATTTAAGCGGTACTTGCCTACTGTCTGTTGATCAATTTAAGCTTTCCTTTACCATGCACAGTGAGTTTAACTCTCACTTTCTATTCATTTTATTGAGTTAAAAATTTTTTAATAGATAAAAATATCTTCTAGTGGAGGTCTTGCATCACCAGAAGGTTTCTGCAACATTTGTGAAAAATCAGCAATGAAATACTTCGGACCTTTTGAATAAGTTATGCTTTGACGAGCGCTGAGGTTAGGGGAAAAAATTTCAATGGTGTGACGGGATCACAAAAATAACAGTAACGAGTGTTATTTTTAATTTTGTAATGTCCAAACACTTGAACATTTCTGCCATCAGCTATTCGCGCTGCACGTCATAGGATCGATATACCCGTGTCTACTTCATCTGCTACGCTGGATGATGTTTCAGACGAACCAGATCAGTCCGACTTAACCACAGAAGCATTTATGATCCTGTATCAAACGAACCTCATCTTTTTAATTAATCTGAGTTGAAGGTTTAATGGAAAGAAACTTAAAAACTGGGTCCCAGAGACTCCTTATTTAACCAGTTTTCAGCATTAAGTAGCAATAAATTTTAAGTTTAAGAATATAACTGTGTGTTGGTTAAGTTAATTGGTGATTGTTCAATATTTTTATTTAATCGTTTTTAACACTCCGTTGTTAATTTCAATCTCTCTAATTTACATGCAAGCATGTAAACAACCGCCTCTGGGTAACAGAACTAAACCACTATTTTAACCTCTTTTTCCTTCTGTTTTGCTTTTCCGACAAAAGAGGAGGAAATATAAAAATATATTTCCAGTATCACTAAAAAAAAACTTAAAGAATTAAAGATTTTCCAAAGAACACTTGATTAAAAATTTCTGTTTTAATTCCTAAAGCAGATAAAATTTAAAAACTGCAACTAATAATAAGAAGAAATAGATTTGATTATTTTTTATTATTTTCTTAAATACTGATTTATTTAAATCAAAACAATGAAGCCGAAAATAAAAACAAAACAGATTTGAATTATTCTTCTAGTCCAAAAGAAGACTACACGAGAAATATCAATTTTACTCTAGGAAAATGTATTTATATCTAGCGGAAGTATTGGATATTTTGTAGTCGTATTAAATTATTTTTTTTTTCACTTCCTTTAGCTTTTTATACACTTCTTTCGTTGCACAAGAAGGCTGTATTATCATCACGTAATTTAATGTAATAGTTACCTTGCAACCGGATGCTATCAAGAGCTTTGGTTGTTGATACTGCAACAACATAAAAATAATATTTAGCACCAACAACAACAACAATAACAACAACTACTACAACAAGAGCTAAAATTACAGTTCCTCTGTAGGATGATCCTGTTGTTGTTGACATTGAAGTTATTATCGCACTTCAAAAGAAAAATATAATCTTATAAAGACGAAGCGCTATTGTATTAAGAAATACACGTGTAGAAAATGAAAAAGAGAGAAAACTAAAAACAAAAAGAAAAAAGAATAAATATTAATAAAATAATAAAATTAATTTATATCACTTAAGCCAAAAATTTAAAGAAAAAAATAATTCATTTATAATAATGACAGTAAAAAATAATTATTGTTTGAGTAACATCATGTTTTCCGTATAGATTTATTACTTTTGCTTTGATTAAAAGAGAAATACATTTTATGCACATGTTAAGTGTCTTGCTTTTAGCAGTAGGCTGAGCAATTAAAATGAAATATTTCGGTAGCGAAAATTATATAAAAGGTTTTGGCTATTGATTTTGCATTGATAAGTTTAAGAGAGGTAACGTAAAGCTGGTTATAATAACAATTTACCTTTTTTTGTTTGGGTCCTTTTGTGTAGTAACAACAAAGGTAAAAACTTAGAACAAATTTTTCTCGATTAGATTGACTCTTTGAAAACATTTATTTTTTTTTAACAAAAAACTTTCTGCGATACAGAAAATTCGATACGAGTTTTACTGCTCTTTGGTTTATTCGGATCAAATATTTTATGAAAATATACTCAAGACTTTTAAGCATATTCTTTATATACGTTGCGAGTTTGTTTAACGTTGCAGGAATTGAAATAATTAGAGTAATGAGGCTATAGTTGTTGCTGTAAGAGACTTCTTTATATTTTCCTCGAAAACGGTTGTCACCACCAAATTCGTTGCAATATTTATAATTTTTATATTAAGCACGTTTTGAGGTACGCTTTGTAGTTGCTGGTGTGGTCTCTGTTGTCCTTGTTTCCTGTGGTATTTTTATAGTTTTATTTTCAATGTCCTATTTTGGCTGTTTTGCAATTCTTGACAGTATGTTGATCCACCCCACGCTGTTATTCCATTTCAAATGTAATTATGAGGTATAATAAAAATAATAAAAAATACTTTTGTCTTAATACTCCTGGGGTAGCGCTGTAGCTATATAATATTGGCTGAATCTTGGAGCCTTGAGGTGCATCATAATCTGTATTAAATAATAAAAATCTGTCCTTAAACTCTTATTTTTACTCGGAATGTTCTATCGCTTATTAAATTTTTGATTACTAATGTCAATACTCTTGCATTGTTTTTAAGATCTGTTGGTCTGATAATAATAAATATAATATAAAATTATTTATTTAACATTTAATTGGAGATACCGGTTTACATAATACCGATATCCTAAAAAACGTAATTACCATACCAGCAACGATATTTACTTAAAAACAGTACTCATTTGATATCAGAAAGAAAAAGCAACAAATTTAACCAACTTAACTAATTTAACAACAATCTTCAATTCTGTTTCAATTTTGTTTTTAAATGTGTCAATATAAAGAAATATAAAAGAATGTCCAGTTTTTATTGTGTTCGTAGTTTTATCGTCTTTATCGTCTTTATTGTTTTCCTTATTGTAGTTGTTGTTATTTTTGTTGATGATGATGATGATGGTAATGCGCTATTTAAGTTTAATAAATGCAAATTTATTTGTTGTGTAAGTAATGTTTTGCAGGATCATTTGTTTATTTCGTTTTATTTTATTTCATTTCATTTCATCATCCTTCCAACCCACTACACATCCACTTATTTATCCATCGAATCTTGTAACAACACAGAAAAAAAGGGAGATGAGACAAGTGGGAAAATCCCGACAATTTTGTTTTTAAAAGTAATTAAATTCGTTAAGAGGAAAATAAATGTAATTTTAAGTTTAATTTATATCCTGTTCCTTTTAAGTGTTTAATCATCAGATTTTGAAGGAGAAGTACAAGAGAAAACGAAAGTAGAGTAATTTGAATTGTAAATTCATTAACTTAAATGTTTTATTATTGCAATTAGATTTTTGTTATGTGGTTGCAATAAAATAAAATAAAACTCAAACTTTTGTTTTATTTAAAAAAAAATCTAATTTTACGACCCTGTTGAATAATTTTCCCATAATAATAATATGACTACATACTGATAAACAAATATATTTACAAAAGTATTTTGGATTTCTAGCAAAGATTTAATGTTTATACCTACTTGAGGTCAATGATGATATTTGTTTTAAAAAGAATCTTTTGTTTTATTGTATCTTTAGCCAGCAGCTGCAATACAGTTGGAATAAATTTAAACTTAATGCAACCATAAAAATAAAATATATAAAAACATTTCCTTTAGCATCGTATAATAAATGCTTACAGCCACATTTGGAAACTGTTTCTTTTGAAAATAGTTTAAGGCAGAAGTCTGCTTACAATTATTATTTTCAATAAATAATTTGAAATTATGTTTGATTATGGAGCACAAGCTTAACTTTATATACAGCAGGAACGAAATAACAAATTCAAGATTAGAATAACTGGAATGAATATACTTGCATATGTTTTTTAATCGGTCGTTTTCTTCTTTTTTTGCCGATAGATCCGGTTTTCAAAATTAAAAATTTTGAATCTCAAATCTGTTCAGTCGTGTAAAAATGCCTGTTTTCCCCTATTCAAACCGAGTTTAGCAAAAAGACAAAGCCTATTGCAACTTCTAAATGGGGATCTACTTTTGTTTCCAAATTCCTTGACATCAACTGGTCAGTCTTAGATATCTGATTTTTCCAATTTCAGTAAAAGCTAAACAGAAGCACATTTTGCGTCTGCTTACAAGGTGATTTATTATATCAAAAATATTAAATTTTTTCAGGAATCTAGGAAATACAAGAACCCACTCTCCGTGATAAACTTAATCAAGAATTTTTAACGAAATTTTTAATTTGCAAATGTCAAGTTTTAAGGAATTTGAAAACGAAATACAGATGCTAAGAATTTTTACAAAAAAAAAAAAAAAAAATATGATTGTGTAAATAAAATTTTTTACTTCACTGTAGACTCAATGATTTAAAGAATTCGAATAAACTTTAATGGTGTTGTACTTGAAACAATTTTTTTTTTTTTGAAAAATACTTATATAATCATCACTCACACAAACACATTTGCTACTTGCGATAGATGTGTACGTTTTCTATACGAGTTGAATCAAATGCACTTTTTCTTTTCAGTTTCTTAAACTACAAAAAAAAACCCAACAGCAAAATAAAAATGCATGTTATTTTCCTCGCTGCTATTGATTTGGTTGTAATGACTTTCCAAAAAGTATAGGAAAAGAGTATTCAAGAATATAAAAATGGAGAAAAATGTTTGCAAAAGTTTTTAAGCAAATTGAATGTGGGATTCAAACTAATTGAAAATAAAATCACATAATTTGCAAACAGCCAGCTACAACATGCTGTAAATAGATGGTCAACATTGGAAAAAAAAACTCCAAATTTTTACATCTTATAGAATTAGAATAGATACAAGTTTGGAGGTAAATATAAGAAAAAAATAAAAATAAAAACTGACTACCTTCTTGTTCTAATAAACAACATTTCAATTTAAGAAATTACAATTTTGTTAAAGTAGAAACCATTTCACTTTAATTAACAAATGCTGTAAAGTTAAGCAAAAACTGGGTTATTATGTTTTCTAAAGAAAAGTATTCACGTCAGCTTTAAAGGACAACTACGATAACCAAAACATTTAACCTGTTTAAAAGTAGTTTTTGGTTTCGTCTTAATTAAAATTTTTATATATGAGAAATATACTAAAAGTTTTAAGCCTCTGTAACTCTTTGAATAATAAGTTCTTCGAGAAACGAAGCTTGACTTGTGGTGCTCTGCAATTAAAAGATTGTACACAAGTTTGTCATTCCATTTGTAATTTTTACAATTTTAATTTTCGATCCCATAAATTATAATTTTTTTTTAGTTTCTTGTAAATGATCAGATGGATATCGCTAAATCGACTCCCCTAGTTTTAGCGATATCCATCTGATCATTCCTCCGTAATCGGGTTGAAATCAGTTTTGCCACGTCCTTAGATGAACTACATTCAAACATACCTTCGAAAGAAGTGCTATTGAAAGTTGGCAGCATCAGATTAATTATGCTTTTTTGGTTGGTTATTGATTTTTTTTTTGCTTTGGTTTTTTTTTAAATCAAATATCAGAGAAAATAAATAAATAGACAGGTAATTGGAATATCGTTAAACTATAAGATAGAGAGAAAAGCTTAATTTTTTAATCAACACTGCCATTGCTGTAGTATTGTATTGAAAACTATGCCGACATGAAAAATCATGAATTTATTTAATCCAACATGACAATTTTTAAAGGGGGAAAAATACATCTAAGAGCCTGGTGTTAATGTGGCCAAAGTCAAATTTTATTATTTAATACAAAAAAATTATTATTGTTGCTATTGAAAGCATTTCGGTTTAAAAGCATAAATACAGTAAAATATAATAAAATCACAATGTGATAAAAAACTTATTTTGAGATGGATAGAAGGATAATCTTTCATTTGTTTTGATTTTTTTGTTTAGACTTTTGTTCGCTTATTTCTTTGTCTTAACTTTTGTTAGATTTTTGTTAACGAAAAGAAATAATTTAATCTTTTTACAATTGACGTTGTCTAATGGACCGTTAACCTGTTAACAAATCACTTAGATAATAGAAAAGCCTTCAGTCAAGGACGAAACCAAAATAGTTTTTTTAAGTCATACCTTGAATACGTGGGAATAAACGCCACACATATTTTTAAATTATATATTATGGTTATTAATATTATATTATAGTGGTTATATTAGTTATAAAAATTTTATTGTAATTTGTCTTTTAGCAAAAATTTTTTTTTCAAATGTGCGTTATAACCATTTGATAATCAAATGTCAACAAAAAATTATTTATCATGACCAAAATATTGTTCAAAAATTGCATTTTACTTTTATTTTATGTTCTTATTATTATTTTTTTTTGTTTTGCTTAAGGAGGCCTATGAACTTGCTGGTAGGACTATTATTATAACCAAAAACCAGCATATGTCCTTGTAAATTCAGTCATTGTAATATTTTCATTTCACTGCTTCAAGTTTTAAAGATTAAAACACAGTTTAGAAAATTACGCCCCATAGTGACAATAAGATCTTTTTAAAGTAATTTTTATATAAATCAGAACACAAAAAAAGCAAACAAATAAAAAAGTTTATTTTGTAATATTTATGGTTTATTTTATAAAATCTTTCCGCTTGTCACCGAAGGTTGTAAGATTATGACACTCTTTAAATTGTTACGCTGTGGTTTTTGGGTGAAAAGAAAATGTGGAAGTTTTAACAGCAAGATTTTTTAATAGAAATTTCTTCATTTCATCTTGTTACTACAAGTGCAGCTTTTGTTAGCTGTTACTTTGCTATTGTTATTATTATTGTTGTCACTTTTCTATAATATTTTTGTACTACGTAGAATATTGTAATAGAAAATTTCAATTTCTTGAATTGACAAAATTTTCGCTTATATTTCATGAAGAAATTAAATCAAATTTGTTTAGTTGTCATCATAGTTTTGCCTACAAACATTCACAGATCTAAGAACAGCATACTGTGAGTTTTACAACTTTCATAGCTACAACACTATCAAATATTGCAGCACACACACATACAAACAGAACACAAGACAACACAAACAAATCTGTTTAAACATGTGTATTTTTATTTATTTGTATGAAAGGAATTTCCAAGTAAATCTTATAAAATACGCCTTCGTTTCAAGTACTCTTTTGCCGGATTTTATCTGTTAAGTGCCATCAGTCTTATGCCGCCATTTATTTGGTTTTTTTTTACTCTATTTCTTATTTTTATAACCCACTTCTCTAGATCTCTTTCCACTTAATGTATAAACTAAACTCGTATTTGTTTAACTTACACATATTAACATCCATTTGTCTGTATTTAAGTATCCAGCATAAGAAAGTTTTAAATTAAAACTGAAAGAATAATAATGACGATGACGACAACAACAACAACAACAACAACAACATCAACATTAACTGAACCGCTAACAAAGCAGAAATGAACAAATGAGATAAAAAGCATTCACATTTAATATTAAAGCGAATTACTTTTAAAGCAAGGACATGATTTACAGTTTTGCCGTTTTATTAGTTTTGCTGTATGTGTGTGTGTGTGTATGTGATGTTATGTGTATAGAAATGAACATGTAATTATACGGAATGTAAGTTTTTTTTTTTAGTGAACGTAAATAAACACGTGCACAAATATCACAAAGAAAATAAGTTTTTACATGTAAGAAACTGAAATGTGTTTATGCGCCTCTGCTTAAGAAATTTTGTAAGTTAATCTACAGAAACAATAGACATTTATGGCTAAAGGAGAAACACTGTGTTGATTTTTCTTTAAAACACTTAAATTTAAATATCAGAAAAACATAACTTTTGTGCAAATCCTAATTAAGATGGAATTAGAATACTTTTTAGTATTTTTGCAAAGGAGATAATAACACGGAGACATGAATTAGTAAGAATAAAATAAAAAAGCAAGAAAGAAAAAGTAAAAATAAAAATCGTGTCTTAATTTACATGGACATGTTAAACCACAAAAAAAAAAACAGCATAAAAGTTATTTTCGTGTAATAAATGTGATCTTTCCCTCAGAAATTCTTTCAGGATTTTTTGTATTGTAGTTATTGCGAAAAGAATAATTTCAATAAAAGCATTATAAGTTTTACTTCATGTTATAAAATATTCAATCATAAAATGCTGCCGATTCAAACTATCAGTTGGCAAGTGTATCATGTGGCCAACATGTTGAGAACTTTTATTTTAAATTACGTGGAGTTTCTGGAAAACTATGATAAGTTCGATTTGCCAAAGACAATTTTGGTAAAACAAGAGCTGGCATTCACTGTATTCTAGCCTAAGTTTTTTAGGCGAAAAATAACAATTTTAAATTGACATGCAATTAATTTCACTCATTATCTGATTGATTGACTTTTTTACATCATCATCAATGTTTCAAAATAATGTTATGTTATGTTATATGTTCCACGTTTTAAGCAAAACCTGCCAGAATTTATCACTTCATTATAATTATTTTCAAGTTAAAGAAAACAACTTAAAAACGTTCTAATTCATTTCCTTAGTTTCCTAATTAACTTGCCAATTTGAAAACGTTTTCAACTGAAGCTGCGCTTAAGCCTTTCCCAAAAAGTGTTTACGTAGTGCGAACTTCATGGGATACTTTGCACAAGATCAATCTAATTTTTTTAATACATATTTGCTAATGTACTACGAACAACTTAAAGTTATGCTGTACACCCTCGCTGACAGCGATAGTGATTCGCTTGTTTATTACTGAACCGGTCAACTGCAATTTGGTTCACAAATTCTGATGTAAGAGGAAACAAGTTTTTGGTAATAAAGTTTTACCATCGTATAAAAAAATAAAAAAAAAACATTCCGACACTTTATTTGTTGGATGACTGGTGCCAGACCATACTTTCAAATCTTTCTGACAGTCACTTAAGACAGAAAGTCAATCTTATTGCGATTTCTTAAACAATTTCATGTTTGTATAATATCCGGCTTCGAATTAATTTGTCAATTTTGTCTGCTTCAATCCCATAAATGTTCAAAAATAATTTAATGAACGCAAGTACTTTTTGAAGCGTAAATTGTTTCTAGTTCTCTTAATTAATAAAATATCAGAACCACAAAAATATTTCTGTCACACATAATTAATATTTTTCAAATGCCATTTTCAAACTCCCTGAATGCTACGAAATTTTGCCATTAGAAAGCTAATAAATATCCTGAATAGCAGAATCACTCCTATAAACTCAAGATAAATATGTTTGCGTGTGCCTGTGCGTGTATTTGCATAAATCAATACAAAAAGAAGTAATTAAAAAGAAAATCAAATGACCCAAACTGTTGGCAAATTTTATAAATTAATTGGGTTCAGATTTAATCTTGGTCTCTTCATTAAGCATTTTTCGATATTCAGCAGCATCTAAATAAACAATCAACGTCAAGTCCATGCCATTTATGTTCGCATTTATTATTGGCCATCAACAAAATTTTAATTATTTTATCAACTATTTAATGACTTAAACTGGAGACTTTCATTTACAAAAACAATACACGTATTCGTGACACTAACATCATATGGTGAAGCACGAACACAATGTCTTTGATAGAGAAAAATAGTTGAACTACCACTCATTTGGAAGAAATTAAAGCAGAAGCATTAAAACAAAAAGAACGTAATTTTTAAATGATCTGCAGTAAAAAAATTGACTAGAACAATATTTTTAAGTGCAATGAGATTTTTATTCCTTTAAAAACAATTCTAATAAATATTTTATTTAAGACAAAAATGACTTAATATAAAAATCCTGATTTTGCATTAATTTTAAAGGACTGTCTAAAAGATTTGAAAGTATGGTCTGGCACCAGTCATCCAACAAGTAAAGTGTCATAACGTTCTTTTTTATAATATTTTTAATATGATAATAAAACTTTATTACCAAAACTCGTTGTCTCTTAAAACAGAATTTTCGATCCGAATTGCAGTCGACCGGTTCAGTAATAAACAAGCCGCTGTCAGTGAGGGCGTACAGCATAATTTCAAGTTGTTTGAATTACGTTAGCAAATATTATTAATTCATCTTGTGCAAAGTATTCCATTAATTTCGCACTACGCAAACACTTCTCGGTAAAGACTTAAGCGTATTTTAAGTTGAAAACGTTTTCAGATTGGCAAGGGAGCAAAAGAAATAAATAAGAACGTTTCAAGTTGTTTATTTTTTCTTAAACTTGAAAATAACTATGATGAAGTGATAAATTCTGGCAGTTTTTGCTTAACACGTGGAACATATTTTGCGCTAAACATTATTTTGAAACATTGATGATGATGTAGAAAAGTCAGTCAATCAGATAATGAGTGAAATAAATTGCATGTAAATTTGAAATTGTAATTTTTCGTCTAAAAAACTTACGCTAGAGTACAGTGAATTCAAGCTCTTATTTCATCAATATTGTCTTTGGCAAATAAAATTTATCATAGTTTTTCAGAAATCCCATATAATTTTAAATTTAAGTTCTCAACATTTTGGTCAGATGAATTACTTGCCAACTGATAGTTTGAATCCACAGCATATAATACGAAGGAAAACTTATAATGGTTGCTTAAATTTTTTTCTCAATGTCTATTAAACAATAAGAGTTTTCGCAATAACTACAATACAAAAAATCCTAAAGGTATTTTTGGGAAAGGTCTTATTTATAACATTAAAATAGCTTTTATGCTGTTTTTTTTTGTAGTTTAACATGTCCATGAAAATAAAGACACGATTCCTTTTTTTACTTTTTCTTTCTTGTTTTTTTTTTCCTAACTAATTCATGTCTTCATGTTATTAGCTGTAGAAAATTTAGTTGTTACGTGATGCTGTCACTAACCGCCCAATAACATTGGTAAAGCTTTCTTCAAATAAAAATATGTGTTAACTGAAATACTACACAATAACACAAATTCAGCAGTTTTAAAGAGCCAATTCTTATTTAAGAAAAATTAATGTGTTAATATTCTATTCAAAATTTATAAGTTTAAAGCGAAGAATTTTTTAATTACTGTATAATTACCACAACCAATAAAAGTTAATTAATTTAATATTTCGCTTAGGGCTAAAGGAATTAATAATGAAATTTAAAACATTTGTAGATCCTTGACTAAAAGTTTCAAATTGTTACATCTTTTGGCATAACCAGACGACAAAAAAAGAAATTTTTTTTTAAATGAGGAAACCAATTTTTAATATGAAAAGATTCTTATCAAGAATAAACATGCTATGCCTGATTTTAAATGAGCAATTTATGTATATGAATCTCATGTTACTGTATTCGTGTCTATAAAAGACCAAAACCTCGCAAACGAGTATAGCTAAATTTTATATAATTCCTATTGAATATACTACCCTACAAGAACAGTGACCATCATTTAATCCATCAAATCACTGATGATGGAAATATTCATCACTGCGTAAAACAAAGTTTATATCACATTCTTATAGATAAAATGAAAAACTTGATGTAATTATTTGTATTCGTGTGATGTCTGCAGCTAACAGCGTTACCCTTTAATTTTTGTTACAAAAAATATAATGATGATTTTGCTTGATTTTTGGAACAGATTTAATTAAAAAACTTTTTATAAGTTGTATTTTGAACTTTGCTAATCAAGTTTGAGTAAAAACTTAGATTTTATTAACAAAAAAAAAAAAAAAATCATTTAAATTTAATACGAAAAGCCGTACACCGGCAACGCTGTTTAAGTGTAAAATTATTTCTTGCTGGGTATATTCCCAATGATCTGTTAAGTGACATAATACGTTGCATCTACTTTGTTACTTGTAAAAAACGATCCTTAAGATTTAAATTTTAATTAGAAAAAACATAAACTAAAGTTAAGACAGCCATCCATTAAAATTGTTAGTTTGCTAGTTTGTATATTGAAAGAATAAAAGAACTAAATCTAGATTCCTTCACTTCTGATAATTGAGTGGTAAGAACGTGTTTATGTTCAAATGTCATGCTACATTATTTCTCCCTCTAAACTGTTTATGTTAACATTTACAACGAGATAATGTAGCTAGAAATTGAGAAAAGAGAATATATTAATTCTGACTAATAAAATGAATTAATTCTTTTAGAAGTTTTTACGAAAAAGAAATACTTTACTTTGCTGGCATCGCCTTAAGTACATTTTGGTTACAGTGTGAGTTTTCAATGTTGAAATAAAATAGTAATAAATGAGAAAGCGAATGCCTTTAAAGGGGTTACGTGCATTAGTCTTGATCACTTACTGCCTATTGATATCACAGCGAAAAAGGCAACTTTTTGTTGTACTCAACACTACACTGAAATATTTTTTTTGTAAGTTTTATTATAAAAAAAAAAAAAATGAACCGAGAAAGGTTTTTATAAAAAATACGAATCATTTTATTTCTAAATACACTTTAAGATTAAAATTCGTTATTTTTAAAATTTATTTATTCACCGATGTGTGTATTTGTATGTGTGCTTTCGAAAACATTTTAAACAAAAAATATTTAATTTTAATTTTAATTCTATTTAACATTTCTGAAAATGCTTGATGTAAAACAGAAAACGCATTTCAAATTATATGGGGACATAATTATATTATTGGATGTGCGTAAGTGTGCGTGCATTTCATGTGTTTGTTTAAGATTTTACGCTTCCTTTATATCGCACGAACAACAATGATAGTTGTGCCAGCAATGTTAAAATAGGAAATAATAATTCGAATAAAACAAAAGCTCAGAACTACACACAAATTTCGTATGGTATCGCATTCTAAACAAAAATTATTTAAAATACAGCATCTTTTGTACTGTTCCACTCATGTAAGCGTTCACTGAAAGATATGTCTCTATGTGTGAAGAAAAAATTATAAATTGTATTAAAAATACAATAACATTGAAAGACGTAGACAAACTTGAAAAACATAAAAAAAATAAAACAAAACTTTTTTTTTTAATTTCTCATCTAAATTATTCTATTTACAACTTATTGCTTATGGGCTAAATCGTTGGATTATACAACAGTTATACGAATGTTGTTGGAAGTATCTATGTAAACATTTGCTATAATAATTTTTCATAAATTTATAGAACTTCGTAGGGGGTGGTGGGGGCTAGGGAGTGGTAAATGCCTTCGTTCCATACACATTTGAGTAATTTTTGTTTGTTTTGAAAACAGCAAACAGTAACAGCAATCTGCAACAACAGAAAGTAACAACTATTCTATTGAATTTCATACAGCATACAATTGTTGTAGATTGAACAACTATCTAAATGTTTTAGTGTTGACATTAAAAAAAGATAAAGACCTATTGCTTTAAAAGTAAATAAAATATAAATAATGTTACTTTTATATTTTGAAAAGTAATTTTAATTGTACAATACAAAACTATTGGAAATATGAGAGGATTTTAAGGAACGTGAAGGCATTGTGTTGTTCCTTAAGCAGAAAGAGCTCAAAATATCAACTTCTTAATTTTATAAAGTAATGAAATAATTTTTAGTTAATATTTCACTAACAAAATTGAAACATTTTATTTAGAAGTTCCTTGGTGCCAGTGTTTATGGTCATGGTCCATTTAGAGTGCCGAATCTCATTATTAATGTATATTTCCCTTTACAAATTCTGTTGAACTTTTTTAATGTGGTTTTTCTTTTTAAAGTAAATGTCTTAACACTTGTGTAAACCTGGCTGTTACATTCAGTCGATTCTTGATTTGACGCTCAATACAGTTGTGGAAGCAATTTATTTCGCTTGTCACGATTTGCTTTCATTCACAGTTTACATTTCTAAATTATTCAGACGTTTGCAAACAGTTATTGGTTTAAACTTTGAACGTTGACGAATGTTGAAAATGTGACGATTTGGGTGTTTGATTTCTAAATGAACATGAAGCCTTCAAAAACAAATCTTATGGACAAAATAATATTTTTTGCAGTCGCAGCACCATTTGGAATGCCAGATGTTATGTTCCAAGACGAAAATTTGTGAGAATTTTCACAAAATAATTAGGACTGCAATTTTTTATACGTTTTATAGTAATAATTTTAGTTTTTGTTGATATTTTATTTAAACATTTTAAATATTAGACATAAACTTTAATAAATAATTTTTCCTCAATTTGGACAGAGAATACAACCAAGAAGTCTATTAAGTGTGATAATACTAGCAGATGTTTAACTGAAAATAAGTTAATAAAACGTTACTGGGAACATGCATTTAAATTAAAATCAATAAATTTTAAAAGTCACTTTATTATTTATTTAGTGATCTTACTAATCGATCAAATTGATCGAAAAGCTCACAGTTCATCATTATCTCATTGATCGATATGAATAGGAATATTTTGATTCAAGAAATGCATTTCATTATGCTTTATCTGACTTTAACTGTTCCCTTTGCAATGCATCATATAGAATTACGAACTTAAGCCTAATTTTTCATTTTTACAACAATTTTTATTTATTTTTAAAAAATTACAACTGTCAACAATCCAACTTCAACTGTTTATAACAGAATCATTCATGTTTTAATATCGAAGTAAAGCTTTAAATAAATAAGTCATCAAAGTCCACTTCCCTTGAATTTTTTTGAACAATTCAATTTGTATTTGTTTATCGTTTCATTAAATAATAATTTTACATGTGTTTTATATCCCATCTAACAACGTTTAATTCGGCTTGTGTTTGCTTTTGTTGTGTCTGGGGTTCCAATATTAATTAAATTATGAAATTATAATTTACCTTAATAGCACGTATCCTGGGATTTTAAAAACACTGATGGGCATCTATGAGCATATTATGTGAGACGTTATTCCATGATACAACTTATGAAGTTATCAGCATATTAAGTCACAACAAAAACAAAAACAAAAATGGATTGTATAACGAGAACAGCCACAATAAAACCGATTTGGGAAAAAAACTAAAAGAAAAGAAAAAAAAATACACACCCACAACTAAACATTTGTATAGATTAGTTGAATCGAATTGCTACGATACTCGTATTAACTCGTTCGCCTAAGAAAATGAACACACACGCATTCACTATATCACATCAATAAAGGCTGTCAGTCACAAACGGTACTAAATGAAGTCACGTTCGGACGATTTTTCTTTTGGGTCCATATTAAAGAACGTGTGTTTTGTCAAGTGTTGCAGGGACCCTAACAGAACTCACACACACACGCACATATATTTATTATATACAATGATGTGAGTATGTGCATTAGTGTGAGTAATCTGCAACTAAAAGGAATAAAAGTGGCAAATAAAATTAATGCTATAATAAACAAACACACACACACACACAGAGAGATATATAAAAATGTTTATCCTTGCGTACATAAGTTTATTCCGTATATAAAAAAAGAATTTAAGAGCATTGAAGGATAATGTTAATGTTAATTAAAGTTTTATTCTTTTCTTGTAGATTAAATAGAAAGTTGAATCGAGTTATTCCCAATGGTTTTATTTAATATTTGGTTCCCGTAATGACCATGTAATTCACTTACACCATTTTATCTAATAAAATCACCGCTAAAATCGTTAGCTAAAAATTTCAATTATTCAATAAAACAACAATTGAAAATTCGCTTAAATTGAAATAAGATTTACTTTGGTTTTTTTTGTTCTCTATATTTAACTTTGATTTGTAATTTTTGCTGAGGGGAAGGGGGTAGGGAGGTTTTCAATAGAATGTGTAAATTACCATTATTCTCCATTTTAGTTTTTTTCACTTTGTTGCAGTTGTAGGTGTATATTGCTGCTGTACGAATTGCTGCATGAATGTATGAACAAATTATTTCGTGGCATAAATTACAAACACGTACTCCTGCGGTCTACTCTCATTCTAAGCAAATGAGTTTTCCCTGTGCTTTTTTTTATTAGAATATGCTTTTTGCTTTCTAATTTTTATAAATATTTTTGCCATTATACTTGCAGTGGCAACTGTTTTTTGTGTTCATTTTGAATGAGTCCATGAGTGTATGTATTTTTCTTTTTTTTTTTATCGGTTTTTGTCTTGTTCATTCTAGAGTATTTTGAATTTTCCTTTTATTTTGGCCAACTGCCAGTAAGCAGTATAAGCAGTGGAATCAAAAAAGGTTTTCCTGCTTATTTGCATATGCATGTCAGTCTGTATTTTTGGGGCGAATTCTCAACAAACACATACAATGCCACACATATGCTGCATCAAAAATTTAAAAATGCAAAATTCTGAATGTTTAATGCAAAATACACAGAAAAAATATTGTATAAAAAATTAAAGTAAAAAAAAAAAAATAAAACAAGCAAAAGAACAAGAAAAAGGACTGTTCGTCTTCCACTTAAAACCGGAAACAGAATGCAAATATTACCAACACCGAATACAATATTAAATATTAAACTTCGTTTTTTTATTCTTTGTGATTAAAATTCTTAAAGCGATTTAAAAAATTTAAATAATCACAAAACATACGGTATTTAAAAAATGAGCTACAAAATCAATTCTTTAAAAACTAAGAACTGAAAATCAATACCTGAAATTGTGTACGACCATATAATTTTTGTGTCTTTGTACTGTTGTATTGGTACCTGTTTTTATTGATATAATTTTCTTGTTTGTTTCGTGCTTCTTCTATTTTTTATAGATATTTCTGGTGACGTTTAGTGCTAAGTTTGATTTTCAGGTTTTTTCCACCTTTAACTTTTGTTGATTATTGTCAACGACATTATAAATTATTAAATTTTATGTTGGAAAATAAACCTTAAAAAAGTTATTTTAATTTGTAGTCATTTGGGTTTTATTGTCTTAAACTTTGCGTTGTTATAAATTTCAAATAGCAAACTGGTTGTAAATTGTGGCAGGTTCTTTTTTATCTTTGCCCATCAACAACTTAATGTTGTATTTGTCATAAAGTCACACATTAAACTTTTTTTGATGCTCAATAAAACAAAAAGGAAAACAAGATTTGTATTTGATAATCAGTGTGTTATTGTTATGAAGCAACAATATACTGTTCTTGACAAAGGTAACGAGTAAAATGCTAAAGTTACGATGTGTGATAAAAATGATAAAAAAGATGAAAACGGTATTATTAAAAAGTGTCTGTCATATGGCTTAGATTTTGTACAGTATTCACTTGCAGAAGTTTGGATCAACACTGAATTACAACGTTTTTCGAATATCTTATGTAGGTGTTCTTTTAGTTGAAAATACCAGCAAGTAAATTTAAGTTTTTACTTTTTTGTTGTATGGCATGTTCTTTTACAATTAGACGCAGTAATCCACTTTTTATCACCGTGTTACTCCGGCAAGACTCCAGGCGAACAACTAGATATCATGCGTATTCAAGCAGACCACAATTTGCTGTGACGTTGGCGAGACTCAAACTCTTAAGCTCTCTTTTACCAAACAGGCTCATTTTTTAAATAACTTAGTCACAAGTGCCACCCACTATTTTTGTTTTATTACTTCGCTCTCTAACAAAGTCTACTTCTTAATTGTCTTGACCAACTTCTCTATTGTTTTAATATACAGGCGGCTTTTTAAACTCCGGTGCTGCAACTATACAACAATTGTTTTGTTTTTCTAATCTCCCTGCTTTATCCTTAAGGTGCCTTTTACGAACTTAGTTGATGGTTTCAAACTAGAGACTACCAACTTGTCTTCCGTTGCTACATACATTAGCTGTCTTTCTTTTATAATCTAGACCAGGGGTTCTCATCAAATTCCTGCTCACGGACCTCTAGTTAACTAATTTTTTTTTCGCGGACCCCTCTGAAGCCCAAGTTTAAAATAAAACTTTTATTATTTTTGAAAACACTGTTTTTTCGGTTCTTCATGCGGACCCCTTGGATGGTTGCTACGGACCCCCACTTGAGAACCGTTGATCTAGACTTTGGCAGATTTTTATTGCTCATGATTGACCATTTATAACAAATACGCCAACACCTCGACTAAAACAATTCCATAGTGCGGTTGCTTAACATGTGTTAGCTAAATTTTATTTTTATTCTAATCAAACAAAACACACTTTGTTAGTAGTAAAGTAAGAAATTATTCAACTCTTGTGTCTACAATCCGTCGTTTTTTATTTAAAAAAGAGAAC
The DNA here is from genome assembly GCA_937654795.1 of Cistogaster globosa. Taxonomy (NCBI): domain Eukaryota; kingdom Metazoa; phylum Arthropoda; class Insecta; order Diptera; family Tachinidae; genus Cistogaster; species Cistogaster globosa. The sequence continues at coordinate 174,993,895 of OW569403.1, forward strand.
CGCATTCCTGTGCTGCACAAGATTTTATTGAATTTTTTTTAATGGAAAGGAAAACAATGTTTTGTGGCACTAACTGATTTATATTGTTTTTTTTTTTTTACTAAATTCAAAAGACTTAGCGAAGATGAGGTAACAAGCTTTTCAGTGTTACTTCCTTTAATATTCCCTTCCTTTTATAAAATAAAAATAAACGAAAAGTGTCTCAGTATAAGAACTCAATTTGTCAATTGTTTTGTTTTAAAATAAAAATAATTAATTTGATTGATATGACTTTTTGTTTCATTGCACTATTTTATCTTTATTTTACTATTTGTCTATTTCACTTTGTTTCGTATAAATTTCTTATCAGATCAAATTTGTCTTCATCTTTGCTACCAAATGTACGCATTGTACTGGATAATTGTGTTTCCTTTAACAACTAATAAATAATCACCTGGAAAATATAAACATTTGTTTAAACATTCGACACAAACTTTCATACTCCCACATAATAGCACTCGTAATGAACAATAATTGGAAATGAAAATAGAAAAATAATGCAGAAATCAAGAAAATAAATGAAAATATTAAACTTTTCTTTTGTTCTGTTTGTCGATATAAAAAGTTGTGTTGTAGTGTTGGCTTAAAATGTTGGAATTGTTGCCACTGTTGCCTTTTCAGACACAACATGACAACAACAAAAGTACTTTATCCCTGTCAGTTTGTTATCACTTGGTCACTGTCATTTACTTGAGTGGGTTTATCTCTTCGATATTACTTTTCTTGCTTTGTCCCCCCCCTAATGGAGACAATGATAAGGTTCGTGATGATCATACGATGCTATTTTTACCTTTACCAAAGCTCGTGTTAGTGTGTGTGTGTGTTAAGGTGTTTATAAGTACGTGCGTTTCTTTCTCTGCAACTCATGTTTACTTTATAGTTTGCGTTATTGAAAAATTACATTTCAGAAGTCAAGATATAACGAGAAAATAATAAACGCCATTAATCGCCACAAAATGACGCAATGTTAAAAACAATGATAAACCTGTTGTGAATAAATCTGTATGTGTGTGTGTGTGTGTGTTTATCAATATGTCAAGTAAGTGTAAGGAATTTTGGTGTAAAAATACAGACAAATAAGAAGTTTAAAACAGAGGAGGAGCCACATAAACAAAAACGTTAAAGTGTATAGACAAAGATGTAAGTGCGAGAGTATGTACGTATGAAAATATTGGTATTTCTTGGGAATAAAAATTTAATGACAAATGAGTTTATATGGTTTACAGACAAATTGATGCAACTCACAATTTTATATTTTGAATTTATCATCACAATTTTTAAATTTTTTTGAAAGGATTTTTCTTTTAAAGTAAATAGATAAATTGGTTCATAAATAAATATCAAACATATGTTGCCCAAATAGTCGGTCCCTTTATCAAATTAATAAATTAATTTTAAGATCTCATTTGGGTTTAGTTATTGAAATAAAAATTTAACTATTAGTTTGACATTGACTGGACTTAAGCCATTAAAGAAGATTTAATTTATTAGATGTACCAATAACCTCAAATTTCTTCTCCAATGAATGAGTGGTTGTTTGATTAGAGGAATAGATCATTAAATTAAAATTTATTCATGAAATAAATCTAGTAGTCAGTCTACTTCTAGTTATCAAGATGAGAGAATAAGAAAATTTCATTTTCCAGATAACAGCATGGCTTTTTGTCACCTCCTGCCTCTGTCTCTCTCTCTTTCAGTCTCTTTATCGAACAAAAAAGTGCGGATCAAGGATCTTTAAAACCTAAACAACGGCAAACATAAATATCCAAATACAGCTGCTTAATTAACATTTTTTTAAGATCTTGACAACAAAGACACTTTTTTTCTCGAGTTAAAATTTTCTTTAAAGGTACCAATACTTTGCAGCACAAAATACAAAAATTTTATTCCATTTAGGAGCATTAAAAAGATAGTGGATCTCCGCTAGCTTTGACAAACACTTTAAGAACAGTAAACAATTTCTTCACGAACTACAAACAAGTTGCAAGTTTTAACAGTCACAAAAATGATAAAGAAAATAGAAACCTGTTAAAAAATGAATGAGAAGAAAAAGAAAAACTTTAACTTGAAAGAACTTTTAACAAAATGCACGCACATATACAAGCCGACCACAACATTAAGTTTTAGTAGAAATTTATGTCAACGTAATACGTTTGCACTCATTCACACTCACATACAAATGCATAGATACTGCTTTCCTAAGTATGAAACAAACCACCAAAAAGAAAAAAAAGCACAATAATGTATAATTATTACCACTCGCACTAAATAGAAATGCAAGAAGCCCCCCACACCTCACACACCCAAATGCATGTGTGATTGTACCTCCAACACAAGAAAAAAATACTAAAAGATTTTTTTATTATCAGCATAAAAAGAAAAGGAATCTATATTTGCTTTGATTACAAAAACAAAACATTTGCACTCTTTTTTTTCTTTAAACCCTTTGAAAGTTCTTTAATATACTTTTCTTTTCAATTTAGAGTTTTTCATTTTTTTATTCTTTCAGACTGTTGATATGTAAGATTTTCTATTTAAATATGTTTGGGTTTAATTTACATATTTTGCCCTGCTGCTGTCGTTGTGTTTTTTTTTTATTTCTAACATTAAATGAAAACAACTATTGAATCCATTTTTATGACTCACTGTGGTCATTTTGTAAGCAATAAAAGAAAAAATAAAGAAAATTTATTCTTGAGTGTTTGTCGTATGAGTTGAGTTTTAAACAAGAGTCTGATAGAACATTAAGAAGGAGCATTGCTTCTATTTTTTTAACACATTCTAGAAACAAATTACAAAAGAACACACAGACACAGAAACTTTCCTAAAAATGTATACTTAACTATCAAACATGGCGAAGGTGTTAAATGTTCAATTTTGAAACGAGGCAAGGCAAGTGCTTTTTAAACATTTTGGGTCAGCTCCTCTGGGAGTCGTACATTTAAATCAGTGTCAACACAAAGTAAGAGAAAATAAATTAAAACAAAACCAAAAACAGACGCTTTTAAATAATTAATGCCAACTCTTTTTTATAGAAAAGAAATAAGAAAGAAGAAATGTTTGTTGCCGGGCACATAAAAGCGTAAACTGCTAACGTGATATATTACGCGTTATTATTAATTTTTTTGTCGAATTAAATAGTTGAGTATGATAATGCCTCCGGCCCCATAAGTTGTGGTCGTTCATTATTTTGGAATTATCATTTGATGATATTTGAGAAATAACAATCAAGTAGATTGTTGCACATTTAAATAATTTTGTATGACGATGCATAGTAGCTAATAACAACAAGCAAAATTTACGGGCACAATAACAGTTAACAGGGCCCCAATCAAAAAGTGAGAGGAAAATCTCGTTTAATTAGGTGAAAATTAGGAAATAATTTAATGGAACTAATTTTTTTTTGTTTGGTAAAAAAAATCCACTACTAAAACCAAAATTAATTTAAAAATATTCTTTCAGGTCATCACAATGATTACAAGCTAAAACTTGTAAATTAAAATTATAATGAATCACAAAATGAAATTGCATGAGATATTTGACACTGAGGGCATATCACACTTGACTACAAACGTATTTAGCATGTCAAGATTTCAAAGAAGTGTTTAGTGACGTTAAACTGAAATACATTTGAGTTTTTAATTCACATCAATAACAATGAAAGAAGAGTAAACGAACAAAGGAAAAACATCTTTTGTGATATTAATTACACATCGGCGCGCAAATACATAGTTCAGCTCAATTAGATCCAGAAGTTGTGAACTTTTAAATCCAACATTATTTGTATTAAATACTAAAGTATTTGAATTCTTCATACGACAAAATTTTAACAATTTGACGCCTCAAGCAAATAATGTTTCAAAATATTTTGTGAAAGGTTTCCTTTTGAGCGACTTATAGTGATTTGAGTGATTTATAAATAATTTTTCTTTTTTAATTTAATTTATTTGTTATACTATCAAGCAGCTCAACCAATAATTTCATATAAAATTTCATATAGGCAAAGCACTGCGTGCATTCATACTTCGTAGCAATCTGAAACAGCACAAAGTCCACACACAATCCAACATATATTTTTAGCGGTCTCTTTGCGAATTGTCAGAAAAGTTTATTCTTGATCTCTGTTCTCCTCAGGAGAAAAGTATGAAAGAATAAAAATATACATTACATTCGTGTCTATAACGATAGCTTAGCTGACAGAGATCAAGAACAAACTTTTACGACAATTTGCAAAGAAAACGATAAAGATATATTTTGGGTTGTGTGTGGACTTTGTGTAACAAAATTAATGTTATTTGTTTATAACTATTCCTGATATTCTTATTTACAAAATAAGTTGTTTAAATAGATGCTGTTAAAAATGTGCTTAATCTAAGATAGATAGATGCAAAGAATGCTTATGAAGGATGTTGGATGCTGGTATGTAATTTTTCCTGTTTTCTTTGGTAAACGTCCGCATCTTAAAATTATTTAAAATTAAAATCAAAATGAACTTAAGCCAAAAATGATTTAATTCATATGTTTTAGGATTTAACAGTTCAGCTTATAATTTCATAAAAAATATTTAAAAAAAAGCATCTTTATATTTTTGTTTTTTCATCTTTTCCCAACACTTTCAATAGAAAGTACATGCCAAAGGAAACACATCTTTTTTTAATTTAAAATCATATGACACTGATTATGATTCCTAAATAAAAAAAGCGGATTAAAATATCCTTAAATTTATTTTGAATGTTTGTTGCTTTTCTCTTGGTGCATAGAATGCACAGATACTATAAAGAAAATCTGTTGAGGCGTTGCTAAGTATTTACAAGGGTTTTTAGTTAATTTTTCTTTTTTGTTCTAAGTGCACAACAGCGATTATTTTTCTTTTTTAAATCTTTTTATTTAAAGACAGAAGAAATTTTTCGTAAACTTTACGAATTTTTCTACATATCTTCGTGTCTGTTGCTGCTAGTTTTCAGTTTTATTTATAAGCAGTGTTTTCTGCATGTTTTTTAGATTATTAGCGTTTTAAATTGATAATAGTGCATTTTGGCTAATATACTAGTCTGTTAGCTGATTTTTCAAACTTCTCATGCTACAAATTAAAAGATTTATTTTAAACATTTCGAAAATGTTATTTTTGAACTGGTTTTGTTTTTTCACCACTGTGTTGCATTTGGAATATTTTAGTTCAGCGGCGTGCTATCTTTTTATAGTGAATGTTTTATGGAAAAAGTGAAATTTGATATGAAATTTTTGAAAAAAAAACAACTTTTTAAATTATTTTTGTTAAATGTGTTTTAAAATAGTACAATTAAAAATGTGTATTTTTTTCTAATCAAACAACGCAAAGGCCTGAAAAAAATTTCGTGTTTAAAACTTCAAGCCCTTTTAACAAACCTTAAAAAGAAGCAGGTTATCAATTTACGTTTAGCTTACATAATAATTAAGAACTCTATTTCAATTTGAAAGGTTATGTCTTTTGTAAAAGACAATAAATATAAAAAATAATAGTTTTTCGATGGTTACTGTGTTTTTGTATAAAAGAGTTATGAGTTTTTGTCGTCTTTTTGCTTTGTTAGTTGAATATTATTCTCATTTAATCAATTTGGCTTGAGATGCAAGACTTCAATTTTCTACATCAGATTTGGGTGAAATCCACTGATGATCTATAAATGCAGTATCAAAATGGCCATCTCGATTTGCTTTTGCCGCAGAAATAATTGTATTTCATAATAATCTATTTAATAAAAATGTTTATATTTGAAGGTATCAAGCATTAATGCATTTTTATACCGAAGTTAATAAATATTTTTTTTAAATTGCTCACGTGTTTATAGCTAATGTTTGGTTTTAGCCTTTTTCTAATTATAATTCAAAACACACTAAATTGCTTGATTTACAGAATACCAACTTTTAAATTTTACGTTTTTGGATATTAATTGATTTTAGAATCGTGTACTTTAAAATTATTAAATTGCTAACGATGTTTAAAGCAAAAACAAAATTATGTAAAACATTTTCGTACTCTTAATAACTATTAAAACTCAAAGTTGAACGTAACGTTTTACAAGTGAAAAAGAGAGGCAAAGAGCAAAAGAGGATAAAGAGATTTTTTTGTCCAAAAACCGCTGGTATTCTTAACAGTCACTATATATGAACCTTAAGACTGCTACGGAAAAGGAAACACATACATGATTTTTTAAGTAAAAACGCCATAATAAATGAATACAATAAAGAGTAGAGGATATTTTTTTTAATGTTTAAGCTTCCTTATTTTAGTGTTACACACATTCATAAGTGTGTTAGTGTACGAGCTATTGGAGATTACGTTTTGTACTAAATATCTTTTTGAGGATGTCAACGAACACTCCCTCGTACATATCTAAATTTATGCACTTAATACGGTGTATAGTTTTGTGTTTGCACAGATGTCTGTATGTGTGCATATGTATGTTTATGTGTAAATAATAAAAAAATGATTTTAATATGAGATTAAGTACCGAGAATTGCAAAATTGTTTTCGATGCTTAAAACATTCATTCTCCTTTTTTTTATTGCAATTGAATTAGTTAATTCGCTTTAATTATTTTATAAGAACTATAATCATGTGAATGTGTTTTAATCAGACTCAATTTGATGTGTTTAATTGTTAAAGAGAACAGAAAAATTAGCAAAATCTAATCTACTTCCCCGATCGCTGTTTAATTTTACACTATTCTTCGCTTCTAGAAACAGTTTTAGTCATTCATCTTCAAGTTGGTTATAGTCAAAATTCGGCGAATTTCTTAGTACTAAAAGTGGATGGATGAAAAGAGAGCTAATTAAGAAATTTTGAAAATTATAATTTATCTTCAAACAAAACCAAACCATTAGTCTTGACCGTTCATATTTGGCAGCCTTGAAGCATTTACGTAGCAAATTTATTATAGAAAAATATTCGATAAGCCAAAGTTTAAAATCATCGATAACTGTGACGATGAAAAAGTTATGTAAGATTGGCTTAAAGCACAACTGCTGCTCACGAAAGTGTTAAAAAAATTCCATCAACTTTGATTCGATGCTGTGCTCAGAAGCTTAATTTTTAAGGAAAAACTTTGGCCACAATTTTGCACAATGATTTTCATTTGTTTCCTTATATGATTCAGTTGACACAAGAGCTTTATCCACAAGACCATTTTCGCTGCCGTACATATGCCATTAGGATGTCACATCTGGCGAATGACAACCCTGATCTTCATGAAAAAATCATAATGAGTGACGAGGCACATTTTCATTTGGATGGATATGCGATTAAACAGAATAGTCGGTTCTGGGAAATGCAAAACCCTTAAATTAGTCATCAGTCAACTTTGTACCCAATTTGATCAGGATGAATTATTGAACCCTACTTCTTTAACAATGAAAACGGCGTAACGGTAACTGTGAATTGGGAGCAATATCGTGATATGGCGGTCAGTTTCTATCCCTTTCCTTAAGAATATAGGATGGTTACAAAAATAATTTAATAGACATTGTTGCTCGAAGTGATACTTTTCTTACAAAAACAAAAAAAAGTAATAATAAAAATGTGGATCTACTTCGGTCGAAACCTAATTTTTTCCTAATATTTTTTACATTCATGTTTGTAATTTTAAATTATTGTTAATTGTTATATTTCCTCATTTTCATGCAGTGACATAATTAAGGTGAATAGTAACGCCTCATTAACACCGCCCTTAAAATCCAGCTTGAATTTGATTTTTAATTTAGTCAATAAACAAGTGCTTTTGTAGAAAACGGAGTACATTAAATACATTTCAGGTCTTTGTGAATTTAGGTAGAATTTGATATTAAGAAAGAACTTTCAAATTTTTAACTGAAATTATCTCGTTAGTAAATTTACATAAAAAATCTATTTGCTTTCAATATCAAAATGTTAACAACATCGATTTTATTTTTGTAACTCTTTTATTTTTTTATTAATGTAAATGCGCTAAGATTTTTTAAATAAAGAAACAAATTAAGAATGTTTTGTCAAGTTTATAAAAAAAATTTTTTGCAAAGTTTTTGGAATTTTTTCTAATGAATTGAAGTACATTAACTGTAAGAAATGCACAGTTTTAATTGTCAGAAACAGATTTTGTTTTAGCTGTCATCTAAAAATAACAAATGGAATGCAATATTATTTTGTAATTAAACTTTGTAATCTTTTTTTATTAAAAGAGTTTTAAAATTTTTTGAATGCTGTTTTTTATTTCCAAAAAATTAACTTCTTGCTATGAAATGCAGAAAGTATTTCATGTTGTTTGTAAGGAAGTGTATTTGGATAATTCTGTATTAACAAATGTATTTACGAAAGTATACAACATTTAAACGTACATACATACTCACATATTCACATACCATCATGAAAATCAGAATCAGACTAAAATTCATTGACCAGGAAACATTATGAAGTGTGAAATAAGTTGTTGCTGGCAATAAAACAGCTTCGTTATTAACATGATCATCATCATCATTATCTGAGCTGAAAATAGTAGATTTAAAACAAAGTAACAACAGTTTTTTGTACAGTGTGATAATTTAGAATTAAAGTTTTCACAAAAAATAAAGAAAAGCAGATCTATTGACTCTTTAATAGTAAAGAAAAAATAGATTCAAACAATGAACTTAAGCCTTCCCAAGAATTATAATACATTTGTAAATCTATTTTAAATAAAATTCAATAAAATTAATTTCGAAACAATTTAAAATTCTCTAAATCAAAATTTTCTCTTTATGTTTTCTTGTTTAATGCAAAACCAATGTGACAAGCAAACGAAAGTCGATTTCAGTAGAAAGAAAATAAAGTTTACGTTCGCTGGTGCACAAAAAACAACAAATTATACGTCGCAGTGTAAAATTGCTTAAAGAAAAGGGTGTGACACTAATATGAAAGCAATGAAGTAAATGAAAATAGTCTTTAATGCAAAGTATCTTTACGTTAGCACGTTTTCGATTAAACCTCTATTATTTACTCAGTCAATATAAAATTCATTAACTGGTGTTTAATTTTTATAACTTTATGTTAGATTAAAAAACAAAAGAATTTTTGCAATAAAAACACAAAACAAAAAACGCAAAACAAACAAAACGAAGTAAATAAAGGCATAATACTCGACACTCCAAACAAATTATGAGCAAACATACATATGCATCGCAAAAATAGTGTTTAGGAATGTGAAAAAAAATTATATAAAATTTTAAGCAGCTGCTTTTTTTTGGCTTTTTTATCGACGAGAATTGCAAGTTCCTTAATCCTTGAGATTTATTTTTTATGTAAATTGAAAACAGTTGACAGAAATGAAAAGTTTAGCAATAAAAAATATTGCGCTTTTTTATTTGAACAACTCTATCTGCTTTTTCATTGTTTCTGATTCTCGGCAGTATATTTTTCTAAAGTCTTTAAGGCCTTATTCACAATCAATTTTTATTTTAATAATAGGTTTATAAAACAAAATTGATTATGAATAAGGCCTTTAGTCGTCATTAAATAAAAAAAAAAAATAAATAAATAAAAACAATAAAATAAATCTAGATGAGTGAGAGTTTGCCACGCGAACTGTGCTACGTATGGCAGCATATTTTCTTAATTTTGGTTAAAAAAAAACAACAAAGAGATAAAATAGAAACTTATCACTAAGTGTCGCCATGTAACATGATCACGATTCTTAAAAGAACATAATGGAGTTTTTTCTTCAACCTTTTTTTAATTCACGACGATATTGAGCCGTCTGATCGGTTGGTGTATTCAAAATTCCTCTAGCACATCTAGTGCTTTGGCAAAGTTGACTTCAACATGAACATGGACAGACAGACGCACAGTCGGATATCGCTCGATTGACTTTGCTATGCATAAGAACTCATAATGTATATTCCGACCCCATAGGTCGGAAATGGATACTGTAGAAATTACCCCTGTGGTGATCGGTATAACAAAAGTCTTAATGTAACTATAAAAATATCATTAATAAACAAAGCTATTGTCATTTTTATAAAAAAAATCTCTGTGTTTTAACATCACCCAGCATGTGATTGTATGCTTTGGTTGTGTGTTTATCTTGCCTGATACTTAAATATTAGAGATATTCACTCATAAAATGTTTTTCAATAAATAGCTCATGAGAAAGACTACAATTATACGAACAATAGCAACAAAAAAACTTAATAATGAAACAGCCAACCAGAAGAAAAAAAATTACAAAGTTAAACAAAAATTGAAAATTTATAAAACATTTGGTTTTGTTGATTTTTAAAGTGACACAAGAAGGCACTTAAGTACAGAAACCAAACCAATACCAATTCAAAATATGAAAATGTTAAAAGTTCTTTGGCTGGTTGTGTGTGTTTTTGTCATTATTTCAAGAAGATTTCTTTTCTTTTTTTAGATGTAGTAAAGTTAAGACAAAAATTAAAATATCTTTTGACGATAATAGCACTTTTAAGGCCTTTTTGTTTTTCTAAATTACCTTTCAGTATTGCCTGTTCGCTTCATCAGATGACTTAATCCCCATATGTGTTTCCATAGATAAGTAACATTTCATAAAAAATGATTAATTATACTTGTATCTCATTTAACTCGATAAACAATAAAGAGAAACTAAAACGATTGTTTTCACATTTTACGTTCATTAGATTTAAAATATTTATTAAGGAAGCTTCGATTTGGGCTTACATGCCTTTTTGGACTCTTGGTGATTATAAAAAAAAAATATGTTAAATAGACCAATTAATTAATAATTACAAGAATATTAATAACATTTTTGTGGATTTAAGTTTAAAAAACATTTCAAAACATCTTTGAAAAGTTTTTAATATCCGTTTTTCCCATTAGACATATCTTTATAAAGTTTTCTTTATATTTTTTTATATTTTATGCGATTGATTAAAATAATAACGAGTTAGATATCGTCAAATGGTACAAAAGTTTTTTATGAGAAAAACAATTAACATGACTAATTTATGTGTTTCAACTGTGTTGTTGTTATTACAAAAATACTTAAAAGAAAGCAAATATTGATTTAGTCAAATTTATTTTGAATAAATATTGACATAATAATTTTAATAATATTTTTAATAATTAATTACGACGCAATTGTATTTAAAAGTCTTAAAAATATTATTTGCTTTGAAAATAGGAAAATCTTAAATTTTTATTGTTACGAATATTTAAATGAGTAAAGTTACAAGGCAACAGGGCTGTTGAAATTGTGACCTACTTTTAATTTACTTAGATTCGTGTAATCAGAAAATAAAAAAAAGCTGTGTCAAATTAATTAACAACTCGAAAAAAGGATATCGAAAATATCCTGTAAGTTCTAACAAAATCATTATTTTTTAACTGCAAAGTCCTTTTTCTCTACTTTCATTCTGTTCGAAAATGTATGCTGAAAGCAATTTTCTTAAATCAGTACACGAAAAAAAATTATATAAAAATTACAAAAGCCCAAAAAGTTAAAAAAAACAATAACGCAGAAATTTTACTCGTGTAAACGCATTCACTAGGATTTCTTAATGATCACGTTAATGCATGCTTAGTTGGGTGAAACCAATAACGGTAATAAGTAAGCGGTTCCCTTTTATAGTTTTCACTTTAGAGTTGTCGATAAATGTAAATTTCAAATCAGGTTGTTTATAACATCTTTTGCCTTTAAATTTTGCTAAAAAAATCTTAAAGATCAAGTTAAAAAGATAACTTTTTTATGGTGGTATTTATAACTTTTACGGAACAATCATCAAAATGGTGCATTGTCTTCTTTTTAATTACGATGTCAAATTAACTACAAAAGTACTTCACAGACGATTGGGACTTCAGCTGCAAGTTTTTAATAGTAGAAAATCTTGTTGTGATCATTCGTAGAATTTATCTTAGGTGCATCTTAATTGCTTTTTAGAAACAGGTGCTGTCCTCCCCCATAACTTTATCCGAAAGCACAATTTTGGATTAAAAATTGCACTTTAAAGTGCAATTTTATGTCACCTAAAAGGGGCCTTAAGCAGTTTATTTGTACTTCTTTTAATTTTAACTTCCTCAGCTTCAAAATGTAAATATACAAGAAAATATTATTATTAACATGAAATAATTTTGGTTGCTTTAATAGAAAATAATTTAAAATTTATACCTGACTTGTAGATAGATATTTATATAGAACGGTGAGCCAACGTCTAGCGAACTCTTCTTGTATTTTACTTTCAATAAAAGACATATAATAAAAACTTTGCAAATGAAAATTGGTTTTTAAATAATTGTCAATAAAGCCTCTTCATTAAAAAGCATTAGAATTAGTTAATTTAATGGTTAGTTAAAAAAAATCATTAGCATTCAATTAGTTACTCTCATCTATGGTATGTAAAAAAAATTATAATTAAACTTAAATCATTAGCGTTTAATGGTAGTTAATTTTTTAGTTATCATTATTTCAAAAAATACCAGTGAAACTTTAATGATAATGAAAAAAATCCCAAGTAGGTAAAAATAATTGCTTTCAAGTCAAGGCAACGTTCCTTGGGCTTCTTTAAAACTCATCACAGTTATTTACTTTTACTTTTATAACTGCATGCAATTCATGTAGATTTTTAATAGTAAACTTGATTACTTGAGGCATCAAAAACTTACTTGCTTGTAATATTTTGGTAGAAGTGGTTGTTGTAACATGCAACTTTCTTCCATTTGATTTATTAAGTAATTTTATTTTCTGTTATAATATATATTGAGTTGTCGTTGTAGTGGATTTTATCAATTTAAAAATATATTTTAAAACAGAAATACACAATCGTAGAGCATTCTGTTCTTCATTAAATGGAAAAAAAAAAAATAAGAGAAAAAATCAAGAGGGCAACAGGAAAAGAATGTCGGTGATAATTTTTAAGAGATGCAAACAAAATACATTTTATAATGAGAAAATAAATTACAGGGCGAACACTGTTTGCACAAGTTTTTGTTTAGATAATGTGCGAAAAGAATTTGTTTTTGTTTGTTTATTATTATTATTTTCTTTTTCCGTTTTGACCAGTTCTGTAGCCACGAACTTCATAGAAATATTTAACCAGCCGAGTAAATGGTTTAAGGCAAACATCAACAACACGACAACAAGCAAACGAATATCCACCTGTGCCAGAAAACATCATTTTTGCTCTTGTTGTTAAAGTATCGTGGCAAAGATAATTCATGTGAAATCGTGCATTTAGGTGGCTTTGGTATGCTTCCATATTTAAAGCAATTTCTTCAAAAGTCTCTATTTTCTAAAGAATTAATATATTTTTTAACATGAAATAAATAATCTAACCTTGAGTGCTTTCACAATTTCTTTTCAATTTATTTTTTATGTGGACTGCGAAGAAGTATAGAAAGTTGTTGTTAAACCATCTTCAGATGAGCAGTAAAGTTATAACGCTGCACAGTAGTAAATTTATATTTATAATTTCAATTTGCAAAATCATCTTCCAAGGCAACAAAAAAAAAAAAAACAATGGCCTCTATTGAAACTTAACAACATTGAGATATAAATGTTTGACTAAATCAAGTATAACTATCGATTCATTAGATCGATTAATTTTAGTTTAGATACAAGATACTTTTCCGATTTTAGAGCTACTGCTTCAGTTTTAAAGCAGCGTATATTTAGGTTGTTTTAACATTGTAATAATTTATATGGGCCAAATTAAAGGTATTTTTTCTTTGCTTTGTTTTTGTTTTATGCTTCAAGCAGTTTTCAATAACAGCTGTTAATAGGCATGAAACAATTTTTAAGATTATTCTTTGATCAATCAAATAAAAAAATTTGCATATTAAACAATTAAACAATAATTGTTTGTATGCGAAATATAAAATAATTCATAGATTGCGTAAATAATTTAATAAAACATAAATAAATCAAAACTCTTTTAAAAAAATTTGATATATTATTTAATTAAAATAGTATTAATGATAATTAAATCCATAAATACATTCAAGTCAGATGCCATATTTATATGTCATTGTATATCCATTTCATTTTCCGCTAGAAGTTTTAATACATTTATCACTTTCAAGTAAAAAATCATAATCATACTCGCACTGCACCCATTAAAAATCCACTTATATGCGCACATACACATACACGACATGTACACACACTCACTACAGAATAAACAATGGTTAATTGAATTAATTGCCACAAACGATACTCGTAATTTTGTGCATTTATGGCTGTTCAAAACATTCAGATCACATTGTTTAAAAAAAATAAATTAATCAAACAATTAAGTAACAGCTAAGCTCGATTAAAACGAACATCATTGTGCATCAGTAAAAATTAGCTTTTTAAAAGAAAAGGTTCGTTATGAGAATTGCGATACGCCAATTCGCCGATCCAATACCGATAATCAAAAATAAATATCGCAGATACCGATTTCGATACTGATACGCATATTGAAATTGAGCTCAAGTTGAAATTAACAAAACTCAAGTAGACTAATTCTTCTGTTATACAAAATAACAGTGTTTATTAATGAGCTATTCAAATCATCCAAAATTTCAATACATTTCAGTTTCAAAAATACAAATTTTCAAACTATAAAACGTCTGCAATATTTATGATTTTACAAAATAAACGATGGCATTCAGTTTAGATTGGCTCAAGGTTTAAAATTGATATTCATAAGATTTAAAAGACAACGAATTGAATTTTAGATCATGTTAAAATAAATAAAAATTATAAAAACAACATCTAAAAAGATTAATATTTAAATTTGATTTAAGATTTTTGTTTTAAAAAACAAAGTGTTCTCAAGTTTTGCGGAGATTGACGATTTTTCAAATCCGTTTGAAGCAGACCTGCAGTGAAAATATTCTCTCAGATGAGACAGAACTCATTTGAATTTTATGTTCCGCTTTTAATATGTTATTTCTCATAGTTGTCATCCAAAAAAAAAATTGAAAATTGAATATTTTGTTTAAAAAACTCTAAAGAAAAATATAAGAAGTATCGGCGGATCGACAGTTAAAAATCGCCGATATCGATGAATCGGAAAACCGGAAGTATGTCCGATATATCGGTGTCGATATCGGTTGCATCCTTATTTATGACTTTAGACATAAGTAAAAAAATTTTGAAATGATGCACAGTATTTAGTTCATTGACAGAAATCACAAAATGCATAGCGATGATACATACCAAGTTCGATATCTTTATAAATGTAATGCGAAGCAATGTGAGGCAAGCAATGAGAAGTGATACGAGCTCATCTTAAAATGTCATTTAATTAAAAAAAGAAATTACGTCCTTTTTCAAAACTGTAGTCAATATGTGAAAACGAAGTGCATTTTTAAAATTATGTGATCAAAACTTTTTTCTCATTTTGGTCTGAGAGTGAGTTAAAACGAAATTAAATATTTGTCATACGCAAAGGTGTCCAAGGCTTCAATTGTATTTCAAATAAATTGCAGCTGAAATAAAAGAGTAAAAATGTTTTCATTGTAGATTTGCACAAATATGCCACGTTTCATGAAATTTGGATAACTTTTGAAAGACCTATTGCATTGTTTGCATAAATTTTGCATTTGCGGTATTAAAGAACTTATGGAGTGCGTTTATGATGGGTATAACAAATCAAATTTTCACATTTTTATTTAAAAAAAAATATGGCAAAAAGATGAATTTAAAATTAATGAAATATGAGCAATAGAAGATTTTATATTCGATTTTTTATTAAGCTTAATATAAATACCGCACTTAATGTCTGGACTCTGCGTCAAAGCCTTTAATTTTTTCTATTAGTTACGTGGAAACAAAAACAAAAAAAAAAACAAAAAAAATTAATTGACATCATGGAAATGTCCGAGTTCATCGAAGATAATAATATATCTTTTATTACAAAGGAATTGAATAGTGCAGCTTAAGTTAATTTAATATTTGAATTATTAAAATATTTAAGAAAGAAAAATTATTTACAAATTCTTGCAGACGCTTTTAAAGGAATTTTTAATATATGGATTTTTAATTGTTGGTTATAATAAAATAAAGATAATAACGACGATAAATAGCTTGTCTATAGCATGGGTATCGCTGCCCTATAACTGCAGCAAAGTTTTACATAAATTTGTATGTTCATTTGAATAATGTAAATCAAAATATATCACAGATTAAAAAACAGAAAATTTAAAACCACAGATGAAATAATATTATTTTGAGTATTGAAAAAATGTTCGAAAAGAATTATCCATAGAAGAATAACATTCAAAAACCTCAGTAATTCATTCTGCTATTAGAAAATATACATTTAAAATAAATCAAAAACGAATAACGAGCCATTTTAGCAGTTCTTTTGTCACGCATTATCCATCTGCTCAATATCGTTATTGCAAGTTGTTTTTCAGAAAAGTGGAGGCAGGCGAACATAATTCAAATTTCTAAATCAGACGCTGTCCAATGTATTGGAAATGTTGTTGTACCATTAAATAAGCTCTTATGTTAGTAATTATCATGTACTCTCTGGAAGACAGTCAGGCTTTTGCCCTAAACACAGTTGCATCACCACTTTATTCGATGTCACAGAGAACATATAATAAGAGCTTTATCGTAGTAAAATAAAATTTGTGATTCTACTTGATCACTTCAAGGCGTTTTATACAGTTGACTAACGAATATTGTTTTCAAAGCTAAAATTTCTGTACAAATTCTTATTAACATCTACAAAAGCTATCAGGAATGTCACAGAACTCAATTCCGATCAAAAGTGGTTTCAAACGCGCAACTTTAAAATTTAATTTTTACTTTTCTTAAATTGACTTATACTTTGTATTCTTATTGAGATTAGTCTGTTACTATGGCGTGACCAATGTTGCCACATTAAAACAAACAAGTTGGGAATCAGCATGAACGTGAAGTAGGTTAAATAAATTTGATAGGAAGAAATTAAAATCATTCTAATAAGAATATATGAAATACCCGTACATCTTCAAGTCCCTTGTTACAGTCTAGAGTTGCATCTCATAGTTCAACTTTGGTACCAATATTGTTTATTATTTTGCTGCAGAATTTATCGCATAACAATGTCGAAAATTAGATAGTCAAGAAATAAACCGCTTAAGGCCCATTGGGCGCAGTTATATTGAAAATTATAATAAATAAATAAACCTAAATAATTATAAAAAACTTGACAGTTTATCCTTTAATAAAAGATGACATCTTAATAGACAACAAGAAAACTTGTGTTTGGGTAAATCATATTAATACACTGGTAGGACAAACTTGTGTGAAACTAAAAACCTTATGGACAAAGCTTATTTAATATCAAGCCTTTTATACGGATGTTAGTTATTTTCTAATTTTGACTTTATAAGCATCATCATAAGATATTTTCATGGGCTAAAAAGCCTGACCAAGTTTTGCTTATCCAAATATTCTTTATGGAATTTTAGTTTTTGCAAAAGTTGATTTACACTGGAAAACCGAATTAGCTTTTTAAGAAATTAAGGTTTGTCAGATCGGCAAGGAAGAAAAGGAATGGCAATGTTTTATTTCAGCCATTCTTCTTTGGAATGTTCTACTAAATAGTCAGTAACTAAACAACAACGCAATATCTTTTAAGAAATCGCTTTTTAATTTTTTTTTTTGATTAACCAATTAACTTTTCTTATATTGCTGATCATTTTTATGTGATTTTGTGATAAAAGAGAGAAAATGCTTGCAATACCAGGACAAAAAACGATTTTTTTTTAAATGACATACAAAATATTAAAACTCTGGAGTAATTTAATATTCGTTATAACCAAGTTTTGTTGCACAAAAATGCTCCATTAAAGCTTAAAATTATTTTTTATTTATTTTTTGTCAGAACATGTATAACAGGGACTAATTAAACATTTATTTTTATATTTAGGAAAACTTTAACTTAGAGTTATTTACTTTGCATCGACATGCGTATTTGTAAGTTTTAACAACT
This sequence comes from Cistogaster globosa, assembly GCA_937654795.1. Taxonomy (NCBI): domain Eukaryota; kingdom Metazoa; phylum Arthropoda; class Insecta; order Diptera; family Tachinidae; genus Cistogaster; species Cistogaster globosa. The sequence goes on from OW569403.1 coordinate 175,011,865, forward strand.
TTTTTTTAGTTTGTAGTTTTTGTTAAAATAATAAATGGAATTTATTACCTATTTAACAATAGCAATTCTAGTGTTTTTTTTTTAATTTTTGTTTTGGTGAAGGTGTATAAAATATTTAAACATGACCTGCATTTTTATTTTTTGTATGTTTGTTTTTGCTCCTCTGTTTTGCTGGCCTTAACACACAAAAAAATTAGTTGTGTAAAAACACGTTTGTGTTCAAATAGTACACAAAATATATATATATATATATATATATATATATATATATATATATATAAACACACATGCATATATGTATGTACATACATACATTCACAAAGTTATGCATGCATACATACAATTAAAATAATGTTAAGTGCCGCTGTGGGCAATGAAAAACATACAAAAGCAAAACCATTGCATACTTTACAGAGCACAAAAATTGTGAGTAGGCAGTGTTGCCAGCATGAATATTTTTCATTCAACTTTATTAATGCCAATCATTTGTTAAAGTTTATAAGTAACGTTTTGTTTGTTATTTTACATTCTATCGTTAAGTAAATATGTATAAATGTATATGTGTGGGCATGTATATGAATAATACATTTGTGTTGGTGTTTACAAGAAATAACGAACGTACATTTAACAATTAAGTGCTTTATTTCAATTGCTTTTGTTTTTTTTATTATAAACTTATTGATATGTTCTTTGGTGCAATCACGTGTCTGAAGGTAAACTCTTCTTATCGAAACGCTCGTTAAAGGCTACATTCTCTACTGGTTAACAAATGCAAACCAACTCACGTATCTACATCAACAACAAAAACGATACAACAGCAATCATTTTCACTCTGTTTTTACATACAATTTATTTTTTTTATAAATATGTATGAACACAAAATATATAAACCTTCACATACGTGCATGTATATTTGTATTTATTTACTTTACTTTCCATTTCATATAAACGCTGTTGATATAATGGTCGATGTTATCGTTGCTTTTACTTTACTCTTCCCGAAGTAGCAGTACGATTGTTTGCGGTTAAGAACAGTAAAGCAAAAAATCTCTATATGAATGCAAAATGCAACCAAAAAGCTCAGGTGGTATCATTTCTTGTGTGCAACTAGTGCCATGGTTAATGCTTCATTAAAGTATTAAACTTGAAATAAAAAGGAAAACTTAAGCAGTCACAAAAAAAATGTAAAATTGCAATAAAATAATATATTTAATTATTTTTAATTTTTTCCCCAGCTAGGGGTTTAACCGTGGACTTTCATAAATCAATAAAAATTTACTTTTGTAGCATTGGTTCAGTTTTTAATTTAATTTTTACAAAGAAAAATTATTTTTTAAAAATGTATGCGGAAAATTAAATTAAAAAATGAACCAAAGCCGCAAAAGTAAGTTTTAATTGATTTATGAATATCATTTATATTATTTTAATATAAGAGCTTTAGGATTGTATTGTTCAATCACACTGTCGTACATGTTTTTTCAACTTATTTCAGGCCCTTTAGTTAGTTGGAACTTCTGAGTATATGTCGTTATTAAGCTCGATACTTTGTTGGTTAAATGATTTTACGATTTCATTTTTTTGGAATCAAAAAATAGGATCGCACAAAAAAAAACAAGTCTATGAGAGCATTTTCTAATATTTTAATAGGTAGAGAAAGTGTATCAAGCTTTAAGAAAACTACACACAACACACGGAGATTCTGCTCAACAAATTTTTTTCTTCAGATATTTTTACTCGTTCGCAAATGCTTTAAACTTTAACAATTTGTACATTACAATATTTGCGCATTTTATGTATAATATTCGCCACTTTTCCGCGAAATAAATAAAGAATTTAAAATAAAATGCCTTTTCCTTTTTTTCGCAAATAAAAAAATATTGTTTGAGCAAAGTAAATGAATTATTTAAAAACATGAAGAGTGCTGGATATTTTCCCATTTCTCAATGACAACTATCAGTTAATGTGGCTGGGTTGTAAAAGAGCCACAATTGTATGACGTATAAATTGGTGTGATGTATGCAAGTGCGTATACATTTAAGTATCTATATTTCCACAGACACTGACGATTCTTTGTCTATTTGTCTGATGCTAAAAATAATCTGCAACTATTCAGATACTTTGCTAAACAACCGGACCGTCGTAATCATCTCTGACTAGTCTTTGCTGCATTTTATCTTAGTTAATTATTTTAATTCTGATGTCTTTTCTCACAGTCATAAACTAAAAAAAAAATCTGCAAATTATGTGTTTTTTTGTTTAGAATTTTTTAGAATTCTTTTGAAGTTCGTGTAGATTTCAATCAGACAAAATGAAAAGAATTTTCTAAGAAATAATGCTACGCTTTGTTTTAGACTACCTCCTGTATGATTTTTGTTTAGTTTTATGGTCAGAATTGAATACGAAAAAATTTGGTATAAAGAAGATGGGAAAATAATCTGGGTAGCAGTTTTGTTGGAATTATTTAAAAAGGATAAAAAATAAAATAAAAACATTTTTTTTTAAATATTTGATTTGCTTCACATTGGCAAAACATGTGCTGTTTTTGAATGTAATTGAAATGGAATGGAAAGAAAGAATCATTACAATTATTTTACGTAATCTTCTTTTTGGTATTACAATACGTTTTTTAAAGCAAAGTAATTATGAAAACATTAAGTTGATTTTTCTTTATTCTTTTTTAAATTATTTTTTAAAATAGTTGCGATAAGCATATTAATTGAGTTTAGCCAAATTTCAAAAATGAATGGCGAGATCAATTACCAGGAAAGTGACAGTAGCGAATTCATTTAATGTCTCAGGTTTGACATATCCTAAAAAGCTGAAAATGAAAGAATTCTCCACTGCCACCACCTGGTACTTGATTTCGCCATGATTCGATATGTTTGTATGTACATTTGTTTTTCTAATCAAAATTTTATCAGAACCAACCACAACAAGTCCAAGAGTGTTGTAAGCCGCAAGATAATGACTACGAGTGTTATTCTCTTTCTCTTTTGTTTTTGTTCGTTTTAAGTCCGTTCATTTCGAATTTCATTGGAACGCAAGAATAGAAACTAAAATCAATTTCATATTAGCGAATATAATTTTTATAACGAACAAATCGAATAAAATTTTATTGTCCAAAATAAATTTTTTCTCTCCTGACTTTTATGATTGCGGTCCTGCCCATCAGTTAATTTTACTTATTACTGTAAGGCATTAAGAAATAAGATTTCAAGGCACGGCAACGTGTAAATTGAAATTTTTAAACTTTCATTTGCTAAAAACATAATAAAATAAAAAGTTTTATGTTTGTACAGATAACAATAATAGAATACGATACCAAGAGCGTGCTTCTATTAAAACAAGATGAAGAAGAAGTAAATCCAAGCATGAATTTGTAATTCCTTTGTCATAGAAATGTTCATGAGTGGAAGTTTATTATGTTTACTTAAAGGGAGTACTTCTGGAATTTTTGTCCGATCAATTTTAAGGTTTGAACAAATGATACGAACAAAAAATTCATAAAAATAAAAGCAAAATTGCATCTTGTATGAGTTAACATATAATTTATTTTCTCATTACCCAGTCGTAATAAATTTAATTGAATTTCACTGCAGTAAGTAAAAATAATATATTAAAAAAATTTATAACTTTTTGCAGTTTGTATTTCAGAAATATTTATATGTGTGCATGCGTATGCGCATACAAATTGGACAAGTTGAATATTTTAAAAACGTTAAGAAGAATATTTTATTATATTTCGGGTACTGGTAACCGATTTTAAAATGACACAATTATAATTATTTTTCTTCTTAAACTTTAAGAAAATTGAACAGACTATTTAAATGTCTTTTGTAGGAGGTTTATTAAAGGACTTCACGCGTTACATTTTTTGTTAAATAAAGTAAAACATTCACATAAATCAAAGCTGAAATCGTAAGGTTTTAATTAAAATTTAACACCAGGCCTTAATGGACATCATTATCAAATTGGCTCATCCTCATAAACGCACTTGACATACGTATGTAAATATTAATTCATTCATACGAAATGGTAAGAACTGAATTAAATTCAAAACAGTGCATCAGCAGAAGAAAAAGAAAATACAGAATAAACCGAGCTGGGAGTATAAAAGAATGTCTGAAATTCATAACTTATATTTACACAACACAGCATTATCAGCCTCAAAGAAATTTAAATTGAGTGTGTGTGTGTGATTGTGCCTGGTTCTTGTACTCGAGAAACTTTAAGTGACGTACAAACGTCATAATCGCACATGAAAATATTTCAGTTTTTCTTTTCTTTTATGTTTTGCTTTCTTGTTCGTTTTTATTTTATTTTTTTTTATTTGTAATGTGCCGGAATTTTATTTACATATTTTTGTATAAACATACATATACATATTTTTGTTATAAAAAAACGAACGAGCTTTACTCGAACTCACATGTACAGCATCCACGCCCAGTATGTAAGTTATTAGCTGGGTTAAAGGAAAAGTTTGAACAGGCATACGCTGTCTTACCAATTTTGTTTACATGCCTTTGTGTCTCTATGTGTGTGTGTGTGTGTTGGTTTTAGTTCGCTTTTTTTTATGTGATAAAATTGGTTTTGCTCAGTGAAATTTGGAGGATAAAATGTTAATTTACATAAGAAATAAGCAAAAAATAAAAACGAACTAGTTGAGAAAAACATGTGCGTGTATGTAAGAGAGAGAGAGAGTGAGAGATAGACAAAAAAGGGCAAGAGAGTTGTCTCTTGGAGCAAAATCTCCAATACATTTGAACAATTTTCTATATCTTTAAAGTTTGGTTTGGCTTGGATTTCCTCTGTTTTGCCTTCATCTACTATTTTCTTTTATTATTCTTCTTCGTCGCCTTATACGATTAATACGCCCTATTTTAACATCTGATTTGCATTGTTTCCTTTTATTTTCTTTAACTCTAATTTAACTTCTAAGCAGATAAAATGTTAAGAATTGTAAGCAGTTGATGATTGAAAATATAAAATGATAATAAACAAATCGCCTTGAATTTTAAAAGATTAAGATATTAAAAATATACATATGTATATATATATATATATATTTTGATTGTTGTTTTTTTTCTTTTTGTTAAGTATTTAAGTTCTTAATCGCTTAGTATTTATTAAATCTATATTTTTGATTTATGAAATTATTTCAAAAAGTAATAACCCCGATAATGAAATGACCTCTCGAAAAAAGGGCGTTAGTACCACATACTTTTTAACCTAAATTACAAAAATATACATTACAAAAAACAATCTAAGGAAAAAAAAAATAAAAACAGTACAACTCAACACAAAGTCTACGACAAAATACTCCGAAAATATACACATGACATCCAACTACAGTTGAACGTGTATGTGGAGAAATAAAAATAAAAGACAAAAAAGCAAATACAACTACAACTGAAAGGAAAGCATGTTTACATGTATGTTTTAATAGAGTAGAGATTTTATTCAGATGAAATTAAATCAAGATACAACATATTTATCACGATGAATATCTTCTGATGGAAGAATCAGCGCATACTGACGATATGGAGAGCGAGTGCGTCAGCATCCTTTTGGGTGCGTTTTCTATGATTCCTATGAACTAAAATTGAATAGAGAATTAACAAGAGAGTAAAACCTTTCTGTTTTTGATTTGTAGCTTTTGTAGAATGTTGCTTGTAGTTGAGAATGCTGCTCGAAGGAAGAGGAAAAGAAAAATCCGAATATTGATATGAAATCCTGCATGCTCCATACGCAAGCAGCCAGTAGTTGCCTCAGAGCCCGCGGGTCGAAGAAAACGTTTTGAATAAACGTTGCGTGTACTAAGTGTGCCGAAGAAGAAGAATTTTTTTTATTGTAATAAATTCAAAAGAAATTAGAAAATAAATTAATTTAAAAAAATAAATTCTGTATTGAAAAGTGTATACAGGAATAGAAATGATAAAAACACAGGAAAAAAATTACAGAAAATAATTTAGAGAAATTATAAAAAAGCAAAGAAAAAAATTAAAATTAATGTAGATATATTGTAAATGAGTAGAAGAAGAAGCAAAAAAGATATGCCCTGTATAATAAAATTGCAAAACATGTTAAAATAAAAGAGGAAAAATTCAAAATAGTGACAAAGTTAAAGTTTTCCATTAAACTACAACCGATACTGCCGTTGGTTTATTTTATATTAAATTAGAAAATCATCCTAACGGGACCTGCAATAATAAAAATTAAATAAATGTATGTTTGAATAGCTTGAGCTATTAAAAAAAAAAAAAAACAAAAAACAAAAAATATTAATTAAATAAAAGAATTATGTATATTTTCTTAGTTCTTATTTATTTTTGTTTTTCATTTTTTTTCAATTCGTTTCTATTGATGGACTTCTTTTGATGTTTTTGTACGCGAGCGTATGCGTTTTATTTAATGTAATTTGTTGCTTCTTCTGAGCTCATCACTTTATCTCATGAATGAAAAACTAGTTCAGACTAAGGGAATATTTGGAAAACTTTTAAAGTATGTTGACTTGATATACATAAGGAAAATAATTACATACATACATACACACATACATATGTATTGTGTTTGCGGTTTTGTTTAGTTCGGCAAATTTTATGCCGTAAAGAAATCTAATCAATCAAATCTGCTGTCATTGAAACTTTTACATTAATACGACCGTTATTGCTTCGACACACTTTCTCTCGTTTAAATAAAACATCATGTGCTGCCGCTTTTTCGTTAGTGATTTCTTTATTTTAAACAAATTACAATTTTTTATTAATATCAGTTTTATATTTGAGGTTTATATATTTATGTGTTGATGTGTTCTATTGTATATTTGCCAGAAAAGTGTGTTATCTATCCGTGTACAATAATGTTTCATAATTTGCATTTTGTTCATGTTTCGTTATTTGCAGTGTAAACAACACACAAGAGAAACAAATCAAAGGAGAATAAACAAATAAATAAAACTAATGCAAACAAGGTGCTAGAAAAGTGCATTTAACAATATTTATTGATTTTATTCCCTGCGTAAAAATGCATGTTATATTTTAATGGGTGTGTGGGTGTAAATAAATGTGGCTGTAGTTGTATAACAGTATTCTGCAAAAGTTTTTTCCCTTTTTTTTGTTTAGCATACTTCAGCCGGGTCCATTATTTTTAACAGCGTCTAACAGACAGACACATTTTTCATTAATGTTGCCTCTTCATTGTTTCTCAAACTTTTGTATTTTATTTAAATGTGTGTTGTCTTGTTGAATAACCTTTTTTGAGTTGTTGAGAAAAAACGTAAAAATAAAAAAACCGTAACAAAAAATTTGCTTTTTGCTATTGTTGTTACTTTCTAGTGTATCAATTGTTAGTGATTGTTGATATTTCTTAAAATTTGAAGGAGTGCGCATTTATCTCCATCTAAAGTATTTTATGAAACAAAAGGAAAGTGAAGATTATTGGATAAATATTTGGATTGTTGTTCGTTTAATGTTGTCGCAAACTTTACAATTTTCTTTCGTTTTACGGGTATTTATGTTCTTAAGGAAATATTATTGTAGTTACTTTTATTTTATAATATAGTAGTTTTTGATAACTATATAAGGCCATTTAAAGGCTCAATTATGTAAATGAAGGTTTAATAAATAAAATAAATAAAATAAATATTGTTGTTTTGAAACATATGAGAGCCGTTGAATCCCTCACATATCTAAACGATTTATACGTTCTATCAACATCCAGTGTTGTACTGTCAGTGTTTATTTTTTGTGATTTGATTTGTGATTTGCGCAACTTTTGTTCAATATTGTATTTTCTTGAAAACTAAAAAAGTATTAATCCATTTTGCTCTTAACAGTTGAAGAACTTTTAAATTATTATGAATAAATGTTTAGATGTTTGCAAATATATTTAAATATCTGATTGAATGGATCTGTAGAAACGCATGGAATATGAATAACTTTAACCCTCGTACATGAACTGATTTCCTTAAACTTAACTAAAGAAAAGTTTAGATCAGAAACGGAATATTTTAAAATTTTGTTACAGTTTTAGTGGGTTTTCAAAGTTAACTTTAAACCGAGATTTTTTGTTAATCTTTTTATTTATTTGCATCCACATTTATTTTTTCAAAGTCTTTTAACATCCATTTCAAGTTTTAGTGTAGGGAACATGTTTATGGCCGATTTGTTTAAAATGTTTAAATAGTTTTCAACTGGAATTGAATTTTTTGCGCTGCATCAATATCTTAATGAACCCTTTTTATTTTGATTCAGGAAAAGGATGATGATTTCATGTTCAAACAAAACACAGAAAAAGTTAGCAAACAAAACAACTCAGTTGTTATTGTTTGTGGGCAGTGATGAAAGGAACAAAATTGTTATAAAAAATACACAGGTGCAAAATGTTTTTTTTTTTTAAACAAGCAATAAAAACAAAATGTATCGTTATCCATATTGAAATGTTTGGTGGGTGGCTGGCTTAACAATGGTCATATAAAAATAGAAAACAATACCTGACAAGTTCCTTTGTTCTCCATTTCTATTTTCAGTTGTAAATTGCACCTTTTTGCTGATTTTTGTGTATTTATGTATGTATGTATGAATGTATGTATGTATTTGTTTATTTACAATAACTTGTATTCAATGTTTCATTCATATAAAATACTTGAAGAAAAAAAGAAGAAAAAACACACACAATAATTAGAATGCAGACAATACGAGCTGATAGTTGTTGATGCTGAACAAATGTTTTAATCTTTAAATATCTTAAATTACTCTACTTTTATTATATTTTTGTTCTGATTGTTTTGTGTTTTGTTAAACTTTTTTTGGGGAAAGAAATACTTATTAAATGTAGTCGTTTATATTTTATTTCACTGATTTACTAGTTTTCATCCTCGCCGTTATTCTATTCAGTATCAGAAGTAGAAACATAATATTAAACAGTGATGCTGTCATATATTTTTTGATTTTTGATGCTGCCAACGAACTGTGTGAACTGTTAACGTCGCCAACCTAAAATGCAGACAATTGTGTAGACACTTTAAATGTTGCTGCTGCTGTAGCTGTTGCTGCATTTTAATTGCACTTGCAATATACCCGACTGATATGAATGTAATATTTTGTGGACTGTTTAAGAATAGCGCGGTTTATTGTAAAAGTTAGCAGAGCCACGACGTCATTTTGATAATGGCGTCTAAGTTCTACATTGTGGACACAGTTACACACACACACACACATAACTAAACATAAATATACGTTTGTATAGATATACATTGTGTTGGTATTTACATTATGGACTGACAATCAAACGATTATTTATGTACATGTTCAATGTACATTTGTCCATTAGATTCTAATATTATGTACGAGTATGTACGACTTGTAGTAAAACATTCTCGGTCTTCTTACATGCTTCTTTTCTTCCACACAAGCTACAATGGTCTTGAAGTCATACACTTACGCACATTTTAGTTTTTTTAAACAGACATTTAAATAACGGAAGTCTTAAATATACTGTTTTAGAAGCGATGTTTGTATTTTGTTTGTGTGTCTTTGTTGCAATTAATATAATTATGAAGTGGCTAATTCTTATATTTACTTTATACTTCAAGCGAATATTCACATACATACACATACAAATTAATGTATCATTTTCATTTTTTTCATTGGGAGAATATGTATTTATGTTTAGCTTTAAAGTAAAACAAAAAAATATTTCTTATTTCAACTCGCCTAAAAAATTTGCATGCAATTGGTTTCTTAACAAATTCAATTAAGTTTAATTAAATTAAATTAAATTATATTTTTTGCCAATATAAACTTCTACATGTTGCTGAATATTTTACACTAAAATATGTTAAAAAACAAATATTCGTTTAGTTAGTTTTTTTGTAATATTTTGAATTCGATAATTTAAAAGTTGCTTTCGAAAATCATTTTAATTCATGCTGTGAATTTGACTGACTGAAACGGTGTTGGACTGACTATAAAATTGGATAGAAATAAAAATACATTGAATGATAATTAACAGTAATTCATATGAAAAGGAATAAAAAAAGGGTTTAAAGATTTGAAGAAATTTGCTTTTTTATCCCTTTCGTTTACAAACAAAAATTTAAATTTAAAAAAAAATTCTCTTTAAATTTAAATGTTTTTTTTGACCTTTATTATTTTATGTATTCTTTTCTAATTTATTAAGCACTAGATCAGGTTTTAAAAATAAAAATAATGTTTTTTTTTTTTTTTTTGAATATTTCGCCACACCGTTGGGTGGCATCTTCAGGAAGCAGGAAACAAAATTATTAAAATTGTGTGTTTTCAAATACACAAAAAATTGACAAAAAAAACAATATTTTTATTTTTAAAACCTGAAAAGAAAGAAAAATTCTCTTTCTGTAGGATAGATACATCTGCTGGTTTAGGGTTGTTTTTTTTTTTTTAATTTGACAAAAGTCAAAACGAATGCAGAGTTGCATTTTTACCATAAATTTCGGGAATAATTTAAACAAAAATTTTAAATAAATAAAAAGAAAATTGTCTAAACAAAAGCTTTTTGTAAAATATTTTATTTCTTATTTTTAGAGATTTAAGTAATGATTGCTGTACAAGTAAATATTATTAAATATCTTTTAGAAAAAAAGATTAACAAATTTTTGTCTACAAAAAAGTTTCAATTATAAATATTTAAAGAATCTTCGGTCTTTTATAATTTTACACAAAGTGGTCAGGTTTTTTGTCTTTTCTTCTTTTCCTTTGGTATATTTTTTTAGTTTTATTACGTACGAGTCTGTGTAACTTATTTCTTTTCCAAATTTATAGAAATTTGTATGCTAAAAAATTTGCCAGACTTTATGGAGTAGTTTTCGTTCAATGTTGGCAGTGCATCAAAATGGGTGTCAACCAAGAATAATGAAACGGGTACAGAGAATGAGCATGCACTCGTACATTAAAAATTCTTGGCAGGCATCCCAGTAAAAAAAAGTTATTAAAACTTTTAAATTTATTGCTAAGGATCCTCAATTGAATAAAATAAATTAAAATTAATTAATACCGCTAGTGTTTCTACAGAATTAACTTTAAATAACCGAAAGGCTGTTAATATGACACTTTAGTCTCTTAATATTTAATTTGTGTCAAAATAACAATGTGATGTATGAACGAATTTGATTTTCTTTTTTAACTTTCGGACATTTAAGTGTTTTTTTAAATACAGTTTTTAATCATGAGAGTTTAATTTTTTCCCTTTTTGCTTTTCCTTTGCAGCCGATGTCATCGCGTGTATCATTGAGTTTCCGCCAACATACAGTGCTCTGCTTGTTTTTACAGTTACAGTCATTAAAAATAACGGGCAAGTGATATAATTTCTGTATTTCTTCTTCTTTTATTTGTCAGCGGTTGTGTGTTTTAACAAAAGTGAATGTAGGCAAACAATACTTCAAGCACATCTTAAGCACATTTTACGAAAAGATTGTGTTTTTAAACGACATTGCGGAATAAGAAATGGCACGTTATGCTGACTTAGACGATTTTCACAAAGAAGCGTTTAAACTTAAAACTTAAACTTTATTTGACGATATCTATTTAATTGTCATTTTCGCACAGAAATAAAATATAAATAAAAAAGCAAAAATATTTTGCGGCTAATGAAAAGTAGCGTTTATAAATTTTTTATCATCGAAAAACAGTTAAACAGATAAATTGACAATTAGTTAGTGCGACGGTTATGAAAATCTCACTGAATTGCTGCTTACAAATCAAAAATGACATTTATAGTTGTAAGAAAACTTAAACATTCCGTTCTTTTTTTGAGTGAATTTTCATCAACGATTTAAGTCAGAGAAAAGTTTTAATAATGAGAACAGCAGTACTAAAATTTCCCACAGGGAATTCTAACGCAACATCAAAGACAGAAACTCAGCATTAAAATAAGTTAAAAAGGCGTAGATAGACTGTTGTCTAGATGCCATTTGAAGCCATTTAATTGATAATAAATAATACAAAAAGAACATAAAACTTGAAAAATACGAAAGAAATTGCAGCAAAAAGCCACCCATAACAAAACCAAATACTACCACAGCGGCTACTAGCAATCACCTTAACCACCAATAACACCACCACCACTTCTGCAGCAAATTTCTAGCGTCATCACTTTAACTACAAAACTGTCATCTAAATCAACTGTCACATACCCTCAAATGTTTCACTTGTCAGTTAAGTAGCATAAAAAAGGAATTTAATTATAATGGAATTGTGTTTATTTAAATTGTAAGAAAACAACAACGTCAAGACCAAAAATTGTCTGTAAAGTTAAACAACAAATGCACTTCAATATTTATTTAGGAGTAACTGTAGTTTCTTAACAACAAAGGTTGAAAATAAATCAATTATTGCCACAGGTAATAAATATCGCTGCATCATATTGCATATTCGTTTAAAATCGAAACTTATTCAACACGAGGATTGTGCAGAATTTTATACGATACCGCTTAACAGTAAACGCTTACCTACTTCATGTGGCAGAGGTAGGCAGCGTTGGAGGCTGGTTGGCGACTCACACTGTCGTTTGTTTAACAAACAGGGGAGCAGAAGGCAAATTGGCGCAAGGCTGCCATTTGTAGGCAATGCACCGTTTTGCGGGAAGAGTGTAAGTACAAAAGAAAATCCAAATCACCATTTGACATCTTGAATTATTTACCTTAATTTCAATACAAGTGAAAGAAGAAGTTTTAATTAAAAATTATTTCAATATAAAAACAGCAAAGAAGTTTGGTTTGAAATATATAATTTTTTTTTAACACGTATTAACCATTTTTGATCAACACTGTACAATATGTTCATATGTAAATGTGTGTGATATCGTGTTTTTTATTTGTAACAAAAACTTTTATAACAATTGATATCTGTTATGTGTTCAACAATCTTGAGATTATACTCGAATACAGTAACGTGCACATGTGTTTGTACGTTTGTTAGTGTATTGTGAAAGAATCGTTCTCTTTATAATTTTATATGCCTAATTGCTGTTATTATTATTAAGATTATTTTTATTGTGCAGATGTGTTTATATTTACATATATGCAGATATGTACATGTACATATGTATGTTTTTACCTCAGAGCCAGTTAATTTATACACATGTATTTCAAAGTGTGTGAAATATTTTAAAATAAAAAAATTATTCTACATATTAACATACAGACGTACAGTTTTTGATAATTATGTTTGTCTGTAATTGTGCATCAAATGATAAAGATAATAATAAAAAAAAACATTTAAGAGCTTTTCTTTTTATCTGACTGACTACCATCTCCACTTTAATGTAAAAAATGTCGCATTCATTATATGCAGAATTAAAAAGATAAATTAAATATTTATTCACGGCATATGAGAGAGGGTTTGAATGCCTCTACTTCTAATTTTTTTTTGCCTATAGTCTATTCGAACATAAAAAAGTTTATTTTAAACAACTGGCAGCAGGTAAACACGATAGCAGGTAGACAGATAAACAAACAATAATTAAGGTTTCTAATTGTAATGATGGATATAAAAGTGTACGACAATCTGTACTGACGGAACTTTTTCTAACAAACTGGTCATGTTAAAGAAAATGTTATTAGGCGACAAACTTCAATAATAACTAAAAATGAGTCAAAGTGATTTAGTTCTTTTTTTTTCAAAAAATTAATTCTTAATTCGCTCAGGTTTTTAGCGAATTAAATTGGAAAATACAGCGAAATCGAATCGTCATCTTTGTCTGAAGACCTGTGAAACACCAAACATGCAAATATCGTTTACAGAAGTCACATACTTAAATATTGTAAGAGCATTTCGAAATTGGCTATAAAAAACACTGTTTAAGATTTGGATAAAAAGTTAATTTGCTTTTATCTTAATTACGTTGGGCTCTGTTGTCACCCATTCGAGCATTCTGACATTTAATTATAAACTTTTCGATGGTAATCTGCATTCGAGTTCCCAACCATCGAAAAAAATGAAATATTATTTCACTTCTTGGTGTTTGCTTATAGCGAACATTTATTTAAAATCATAAATAAATTAAAAACTTGTTTAAATGCTTCATGTGCAACAAAGTTTATAATAATTTTCTCGTATGAACAAGAATATATGAAATTCGTATCTGTGTGAAGTTACAAAAAAACTTTTTATCAGTTTAATTTTTTTAGTTTTTTAAGCTCTTACGAGGGCTGCTCTACATATTTCTGGCCTAATAGTGAAAATGAAAATTTATAATCAAAAATGGTTTTATTGTTTTTCAAAGTATTCTCCAGCATGATTTATACACTTTTGCATGCGCTCAAACCAGTTGTCGAAGCACTTTTTCCACTCCGATTGAGACACCTCTAAAACATGGTTTTTGAACACTTCAACACCTTCTTCTGGCGACGAAAATCGTTGACCACGCATTTTTTTCTTGATGTGCGGAAACAAGAAGAAGTCATTAGGTGCCAAATCAGGGCTGTACGGCGGATGACCAATTAATTCGACGTTTTGGCCGGTCAAAAACGCTCTGGTTTGAGCCGATGTGTGAGAGCTCGCATTGTCATGGTAAACAATGATTCGTCTTCTCTTGTTGGTTTTTCGAATTTCTCCGATGACTCCAGGCAAACAAATTGTAGTGTACCACTCAAAAGTGACCGTCCTACGTTGCTCAAGCGGAACAGTCGCCACATGACCAGTTTTGCCGAAGAAACTGGCGAGCATTTGCTTCGAAGTGCTTCTTCCACGAACAACTTTCGTTGGATTTTGCTCGTCTTTGAAGACCCACACGGTCGATTGTTGTTTCGTTTCGGGTTCATACGCATAGATCCATGATTCTTCACCTGTGACGATCGTATAAACGTTTTTGAAGCACCGCAATCGTATTTTTGCAACATTTCTTTGCACCAATCGACACGAGCCTTTTTTTGAGTGACTTTCAAATTGTGCGGGATCCAACGAGAAGAAACCTTTTTTACGGCCAGGTGTTCATGCAGTATCGAATGTATGCTGGTGGAAGAAATGCCCAAGGATGTCTCAATCTCTCGGTATGTCGCATGTCGATCTTGCATTATGAGTTCACGCACGGCATCAATGTTCTCTGGCACAACAGCCGTTTTTGGACGACCTTCACGGAATTCGTCTTTAAGCGAGCTTCGGCCACGAAAATGTTCACGAGTTAATTCCATTTTTTTCTATAATAATTTTTCAAGTCACTGTAAACAACAATAGTGATCGTACGTCAAAACCTTTTGAGTACGATTATGCTTAAAAATGACAAACTTTCTAATGGAAATGTCAGATTGCACTTGGTAGTACTCAGTATTGCCAGGCCAGAAATATATATAGCAGCCCTCGTAGCTGGGTCTAATCTATTTAAAGAAAAATAACAACAAAAAAGTAGCCTATCAGTTTGCTTGTTTAATACGTAATTTCTTATGACTACAGGAATTTTTTTTAAGAAACTCATTTTTTTAAATATCACGGATGTTGGGGCTTATATTTGCATTTTAAACTGTTTTAAAGCATGAACAGATTATTTTGTGTTTTTCAAAATTACGTTTTTATTTTATATTTCTGAGTCACTTTAAGCTACATGTACGCGAATAAAAAATATTCTTTCGCCGTTTCCAATATTTTACATCAATTTTGTTTAAGGATTCATTAGTGTGTATATTTCACGGCTTCATGGACTCTCTTTTTAATCTTGAAAATTATTCAACGCTGCAATGAATCTACTGCAATTTAAGAAAGTATTTGAGGATGGAGAATAATTATGAAGACATATATTTACACATTTCAGGTGAAAAAAATCCAGCAAAAAAGAGCCAACCCAAATATTAAAAAAAAATGCTTAAAATAATAATAAGATTTTCTACCGGAAAAATAACCATATCGTTACCTTGTGATGTTGAAACGTGTCGGAAGTAAAATCGTTTTTGTGTAATAAGTGTCCCTCCAGTAGTGTTCAGCTACAAGGATATAACTAATCCGATTTACTAGGAGTCTCTAAGAAGGACTTAAATCGAGTATTCTGGTAGTATTGAATATTTTTGTGTTAGAAATGTAAAAAGAGTGTCTTTTTGAAGAATCAAATATATAATTTCTGAAAGTAACGAACTTCATCTAATGAACACCTGAATTTTGAGAAAAGGTTACTACTAAAATAAAAAAGGGTTGTCCAAATAACTTCTGGTAAAGATGAACAATTTTTTGTTAGAAAAGGTTTTTCGATGATTATCTCTTTTATTTGAATACTAAGTTTTTAGTCTAAACGAATAACGAAGAAGAAAATTCTGTCTAAAAATGTTCTGCTTAATCCAGGCAGGGTTCTCTTTTGACTACCGTATTAAATTGGGCGTTTGCATTTGTGTATTTAGAAGTGGCTGACTTCGAAATGTTTTTTGGCTTAAGGAAAAAGTTATGAGTTTGAAAATCTTGAAAGTTGGGTTGTGTTTATGAGATATTAAAGTTCACATAACAACTGTCGTTAAGTGCACAAAACAACAACAATATAACACTGTTTTCGTATCGCTTTTCTGAAACTGCTTTTTATGAGTGTTTTTTTATTTTGTGGTATTTTAGCAAAATATAAAGATGGTTGATTGCAAAAGTAACTGTTTTTTATGTTTATCTTCTGTGCTACCAACGTTGTGTGAAAATCAATAAAAATGAAAATGATATTTTTTTTCGAACTCATCTACAAGTTTTTGCTGTTTGTTGGTTGTTATTTGCAATTCAGCACAAAAAAAAAAAGAAATTTTAATAAACAAATACGTCTAGCATAACAAACATTCTTCAGACAGTAAACATTAACATTATTGAACGTAATTTTATTTTATTTTTAAAGATAAAATTAATTTAAATATTTGCAATGTTTGTTATAAGAATGCAATCTGTGTAAGATATCCGATGAGCCCTGTTAAGCAGAAAAAATTGTGTACCCTTTTGTCTTATTTGGAACGCATAAATAATAAATTAGCGCACATGTAATAAGTCAAATACTAAACGAGAAATGAATATCTTTATACTTCATACACGAGGAATGTTATATTGGGCTCAAACGAAACACAGGGTAGATGTGTTTAAACATTCATGTGATATTTGCATAACCCCAACCAAGGCTTTGATGCTACCTACCTTCCAAATAGCCGCACGCATACATAGGCATGCATACGCTCCCATAAATTCATTCTTATTCACATATTCTCACAGTAAAAACCCTGTATAGCAATTTGTTTCCTTTCACAAAAACTCTAAAGTTTTTGTTTTTCTTTTCATTTTACACACACACACACACATACACACAAACATTTTTACCTCTAATATTTTAATAAATTAAAGCTCGTAAGTATTTAAAAATTGTATGTTTTATATTGTGTACGATGATGGGAAGGTTTTTTTGAGTGTGTATAAGTTCAGAATTTGTTAACAAATAGGAAGGGGTAAATTTTTACATAAAATATTTTTCCTCGGAGCGAATATTTTCAGAGTATGGATTTTTTAGTTCTGCTGTCTTTTGAACGTTCATCTCTGTGACGTTTTGTCATGTATGAGACATGATATTAATGTTAAAGTTTGTAAGATTGTTCTGTTTATTTTTTGTGTTTTTTTTTTGTCGTTTCCTGGGGAAGTGGCAGTGGCAGAAGTAGCAATTAAAGTCAACAACCAACCTAATGTACATTTTTGTATATACATTCATGTATAATATCTAAACATACATATGTAATATAAAGATTGTGTGCCAGTAGTATCCAGGACATTCTCTTTCCACAAATCACATTCATGCAAACATTTACAATTTAACATGTGACTGAATAAATTTATTCACACATATTTCTTCAGACAAGTTTGGTTAACCGATTTTATAAAAAAATAACTATTTAGACACACATACATTTACAAGTGTTAAAGTTTATGTTATAGTCATATGATTCGTCAGTGGTTTTCTGGTTGTAATTTAATGAAATTTAATAATTAAAAAGAATTTTAATAATTTCTTAAAATTGTAATATTTTCAACAGTTAATTTTATTAAGTAAACTTTTATGAACATATAAATGCATACATCCATTGATTCATACATGGTATCTTTCAGCATAAGTGTATTAAGTGGTAAAAATGCTATTATTGTTGCAGTTGTTCTGTTACTTATGGGAGGTAATGCACTAAATTTGTTTGTAATTTACTACTATAAACATTTCTTGGTGAATTAGAAAATAGTGGCTCATACAACAATTTACATACGTTAGTAAAAAATCCAATAATCGCTTAAAGAATGTAAGTTGCGTTATCGAAAAAATTATTTTCGTAGATAAGCAGCTAAAAATAAACGTAAATAAGTAAACATATTAAAAAAACAAAGGAGTAAAAAGTCAGCTTCATAAATAATTTAAAATTTGCACACAAAAAAATAAGCTCTGTTGGATCCTTTTTTGAAGATTAAAATGTAGTAAGCGTGACATCACTTAGACGAATCTTGAGGGACAGCACGAATCCTCTTGAATTACCATCTACTGTATTAGTATTTGTTTATAAAATAATTTTTAATAAACTTTTGTTGTTTAGCTTTGAGGTCTTGTTTTGTCTGACAAAAGATCCAGTGGCATATATAGTGCAAATTTTTATAAGGACTTGAAACGAAGTCATTAATCTACCCCCACTGTTTAAAGTTTTTACTTCTCTAAGGCAGCTTACAAAAGTTAAGCGATACCAGTTTCATCTTCTGTCTATGAATGCCTCAACCTCAATATTTTGTAATCTACAAAAAAATATATAAAAACTTTCTAAGAAAAAATAAATATTTAAAAAACTTTCTTACTTTTCTACTTAACCGTCTGTGTTACTTGAAAAATCTTTGAGTCAAGAAATAATACACGCCTAACAATATTTTAAATATTGTATTACTAAAGCTGCCAGTTGCAATACAATTGCGACGACTAATAATGCAACTAAAGTTCGGTTCCTCTAGCTAATCGACCCATAAGTCCAGTAAAAATAATTAACGCTACTGTTTGTTCAACTTAAAAATGTTACACTAAATCACAACTAACAATTCAAAAAAAATTGGAAATTTGAAAATAATACTATTCTATCACTCAGCAGGTAAAAAGTAAAGAAAAATTGTTTCTTTTACACTAGAGAGTTTTTGCGAAATGCTTGGTGTTTTAAATATTTTTTGCAATGGATATTGAATAGAATTTCTGTAATCGTTAAAAGTGAAAAATTGAATTGAATTACGAACAATATAAGAAGGCGAAATCGATAAGTTTTTCAATTATTTTTTTTTATCGACTTGAGGCTTATGCAGATATAATTTTTATTCGCCAATTCTAATTGTTTTCGTATTAAATTTATAGTTAAAATAGTAAATCAGCTGCGTAGAAATCTAGTGTAGGGAAATGTTTTAAACTCATTCAAATTTGTGTTTAAAGTTTGCAACAACATTCACACATTTATGTGAATTTGTAAGTCTAGAGATATGTTCTGCTAAAATATTTTTGCAATAAATTATTGTTTGCAAAATCAACGGAAATAATTTGAATGAATGTTTTATGATTTTAACAAACGTCACAAATACACTCAAGTATAAAATAAAAACAGATAAACGAGCGAATCATACAACCAAGCCTGAAGTGTAAATTTTTTATTTGACTTTTTTCTTATTACTTTTAAAAATCTTCTTCATAAAATTTACTTTATTTGTACCAGCGCAAATATACTTGAACAAACTAAATATTATTCCGTATTCGAAATAAAGGAGCAAGCAAACATCATTTGCTTGGGGCTTTAAAAACTCTAGACTAAATTGGACATCCGGTGGCATAATGTTTTCTGCTTCTTTTCATGCACTTAATGCAACAAACGCAGAAAAACCGTACTACATTAGAATGCAATAAAAAGAACACAGCAACTGATGGGAAAACCCTCCAAGGTATAAAAAGACAGTAACAAATAAAACTGTTATTTAAAGCAAGATAAGAAGAAGAAATATAAAGAAAATAATGAAGAACTAAAATAAGCAATACCACGTCTTTTAGTTGTATTACAACATTATGTATTTAGGGCTACCTACCGTCTTATTCTGAGCATCACATTTTCTTTTTGCATGTTGGCATACAAAACGTCACAGTTTTACGTATTTTATTAAAAAATAAAAAGAAAAAAATTAAAACACATAATACAATAATACAATTTTATTTCCTGTGCAGTCACATACACATCCGTATTTAAATAATACACGACATATAAATTTGTAACTGAGTACTTAAGTGGCAGTTTGCAGACACTACTTGGATGTGGTTGAAGAAATCTTAAACATAAAGAAATAAATT
Source organism: Cistogaster globosa (assembly GCA_937654795.1). NCBI lineage: Eukaryota > Metazoa > Arthropoda > Insecta > Diptera > Tachinidae > Cistogaster > Cistogaster globosa. Next base: position 175,032,175 of record OW569403.1, read on the forward strand.
GCTCAGCATATTGCATCTTTATAATCTTAAAAAAAGCACAACGTTAACAGGTGAAATTTGGGTTCCCTTTTGTGTTCACATTTTTTTTTTAAATCGTAAAAACTTTAGTTTATAAAAAATTAAATTTACTAAATTTTGTTACACAAAAACATTTTATGTGGGTTGTAATATACATACATATGTATGTATGTATGTATGTATGTATGTATGTATGTATGTATGTATGTATGTATGTATGTATGTATGTATGTGGGAATGTATGTAGGAATGTATGTATTTATGTTTACATACGAATGAATGAACCCATTTAAATAAAGTTTTTGAAAAAAATTGTGTCAGCTCTTTTTAAATCGCCGACAACGACTAGAAAAGTATAAAATACAAAAAAGGAACACGAAGGAACATTGTTGATTGAAGAAGAATTCATATTTTGTCTCAAAGTGTCTTTCTTCTATTGTTGTATTGAATCATTCGTTACATGATTCTTTTGTATGCTTTAAATAAAATATGACCTCTATCTACAATGTTAGACTTCTAAGAACCCATTTAATAATTTCCATTTAAATACTTTAATTCACTTAAAAAGGGATGATTTTAAACAGGTCAAAATAAATCTCTACTTTAAGATATAAGCTTTCTTATTTTATCACTTTTTCCTTATATTTGTATATTTGTTTTTCTACGGACAACATATAGTTTCAAAATCGGATAAGTATCTTTTCATTATCACTTTTTGTGACCGACCATTACTCTTCAGTCATAAAAATCTAGCGTTTATTTACAACCCAAATTAATAAAAAATAATGGCCTAATATTTAGCTCTAATGAAAAAAAAACAAATTTATAAAATAATAATAATATTTTTTAACCAAAATCTTTAGGCTAAACAATTACCTGTATTTTAAATGTTAAAAATTAAAATTGAAAAGCAACTCTAATTTTTAAGTTTTATTATAAAAACTAGCATTGCTGGGGTTGTCGACTGCGTATCATTTCTTAAAATCAAGTTTATACCGGTAAATTTGGATGGTTTCACATTTTTATCACTATTTTCTTTACGAAATGACATATTTTTTACAAAACACAAAGTAGTCTATATTTGAAATAAGGCTCTAAAGGACCTCTACACAAAATTGTATTCAAATCCATCCAACAGTTTTTACGCGATGCGAACATAAACAGGGAGACAAAAATTCCAAAATTTATGTGTTTTGTATTCCATATTGATTACACCAACATCAAAATTTTGAAAAAATATTTGATGTACAGAAATGGCCCTGTTACAGCCATTTGTATGTATAGATTTTAAGGCACCTCTGTGTAAAACTGATTACGTTGTTGTTATTCTTTTGCACGCAGCTTAACTCAGTCAACATTAAAATTTGATAAAAAGTTCATTATTTGCGGCCCCTTGGTAAAACAATTTTTGCGTTTTCCCTAAATTTTTTATTTTTTTATTTTTTTTTTTTTTTTTTTTTTTTGTTAATGAAAATAATTTTTTACTCCTCTTTAAATGTTCTTTGACAGCGCGTTTCCAGCACATCTTTGAACTTTTTCCACGATTTAATTTATCTTTAAACTTTTTCTCAACAATTGCTTGTTTTCTGTTTCGAGTTGTCACAAAAAACACGTACAAGTTATTAATAAAAATAAATGTTTAAAAAATTTTCATAGAAATTAATTTAAATAACTGCGTACTTTATAGATTGCAATCAATTTTGTTCTATTTTGGTATGTCATTATTTAAATATGAGTGTATGAATGTATGAGTGAAATAGATAAGGGATGTTATGAACATAAAGTTGATAAAATAATATTTTTTTAAACTTTATTTTTTCGCCCGTATCATTATTATTTTTTGTGTAACTGATAATGTTTTAATTATTTAAAAGAGTTAAAAGATAATTTTTTTTGCACTCGAGAAAGAGTTTTTGGCCGGTTTTTATTTAAAATTAAAGATGCTTGAAATAATTAAGAGAATTAAGAGCAAAATGTTTTCAACGTAACGCAAGATTTAAAATTTATAATTTTAAATTTATTTTAGTAATTGAAAGTTTTTCACTTAAAGTTTAAAAATCTCTATGCACTAGAACCCGTTTATTGTTTAACATCTTCTAACAATGGAAATGTAAACAAAATGAACCAAAAAAAAGTTTTATAAAAGCATTAAAAAAAAACCATTAAAACCATTAAAATCATTAAATTCTTAGTTTATTGTTAATGTAATTGAAAAAAAATCCATTTTTGTTTAGCTGAAATAAAAATAATTCTAAACTACAATTTTAATAAATTAACAATTTAGACTTAAATATTATTAAACTAAAATAAAAAAAAGTTAGAGTTGGGTGGTAATTTATTTAGTTATTTTAAGACTAAGAATTAAACAACTGAAGTTAAAACAAATCTCAAATAAGTTAGAATGTTTCCTAAAAAAATGCACGTTGTGTAAACAGTGATCGCCAAACAAGTCCGCGCGGGCTCAAGTACACGATTCAACCTAAAAAAAAAACAAACAATAAATCACACACACGATAGCTATCTTTCATTACATAAAAAATGTTTTTGTGTTTGTTATTGTTATTGTTAAAAATATAATAATTTAGTTTTACTTCCCGCAGTAACCGTTTTCGTTCAAAATCACCAACACATTCTCATTTACAGCTTCCTTTCTGATTTGCATCCAGAAAATTTTATATAAGAACAGCAAAACAAGGAGATCGTAGTCCAAACCCTAATGTCATTGCTTAAGGCGCGGTCAGATTAGTCAAATATTTAACAAAAAAAAAAGAAAGCGTAAGCACTATTTTCACAAATGTTTATGAAATCTTTTCTTATACGTGTTATTATTAATGACGATTAAAAAAAAAATAAATGCGAAATCTTACCTTAAATTTCGAGTCAGATCTTTTATTTCTTAAAGCATATTTAAATAGGACAAAATGTTTTTCCAAGAATTTAGTGGCTACGTGTTTTTAGTCAAATATTTTACCTATTTGATCATACCTTTAGTGATGAAAGTGGTAACAAAAATTAGTATTTGACAGTCGCGGCTAAGTTGGTTAATCCCACCTGTTTGAGAAAACAGGAAACTAAAGCCCCTTGTGTTCTGTTTGGCTGAAAGGCTTAATTTAGGTTTTACTACGATTTGTGCAAAATAAAAAAAAACATTTCACTTGTTTCTTCACCTCGATAGAGAGCTGTTAGTTTTTATATGCAACATTTACATCACAAAAACAAAACAAAAGATTAGACACAATTTAAGATTATATTTTTTCTTTAATGTCTTCCACACCATCTATAACAATTTTTCATATAAAAAAATACAACAACAAGTGTTACAACAAATTCTATACTTAATAATGTAGAAGCTTTTAATCCTTTTTTGCACACATACTTAAGACTGAATTATGCGTTCACTTTTATTCTAATGCTTACAATACTTTTGCACTCATTTAATTTCTATTCAAACACACACACACACACAAACACGATAAATAAGTTGTATATAGTTGGCTTATAATTAAATAAAGTTTTAATGTACAAAGGTTTTAAAGTGCGTGTGTGTATGTCAGATTGTATTGTATACAGTATCAAGTGACAGCTGTTCAAATGGATTTTAATGTCAATTTGTTACTGCTGTTCTTTAGTTGCTTTAAATGATGAAAGTTTCTTATTGTAAATAACTTGTACGTAAACTACAAGACATGTGCACTTGAGTAAATGATACTCTTTGTATTCGTATTGTTGTTTTTTTTTGTGTGTCTCGCATGAGAGTGTGTTAAATAAGTTGTAGATGTTAATGCAAATGTTACATAGTTACAATGTCATAGTACAGCCAAAGTTGTCGGAACACGATTATTTACATAATGGACATAATAGTTTCTTGTAGATGGTGGGAGATTTGTTTTTAGAATCGCTGGCATAAGCATCAAGTTGAATAAGTAATTTATCACTTAATTTAATTGATTATTCATGCCTTGTATATATTTCAGTTTTTGTGTTTATCCTATGAAAATATACTTTTATTTGCTTTCCACATAAACAGAAATATAACGTCGGTTACAGATTGACAACTCTTAACATGGTTTTTGTACTTTTCAGAAGAAAAATTAATAGAAGATATTTATTTGATTGCTTATTATGAAGGCTCGTTTAAATTTAATTTAATTTAAAATATACAGACATGTCACAAAACGTAATTCCGATCGAAAGTGTTTTCGATTCCGATTTTTCAGAAAACGTAAAACGAAAAATTTCCTTAAAATAAAACTACTTTTTAATTTTATCTTTTGCGGTTTTTAAATTTACTTTAATTTTGTATCTTTATTTAGTTTAGCCAGTTTTTTTCTTTAGAGTGACCAATGTTGCCATATTAAAGGTAAAAAGTGGTGATTCAGTTTTTTTTTAAGAATAAACAAAATCAATCGAGATCTGAAGAAGGTAAAACAAAATTGATCGAAATGATTAATTAAGAATTAAAACCATTTCGATTGGAACGTGTAACATTCCTGATAATAATTGAAATAAAAAAAACTAACATAGAAATTTCATTTAAATAATTCGATCTCCTCTAGTTTGGCCAAAAGTTATTTTTCGATTTTAAGAATTTATTAATTTTCAAAAATACCTAAAAGTAAGTTTGGTGGTTTGATTTTCCTGATGGTTAAAAATAAATTTTAATAAAATTGTGACAGTCTGTGCAGTCTGTAATGTTATCGCATTATTTATAAAACAATTTTTGGAATAATAATAATATTATTAATGATATAATTTCAATTAAAATATCTGTTGGTGCAAAAGCTGATAAAAGAAAAATTTATTAAACGTTTTAAATACGATATAACGATATAGAAAATGCTGCATAAGATTTCGTGAAATTTTTAAATTATTATTCTTTCTTGATAAATTTAGATATTAAAATATACGTGAACTTAAGATTGGTTATAAAACTAAAATTATTTGCCTTCTAATTAATTTAAAAAAAGTTTTCGGTAAACCCTTTGAGAATGGTAGTGTAAAACTGGGTTAACATCGTGTTTTTATTAGGTTATCTAAGCGATATATTTTTAGACGTTATGAGGATGGCAAAAGAACCATATATGAGTTCCGTTCTAAACAAAATATATAATTAATTGAGTTTTATAAAAGAAAATAATCCCTTGGAAGATTATTCAGTAGATATAAATAATGTTAAATAAACGTGCTTAAAACATCCGTAATAAATTTATATTTGTAACATCGTAGCAACGGCATATAAAGTATTTGAGGGTTTTTGAAAGGCCCCACTCCCCGCCTGTTGCTTTATTCTTCAAGCAACGTCAGTTTTATTATCAAAGCATTAACTGCTTAAAACGAAACAGCAATAACCTTAAAAAAACAAATCTACTTCTAATGACTCCATCATTAACTTCGAACGTGCAATAGACAAAAATTGCTAAAAACAATGTGAATATACGATGACTTTCGTTTTTTTGTAACACAGATAATTAAATTATTGAATGTAATTTCAAAGCATCGACGAAATAAATAATATAAAATTTAACAAGTTTAAACGACACTCATCTGATAGCATATGATTTGTTCAGTCAATACTGTCAATCGTTTAGTATTCATTGCGCTTGAGTTTGTTAGATTGCATCTGCATTTTTACATTTAAATTGCACTTCAAGAAAATATGCAATGCGTGCATTGAATTTCTTAAAATTCAGAAACTTGATCTGTGTCATGTGTTGTGTGTATGACAACAAAATGCTCACTTTTTGTAAAAAGTTTATAAAAATTAAAAATTATATATTTCTTCTTTCTAAAACATTTTTTTTACACGACTGAATTAATAAAGTGGTTAGGTTTAATAAGTTTAATTGCACGAAAACCAAATTTTGCTGTTAAGAGAAGATAAACAAATGAAAATTTTGAAAATAAAGGACAACAATTCTTCCAAAAGTTTTTCAAATAATACGAGAGTATTTTATTTAATTTTTGCCATTATCTTGTGAGTAATAATTTTATTCTTTTTAATGTAAAAACATCCTTTCCATTTTGCTTACCCCACTTGCCTCACTTTACCTCATGAAACCAGTTTCAAGCAAAATTTTGTGGTGTTAAATGGCTCCAAGTTGCCTCACAGTCGCATCACTAAGTGCTGCTAGATTTTGAGTAGATTTTTTAAAGATTCACTAATGTACTGGACTTTGTTTTGAATGAGTAATCAAGTTTAATTGAACGCAGTTTATTTTAAAGGGAAAATTGGTGTAGTTTGTAATTTTGTAGAATTTTTTAAAGAATTTCCCGATATCGCAAAGTGGGGAAATGTTAATTTTAAAGTATTTATTCCATAGATGCTCACAGTAAACAATACACATGGACATAAATACATTTTTAATTAATTTAATCTATTGAAGCTGCGAAAATGATCACCCGTGAAAGTTAAAAGACAGTTGATTTCTATTTTTGTTCTTAAATTTTATATAAAATTTTTTAAAGATATAAAATATTACATACATATATACAAATGTAAGTATGTATAACGAAATAATTCAGATTTACAAATTAAATATGAGTTTGTTTAAAAAAATCATTGCTTAAAAAAAGAATACACAAAATCATTTTAGTTGGTAAATTAAATTGTAGGAGAGAGAACAAATGGGAAATATGAAATACGCATACATACATACATACATGTACATTCATTGACACACATAGTACATACATATGTATGTGTGTAACCCATAAAATAACCATAAATAAACTGTGTCATTGTAGATGATGTCGAAAGGACTGTGAATTCAGTTAAATATGCTGAAGTACAAAAAAAAAAAAAAAAAAAAAAACAGCAACCACTGTTTGAAAAAAAAAAAAACAAATCCTGAATCAAGTACAGCTTCTTCTAGTGTAGAAATATAACGAAAATACCATTAAAAACAGTTGTTTATTTTTGTGTAAATATTAATTAAAAGCCTTGAAAATTTTATATTTTTCCTCTGTCGTTCTATCTCGCTTTTTTTCTTCTTTCGGCTTCTATGCTCTTTACGCTTCTGGTAAAGTTTAGTGGCATTAAGACTATTGAAAACTAAAAGAAAATAAATTAAATACACATTTAATTTTCTTTTACCATTAAACGAGCCATTACCTTCTAATAGATGCAAACAACATTAAGAAAGTAATTAATTTTTTTATTTTATTTAAGTTCACTCTCATGTTAAGAGCAGAATAAAAAAAGGATCTTATTTATAATTCGAAAAGTGAAAACGACACTTAAAAAATTTTAAATTAAAGCAATAGTTCTTCGGTCAAATTTATTACAAGTTCTAATTTTCGGTTTAAAATTTACAATACTTCTTTAACACTTGTCGTTTAATAAACAAATTTTAAAATTTGTATTCGAAAACACACAATAACAGTTCAGTAGCTAATCTACACTTAAGTCATTCTACGCTTTTATCTGGCAACTCCTATTCTCATTTAATACTATTTAGTGCTTACAATAAAACAATATTTTATTAACCCGAAAACCGAATATTCTCTTTATATTTTTTTTCGCAGAAAAGGTTACTGCAAAATACACGAACAAGAAACGTAATAAATAAATTTGTAAATAAATATTTTCAGTTTATTTTGGTCATAGATAAAATTAAAGTATTCAATGAGTTCTATAACGACCTCTTTACGTTTTAAATATTTCACTACTCTAGTTAAAATATTTTAATTTAATGGAATAAATCTAGTTTAGCCTGATAGCTCCATATAAAATAAAAAGTTGTTTCGAGTTCACCAAAATAATTTTATGGAAAAAAATGTCATGTGATAAATCCTGCGAAACCTCATATTTTCAGTCCTACAGGGCTTTTATATAAAACATACAACATTTCAAAAATTCTTTAGCGGAATAGGCCAATAAGGGTATCATAGGAGCACTTAATATATTTCAATTTGTTATTATTACCTTTGCGAATATTTTCAACTTGTTAAACAAAATTTGATCCTTTTTGTAATAAAAATAAATTGTTATATAAAAATTTACAAACACGTTCCAGGGTACTTGCTAAAACATGATTTCTTGAGAAGCTTACTAATTCATAAAGTTTGTAATATGTAAAAGGTTTGAGAGAAATTTTATCCAAATTGACTCATTCTGCCATTGCATATAAAAAACTGTAAAGATCCATAACTAAGGTTGCTTTTAAATTTTATATTTTCCCCTTTAAATTAATATTTCTACCCTAGGACAACCTTCTTTTTTTCATAAACAAAATATCTAAATAATTAGATTCATTAGGCTAAATAAAAAAAATTTAATTTTAAAAAGTGTTTAGCAAAGGTTATATGGCTATTTAAATATAAAGATTTTTTCAGATGAGGTTAACAGTCATTTGATATGTAAAAGTATAGATTAGAATTAGAATAGATTAGATTAGAAAATTAATAGAGCTGCAGGTATTTTTATAAACCTTGTCGACCACTAAATTTTATTAGAGTAGCTCTCACGTTATGGTGTTGTTGGCTCTCAAACTAAAACTAATTGAAAGTTTCGTAAGAAACCGGGACCAAAGGGAAGATAAGTATTCTAGAGTCACTCCTGTCTCTGATGTACGTGTTTAAATAGCGTGAGTAATATAGAATTTTTTTTGGAAAAGTCATTATGTTTGCGGGTGATATTTGGATTTTTGTAGTCACTCAATTGACGATGTTAATAAAAACTTATCAAAATAATCCTTAAAAGTAGTGAATTGGAGATATTTTAAAATTTGCAGCAATCATTTACCTCACTAACACGTAAATCTTAATTGCAATAAAATATATTGCAGTAAGAAAATAATGACATATTTAAATATTTAAAATTTATTTTTCCTTCACATGTTTCTCATGGGTCCAAAATGTATTGAAACTTAAAACGTGTTTTTTAAATGATTTACAAAGTTTTTTTTTAACTTTTTCCCAATGTTCATTGTAATTTCATGTAAATTTTATTTAAATTAAATTAAAAGTTTTAATTGAAATTTTAATCGTCATGGTTTGTTTTCTATTTTTTCTGCTGTTGTTGATTTTAATTATTTGTGACAAAGTGTCGTTGTCAAAAGAATCTAATTATTTATTTCAATTTTATTTTGCCCTCATTGCCTTTTTTTATTTTTGCATTTGCATTACTCGTAGCTCTTATTATTCCATCATAGTTTCATATATTACGGTACTTACTTAACGTCAACTTTATCACAGTCACCAACATGTTCATCCATTTATTCGTGTTCAGATTGTGTAAACTGGAAAAGCTTTTTATTAAAGTTAATGCAGTTTTTTAATTCGTATGTGTGTACACGTACATGTTTCTCGTAAAATGTATGTGTATGTGTGTGTGCAAATATGAAAAGTGTTTACCTTTCCGTCCCTATCATTTTGAAATTTAATTTTACATTTTCTTTTTGTTTCAATAACAATTTCCATAATTATTATTTTAAATGTAAAAATTCTGAAACAGCAATTAAAACGTAAAACGAAAAACTAAAGATGCCCTTAATGTCTGCAGCGTAAAAAAAACAGAACGGTTTATTTTTCGAATTAATGGTGACAACGAGGAAGATGGAATTATAATTATTTCATAATTAAATTCATCATCGTTCTCATCTCCACCGTATCTTTTGAACATTGCAAGCTGATGCATAAAGCGCATTAAAAGCGAATATAAAAAATGCCAAATTTTATATTCATTAGCAATTATTTGTGTTAATAATTTTAAAAGCTTTGCGATAAAAAGAAGACTTTATGACGATGATGTACCAATTTTTTGATCAGATAAAAACACTTTAATATGAATAACAAACGAAAAGCAAGTGTCAAAAGATTTCTTTTGCAAAAGCATTAAAGGGATTAAAATAAAACCTGTCAATCTTTTTATGTACAAACGTTCAATTGAATATCGTGCGCATTATTTTCCCAATAGACACAGGGTACAAAAAACAATTTATTAAGTTGGATATCTCTTTGTTTTAAGATCTTATGGTTGAGGTATTCCTATGTTTTGTTTTTTTAAGTTATTTCTGGAGTCTTCAATATAATTAAATTCTAACATTAGTTTCTCGTTCTCCGTTGAATGTGTGTTGCAGGCTATTGAGTTTTTTTAGATGGCTTGTTGGTTTTCGATTTAGAATTTTGTGGGGAGATTTGAATACTTTTATTACGCGCAGCATTTTAAAACTTTGAATTTTTAATTTAGACTACATTTACACCTGTCATTTTTATGTTTTATAAAAACGTTGGCTTCTTTTGAGTTGTTTTATTAAACTTATTCCGAGTGAGACCAGAAGAATTACATAATTTTTAATATTAAAAAACAACCAAATTTCGATAGAATTTTTTTTAAATTAATACTTTAATTTAAAGAAATTTAAAACTATAAACTTTTTTCTTATATGTGTTTTGGAGTCCATTTTCTTTTATTGTAGCATAACTAAAAAATATAATTATTATTCCCTCTTATAAATAAATCCTTTCATAACTTTGAAACGACAATCGTACTTTGTATTTATATTTTTACTCATTTTTTTTTATACAGTTTTTTCTTCATTTATTTTTTTTTATTTTTATTATATGGAATGTGTGTTTGCGAAAAAGTTTGTTGGCGTCCTAGAGTCCTATTTTAAATGTGTTTATGGGTCTCGCTAAACTTAAAAACGTCTAGTGTAATTGTTGTGGCGATAAAAGAGAATCTTTGTCTTTGTATGTCTCCCAATAAAAAAATTTCAATAGTCATATTTATATTGTCACATAACAAACCAGATTTGGCAGCCAAACTTAACAAACCAAAAAATGAGCAACGTAAGCAGAACATAAAAATAAAATAAATAAGAAAACAAAAATCTACCAAATGAAATGAAGGAACAAAGAAAAGGGATACTAAAACTACAAAAAAAATTAAGAAAAAAAAAACAAACCATCAGAAAAATTTCATGAATTTTTATGTTCTTGAATAAGTAAACGATTTCGCTTAAAATAAATACTCTTACATTTTGCAATATTTGGTATAAAATATTAAACATGTGAGAGGAAGCCGTACAGGTAGACATGTATCCAATTTTTTTAAATGGAAATTACAGACTTAATTCATTTTTTTTTTATTGAGATTTGATTCTTTAAGTACAAACAAACAAAAACAAATCTTTTTGTTGTTAGGTTTTTTTATTGTTCCGTATTAAATTCATTTTAGATTCACCCGCTTCATTTAGAGATATTGTAACCCATTAAAGCCAACTGTCGGCTTTTCTTGTACTGATAAACTTCTTTCTCGACTGGAATTTTTAAAACAGAGAGTCCAATTCTGAAAGATAAAAAACGTCGAATCGGAATAAGCAGTTTCTATGTTGTCAATAAAAGTGATCACAAATTAAATTTATTTTTTATCAAGAACTTAACAATCAATGAATTACGGAACTTTTAAGTATTTAATTGACTTTTGAAATTAAAATATTTGTGATTAGTACAAATTTTCAGACGTTTAGAAATATTTTTTTATGCCAAAATATGTTTTAATTCGATTTTCTAATAATCAGAGATCAAATTTCTTTTTTCAAAAAAACTTTGTTCCTACATTCTAAGAAATAGAGTTTGAAAGTTGTTTGTTTATTTTTAAATAAATAAATGTTATATTATTTACAAAAAAAAAAAAAAAATAAAAAATAAAATACAAGCCATGGCTTTGACCGTAGAAGCCCTTTTTTATTTTTGTTTGTTTTCGGCACAGATTCATCTTTGCAATCTTTTAAGTCCTCATAATGGCTATTGTCTCAATTCTAGTAACAGGTGCTTAATCCATGTTTTATCATTAATCTGAGTATTGAAAATCTTAGTCGACTAGTCGACTTAATGTGACACGAACATTGGCAAAGTTATCTTTTATTTATTTCAGTCTATTGCTTTATGCAAAGTAAACAGTTATTTTTTTTTCTTAATTTAAAAAAAATTCTTAGTTCGTCTGCCGTGTGCTGAACGAACACTTTGTTTTATCTCAAATTTAATTGTCGTAGGCTACGTTTTTATTATTTTCTTGATTAATTTCTGAATATAAATCTCATTATTGTTTAAATCAAAACAAGTTCTAGTTAAAACTTTTAAATGTCTCCTAGTTCTCATTTAAAACACTTATTTATTTTTTTTAATACATTTAGACAACTTTGTGTGTATGAATGCAGAAAAGTTTTCTGTGAAACATCTGTTAACAATAAGTTTGGTATACACATTCATACAAACATTTTAAGATACAAAAAACACAATTTCTCTGAGTTACAGAAGAAAATTATAAAAGATCGCATTTTAACCCTTTTTCCTCAAACTTAAATTTTGTTTTAAACAGTTGTTTTTAACTAGTTTCAATACAAAAAAAAAACTTATTTCCCTAAGGGTTCTAAAATTTGTATCGATTAAAAGTAAGATGGAATATAAATAAATATATTTATATAAAAGTGTGAGTGTCGAAAGAGGTAGCCGTGACCTTTCAAAACTGATACATCTGCTACAACATCAGTAGAAGAGCATAAAAGTAATCAACAGCTAAATAGAATAGAACAAAAATATTTTGTGCTTTGCAACTTTTGGTGATCCGAACTGAAGTCTGCTGATTTAGCAAATATACGCTTGACCAAAGTAGCCACCCAAAGTACAAAAGTCTGCCTGTCAAGATTCAAAACGCCTTTAAATAAAGAAGGAGGTTATCAACTCTTGTGAACGTTGATTTTTTATGTTTGTGCCCACAGAACTTAGTCACTCCAGAATCAATTTTGTTTTTTTTTTTCAAAAACAGTTTATAATTTTAAATTTTACAAGGTATCCCCTACAATATTCATATTCTACGTGTATTATGAGCCGCAAAGGGCACTACTTTTTAATTAAAAAAAAAAAACTTCGAATCACTATAGCTCCCAGTAGCAAAAAGTAGTACAAAAGTAGATCCTAAAATTAAAGGGTGTCCCTATAGGTGACGTAAATTGACTTTCTTTTTAACCGTTTTAGGTTGTTAAGAATGTCTATTGCTACGGCCGTTAAAATAGCAAATTATCAAAATTAAAAATTAAATGGAGCTTCAATAGTTCATTTAAATTGATGTCTATAGTCATACCTGTGAGCAGTTATTCACAGACGGTTGAAAATTCAAAGAAATCTTTATTGGTAAGTCCGCTATAATGACAAGTATAAAATTTGTATTTGGAAATTAAAGGGTGTCTCAATAGTTGTTATATGAAACATATGTCTTAACTTTTGAACCAATTATTTATTATCTGTGTATACTTCCTTCTAAATGGCTTTGGAGAGATCGCAGCTCGCTATGTGCAATTTTCTATAATTGAGTCTCAATGAATTCAGCTACCGCAGCAATTGTTTTTCTGTCTTAAACCACTCCAACCGCCAAGGGTATCAAATAAATATTAACTTATTTTATTGTATTTTCTTTACTGTGTAGTTTATGTTCTTTCTCATTGAATATAAATGTTTCAATACAATTGTTATATTTATTCTAATAAAATATTTGAAAATTCTCTGGTAATTGACCACAGTAAAATAGTTTTGCTCTACATGACATGATTTACGACCACTGATGTGAAATTTAGAAAAACCAACTTCGCACATTCTAACAAAAAATTGTGGATTTGTATTAAATGGGCCAAACGATGGAATTTATTTAATTTTTTTACTCACTATTTGTTTTCCCATCTAATTATTTTCTTTTTCGATATCGTCGTCATTCAGTTAAATCTTGTTAAAATGCACTTGATATTTATTCTCTTTTATATTTATGTTCTTAATACAACGACTTAATTGTTCTTAATTATAAATCAATATTAATAAAAAGATAATAAAAATATAAAAAATAGTGAACATTAAATAAGAGAAATGGAACTGAATATTCGTTAGGAGGCAGCTTAGTTAGTTTCCATTGTGGAATTCATCTATAGAAATGACACAGGCTACACTGTTTGAGATGTAAAAGAAAATAAAAAACTAAAAGAGAAAAAAAATTTATTGTGTGAGATTCATCTATAGAAATGGCACAGGCTGCATTGTGTCGGATGTAAAAGAAGAAAAAACTAAACTAAAAAAAAAAACTTTATTTAGCGCAGTTTTTTAATTTTTTATTCATGCAATGAATAAAATTATGTTTATTTCTGTTCGTTTAAACGAAAAAAAGGAGAGAATAGAATAGAATTAATAATTAAGGAAAATTAAATTAAAATAAAATTGCACGTAGCATTTCAGTGCGTAATTTAAACAAAACAAAGCAATTGGGGACACTTCCGTAATGCAACTCAGGTGTAATTATTTTGTTGCAAAAGTGTCGTAATTTACAATTTAAATTTCTAAACATTAAGAATTATTTAAATTTGTTAACTATGCGGCTTAAAAAGCTTTTTATGGCCGCTTTGAAATACTTATTTTTAGTTGGATTTTTATAAATTTTATTTTATTGTTGTAGCGAAGCCTTGATATATACAATTGATAATATTTAATGTTATATTTTTAATGAAATTAATTAAACTTTTAGTCAGAAGAAAAAGGCTTTGAAAAAAAATTTTTATCACAAAAACGGAAATCTTCCACTACTCTTTCCACTATTCGTTGGTTCAAAAGCCCATAAAATAATCAACGTAAAATAAATATAAAATATGTAACCCATCTTACACTCTTTGTATTATAAGAGTTTTTTGAAAAAAAAAATTATTTTGAAAAAAAAAAACTTTAAAAAAAAATTTTTTATACTTTTAATACACGTGGAAGCTGTTTAAAGGAAAAAAATAAATTATTAAAATTGGGAAATAGTTACCTCAATAGACACAAACAACAGTTATAAACAAATCGAGTACAAATCGTTATAATAACTGTATTTTTTTTCAATTTAGAAATAATTATTCAAGAAACAAGGAACTTTAAGTTTTGATTTTATTTGAAAATTTATTAAGATTCAGTTATAAAAGGCTGCTCAACTTTAGCTTTATAAGACAATATATTTGTAAAATGTAGAAGAACATGGAAACCTTAAAATCTTCTATTTATTTTAAAATTTTAATTAAAAAGCAAAACTAAAGAAAAAAAGTGCCATGTCAGTGATTTATGTAACTAAGTATACGACGAACATTAGTATTAGGAACTGAAACATCAGGAAAACATCAGTGTATATTTGTAATTTTCACATACTTTAACACTCACAAGCAAACAAAATATTTACAAAAAAAAAAGAAAAAAAAAACTTAAGCGAGAGGGCACATTCACCCTTGCATACGCACCAGTATTTGTGAAATTTTAAGAATTTGTGAACATATTTGTATCTCTGTATTCTCAAGGAAAAAAAAAAAATAATTCAGTTGACACATGACATTTAATTTAATGCGCTGTTCATTCGTTTTTTGTTCAAATGTGAAATAAATGTATTTTTGGTTGTTTAGTTTCAGCTTCAGTTTCGTTTTGCCTGCCTGTCTGTTCTTTTTGACTTTTAGTTGGACAGCCCTATAGGTTTCCGTTCTAAAATTTTGTTGTTTTATTTACACAACCACTGTGTTTGCACTTTACAATCCCACACATGTTACTTTTAGTTTTTGTTTTTTTCTCTTCCTAGTTTTTAGATTTGCCAAAAATTTATGTGGAAAAGGAATTTAGCCATTTTCTACTTTTAGCAGCTCAAGCAAATTAGACATTTAGCCTAAATCGCCTGTTGGCTTAAATATCTATTTATAAATTAATTTTATGAAACATTTATTTAGAAAGCATTAGCGGCTGTCTAACCAATTTTTAACAACTAAAAATTATACATCTGTACAGTTTTTTACGTAAGTTTTTGAAGTCAAAAATGCTTTAATTTTTATGCAGTCTAAACAGATTTAAGGCCACTATTACAACTCGCCGTTAGTTAAAGGTGTAAAATTGTCCGCTTTGTAAAGACGTCTGCATTATTAAAGCTTCCATTTTTTATTGTTATTACTACGATTAATATAAATAGTTAATGGATAAAAAAATAATATAATAAATAAATGTTTAATAATGCAAATTTATTTATCGTTGCATATTATTGCTCTCTTGGCTCTTAAAAATTAATGTATCTCTAGTCACTTAGATAAACAATTATTAGAAATTTTTTAAATTTTTTTATGCAAAATATCATAATTAAAAAATTATGTAAAAAAATTTATTCAAACACTACTTCAGTTGGAAAACTTTACGTTTGTAAAAACTTTTAATTTTGACCTAAATTATTTAAAGAAAAATTAATTGAAGATTTATTGTCAACACTATGACAGGCAATTAGAAATTTTACAAACCTTTTTTCATATGAAAGAGTTCCCTGAAACGCAATCTATTTTTGAAATATTTTAGCTAAACAAATGCTGATACAGTTATGTTTTCCTTTGTCGATGTTATCCTAGCAGTCGCTGAAAAATAATTTTTTAAAAATAATTGAAACTGCAAAATGGCCCTGGTTGTGATGAAATGGAAAATTACTACACTTTTATTAATAAACTAGAACTTTTGAAATATTTCATATTGAAATTAAAAAAAAGAGTTTTAAGAGTTTTTTATTTTGATCAAAGAATTGTGGGGACTACTGTAATTAAAACAATCAAAAATATATTAAGTTTCATAACATAAGATAATTCCTTTTATTTACGTAACGCTAAGCATTTACTTCTGTTTATAAATGAGTATGAGCAAGAAAGTGTGATATTAAAGCGAGGAGGAAATAAATTTACTCTTAAAACATCGTAAAATAGCAGACAGGTAAGATGATTCAACAGTGTGTGATGGTATTAATCAAGTCAAATTAAGAGCTCTGTTAAAATGGATTCATTTGAAAAATCAGTAGCAATTAATATTTGTGTTCACATTTATCGGGAATAGTTTCTTCTAAATTTTGGATAAGTTTTTACAAGTTTGTTTCACAGATTTCAAAACAAAAAAGTTTTTCATTCAACTTTTTTGTTGTTGTTGTTCTTTATTTATATTTGATTTTTATATAGGTGTTTTTATTTATTATAATTTTTATTTTATTCTTGTATTATTGTATTGTATTGTATATCTTGTATCATTTGATGCAGTAATAATTTTGAATTTGTTATGTTTTGGCAGTCGGTACTTCTTTTTTATTATTTTGGTTGGTTGGCTTTTTGTAAATTTTTTTCAAGTATCTATCACAGTTTCTATTTTCTTCAGTTTTTGTGGTCTCAAATATTAAATGTTGTATTTGGCAATCTTTTTTTAAAAGTTTTTTTTGTAAGTTTTACTATTATTATTTGTAAGATAAAAAAAAATTACATAAATCACATTTGGATTTTTTTTTTCATCGTGCATGCATAAATCCTTGCACACTAGAAAAGAAAGTTACATTTGTGACAGTTTAAAATAATGTAAGATAGAATAAATATAAAATAGCCTTGTGGTCTTTCAGTTTTTTTGTTGCTTTTAGGAACTTTGTAAAAAAAATTAAACTTTCTGCAAAAATAATTAATTGATTTGCCAGGAAAGAGTAACAGTTCAAGACCATGATCAATAAATCCGATTTAAGCTAAAATCTCTTTTAGAGGAGACACTACTAAATTTTTGCTTTAAATAAGGTAAAGTTTACATAAAATTTTTTATCAATTATTAGAATTTTGATGGGACGAAATACATCAAAACTAAAACAGTTAGAATAATTTATGAAATAAAAATTGAGATAATTTCAAAGATACTTATTTGCTGTTTCTGTATTAGAGGCGATCTACTCGGAAATAACTTAAAAAAACTTAGTGCTTTTCATATACATTCTTCAATAGATTTGTTCGCCTGTAATACTGAAATAGCACATTAATGTCAGTAATTGCCTTTCAATTATCTTTTTAACAAATATCAATAATAAATAAAAATATTGAATAACTTCAACCAGCTAAATAACATTAAAAGAAGTTTTTTTTTCTAAAACAGAAAGTGTAAAGAAAAGGCTCATCATGTGATTGTTAAATAGGATTGTTAAAAATTTTACTTTCTCCGTACTCTATTTTATAAACCAATTTAAATATTAAAATTGTAATTGTAACAATTTCTGACTTTAGTTACGTGTAAATCATTTAAATCTTCATGTTACTGAGACAACTACTGATGAAAGACTCTGATGTGTAGGATATTGTAAATATGACAACAGCAACATTAACGTCACGAATGATAAAAGTAAAACAGAGACCCTGTAGCTTTAAGCTGAAAATAGACACAACCACACAATTATTTTTTGCTTTTGCATAAATGTATGTGTATTTGTTGGGTTGACGGAACAACACATAGCTGCGTCAACAATTATTAGAATCTAACGGCTTAAATACGTTAATAAATTGAAAATATATTATTTTTATTATTGTGTGTTATTTCCCTGTTGCGTACCTTTTACGTTTGTGTGGGTTCGATTCTTGAGAATTTTTAAAAACACCTCTATTTTATTACTTGGAACAATTTTAAAAACATTTAATCCAAAACGTGCCTTAATGGAAATGAAAGACCCAAGTTGTCTAATTACGCACGTGACTGGTTTATTTATTACAAAAAAAAAAAATCAAAAATATCTAGCTGTTCTGAATATTATAAACCCTTCACCATAAGTAATGTATAATACTTTACATAAGAATTTTACCAGGTCTTAATGGTTTAAGCATTTTAGAAAAATTTTAGCATTTTTCTGAAAGATCTCTTCAAAAGCCTTAAAATAATACCCATATTGATATCTTTAAAAATATGGTGCACAATCGTACTTTTCTATAAAAAAAATTCATGAGCCCATAACTCGAAAAAATATAGGCGACCACCAATTTTTTTAATTGAGGCTTTTTTTATTTTTTAATTTTGTATCGCCTCATTTATTTTGTTGTTGATAGGAGTTACTTTATTGTTTTAAATATTATGGAAAAATTAGAGGCAGGCTTCGAAGGACAAGGATTGATCTAGCTGATTTTAAATAACAAAGTTTTTGAAACTGTCTGATCACTTGGCGTATTTAAATTTTCTCTAGCTCATCTAGTTTCTTGGCAAAGTTGATTTCAACACTGACACAAACGGACAGAAGGAAATCCTTCAATCGACTTCGCTATGCAAAAGAACATAGATTATCAATACTTTATGGGGTCGGAAATGGATATTGTGAAAATTACAAACAAAATGACTACGGAATAATAAACCTTTTTTCTTGTGGAAGGAGTATAATAATGTCCTGGCGATTTTCAAAAATAAGAAAAGCAGTCACTCAACACATGACTCTGAGTACTTCATAAAACGAAAAATGGAATGATAAAACTTTTTGAAATTTTTGACACGGCTTACTGACGACGACCAATAATATAATAATCAATGAAGCCTGAGGGCGGTGTTCCCGCTATTTAACGTTACAATCTATTAAAGAGTGACCCTCTCAAAATTTAGCATTAGCTTTTTTAAGACAAACGTGCATTTTTAAGTTAAAGCTTGTAGGTATTCTATGGAGTGACGAGTACTCACTCTACAACCAAAGAAATAATTAGTGATCAAGTAAGTATTTTAAACAAATAAAAGGGGTAACTAGTGTCGAAGTCAATATATGCGGTTTTACATTAGTGTTAGGATCTATGATATCAAGAGTCCATGATTTCATTTCTATGACAACAAACCTGACCTTTCAAAAATTAAAAAAAGATGATTTTGTATTGGAAGTTAACATTCTTTGAGATTACCCGTAGTTAAGCTCTTAAATTTCACTGGCCAAATCGCCAAGGATTTTGTTTAATTTTAGCAAAGCTTAAATACACATATCCTTAGATTTTGCAGAAGAATTCAAACAAAATATTTAACGTTAGACAAATCTTCAACAACGAACAATGGAGTTATATTTCTTATTTTATTGCAGTGCTCAAAAATTTGGTTCTTATAAATGGAATTTTCTTCCTTAATAAATTAAAAGAAATTTTTCTTAGTTTCATAATTTTTAAGGATTCTTATGTTAAATTTTTTTGGTATAGGGAAATCTGTTTTTTTTTATAAAGAAACATATTTATAATTTTAAATGAATTTATTTTATTTGAAAGTTTTTTTTTTTTTCTTTTAATTTCGAGGTTAATCGCAGAGGCTTTTCAATTATTTCTCTTTTCAGTTGAGTGCTTTTCCCAAAAAATATATATACTTTTGGAATTTGTTCAAAGAACCTGTTAATGTTAGATTCACATATAAAACATACTGACATACAAACGAACAACACAAATATTTGTGCTTTATACAACCTTTAACATTCGCATATCTAAATAAATTGAATTAACTGGGGAAAACAAATTGTTGGTAAATATTTTCTTATGTACAAAATATATACGAAATAAAATAAAAAGCAAGAAAAGGAAAGGAACGAACAAACGCTAATAAACCGTTACAAACAGAACTAGTGAATGAAAAATATAAAATGCTCTCACACAAATTACCTTCTCGTGTACAATTTAAAAAACACTCCTACTCGTAGAATTTCTTATACGAGTGCTGTTACACTTAATTTGAAATGTTTTGTTTCTTTACATTCCTATAGCCCTGAAATACAAAAATAAATAAAAAAAACATTTTTCAAATATTGTTTATTTCCTTAACAACATCATACGCATTTGTTCTGTAAGTAACTCCTCGCAAAAGAACACGCCTTCAAATTTATATTTTTTGCGTTTTTCTGTTTTGGTCTTCTGAAAAGAACTTTTATTTAAAAAAAAAATCTTTAGCAAATACATGATTTCTTTTTTTTTAAGATTTAAAAAGATTTGAGTAAAAAAAATTATATGCAATAAAATAAAAAAAAAAATACTTAAAGCGTACCAAAAATATACTTATTAAATACAAAATTAAATTAAAGCTTTTAGTTTGAAGAGATTCACTCAACTGAAAATAAAAATTGTAACAAACTTGTTATACTTTTCAAATACGACACTATCCTCATCAATAAAAATAATATTTGCTGCAAATCAGTATGCTTCCCTTTGCCTCTCGTAATAAAATATATAAAAAGTATAAATAAAAAAAGTTTTGACTTATTTTTTTAATTATTAACTTAATTATTTGTGACGAATTGTTTTAAGAAAAAGTTTAAGACTTTTACATTAATGAGTGAATAATTTGTATTATGAGCGCTATGACAGCCTTTTTTGTTAATGGCTTGACATAATGCATCGATAGCAAAAATAAATAATTTTGCTATAAATGTACTATTGGCAATAAAGTATGACAGTATCAGGTCATTAATGACAAAAATGCTAAAAGAAACTTCAAGAACTAACAGCGCTTTAGTTTTCTACACTCATACGATGACACATATCCATGTATATATCTATATACCCCAATGTCAAAATCTACCCTATTTGTGTTTGAATCCAAACAAAAGAACAAACATTAACATTTCTCTAGATAAACTAACAATAAAAAATGTTTACTTTTTATGATAGGAGCCTTGTTCTGTGACTCAATTTTCTAACTTTTTTTACAAATTGAATTAAAATAGAACCAAATACAAACACTTGCATATTTTGTATTGAAGGGCGTGTATTTACTTAAAATTTTTAAGACTCTTCTTTTTACAAATTTCTGGCTTTCCGGAAGTAAAGAATTGTTGCGCTCAGTACTGCAATTTTGGAGTTCTACTGTGCGCCTTAACAAAAATTGTTATCTTGAAGTTTAACAATTCTGTATATAAATTTCTTAAGATGCCAAATTTTTAATTTACATGTTAAAAACCACTTTCACTTATGCATGGAAGCCTTAAATCAACAAAATGTAGTTCGCTGGCGACACAATGAGTTTTTAATGAAAATTAAAAATTAATATAAATTTTTACTATGCATGGATAACATCATGACTACTCTTTCTTTTTTTTTTTGAGTTGTCGAGATATATGTTATATTTATTTTTCGTTGTTATCGATATGCGCTTAAATTGCCAAATATTTTTGGAGTCGCTCACCTTTGATGGATTTTTTTCCTTATGAAACGAAGAAATAATACTTAACAAAAAATTCATTTCTTTATTATCGCAGCGTCTTTATTAAATCAACTTGTAGCAGTAAAAATTAATGAAGAAAAACGAAGAAGATCGCGCACAGAATAAAAATTCCAGCTGTGATTGCAAATTAATTAGAATGCAAAATTATGCCAATCGTTCCTTACAAAAAAATATGATAATAATTCTATGTGGACCTAAGACTGTAGTTGCTTGCTTTGTAAGCCGGTCTTGTGAATATTGAATTGAAATTTGAGCCATTGATAGCCGTGTTTTTAATTTTTTGTTTTTTATTTCAAGTGTCATTCAGACTTACACATATTTTTAATAACTTACATATTCCTTCGAACCAGAACATATAAAAAACGTGTACTTACCCATGTAAGCCAGAGCGCTGGCGTATAAGAAGTAGCTACGTTCAAGAGGTCAGACCTTTAGCTTAACGTACTAGTGACTAAAGGTGGGTCCCCCTAAGGCGCTGACCAAATACACTAAAGGATGTATGAATGTATTTAACTTTCCTATTGGGCACCAAGCTACAGTCATGCATCCACCAGGCTTTAGTGTATTTGGTCAGCACAAGATTAGACGCCTGGCATAAAATCCGTATACAAATGATAAGTTAATTATTAACTTATTATAAATTTACGGATTTATGTCAGGCGTTCTGTAGGCATTTGTAGATACAAAAAATTTGTATCACAATAAATAAAAGCAATAGAAGAAAAACTAAAGGGCAAAAATAATTGTTAATAATAAAGAAAACTTGACGACCAATATAACGAAGAGGAATCAGTTAATACAAAAAGGGTGAATATCATTACAAAATGTGGAAAAAATGCAAAACTGAAAATATTCATTTACAGGTTACACCAAAAAATAATTTTTGTCCCTTAAATTTTTTGATTTAGTTTAAATATTTTAAACAATTTAAAGTTGTGTGGAAAACTATCTTAATTAAATAATAAAACTATTTCAATTTTAAATTAGATTTTTAAAAATTCATTAAATTTTATTATTGTAATTGCTGCAAAAAAAAACATTTTTTTCTTTGTGTATATTTTTTGTTGTTGTTTTTGTTCACGACATCGATAGAAAAAGGAAGTCAAGCGGACATAATATAATCACAGTGGACTATATTCTGCTTTTTTTTTGCAACTATTTATTTATCAGGTTTCTCTTGAATCATCAGAGCAAGACTGATATCAACCTTGAATTATAAAAATAACAACAAAAATATTTTTTTTTCTTTTACGAAGCACAAGTTTTATATTTGTATAATAAAATTAATTACAAACAGACACGAATGTTTATACATTTTCATTAATTATTTATGAATCTCACCGTCGAATGTTTTAAAAAGGTCACTTCTTCTGTAAACAACTTAATTTGAATATCTTAAATTGAATTGACCATTTTTATTATGATGAAAAGACGACAGCAAAATTAATTGTAATTGCATTTTAAGGATGTTTTAAAATTCATGAAAGGTTTATTTTTAATTTATTTTTTAAATTTAGAAAAAATATAATTTCTTTAAATCTTTGTTTTTCAATTGAATTATAAATTACACAAGGCAGGCCAAAATTATCTCTTTAATTTTGGTGGTGCGTAAGTTTAAAGGTACCCTTTTTATTTAAATCTATAATGCATCAACATGTTTTTTTTTTTATTAAATTAAAAATTAAACATATTTCATCATCATATTCAACAAATTTCGATAAATATTACGACGTAAACAGATATCAGTTCATCATAAAAAATTTTTAATAAAAAAAAAATCTTTACGGAGACTTGGAATCTGCATACAAATGCATAAATGGTGAAGTAGGAAATAGAAAGTGGCACGCACAATGTTATTCATCTGCACTAATACTCTCCGTGTGCACGCCATTTCGCTTGTACAGGTTTATTTGATTTCTCATTGTTTTGCATTTAATGCTTGAGATGAGGCCCTACTTCTGTATTAAAATTTAAACGACATCTTGTATTGATTTTTAGTTATTTTTTTTACTTCAGTGAGCTTTCGATTAAATTGTAGTAATTCGTACTTCATACTTTTATTCTCTGTAGTTTGCAGATGATAAAATTAAATTGTAATAACAATTTGCCTTTTATTTAATACAAACATTTTTGTTGCTCAGCATGCATTTTTACATTTTTGCGATATCATAACTGAATGATGAGTTAAAGTTAAAGAACCAAATTAATTATTATACATAATCACAAGTTTATGCAAAAGCTTTTGTTAAAACATCGGTATTTAGTTAGTTAAATTAAAAGAATGCAATTTCTTAAATTTTTCAATGAAGTTTCTAGTTATTTGATGAATGAAAAATGTTTCTGCACTTATTGCTGCCAAAGACATGTATAAAGGAAAAAAATCAATAAGAAGAGGTTTTCAATTAAACTCTTTAAAAGTTTTAGATATTTTGACCCACATCTGTTATCATTCGAAAATTTTAAGCGTAAATCTTTTTCTTTCAATATTCGTATTTTCTATAATTGATAAAGGTCTTTCATTGGTGGATCAAAGTAAAAAAGCAGCAATTTAAAAATAGACCAAAGTCCTTCTTTTTTATTTTATTTATTTAATATTATTTTACAATGTAACTAAGCCCAATGTAACGTAAATAGTTAACAAATTGATTAATTAATATTTATCTATTAATAGGTATGTTTCTTTACTTTTTGGGTAAAGTTCGTGAAAATGAGAGCAAGTGTAATTTTCTCTCATCAAGAGAAAAAATTGTTTAAAAGTATGGGAACCCAAATTAAAAAGTCAAAGTGTTTTGACTGTTTCAATAAAAAAAAAACAATTAAAAAAAAAATATGAAAAAACCAAAGAGTCGTTTCGAATTTGTTGCGTTTATCAGCTCGCAAAAAAACATATTTGGGACTTTCTGCAAATTTATGGATAAATTTAAATATAATTCTCTCGATATGCACACGTGTTGTTTGAATTCTTTATCCCAAAATGATGGAACAATTTCATTAAAATAATTTGGAATAGCTGTTCCTCTTTTGGCATTCAAAAATTTCAAAAAGATCCAACAAAACTGATTCTTCTAAGTTAGAATCATGTTCAATTAGGTCTAGATTGTCGTCGCAATCACTAGAATCACTTCAACTATCTACCAAATCTGCAACAATGTTTTTTTACTCGCTTTCATTTGCCATTACAAATTGTCTTTTATTTTAGAATAACTATTTTTTCAGTTGTTTTTATTTGGTTTATGTTTTACAGCAGTTTCACAAATATACATAAATAACTTGCACGAAGAAGAAGTTTGGGCTGTTCCGTGCAAGAAGAAGAATAACTTTATTCTCTCAAAACCGCTCTCATTTACGCAATTTATAAGTACGGGGACGCTTTTCCTACGGGATCCCAAAGTAGAGTAAAGAAACAGACCGAATATATACGAAGTAAGGCTACAGTAGAAGGCGAAGAAAATATTTTCTTTAAAATAATTTTTTTTATTTGATTGATACTTTAGACAGTTTAAGTAAAAGTTGAACTGGAGGTAGCAACTCGACGTTTTTTCTTTAACAAAAGTATTAAACAAAGTATTGAATTTCAGTGCTTTTGTGATTTTATTGAATTTGTTAATTAAACTTGTTTACTTATGATTAAAAAAATATAATTTCATTGGTCTTATATTATTATTAAACAAAGTTTTATATTAAATTTAATTTTTATATAATCAGAAAATTTTTCATTCCTATTTGATTTAAATATGATTTCCGAATCAATTATAAATAAAACCTTAAAAGGGTGCATTTTTTTATAAATTTATAAATTTTTTTAAATTTTTGAAAAATTTTTGAAAATAGTTGTTATATATAAGAATTAATTATTGTCTATTTTGTTTAATATTTTTAGGGGTGGACCTGGCCTAAGATGGGGAGCGTGCTGTTTGCAGCTGTGTTCATAGCGTTACATTTTGTTACCGGCGGCCTGGCCAACCCAGATGCAAAACGTTTATACGACGATCTCTTGAGTAACTACAATCGTTTGATAAGGCCTGTTGGCAATAATTCTGATCGT
Source organism: Cistogaster globosa (assembly GCA_937654795.1). Classification (NCBI taxonomy): domain Eukaryota; kingdom Metazoa; phylum Arthropoda; class Insecta; order Diptera; family Tachinidae; genus Cistogaster; species Cistogaster globosa. The sequence continues at coordinate 175,058,207 of OW569403.1, forward strand.
TTAACGGTCAAAATGGGCTTACGTTTGTCACAGTTAATTGATGTTGTGAGTACCGCTAATCAATTCTTTATTTCAATTTTATCTTTTTGTTTTACACTCAAATAAATTGATATAAAAAAGCCTTTTATACTTTTGTAGTCAAATAAATAAAAAAATAAAAAAAATATGACAACAAATTAATAATAATAAATTAATTAAATATACTCGTCTATTTAATTATTTAACTCAGGCACAAAATTTTCAAAACTCTACTACAATTAAAACACCATAAAAATGGAATTCAATGTGATTAAAAATTTAATTTTAATTAATAGAAAGATCAGTGTCATAGTGGCCAAATCCCTTATCCATATTTTTGTTTATTAGTGTGAATATTTTTAATTGGCTGCTTGTGAGTACAGGCGTTTATCAATAAATCTAATTGTGATAATTTTTAATTGAACCTTAACTTTTTAAAATATTTTGTAGAAAAGCTTTATAAATTATCTCTTCGCTGCAATTATTTTTTATCAACTTTTGAATAATTAACTATCGATCACACATGTTTTTTTTAAGTGCAAAAATATCACTTCACAAATCAGTAGCATTGCAAAAATAAGATAAATATTTGAGTCAAAGTGTGATTTAAATTTCGATACTTTAACAGTTATCATTATCACATCTTTGATTTTTATTGCCATTTGTGATAGATGCTTGAAAAGTATCAATTTTCACTTTGATTTCGATGTACAATTTGTGCTATTGTTTGCCAACCTGTAGGCTTTTCTGCCGTTTGAGTTCTTTGGGTATAAAAATTTTATTCAAATCAATAACTTGAATTTTCTTCTTTAAAAAAAAAAACATTCGAATTCATAAACAACAAATATCTTTTTACACCCAGTTTATGTTGTTAAAAAAATAAAATCTGATAGAGAATAATTTATTACCAATATCTTTCAATAACTACAAGTGCAAAAGGAATTGTGAAGCATAAAATGTGCTGTAACTTACCAGTCACGTGATGCAACTTACACCACATTGCTCCAATACATTTAATATTTTTTAAATCCCCAAAAAATTAAATTCATCGTTACGTTTGTATGTTTTCTTCCATTCATGCAACCATCCAATTTTTACAGAAATTCCTTTTTATAGGTAACGTGTCTGTATTTTTAGCAATTGATGGATTCACATTACTGCTGCATTACTGACCTTCTCCGTAAATAAATTCTTCGTACTTTTTACCAAAATTGTTTACATAAGTGCTCTTGGAGCAATTTAGAAATTAATTAAAAGCGAATGAATTTCTTGAATTTAGTAACTGGCCTTAATTAAAGAGAAAATTAAGAATGCGGGGCTTAAAAATTCGTACTAGTACTTCATATAAAAATGATTCGCATTTAATTTAATACTTCTACCCGAGAAGCATTAATAAGAATTAATACAATTGTTTTTAATTAAAAATAAATTAGTATTTTTGTTGACGTTAAGGAAATAGAAAACAATTTTTTTATTACAAATCCCTTTTTTAACTGCATTTAATTTTAAAACAAAACCAATTTTAGATAAAATTTCGAGGTTATAAAATAACTTTTCCAACTTTAGTTAACTTATCTAAAATTTACACAGAATTTTAATAATGGATGTAAATAAATATTTTAAATATTATAATTTCTATGTAAATCTGATAAATTTTTATATTTCAACTACCAAATAATAATAAAATAAATAAACTTGTGTTTGAAAGATTTAAACTTTTTATTTATATTGTTATTTTTATTTTTTTTACCAAAGTAACCCAAAAAAATTAGAGTAAGTTTAAATCAATTTTTATTTCTAATTTTCTAAGCACTAAAAGAGTTTTTTTAAATAAAAATATTGTTTATTATGTTTTTCTTTACTTTAATGTTTTGCCATACCGTTGGGTGGCATCTTTAGGAATTATTTATTTATTTAAAATATTTATTTTAAATACAAATTATTTTAAAAAATAAAGCAGTTTATTTGCTTTTTTTTAATAATACAATTAAATAAAAATTTATTTTTTTCTTATTTGCAGAATTTAAAAAATCAAATCATGACGACAAATGTTTGGGTAGAGCAGGTAAACCTCAAATATTAATTATTTTTCATTTAACAATTTTGATCACAACTTTTCTTTGTTTGGCTTTTCCGTTTATACACTTCTTGTTTAATAAAAACAGGAACGATGTCTTTATTTATTAGCAATGCTTTACAAATTGACAAGATAGAAAGCGTTATTTATACCAAAACAAAAATACTTGTGGAAGAAAAATGTGTAAAAATATATTTAAATAAATAAATTAATTAACGCTTTCCTTATTTTCCGTAAAATAAACGTTTTAGGTTACGACACATTTCTCGTATTAATAACTAACCGAACCTTCAAAAAATGTTTTTTACATTTAAAGCTCTTGTCTTTCCCATAAAGATTTCATGCATCAAATATGTTTAAAGAAAATTAATTTTGTGCTATAAAATAAAAAAATCAATCAAAATTAAATAACTCTGCTTATAAACTTTTGAAACAGAAACTATTACGGTGGCTATTAAAACGTTCCTTTTTATCTACAAGAGTTCACATAAATATTTTTAAAATAAAGTTAATAATTAAAATAATTGTTTTTTCAAATGTATTTTGATTCCTTTTACATTCTGTAAAAATATTTATGTAGGAAATGATAAATAGTTAAAAGCCATTGTATTATTTTAAGAGCTTCAAAAGCTGCTGGATGCTATTTTTTATTTAATGCATTTAGATATTAAAAATGGATATCAAATTATTTATAGAAAAATTAATTAACGCCATACAAAGTAGTGGATAATTGTTATTATCATAATAAGTCATTGTGTTATCAATTTCAATGCAAATACAAACAATTGTTCACAAACAAAATAAATTCATATAAATACTGGCATAAAAAATTTATATAAATTGAAAAAACAAAAAAAAAAATGCACTCAAACTAATAGATAATAATAATAGTTTATGCATACACGCACACACATACATGTATGTAATTAGTCATATATACTATACATTTGCACACACGCATACATAATCACACAAGGATTTCGTAGGCATACTGCCTTCATACAGGATGCACCAATCCTTAAAATCCATAAATAAAGTTTTTTAAATATTTGCAGTGATAAAAATTAGGAAAAAAGTGTTTTGTTTAAAGGATATATTTATTGAGATCATCATAAATAAAAAACCCATTGATACATCTCTTTATGTTGAATTTTCCATTGTAGCCCTCTTCTCTTAAGGCAGGATCGCCTAAACAAAATATGTAAAGAATTTGTAAAAATTGAGAGCATATGCGAATGAAAATTTGATAGTCGTATGGCTCCCTTTTTTTGGAATTTTTTAAAAAACAATTACGAATCATTAGATCAGGGATGCATTTTTCTACAAATCGCCCAGAATCCAATGTTAACCAATTTTGTAAACGCACAAAGATCTATCGTAAGATTTTTTGACTCATTTTGAAAACACGGATGGGATTGTACATTTTACTTTGTAAACTTTATTTTATAGGAATGTTACTTAAAGAGAACTAGTACTCGTAGTATACTGAACTAGAATTCAGTTTAGACTCTGGGAAAATTTTTAAAAATATTAGTTTTGCAATTTGCCGATCTTTTTAAGAAACTTAGTTTGAAAAGTAACTTCATAATCATTTACATGAAGTGGTAAACTGATGGTGAAATAATAAATCGGAGTATTCATATTTTTTAATTAAGTTGAAAATTGCGAAAGTTTGCTTGAAATTTCTTTGTTGGTGGAAAAACTTTTAATGATTTATAAGAAAAAGTTCAAGAACGTTCATGACTAAAAATATTTCTGTTGAAAATGTGTGACCCAGCATGATCAAACCTTTTTTCATGACAGTGTGTAACTAAATGTGATATAAGGTTTGAATTTCCCAAATTATTAAATTACGCCATAAAAATAAAGAAGATTGCGGGGGTAGTATAGAGCTAAAGGTAATCGTTTAGGGACCTCTGTTTTAAACTAAAACTAGTGGAACCCCTGCATTACATAGTATCCACGTGTGAACGTATTGTAAAAATATAAATATTTTCTGTTTTCGAATCTGACCTTTAGTTGATTGAATGTTTATTTCTTTGTGTCAAGGAAAGCCAAAAATAAATAAACCACAAACATACAAACAAATAAATGAATTAATCAACAAATAAAAAGTTATTTTGCTTTTTATTATTTGCGTTAATTTTGTTTTTTAATTATTTATTCACATTTTAATTAGATTTTTGTTTATTGTTCTATTTGTGTATTTAATTGTAATTTTGCCCCTGTTGACTGTATTTTTTGTTTTTCATTTATTTTTTTCCTAGGAATGGAATGATTATAAATTAAAGTGGAATCCAGATGATTATGGTGGAGTTGACACGTTACATGTACCTTCCGAACACATTTGGCTACCAGATATTGTTTTATACAACAAGTGAGTACAAACCCATACATATGTATTTTTGTTTATGTATTGTAAATTAAAACTAAATGCTTAATTAGCAAACAAAGTAAAAAAAAAAAAAATAAATTAAATTGTATTGAATTGAATTGAATAAATCAAGTGGATTTTAAGAAACTTTTGTCATTTAATTGACAATAAAAGTAAGTGCTGGTGTAACTGAAAAGAATCTATTGTATGGAAGTAATTAAACGTTTTCTTTATCAAGATAAAAACAAAATTGATAAACAATAAAACAATGTTCTATAAACAATACACAACTAGTTAATTAATGCACGTAGATAAAATATCTTACAATTTTAATATATAAAACGTGTCATCAGATAATAAGTTTAAATATTAAAAGTTTATTCAAAGACAACAAAGTCGGATCAAAGTTTAGATTTTTATTACAAATTTTGAAGATATTTTCTTATGAAATATATTTGAAGCTTTTTTATATTTTGCGTTGACGAATGCCCAACGAAATATCACCCATCAAAATCAAATTGCAATTTGTTTCACATTTTCTTTAAAAATTACGAAAATATTTTTCATTTGGAAGCTTCTTCTTTTAGCTTTGAATTATATTTTAGCACATTTTTATATTCTTATTCCATTTTGTTGTGGCAAAAGAATTTTCTTCTGCTACGATGGCAAGACTTCGGGTGGGTGCACAGGTTTTCTGTTCCATGGTATGCTAATAAAACATCTTGGGTTACGCCATGGTTTTCTCCTTCCGTCAAAAAAAACCTGCCTTCGCGACCTTAAGTTATAGTTTTTAGACGCAATACTTTATTAGGCAAATCCTTTTTAAACATACGGTTAAGTAGAGAATTCTTACGCTCAATTGAGTGCCTTCTATACAGATACAGTTCGATTATCAACTCTTGTTTTGTATAACGAAATCGGCAGAGGTGGTAGTTCTTGTCTTTTAAATCACAAACTATATTTTTTATGGTCCCCATTTTTTTGGTAAATTGGGTTCTTATAACTTTCGGTGAATTGTCAAAAGTTTCCAAAAAAGTTTTGAGTGAATTCAAAACAAGAACTGCCCTTAGGAAATAACAGCGTTGGATTTGTTCAATAAACTGTAAATAAATCGAATGAAGTGAACTTGTCGCATTACACTTGTTCTTCATTGTTATAAATAATTTTTATTTATTATAATTTAAAACAAAACTCTAAATTGATAGTTTTATATTTAAATTTTGATTTTAAACAAAAATAGTTCGTTTTTTGGTTTCCACCGAAAAAAAGAAGAAAATAAATAAACAGATACAAACTAAAAGAATAATGACGTTGATACTAAATATGTATAAAATTTCATTTGGCTTTTTGGGTGGGTGTTTTAAGAATGATAATCGTTTGTTTGTGAAAGCCATCACTTTACTTACTTTTCGGACTTTAGCATTTTAAAGAGGAAAATCCGATTTAGATGTTGTTGTTTTTGCTGCTACTGCTGCCACCGCCAGTGGATTTTAGTTCAGCTTTAAACGCGGCTGTTGTGTTCTTATTTTGTTTTTTCTTTGCTGGTAGTGATAGCAATGGCTTTAACGATGGCAGTTTTTTAAAAGTATGACAGTGAGCAAACAAATCATTGTAATTAGTGCAACTTATTTTCAGCTAAAATTTGATATATTTCAACGATAATTTATGTTAAAACTTAAGAAAGCCAATTATAACATAACAAATTAAAACTAATTAACACAAGAAAAGGAACAGGCCATTACATTTTCCTTAAGTAGACTTACGTTATTTATTACTTTTTGTTTTTGATGCCTTTTTTTTATTTTTTTTGTTCATTAGAATGATAAAATTTCAATTCGTTTTCGTATTACATATTTACAAAATTAGTTTATGTATGGATAAGTGTTAACGCATTGTTTCTAAGCAATGTATCACCGAAAAGAATCCTTTTACATTTTTGCATAATTTCTAAGACATTTTTGTCGCTTCTGTAGGTATAATCGAACCACGTCCTTAGCAATTTTGATCAAAGGCAGTTATTAAAAAATATTATTCGCCTTAAATGTCGCTAATAAATAAGTTTAACGAAACAATATGAAATCGCTTTTTTGTTGCTTAAAAAATTCTCAAACTGTTTAAGAAAAAACTAACGGTGAATAACACTTTTAAACGCAGTTAGTTAAAGGCAGGATTTTTATTCAATAATAATTTATTACAAATTATAACATTTCAAGTGAAAGATAAAAATCTGTACACACTGGCTGCAAAATTACAATTTTTGTTTAATTTTTATGAAAGAATTGTAATATTTTCCTAGACTCCTTTTCGCTTGTATGCTGCATAAACCAATTCCATTGAAAAAGGGGCATTTAGATGATAAATAATAATATCCCTTTTGTTTTAAATTGGCTCAGCTATAAATTTTCTCTATGAGCAAAAAAAAAAAAAATAATAATAAAACTTATTTATAAATTCGATATTCATATTTATTTTTATGTTATTTGGCGAAGTCTGTTTACAACCCGATTACATTCTGGTGTAAATGATTTTGTAAAATATACACGCATACTTAAAATGACATACATATACCAATACAAAAATGTTATTATATGTACTTTTGAGTTAAAAAAAATAAAAATAATATTTATTGCTTAAGTTCCTTGTTTAAGTTTGGAAATTTTATTTCATTTAAATATTATTTGTTTAATAACTTGTACAAATATTTCCATTGTCTTTTGCTTGTTTATTGATTGTAAACTAAATTTATTTTAATTTTATATTGTGTTTCTGCATTCTTTTATATTTAAATGACCACTAAAAATAACTATTTTTAATAGTAGATTTTGCATCAGTCCCACAATGTGCCAGTTCACTTACGTGATCAGATTAAATTATTTAATTCCTAAACTCACATTTTTTATTTTTTATTCATTCATTTGAAATTTAAAATAAAACGCAAAAAAAAAAAAATAAAAAATAATTCGAGTAGTTTTTGTATTTTAAGCATTCAAAGTAAATTCTTTAATAAAACGATTTAAAAATATTTTTTCTATCGTAGCAAAGTAATGTTATAGAAAATCCGTTTTTAATAAAGTAAAATTATTCGCTTAAACAAAATCTTGATTATTTTTATTATCCTCATTTTTCCGGTGAGATAAAAGCAGTTATTTCCATAAAAATGACCCTTCATACAAGCAGACCATTGTTTCTACACAAGAAATGTTCAAACATATTTATGTATGTAAGTTTGTATAAATGTCTGTGTGTGAATACTTGAATTTATATTCCCAAAAGTACTTGGCTTTGTTTTGCATATGAATCATCCTTTTTTCAGAGTTTTTAATTAAATGTTTGCTGATGACAAGTTCATTATCTAAGAGATCTCGTTATTCTATTATAAACGGAATATATCTAAACCACATGTCATCGCCAAGAAAAACTTTATTTCTAACTACAGCAAAGGACCCGTTTAATGAAAACGAAACCACAGAAATTCAAAATGAATAAAGTTTAAAAATAAAGAAAAGAAATAACATACAACATACAACATCATTGTTTGTTTAGCAGTTAAAATAATTCATTGTTTAAAAGATTTAAATAAATTTACTGTTTTTAATGAATTTTTCATTGATATAATCTTTTTGGTAATCTGTAAATGAAAAATTCGAATGATAATTAAAAAGTCAATTAATTTGTTTTGATTTTCTTTTAATATAATTATGTTCTATTACTTTTGTACGAGGAAAAATGAAAAACTTTTTTGTAACGTTAGAAAAAAGAAGAGTTTAGTAGAGTTTAGTTTAAAGTTTAGTAGAGAAACGCAGAGAAACGCAGAGATTATAAAGCTGACGCGATAGAAGAGTTCGTAAATGATGTTTACATGCCAGCGCACATATTTAAAAACAAAGTTGAATAAACTCTTCTTCATTTTGTCTGTTGTAGGAATTATAAAAAAAAATTAATGGAATGAACTAAGCAATATTTTACAGTTTTACTTTTTTTATTTTCTGGCTGGAGTAAATTTTAATTTCGGAGATCAACATAAAAGTTAATTGCTTGAATTAAGTTGCAGATAAATAAATGGTTTTTGACTGGCTGCTATTAAATTATTTTTATTTCATTCCTTTTAGGGTTTTTTGTGTGTTTTTTTGTTTGTTTTTCTTTTTTGTTAATAGTCTTTTCTGTATTATGTACTAATAATCACATGTTTTATATGACAAAAAGCCAAAATAAACATGCCTGAGTCAAGGTGTATGTAAAGCGAATACAATATTTCTTGCTGGACTTAGGGTGACATGAAAGCAGACTAAAACATAAAGAAATTAACGCAATTGTAATAAAATTTTTACTTGCAACAAATTTTTATATAAAATTGAAGAACTTATTTTTTGAAAAGCTTGGAAAATTTTTACTAAATTAAAATAGATTTTAACGTTTTCAGACCAAAAAGAAGCAAGTTAGAGTGCTATATTCGGCTATGGCGATCGTATATGCCCTTCACCATACATGTAAATCTAACTTAGTAACAGAGGATTAAAATTTAAAAAAAAAATTAATAAATTAAATACTGTATAGAATTTTACATAAAAATTTTACCTGTTCTTAATGAGTTAAGCATTTTCTGAAAGATTTTATCAGAATCTTTTAAATGATATCCATATTGGCCTTATATCTTAAAAAATATAATTTGAAAAATATGGTCGCGCGCCTACTTTTTCATTTAATGTTTTTTTTCTTATTTTACAATCCACTATCGCCCCAAATATTTGTATTTTTGATTAAAGTTATTTCAATAAACTAGTTTTGTTTCAAATGATATGAAAAATTTGGAGGCAAGAGTGGTGTTTTGCCCGCTGCCTTGAATGACATGGACCGATCTCGTTGATTTTCAATAGCAAAATTTTCGAAACTATATCTGATCGACTGGCATATTTTAGTTTTCTCTAGCTAAACTAGTGCCTTTTCAAACTTGATTTCAACTCGAAAACGAACAGACAGACAGACATAGATCAACCGATTTCGCTATGAATAAGGACTATGGGTTCGAAAATGAATATTGTAGAAATTACGAACGGAATCAAAAACCTAGATATACTCTTCTTCCGCAGTTGTGAAGGGTATAAAAACAAAACCGCTGGGCTAACAAAAATCATACAAAAATAGTACAAAAATTCACCAACTGTTTTATAAAACTTTTATTGGATTTATATTTTTTATCACTTAAATATCATCGAAATTATGTTTTTAAAGAAAACTTTAAAGAACATTCGTAAACGAATCCGTAAATATTGTTATTCTGATAATGTGACGGTACTTGTATTTGTAGAAAGAATCCTTCTCATGCAGACCAATAACGAAGAAAATTTTATCCACATACGTTTTGGAAATATTAAAGGAGGAATGGCGAATGCCTAAGATATTTAAAGATATTATTGCGACTCTTTGTTTTCTTATCACGTTGATAAATGTTTTAATTTAATTTTGTGCGTTTATCATAAAAGATGTGACAACAATGTCGCTTAATTACTTTGCAAGCCAATTTCAAAAAATAATGTGATACTTTTATTAAAACAAAACAACAACGAAAACACAAGTATTTTTTTTTTGCTTTCTCTTTGTATATTAATTGTTTCTCTTCTTGCAAAATATTTTTAGTGCGGATGGCAATTATGAAGTGACTATAATGACGAAAGCAATTCTTCATCATACTGGCAAAGTGGTGTGGAAACCTCCCGCAATTTATAAATCATTTTGTGAAATCGATGTTGAATATTTTCCATTCGATGAGCAGACATGCTTTATGAAATTCGGTTCATGGACTTATGATGGTTACATGGTGAGTTCCTCCTTTTTTAAAATATTTATATTTTAATAACAATAATATTAGCGATAAGTAAGAAAAAGAAAAGAAAAAAGTAGGAAAGGAAATAAAACTTAATAAATTTACGCAATTTTTATAATTTACAAGAAATAAACATGACATTAATCTCAATTTTATAACCACTAAATCATTGTAAATGTCTTTTTTTTTACTTATTTTCAAAGAACCATTGTGATTTAAAAGATGTGTGTGTATTTGTTTGAGTGCGCTTGTGTTCAGGTGTCAGATTTATTTGTAAAACTAAC